>JAWWES010000021.1:7030166-7188045 GCA_035583135.1 Lophotriccus pileatus
GGCCATGCCCGCCGCCCCCGCGGGGCGCGCTCCGCCCGCGCCGCCCGAGCGCGGAGCCGCCGCCGCGCTCAGTCCCATCGAGAGCGGGGCGCGGGGGTCTCCGTCGGGGCGGGCCCGCCCCGGGGGGCTCCCCGCCAGGCGCTCCGAGCGCAGCCCGGCAGCTCCCAGCCCGACTGGAGCGGCTGCCGGCAAATGAAGCTCATTTAAGATGTGAGGGGTGTGTGCCTGGATGAGCCGCTTGTACGCATGTGCCCGCCCCCCGCGGAGCCCCGCAAGCAGCCGCAGCCGGCGGGGCCGCGGGGCTCCTCCCGCTCGGCCGGGCGGCGAAGAGGGGGCGGCAGCGGACGGGGCGCTGGGGCAGGACCCGTGCTCGCCCCGTCCCCACGGGGAGCCGGGGCTGGCACCGCCTCGGTCCCCCGCCCCGATTCCCCGCCGAGCCTCGCGTCCCAGGCCCCTCCGCCGGGATTTTCCCGTTTTTGCGGTGCTGGCTGCCCGCAGAGCGGGCAGGGAGAAGGGGGCGAGCCGTGCGGCCCCTCTCCAGGACACGGTGGCTCGGACGAGACTGAATCCTAGCTGCTGGCCTTTGTCTGGGATCTGAGTGGGCTCCCGGTGGGGTAAAAGGGACACGGTTCTTCCCCTCGTTTTCCGTCCCTCCCCCTCGCCCCCTCGCTCGTGGCAGGGAGCCCGCACGGCCCCGGCAGTGCGGCGTGCCCGGTGCCTGCCTGGCCGCAGTGTGCTGTGCGCTGCCTGCGGCTCGGGCTCCGGGAAGAGCCCATCACACGCTATTGTGCGGCTGTTGTTTGACAGGAGTGACAGCTAAAATGGAGCTATTACTTTACAAGAAGTTAATAAAAAGGCGCACTTAGCCTGCTGCCTGCCCTGGCTCCCGTCCCTCTGGTTATCCATCACATCGGGTTAGCTTGTGAGGGGACATGTTACTTAAGAAGAGGGCCCGGGGTGGAGGCAGGTGGCGATGTCGCGGAAAAGGATGACTGGAACCCCCTGGCGCCGGGCGGGGAGGGAGAAGTCTCGGCCCGCGGATCCCGCCGCGGGGCTCCCCGAGCTGGCGATGGAGGAGTGTGAGGGCGAGAGCCGGGAGCATGGCTGCGAAAGGCTGTAGTACCCATAGGCTACGTGTAAAATTACAGCAACACATGTTAGTGCCTTAGAGATGTTTTCAAATCTCCCATAGGCAGCACGGGTTTGAAGTATCGCAGGGTATTTCCTACAGGATGTCTCCTCCCTAGAATTGCCGATTAGGCGAAGCTGAGAGGTTTCGCTCAAGCTCCAGAAGTACTAAAACGAGGGGATGTGCGCGGAGCGTGTTAAAGGTTTGCGCAGGGGGCAGGAGCGCTGCAGGAGCTGCCGTGCGAGTGTCCTGGGCCCGGGAACCGCTTCGGCCCCGCTTCCAGCACGGAGGAGGTCACGTTCTCCACTGAAGTCAGGTCTTCCCTTCTCCCCATCGTGGTCCTGCACAGTGATGCAGATCTGAACCTGCAGGTGCCCCACGCGCGCAAGCACCGTGTGGAAGCGATTTGGACACCACTCGATAGACCCAACAGATTTTGCAAACTGTAAATCACGTGCATAATTGCAAGTAGCGATCCCGTCTGCTTAAGGAGTAGGGCAGCTCACTACAGTGTCGAACATGATTGTGCGAGGTGAAGCTCTGGTTTCCTTGTGGTTTGGTGCTATGTGTTTGAATGTTAAATGCTTTCTACAGTGCTCAAAGGTCAGCATATCCTGTTAGAA
The DNA here is from genome assembly GCA_035583135.1 of Lophotriccus pileatus. Taxonomy (NCBI): domain Eukaryota; kingdom Metazoa; phylum Chordata; class Aves; order Passeriformes; family Tyrannidae; genus Lophotriccus; species Lophotriccus pileatus. The sequence continues at coordinate 7,031,919 of JAWWES010000021.1, forward strand.
AAGGTCATTCTCTTGCTTCAGCTTATTGTTAAATATTTCAGGCTCTTCAAGTCAGTGTGATTGTCAGTTAGGGCGAGTTAATCGAGGAGGGAGCGAGGAGCCGCTGAAGGAACCCGGTGCGGGAGGAACAACTCCTGCCTGCGAGCGCCCCTGCCCAGCACTGCACCGGAGCCCCGGCGAGACCTTACAGTAAAGGTCCCGAGCTTTTCTGGTTATTAAAGATCCATTTCAGTGTTCTAAGAAGCTTCATGAAGTATTAAGTTTGATGGTCTGGCATAATCCCAAGTTACATAATTATATTATTCTACTTACTTGAATTGTCCTTTCAATTTCAAATAGAGATGGTACAGTCCTCCTCACAGCAGAGTTTTTCCACAAAACGTTAAATAGTCGCTGCATTCCAGCAGTGGATAAAACGATTTCTCTGTGTTCACCTCTTAACCATGTATTTATAGTGGTGTGATGAAATGTTCTGTAGTGAAAACTCCTATACAAAGTGAGGTCCTCATTAGGTGTATCTACTTTGCATCATTTTCTTTACTAAGAAAAATGTTTACTGTAGTGACTCAAGAAAACATCAGACTACTGTATCTGTGCATCATCCACAATTTTTTATCTTCTCTGCAAGTACATAATTAAAAGCTGACTGCTGTTGTGCAATTGTTAGGAAACAGGGAGTTACTTGGTTTTTTTAATTTTTTTTTTTTTTTTTTTTTTGGAATGCACAGTATAGCTGATGGCAAAATTTGACTTGGATATTTTTATTACTTGTGATGACATAAGAAATGAGAGAACTGGCCAGATTCTCAGATTTCAGGCTGAATTTGCATTCGAGACTATTTGTGGTCAATTGTCTCACACCAAAGGAACAGGAGAAAACCCTTGCAATACCTTGTGTTTAGTACAAGTTTTGATAGTAATTGCAAGGACCCAATCTGCTACAGTCAATTTAACTGAAGAGCTGAACTTCTAGTTTGTCCATTAGAAGGCTGAACAGAGCTATTACACACCTGGGGAAGTGAGCAGCTTTTCCATCCTGTTCTTTTCCCAGGGCTGTGTCAAGCTGTCAGTGTGGGAGACACAGGCAGTAGCATCAGTTTGTAGATTTGGGGCATATTCTGCCATCATTTACTGCTGCTTTCAGAAACATTTCTCCTGTGAACACCCCTATTGCTTTGTCTTCCTGGACTTCTTGCTATGGGTGCTGCTTTAAAGTACGTCATAGTGAACTAGTGACAGGTCTAAAGGTGGTTTCAGTTCCCATTTTCTGAGCCTGCAGAGTGCAAGTTCGCAGAGAGGAAAATGCTGTGCCACGGGGTCAAGCTGGCAGTAAGCTTGTGTGAATTAAACTTGAATTTGGGAGTTAAGAAAGGTTGAAGACAGCTTTTGGACAGCCAGCTGTGTTGTTCTGATGTTCTATCGAGTCATTGTGATTGTCTCTGAACGGGAGTAGCTGAGGGAAGGGAATGGGACTGCTCATTTCCATGTAGGTTAAACACCTGCAGGAGCAGTTCAGAAGGAGTCAGGTACAACAGGTGCTCTGCTGCAATTAAAGGCTTACATTTCTATTGTTAGAATTGGGTTTGCCTTCTCCCAACAGTTCCTCCTTAAAACTTCCTTTGGTTTACTGTTCTGTGAGAAGTTTCGATTTTAATATTACCTAATGTATTTTTTGCTCTTGAGTAGCAGATCATACATCACAAATAGCTTTAGATCAGCAGCTGTTGTTTTTAAAAGAGGTTGCAAAAACATAGATGTCAACAGTGAATAATTATGAAAGGAAGTTAGGAGGTATGTTTTAACTGTTCTGGTACTTGGTTTTGTCAGTAGGATTTAGGTGCATTTGCCAAATCCTGTTTGTATACAGTTTCTAATTAGAAAATTATAGAAGGTGCAAGTGGCTCTTAGTGTGGTAACATAATATGTAATGATACATAAATACGTACAATTGGCTTTGTTTACTACTGAGTTACAAACACTGCAAACTTTGGAATAGTCATGAAGAATACTGATAGTCCTCAGAAAGCTTACTGGGTCCTTCTCTGCTAGGCAATATAATCAGATCTGACCGTTGGAATACACCTATAAACTTGGTTGGCTTGAATTGGAAAATTCATTAATTCCAAAATCAGGTTATAATTGTTATGGATTGTGTCATAGAAGAGATCACATTTTTCACTGAAGTCAGGAATTAATTATAAAAATGATGCTGTGTGGCTGATTATTTTTTAAATGACAGTGAGTCTTATATTATAGTGCCTCAACAAATAGATCCTGTCACCAAAATGGGAGAAAAACGCAGAATGGATAACAGGGGGTTACTAGAGCAGCATAGCAATGTGTCAGATTTAAGATCGCTATTACTCTTGATTTCTTAACCTACTTCTTTGATGAAAACATTTGCCCACCCTACTATTTATTTACAAAATATGAGATTATTTAAAGCATAATTTTATTTTCTGATTTTTAAAAAAATATTCTTTCTGGTTACTAATACCTTCAAAACTGACAGTTTTGACACTATTGATTATAATACAGTAGAAACTTACGGATTGACTCCTCCTTTTCTGTTTATGTGTCACTTATTTGAAAGAAGTTGTAAATATGAATTATAATGTATTGGTATCTATACAGCATCAGTATCAAATATTGGTATTAATCCAGGCTGGGGGGATGAACAAATCGAGAGCAGCCCTGGCATGGGCTGTGCAGAGAAGTTGTGGCTCTCCATCCCTGGAGGTGTCCAAGGCCAGGTTGGATTGCTTTGAGCAACCTGCTCATGGCAGGGGAGATGGAACTGGGCGATCTTTAAGGTCCCTTCCAACCCAAGCCATTCTGTGATTCTCCAGAAGTCCTGAATTGACTCGGTCCATTTACAGTGATTGCTTTTCAATGAACTGCAGCAAATGTTTCTAACAAAGCTGTCTGTTAAGCAAGATGGCCTCAGCATAGGAGGAGTATCATACTATATAGAATATGCCTATTAATCTGCAGCAGAAAAGTTGGTTCTTTTGTTGGGGGATTATAGTGCATTAATGATAAATCTGGTAGGAAGATTCAGTCTTAAAGCTTCTCATGGAAAATGAGAACAAAGAAACATGGTATTTCAACAGCCATCTGTCAGTTGGCCTGTCAACAGTATTTTTATATAGGTGAAATTTCACACTGAGGAAGCCTTCCAATAGTGTTTCTCACCAGGGCTGTGTTACAGTCGATGCATTTTGAAAATGTATGCAGTTAGAACTACGTCTCAGTTCTCAGTGACTGTAACGATCACCTGGAACGGCACTTTCTAACTGATGTTGCTTTCCTAAACTTACTGGTGGAAGGGTAATAACTTTACCAAAACATATTTTTGATACTTATAGAGCAGAAAACCAAATTACCACATGAAACCTTTGGCAAGAGGTTTAACAATATTTAATGCCTTAATTCAAAATCATATGCATATGCTGCATGAGCCAAGCTAGGAGTAGTTAGAACCTGTGGAAAACTTTATTATAAGACAGCTATTAAAGCTCCAGTAATGTATATAGTGATGCAAAGATGCAGTACTGAGCATGCAAAATACCTCAGAGCAAAAGATGTGAGTTCACTGTTTTGTAAACTTGACAACAGCTTAAATGTCAGCATGAGGTTATTTTATTCCTAATTGCTTTTTCAAAAAAACATAAGGAAGCTAATCTGTGTGTATTATATTGTGATAGAGGGTACAGACAACTTTGCTGCCACAGTGGCATTATGCATTTAGCATTATTCTCCAACCATCTGAAAAAGACAGGAAAATATATTGAATTGTGCATCTATTTAATAATGAAATCTGTTCTTTCTTTTGCTGGTGGGAGCCAATTCTACCAATGTGATTTAAAAAGTCCAATAGCATTAAATATTTCTCTAAAAAAATCTTATCTTTTCATGCCACTTTGAGAAATATTAAAGGTGTATATTAAGTAAATATTCTGTCCTGAATAATACCAGTCATGTGATATGAAAGTCTCCTGTGTTGGCATCTGAGCAGTGCATATTGGAAATATCTAGTAAAACTCAGGAGACTGTAAACTCATGGAAAACAGAAGCATGGTTATTCTTAAGAGACTCTTCGAGGATCCCAAGTACACTGTGCAACTGTAACCTCATCACCATTTTAAATATTTAAAGTTGAGCTACTCATTTTATGTAATTATTATGACATTTGGGCATGGCAGTGTTCACAGATAATGTGCATTGCTTATTCTGAGTTCCTACTACAGTCTTATTTTATCTTTGTATATCTCATTACTTAGCAATAAATTTTAGGTGTCAATCCTCATTCTCTTTCTACTCAAAAATGTTTCTTTTAACTTGTTGATAAACAAAACCATACAAATAATCCCATATCTTTCTCATATGTGTATATATATATATATGTTACTTTCATAATGACTTTGGACCGTTCTAAAATAAATATGGTTATACTTTAATTATAAAAGCCATTTATGTAATCCCGATACATTTTTATGATTTTAATTTTTTAATGTGTTGTCTTCTCTCCAGAACTAGCACACATAAATACTGCATCTATCCCATGATGACTGAACCAGCATTACATTGCAGGTTTCTTTTGGTTCTCTAATTCCTAAGTTCTTTTAACTATTGCAGAGATGGATTTAAACAAAGAAAAATACAGAATACTTTAGATTAAGCACCATTTAATACAATCAAAAGAATTGACAATTAAGTCATCTGAGAAATTGCTCATGTTTAATTTTCAGAAATCAGGTTATTTTGCAGGAATGAATAAATGACAAGACCAGTTCAAGTGGTACAAGGTATTCTGCTTGCTGAGATGGCAACACTTGATTTACACATTTTTCTTTCTATCAAATATTACTAAAGAATTGGTACATAAACAAGTTCATGCAACTTGATCCCTTTACTAAGAAAAAGAAATGTACAGTTCTGTTAAATAAAGGCCAAATGCTATTATATACAGGCTGTTAACTGAAAGGCCTTGTGAGACATTCAGGTCTAATTTTAATACTTTCCAAATAAATACCAAATAATGCAACATTTACAAATAACACACCAACAGTATTTTCACAGCAATAATCTTAAAAACTAGAATTCAGTATTTCAATTAAGCAAATGAGTAGCAGCTCCTTCATAAATATTAAGGCATGTCACATAGCATCAAAATGGAACCGATGAGCCTCCTGCCGCTTCTCTCTGTCATCTGCTTTCTGAAAAATATTAATAAAAAAAACTCTTTGTGGAATCTAGAGCAATACCGTTACAGAAATGAGTTGTCAAATGTCAGAGAATGGCTGATTTTTTCCGAGTCATTCATTTGACAAAAGGCAAAAAAAGCTTAGTAAAACCCCCAATAATTAACTTTTAATTGATGTCAGCTTGAAATAGCAATAATCTATGCAAAATTGGCTTCTGCTGTTAACGCTCTGCTGTTGTAGTATTTATGACCCATTATTTTCTGTTATTTCTAATAATGCTTTTTTAAAAGGAATAAGTCAAACCTGAAAACTGTTTCCTAGTGTGCATTTACTTTGCATTATAAATATGAGACGTAACTACTCTGGATTAACAGTAACTGTCATTTATGTTACTCTTCAGAGAATCTCATTTAAACCCCCATTCTGTTAAATACAAATTTAGACCAAGATGGCAGTTCAACCAACAATTAACAGCACCAGGTAGGCTAAAAATGTTGTGTGTTTTTGGTTTGTGTTATGAAAACGTGAAGTAGGGTGAGTTTCCCACACACTGACCTGCTGAAAGAGTAGTTTAGATGGTGCTTGGAAAAAAGAAGTATATTTAAATTGTACCTATAATTCATGTAATGTGTAAAACGTCCTCTCCTCCCACGAGTCTCCTCTCATGTGCTAAAGCAGTAACAGAGGATGGAAGCACTTCTCTAAGGGTTTTTGAACACACAGTGTGAACTTTTCTAGAAAACACTGTTTCTGTCATGACAGACAGTATGTGTAACTCCCAGCATGAGAGAATTTAGCAAAACAGATTGAAATGCTTTTTAGCTGCTTAGACCCATCTTTTTTTGATGAGTAAAACAAAGAAAAGCCTCTCCAGTGTGCTGTTGTGTGGGCACTCAGATTTGTATCTCAGTTGATAAATATACACCACAATTGTAGAAATTGGTGCACGTCTCCTGCCATGGAAGTTTGTCATCTGCTTTGGTTCAAGGCCAAATATTTCCTCATTACACAATGTTTATGTGTGATTGCAACTCCATTGGATTAACTATGGATTTTACTGCATTTTGTAGCAGCACCAGAGCTGTCAGTGAGGTTTAAGATGTATCAGTCTGGCTTTTTTGGCAGGGATTTTATCATTGTCAATAGAATTTTGAATGTCGAAAAAGGGGTGGGAAGGAGGGAGTGGCACACTCTTTCCTACATTGAAATACTTGTCACATTCCACAAAATTTCACAGTCCCACTTCAAAAACAATTTTCACTCCATTTCTTGTATGCTTCCTGAAGAAATTACTGCTTCAAATTTGACAGTAACTGATACTCTGGTGGATCCATCAGAAACCTTCTCTGGCAGCATTAGCATCGCTGTGCAGTGCTCACATGACCAGCCTCAAGACCCCAAAGCACATTATAAAGAATGTAAATACAGGAAGATCGAGGCCCTTAGCGAATGGAACACACTGTATTTCTGGTAGTATGAATAATGGTGTCGATTCTTCCTCAATTACTCTTTTATTTGATGTATCAAAACTAAAAACTAGTAACTGAGATTTCAAAGCTCTTTTTTTCCCTTTTAAATGGATCCTAATTTTCGAAGGCATGACAGCAACACCTACCCTAAACCCTACAGTTATTTCAGTGCTACAATACTTGGCTGGCAGACGAGTGTGTGAGAACTGTTGCAGACAAAGGACTCCTATTACTACCTATCTGCAGGGGTCAAAGTACAGGGTTTGTTTTAGCTGCTGAATAAAACACTGCAGCTCACAGACACACATCCTCTGGGGGATAGAAAAGATTTTAAGTGGCAGTACATATCCCCTTCCTTTCTTTGCTACAGGTACTCCAGAGATCTGCATGAGAAAATGGCATTTAGCCAGGATGGTATTTTTATGAGAGGATTACTGAGAGACAGTAAGCTAAGAACAAGCTTAGAAACAAGGAACTTTGGAGTTTAACTTGAACAGTGTCAGTGATGCAGCCTTAGTGAACGTTCTTACGTGTTCAGTACCTCAACCATTTCTTCTGAAAAGTGGGAAGGTAAAAATCAATAGGAAAAGTACAGGAATTAACACACGTTTATACAGTGGTCTGAAAATACACACTATTTATCCAAATATTGAATCTATTTTGAGCAAGACTGCAGAGTTGGAAATAAGTTTATAGTATAACCAACTTCATACACATACACGTCATGGGGCTTAAAATGGCTCCAGAAGTACTCTGGGCTGAGTCCTTTATGTTGCAAAGCTTGAATTACTGTACGAAAAACTGTTTTAAATGGTGCCATTAAATCTCCATTTCTTCAGGTGGAATTATACAGTCAACCCTTCCCCAACTCAAAGTCCAAGTACCTTTTCTGCTACTCCTGTTGCTTAAGATATGCTGGAGACAGAATTAAACCCAGCCAGTGCCCAGCCCAACTCCCAGTTAGCAGTGTTTTCTTGGTACACAGTAGGACACGCTAATGACAGTCATCATAAATTTCATATTTCTTTGCTTTGTGTGTCTCATTCTCAGCTTTATTATTACTTGGAGATTGTGTTTGAAGTTTTGAAGAGTGAAGATTGACAGACAAATACCATTTAAAGATGAAGCATGCGCAAAGTGCGTCTGAACGTTTAACAAGGTCATTTTATTTCCACAAGCACAAAATAACAAACAGTTCTACCATGTCAAAATGGGCAGTAATTTTATTTGACAGCTAAGATTATGGTTTGGGTATGTAGTAGCATTTATTGGCAATCCTGCCAGTTGGATATGATTGTGAACGGAGCATAGTTGAGGAAAATGGGAACGCGTTTCTTTTGTGACATGAAAGGCCCCTTTCAAAATGCTTCTTCAAATCAGTGGATTTCTATACACTGCATGTATAATTCAGACCCACAGAGCAAAGACCCAACATGCACATGATTGACTCCCTATGCATTCCTGAATGCTAATGTCAGTGCAATCAGCAAAGACAGATACAGAAAAAAAGACGTTTTCCTTATTTTCAGATTAAGAGCAGAACTCAAGATAAGCAAACTGAGTTTATGTTTCGTTTTCCAAAACAGTTCTCCTTAAAACTGCAAAATGGAAAGCTTAGATATGAAACAAAGACATCTCATTTAAGTTGGAAATAACAGCTTAATGGCAAAAGCTTGCCCATGTTGCTCTTCATTTCCCCTTTTAAGTGACTTAGAGCTTAAATAAAAACAAATAAAAACAATGCCAGGTTTTAAATTTTCAGTGAATTCTAAATTAATAAATACCTTTTGGGAATTAATTCAATCTGTGTCAGAAATTATACTGTAGAAAAATAGTCAAAAGAATCTCCAGTGTACAGGGCTGTAAAATACTAGGAAGTGTTAAATATTATAGAAAATATTCTAGTTAATTAAACTTACCTTTTCTTGCCAGTGTAATATGCCAATTATTGCCAGGATGAAAACGCAGACACCAATTAAGGCTATAGCTGTGAGCAGTACAATGTTACTTGGGGTCAAATACAGCTTGGCACTCCAGCTATACCAAAGAAAAAAATCCAAGGAAACATTAATACCCTTCATTAGGAAGCAGAAAACAGATTTAACTTACAAAGATGAAAAGAACCTGTTGAGGTAAGACAGGTGACAACTTGGTCTACAGAAACGAGCAACTCTACTTAGAGACTGAAGCTTAATGATGTTTACTTGGAAATGTATGGCTTCATGTAATTATTTTCCACTAATACCATGTTTAAATACAATTTATGTTTAACTTTTCATGAATGCCATGGATATCCTCAGGGAATGAGTTTTTTCTCATTAGGAGATTTATTTCCTGCCCCTGCCTGGGACAAAGTAAAATGCATAAAAAAAACTTCCACAAAAAAAGCCTGGCTTGGGGACATGGAGAAGCAGGGAAAATAAGCCAGTAAGATGTTTCCTCCACATGAGAAGCTGCTCTTGGACAGGCTCATAGGGCCATTTCTCTCAGTCTGACGTTTACCCAGGGACAAATGCAGTTCTAGGCAATATAACCAGTGGATTATGGCTGCAGAATTCTGGAGAGCAACAAAATTAACTATTGTAAGGGCTTCTGGAAGATATCCCTCACACAGTGTGGGGCCCTGAGGCCCAGTGAACACCCTTTCTGTACTACAGCTTCCTGTCAGGGGACAGCCCTCAGCAGCAGGCTCTGTGTTGAGGCAGCACTGAGGCCTCTCAGGAAATAACATACCTATGCTAAAAAAATTAAGAAGTTTTTATTATGAAATCTGATTTCTTCTGGGGATTCTATCCTCTGCTATTCTCCAGCGTCCATAAACTCTCTTTATAGGAAAGCAAAAACAGTTTAAGGATGACAGAAATTTTTTTGTGCAACTCAGACCTTAAAATACCTCCAGACTATAACTAAATTTTCATCTGGCAGATGTTATTTCTGTGGTTGTTAATTAGCAACTCAAGCAGCACATCACTTCTTAACTGTTATTTGTCCTATAGTAAAATTAACTGCTGAAACTGATGTCAGAATCATTTCTGCATGATAAATGCAACTGACCTCACTGATAGATCAAGCGGCAAAAAGCAGCTGGAATATTTGGCTAATGTTTTCTCTAATAGCAGGGAGACAAACATGCTCTCTTTCTGGGATAAACATTTCATTTGCAAAGTGAGTTCTGTGTTCAAGCTCTCCTGTAACCAAGCCATTCACCTTTACCTAAGGAAGAACATTCATACCTGCAGCAACAGCTACTGCATTCAAAGGGCTGAGCCAAAGCTCTTCTATGGACCCACACAGAACTTGCACATTTGGTGCAACAAAAATGCTTAATTCAACCATTACCACGCTTTTTGGTAATTTGTCAGTAAGAAGGTTGGTATATCCAGCAAACATTAACGGGTGTTGAGCTGGTAAAACATTTTGATTGTTTGTATGAGCTGGTAATAGATTTTGATTGTTTCCAGGCATCATGTGAGAGTCCGTGTAAATACCTGAGATGGATCCTGCTCAGGGACAGAGGCAGCTGCATCTCAGAACTGACCCCCTGCCCTTGTTCTCCAATTTACTTTTATACAAGTAATTATTTTTAAACCTACATAGAATGCCTAATTTAAATTGTGTCTTAATGTAATTTTGAGAAGTGGAAATCAAACCGATGGAGTTACCTTCGAGGAACATTATGAGGATAGGGAATGACTATGAGCTGGGAGTTTGGTATGATTGCTGTCCATTCCTGTTTTCTTATGGACTGAAAGAAAAACAAAGGCTCTGTCAATTCCTAACAAAACAACATACTTAAAAGGAAAGAAATTCTCTGTTGAAACATACAAAAGGAGAAACAAATCCCCATTTTTTAAAAAGAATTTTAAATATAACAGATTAATCCCCTAATTTTGTTTAAACTTTTTATTCTGAAAGCTCCACAGTGCTTTAAAAAAACCCTAAAAAAGTAAAAAGCAAATAACTATTTTTGACATGAAACACAGCATCTGCTTAAAAAGTACAAAGGAACAACATAATAAGGAAAGAAGAAAAGAATCGACTATACAAAGGAGGCAGGCAAAGCAATTATCCAAATCAGAATTTGGCCAATTTGAGCACCTTACTTTTTTAGTACCATCTCAGATCTTTAAAGACTGGAAATGGTGAGGGTCCCACTTTTATGTTTCATCTGAAGATTAGAGCATCACAGTAATCTCCACCTCCCATCACACTGATCATGGTTTTATCACTGAGGCAGAAAGGATTATGTGAGTTCCGGGCTGGCCAGACCAACCCCAGGAAAGCCTTACAGCTATTACAGTCCATAATAATTGCACTGTCAGATCTAATACCCATTTGCCCTACAAACTACATACCTGTGCTAACACTTAAGAGACAGCTTCAGTCATCCTTTGGTCTTAGTGTTGGCTTCAGAGCTTACATACCCCCAAAACCCAGACATACATTGTTCTCTGGGGCAAACTTTTCTGTATTAAAACTTCTTTGATATTCTTACTTCAGAGAATTAAAATAAAGAGTGCCCCTAGTGCTATTTCCATCCAAACTCTTCTAGGAAAGGTCTTAAATCTCAACTCACCTTTTCTCCCAGGGGACGAGGAATGCCAACATACAAATGGTCGAGGAAGTTGGCACTCCGTCCCAAGCCCAGCACGTTGTAGGGCAGCTGCAGAGAGTAATGTGCTGACTGGCTGAGCTGTCCAGCTGAAATAAAACAGAAAAGAAGATCAAGTAGGTATAGGTATATAAATCAACCTCCAAACTACCAACTTGCTAGACAAACACACATTTCAGTCAGTAATAAAAATTGTAACAAAATTTTACCAATCATATGATTATTTAATTCTTAAAGGCTCAATCCTGCATTTGCAAACTATTTGTGGGCACTCATTAGGAGAATAAGCTTAAATGCTTATTTCTAGGAAAGACAATTCTTCTGAGAACCATTCATATGTTAAACCAAATCTCCCTTATTCGTTACAAGTTGAGAAGAAATCAACTATCCACATTTATTTCGATATGATTAGTGCCAAGTCTTTTGCCCCACTGATTTACAAGATCAGACTTGACATGTGAAGGTTCACTTTAATTCTTGTTAATCAGTAATTACTACTGAGTCACAAAATTAGCCATGTAAATTCTCATGAACAAATGTTCAAATAATAAATTGATTTAATGAAAACAGGATTACAGTGGTTGCAAGTTAATAATAATTAAAGGAGAAACTGGAGGGGAAAACCCAGATTCTTGGTTTCTTGAAAAGGCAGTAGGGAAACAGAAGTGTTGCAGATACCCACAAGTTCACTGACATCCCATTTCCAAAGTATCCACTTATTCCACTGACATAAAAAAATCTTGTAATCTTTTAATTTCTGGCAAACAGATTCAGATCCTCTGCAGTAGATTCTTTGTTCATTCTCTAGAAAGCCTCTTAGTGAGTGATCTGGTTACACAGCAGGAACGGTATCAGCACCTCATAAACTGCAGGAAATTCAGCCTGGATTAACAGAAATGAGTTCAAGGGATACTTGACAGCCACAAGTAGGTTTACGTGACCAAAAGGGAGTGTTTTTCACAAGGATGTGATGCAGTCAGTATTTCTAGAGCATCAGATATTTCTCTGCTTTGACCCCTGACAGATTCTGCCTGAAACTGGAAATTATAAATTAAGTGACAAAACGCAACCAAATGTGAATTAAAGAACAGAAATTCACATTTTATAATGAATTTACAGCCAACTCTTTTTTACCTCTCCACACTCTCATTCGAGGCTTGATTCTGAAAGTTGGCACTTTGCTTTAGTATTGGAGGATGATGATTTTGAATCCCTCTTCAATACAGTGATTGTTTCATGTTCTCTTTTTCTGAACCCCCCTGCCTTTCACCAGCTCTTGAGGAAGCCGCTTGCCATTTGCTGTCAGACATGTTTTGAAACAGGTCTGTTTAATCATGAGGTAAATATTCTGTATTATTGTAGATTTAGAGCTATGATAATTTTATTTTAAAAAGGAAGATAAATGTCAAATAAATACAGAGCTCCAGATGAGATCTGAAAAATCAGCCTGATGCAGTTACCTCTTTATTAAGCTAAAATGCTATTAGCACAAAAACCCCAAACCAGGCACAGTCTTCCTAAAGATTATACATATTTTAGATTTACTTTTCCCCCATGTCAGCCATGTAATGAGCAAGCAGATGAGAAATATTAAATTGGATTTGTACTTCAGTGCTCTGTTAGGAGGGCAAGGTGTACTGTGCACATTGTTAGGTAAATGTCTCGATTATGGGAGATGTGACACTGATGAGCAGCTTTTCTCAGTAAGAACAGGGATTTTTTCAGTAAGTTGAGATAATGGTAGGATCTGAGTCCTGAGACTGTCCTTGCATTGTCACTGCCTTCCCTGACATGATCTTGGCTAAACTGCTCAATCTCTAGATGTCATTTTGCAAATCTAAAATGTGAGTAATTCCCAAATTAGAGGAAACGTAGTATCTGAAAGCTCTGGTTACCAACATAAAAGTAACAAGGAGCAAAGGTGGGTTTATTAAATTTGACTTAGTTATAAAAACATGGTATGTGTTACTTGATCATGCTGTAATAAAAGAATTTTAAAATTTGGTTCACTAATACTGACGGATTTTCCCCAAAAGAACAAAGTACAGCTCTAACATGTAACATTGAAGAGCTTTTAGAGTTACTTTTGAGTGAAATATTTAGGATCATGAAAAGACTGCCACTAAGATCTTGCTTTTTTCTTTCATCATACAAACGAAATGAATGTCAACTAAATTAAAAAAAAATAAAAGAAAATGTCATATACTGTGTGCAGTCAGGCTTAAAGAGGTTAGAGAGTCAGATACTGCAGCTGCAGTTCTTAAAGCAGTGAGTAATTTCATGGCTACTAACACTGGTTCTTATGCCTACTAAGATAAGGATAATGAAATCTTACGCTTCAGGATGTAAATAGATCATTTGCAAAGGTCAGAAAGGAATGCTTTCTTCTACACAGCATGCAGAAAATGTGCACATACCTATTTTTTCATTTGCCTTTAAAGTGGAAGGTAATAACCAAGCAGGATGATAGCATATAGAAGGTTCTAGTTTACATTAAAGCTGACTAAGCACAGATCTTTGAGTCTATTTTTTGCTTTACTCCCCCTATATCTGTCATAAATTCTGTTTGATTCTTACTGAAATATTCCACTTAGAACTGCAATCAAGTGATTAAGAATGACAACTACTCATCTGAAAATCATAAAAGCCCTGAACCAAGATGAAAAATAAACCAAGAAATTACAGAGAGTAGTGTCAATAGTTTATTGTCATATCTGAAGTTCTCAGTCATTGCTAATTAATTTACTTATGAAAATATTTCAAATTTAATTTAAATAGCAATTTGCCCTGTGGTAAAACTATTGTAAACAGCTTTCTACTTGTTCCAAGAAAATTTGAAAATACTGTTGCATCTTCAAGGAGGAGGGTGGGATTTATTTCTTACACTAGAATTGTTCTTTAGGCTTTTGGAGGTCTGTGCAGGTAGATGGAGGAAGTGGCTGTTACTTCAGTTTGTTTTGCTTCATCAGTAGAACTGTTACTATAAACAAGAATTGAAAATCCTCCTCCTGACCATGTTTTTCTTTTTGACACTACTTTTAAGACTATTCGACACTATGTCTTTTGCCCTATGCTTCTTGTTTCAAATCTGTTATGTTGAAGCATCCAGATATCAAGGGCTTTGGTGTCAGTACAAGTTTGTATTTTTGTTTTAAATCATAAATCACTAAGTTTGTTGCTTCAAAAAACCTCGGGAAGAATAAAACTCCCAACATTTTAGGACCCAGTTTTCAGTGGTTTCAGCCTGTCAGAGATCAAATTTGTATGAAAGAGCTAATGATGTTGGACAGCCAAACCTCAGAAGATTTTGCAGAGTTTTATATTCAGAAACCATCCTGGACATCTCTGAATCAATCTCCTTACTTTTGAAGTCTGGCATATAAAATTGGAAGCAATACGTGTCATTAACCTTTCCCAAGTCTTGTCTGAAAAACAGAGTGATGTGTCGTCTGTGACACACACAGTCCTTGTTCTTTTATACTTGAATTAAGTCATTTTCCTTCTGTTCCCATTATCCTGATGTAAACTTGCTGAAAGCTCAAGGGTACCTGCTCTCCCCTGAGCTGAACTGGAACATCCTCAGCAGTTTATTTCAGGCAGCAGAAGCGCTTAAATGATGAATTTCACTTTCTGAAGGGGAGGTGATTGTGTTTACATGTAGAAGCAATGCCTTGTTTAAACAGCACTGATAATACGTAATACGGGATTTATGAACAGCCTACCTGAACCTACAGAAATAGATGCACAATACTGATAGTGTTCAATCAGTTTCAATAAGCTTATTTTGTGAAATTAAATAGAGCAGAACATACAAGATCACTACACAGAACTGAAAGACTAATGGAAAATGATTTCAAGCTTCTGGTTTTCTGAAGCACGATTCTTCTAATTTTTTTTATTATGATTTTCTTGACAAAATATCATTTGGATTTAAGTAGTCAATTAAAGCCATTCAGATTAATTCAAAATACAGTAATATTTAGGCTTTCAAAATTCAATATCTTAGGGCTGAAAAGCTAAATATATTTTCATAAATAAAAATGTTATGTCGTTGTTTCTTCCAGTTGCTACATTTTTTTCTAATTTGCAAAATGATGCATTTATCAGAAGCCTTAATACATTCACCAGAATAGTAACTGAAGGTATTTGTGAAATGTGGATCAACTTGTCAAAAAACCCAAAATATCTAATGGAGTTAGAAAATGTAACAAGGAATTGCTTGGTTTTAGATATACATTCTTTTTACATTTTGACAATGTAGGCATCTTTTCTGGTTAAAAAAACCAGTATCTGAGTTGTAGCCTTTAGTGTCAGACTTCTGTACCATCACCTACCTTAATACTGAGGCCAACACACGAATGACTGCTTTTACATAGATTACATAAACATATACATCCTAGAAAAAGTAAAAATGATTCCAAAAACACGCCATGCAGAAGTTGCCTGGATTGCTGCATAGCTGGGAACAACATGCACTCAACAGCTGGAACGAGACAAAGCCACGGGTTTAAGTCCCATTTCCCAGCGAACGTGTGTCACTTTGGCTGCACAGCTGAAACACTGCAGTGATATTTAATTTACAGCCATTCTCGGTATTGTGCTATGTTGCACAAAGTGTTTCCCCATCTTTTGAAGCTGGCAGCACTTTATTTTACTTGAAAATATGCCAAAACAACTTACAGCAAGAGAAAGGGAAAATACAACTGATAGTAATTACGGACCCACGGAATGTGCTTAAGAATTTACAAAGCAGCTTTCAGAAAAGAAACCAAAAACACCAAACAAAAGCCCAGCAACTTCAAACCTGAAAGCTTTTTAGAAAGTTGGAGAATTTGATTTCCTTGGCTTTAGTTGACAGCTTTACTTCAGTTCCCTTATTACTGCCTTTGGAGCTGTAGGTCACTGGCTGGAAAAAACACAGGGGGGAAAGAGCTCTTTTTCTGCTTAAAATTTCAGTGGTAACTCCAGCTTTCTGGGGCTGAGGGTGTCTCCCTGTCCTCCTCAGCTGGCCACTTCTTTTCTTAGCCCACCCAATAGGACATTCCAGATTAATGCAGTACACAATTTCACCTCTCAACCTTGTCTGCAATACCTTATTCTGGAGTCCTAGAAATAATATGGGAAAGGGAATTCAAAGTGCACACTCGTGACTTTGACACCAATGACTTGCAGTGCTGCCAAAACTTATTCTGCAAACCCAAACTCCAAACCTGATTCATTTATATGAGAATATGTATTTTCAAGACAGATAACTTTGCACCATAACACTGTAGAAGTAAAACTACTAAGTCTTTAAACCCCCTCAAATGATGAAGTGATCATATTGCTGATATTCCAACCACTTGCATGGGGAAAAGTTGGGTCATTTGTAATGCCTAAGTATTTGAGGTGAGGTAATATTTCATGCAACATTACAAGTTCAAATAGTTTTCTAAACAGAAGAGAGTTATACAGAAAAACATACTAGCAGGGTATTCCCACCTATAGCAGCCAGAAAATCCCTCTTAATAGAATCCCGCTATTCAATTATTGAATTATTCCAGCTTGTTCCATGGATACACTCTTCTTTCTATATAGTGGAATTCCACACAGTTGCAGTGTCAAATGGCCATTGAAAATAAGCTTATTTTGCTTTTTTTCTGGTACATATTGCAACATTTATGTTTAAATTCGTGACTATAAAGGCTGCTAGACGTTTGTGTTCACCTCACAATTCAATTTAGTTAAACAGCAGGAGAACTCAATGCAACAACAGGGAAGAGTAAGCAGATTTCAAAAAACCAGAAGGGCACGACTTCACAGCATGTGAAAGGTCATTCTGCCACGGAAGGTTTAAAACAAAACAAAGCAAGAGCAGCAAAATGAAAGAGCTGTGAAATGAGAGCTGCAGAGGCCATCAGTCCACACAGCTTCAGTCACACAGATGCTTAAACAAATCATGACTTGATCCATATGAGCCATTCAATGAAACTACTCATAGGATCACCTTATGCCCACACGTGGATTTGGATCTTTGAGTAAACCTTAATCATTGTTGTTCTGTTGTTCCTGGCCCACAAGATTAGTATGTTTGGTAGACACAAGCTGCAATTATGACCTTATTTATTTCAAACTCTATCAGTGTATTTTTACTTCAAGAGAGAAAATGAAGATGTCTGTAGTGCTGGCTGAAACAAAGAAGATATTCTCCCAATAAAATCCAGTGAAAGCCTGGAAATGCAGATGTAGAGCTGAAAATCCTGGCTGGCACTCATACTTAACCGTGGGATCTCCTTAACAATAACAGCTCCAAGATAGATGAGGATGAAGAAGGCAGATCACAGAAAATCCATCAGAAAGCATGGCTTAAATTTGAATTTGTGTACTTCCCTCAGATTTACACCTGGACCTGACCTGATCTCAAGCATGAAATTCCTTGAATATTTGAAGAAGCTGTTGCAGTTGATTTTCCTCTCAGGGGGAGAAGGTCTGTGGAGATATTAACCCCAGATGTAAGGCCCAGTACTCCTCAATTCTAATGCTCATGTTGGCAATTGCTGTTCCCTGTAGCTAATTGAACAGTATTTCTTGTTGTAAGATTACAAGTGAATTGAGCAATGGGAAAGTAAAAGCAGAGAACACACGCTAATTATTATTCTGATATCTTTTAACAACATACTGGAATGTTAATAGGAAAGAGAACAATTCTAACAATGTTTTTAAAAAAGCCCTCATAATTATGCAAATTTCTTGTCGTTAAGGCTTGGCAGATCAAAGGACCTTAAAATGAATTAGATAAGGACAGCCATATGGGCCTTTTTATTTTACTCTTTGCACGAATACTGCCTGCATGAAAGGTAGCACAGTTCACAACTAAAGTTCCTGCAGAATTTAGGAGATCAGAAGCAGAATGGGGACACTGCTTTGAGTACTTTATGATTTGCTGAAGCCCAGGGCTGGAGGGATAACTTAAAGTGACTGGTTTCAGTGGTCCTGCCAATACCTCTTCCTCTGTTGAGACCGGCCCTAGGGCCAACAAGTAACATCAGCTGACTTGGAGGGGGGACAAAAAAAGTAATGATGAGTTTTGGTTTTATTAGAAAAAGAACTATGTTTTTACTCACATCCTTTCTTGGGAAAGGGATTGATTATTTTCAAATTTTTATTATCGCATTATTTCTTTCAGATAATTAAAAGTTTCAGATATGGATTGTTCCATAATATTATATAAGGAATGCAAATAAGTTGATGAAAATTAGTTTTAAAATAGTACATTGATGCCATGCTTTGAAAAGCTTAATGCAGAAAAAATGTTTTGTAGGTTTATACATGGCCCAAAAATACCACGTGGGTTTGGTATTGCCTACCAGTACACATAAAAAGCATTGCTTGATGTATTTATTGACAGTCAAATAGAATAGGATTATGATGTAATGGGCTGTTTTTCAAGATAACAACCTCTAGGCCAGGAATTGTAGTTAGAGCATTTAGTGAATTTTACAAATAGGACGTGCAAAAGAAGAAAGTCTAACTACAAACTTAATGTAATACCTTCAGAAAACATGACTTTGAAAAGTTCTTGCAGGAATTATACAGTCTCAAAAAAATCTATTAATTTATTAGAGCTGAGAAACTGATCAAAGGCAGCATTAGAAAATTCCCTGTAGCAATCCTGCTAGGGTCATAAATGCACTTGGAATTCATTACTGTTATTTCCTAATGTCAAAACAGAAAAGGAAATTCATCATGTCTGAACTCTGTTAGGTTTTTATTATTGTAAATATGGTAGCAGTGAAGGGAATATAGCAATATTAAATCATATTTGATAGCTGTTCTCAGAGTAAATTGTAAAAACATTGCATTTCTAAAAGCTCTGCCCTCCCTAAAATACCCAAACAAACAAACAACAAAGTCATAACCGACCAAACTCAGCAAACCCTAAAGATAATGCTTAAGAAAAATGTATTTGTTTTTGTTCTTGGAACAGAGAAACAAAACCACAAAAAATTAGGAAAATGATACATGAAATGGATCCGAATTTTAAGCTAGTTCTATTCCACAAAGATATGAGAAATTTCTAAGTGCATTGTTCCATGACAGAGGAAGAATAACATCAGATTTTTAAGTTTGGAGATTGTGTTAATTATAAATAAGTAGTAAGAGCTAAAAACTTCTCTGACTACATGAACAATGAATTTAAATGAGTATAATTAGTCTTAAACAAAGGTTATGTTGTTTTTTTGATTTATAAACAATTTATAGTAGTTCTCTAAAGAAGAAGAACAAAGGGCAGTTTGATGGTTTTACTAATGTGTTTCTTAGGCAACATACATCTCTTTTGTTACTTAAGACAGAGTTACTCATCAGGATTCCTGATTCTCTGATAATAAGACTGGGATTCACAAGTCACGTGGCCAAAGGAAGTAGGAAGCTGTGCTTGCATTCAGTGAGTTTATATTCACATGGGTGCACCAAATTTAGGCAGGCCTGCAGTAAGTTCCAGTGAGCCTGAAGGAATAAATACATTGCACTCCTTTACACCCATGATTTCTTCATTTAGATGCCTCTTCACCCAATGAATGCACTCACTGAACTTACAGTGCCAGCCTGAAAACCTTTGTAATACTGAATTTATAGGAGATTCCAGTAGCTCTGACAGCAGCTCTTGGGAAGAGCCCCAAGGAGGACCCATTGATTTAGACTGATTTAGGACCTTAACATGTCAGCATTTCCCCCCCCAACATTACTGCTGTGATTTGAATCAGTGTCATAGAGAACTCAGTCTTCCCAGTGCACTGCTGGAAGCTTTTTTTTTTAAATCAGTGCTTAATTTGAAATGAGACTGGAGTGACAGATGCAGGTGACTGTCACCCTGGGGAAGGAGCCACAATGGCACCACTTACAGACGTGCACACTCTGATCATGTTTCAGCTTGAGGGTTTGGGATACTTTGCCTAAGCAAGAAGTGAGTCCTTTATGGTCCTAAGATTAACAGTCATAAGTTGGACTAATAGATCACTAAGTACCTGTGTCTTCTACGAGCCACTCGTGCATACTCAGGAAGGCAGCATCCACCCCAGGGTGTTCTAACACCAGGCCCTGCTTGGACCATGCTCTCATGGTTATTCTTTTTCTTGGCTACTTGTTTTTGGACTCCTGCAAACGGAGGCACCTGCAATATCTCAGGCCATTAACCCACTAGTTAAGCTATTAGTTTCATGAAGCACTTTTTCCCCTTTCTTTTGAGCCTGTTACCTAATGATTCTTTGATACCTTGTAGTTCTTTTATTACCAGAAAGGGTGCAGCCATTCCCTCTCCAGCTTCCTTAGGCTACTTATGATTTGATTTTGTTACTCTGACAGATGTAGTGAGCAAATCCAGACAAATACATCCTGTGTTTACTGGATATTATCCTGATCCTTTTTCATATGGCTACTATGATTCTACTTAGGTATGTCAAGGCCACTGTTGTTTCTTAAAACATAATTGCTTAGCAACTGACAGGAAAAGTATATAATTAGAAGCTCATGCTATTTCACAAACTGATGATATTGTACCCACAATTTTTCAGATACAGCCAACTGTTCAAACCCAACTGGCACAGAAGGGACAGAAGAAAAAATAAAGCAGTTGCAGTATTTCTAATAAAAATGCTATCTGTAAAGAAAGAAGAGAAAGTTGGGGGGTTTTGGCATTGTCAACTGAAGACACTCTTCAAAACCATTTCCATTTCACTCTGTAAACCTTCCAGCTCTTCAGGGTGATGAGAAGTACTTACACATGTGTATTCTCATGATGAGATTATCTTACCTGACCCATTTTTCAGGTAGCCATTTGCATCTACAGTGGTGTACATGATGTAAGGACCAGGCTGATTAACTCCAAAGGGCTAGGAGGGGGGAAAACAAAAAAAAAAAAAGAAAGAAAAAGGCAGGCAACATTTTAGGAACAGACAAAACTATAGTAATTAAACAGTAAATTGAAGACAAACGTTTCTACATTAATAATTTATTTTTCATATTAATTAAAATATCTTGCAACTGTTTTTGTCATAGCATTGTGTGGAAATTAATTTTCAAAATAAGGGTAATCAGTTGGCTACGTAATAGTTAGTTTCTCACGGAGAAAGCAATACTATTCAGCCTTCTGGCAAAAAGGCTTAATGTTTCCTTGGAAGCTACAAGTAAAATAAAAAAACCCTAAAAATTCAAAGAATTAACTGCATGTTCTCAAAAAGCAGAACTCATTTGATGCTGTCTGGGAGAATGCACAGTCTTGATGGTATTTCTGAATTGAAAAATACTACACAAAGTCCAATTTTTTTATCATCACTTAGCAGTGTTTCATTTAATTCATGAAAGTGATTGAATAGTTACTTGTCAAGTGCTGGTATCTATTTTAAGCAAAACTCTCTTGAGGGAGAAAATGTACTTAAACATCAAAGTAGAGTTATGGGGAGGGGAATAAAAAAAAATCCAAGGTAGTTGTGTATTACTGAGTGATGAACCAGAACAAACACACCTAAGTAAGAAGGGGTTGGAAACAATTACCTGCTATGGTGGGGCAGAAAAAGGATGGAGAACAACTCTAAGAATAGATTGAGAGAAATTTTTCCCTAGTTTTTTTTTTTTTTTAAGTGCTGAATTCAAGCTGATATCAGGGCATAACATCCAGTAAAGATATTTCCAGTAATTTACAGAAAGAACACTAAAAGAAGAGATGATGATATGTTTCATGCCATGCCTCTAAAAACAGTCAGTTCCAAACTGTAACAGTAAGTGGTAATGATGACAGATGAGATCAAAGCCTGAAAATAATAATTAATTAGAATGAAGAATAAGGAGACCAGAGAGATGATGTTAATGCAGATCTATGAAAGATGACTAAGTAAGGTGAAATTTAAATTTCTTTTGGTGTCAAGGAGCTGTACTCTGGCATAATAGACTTTATGTTACTTTCTGACACAGAACTTCTTGTAAAGCAGAGGCAGTGCTTTACAAGCAGTGTTTCAGTGATCTTGATAATGAAATGTTCACCAACATCTGTTGTGAAGATTTGCTTTTTAAACCCTTCCTATATTTGTAATTAAACCAATAATCTATCAAACCTCAATATTTTATAACAGAAATTAAAATCAATGTCTTAAAATAGGCTCCAATAAAAAGCTGGTCCCTCAGGAAGCAGTTTATTTATTTTCAAGTCAAATTTCAATTTGATGTTTTTGCAGAGCTAAAGTGTTACTGCTAATTCTGATTCCTCTCAGTTCCTCTTCCAGGCCAACTTGCACTGTGAACATTGCTAAACAATTGGCTAATTGGCAGTTTGGTGGGTGAGTTGCAGGATCTCTGGAGATGCAAATGTGTATGTAACTATCTGCAGAACTATCAGCGCCCAGCGCATTTCCTTCCTTCACTGCATCCACTACTGCAGTTTAGTCCCAAAGCGGCTCCGTGGCTGAATCCGCCCCATCGTCAGTTTTGCCTGGACTTTCTAAATGCCCAGACCAAGACTTGGCACAATACACAGTCCAGACATCCAGCTGGATTGCCCAAGTTTCCCTTGTGTCTGGTATATCCCAGCCCCCGCAGTGCTGGTCACAAAGCCCCTGCACAATGGTCAGTTGATTTCAGCTCTGAGCAGGCAGCTGCCCAAAGGTCTGGGTCTCAGACACAGAACTTGGCCAGTCGTGATTTGGATTACACATTCTTCCAGTCAATAAGTCTTTTAGTATGTTGAGAGTTTTTGGTATAATTAGACTTCAGCTTATTTGAAGCTAAATACTAATGCAGAGTCATAGTTCCACTTACTGTTATTTTCCGAGGACAGTCATTGGAACAGAGGCCACTGAGAACTGCAAAAACAAGAAGTGAGCTTGTAGTGTTTCTGTTCACAAGCCATCTTGGAAGTACTATCTCTGAAACCTGGGGAAGTCTAGAAATAGTGTCAGGTATCCATTAAAACATAAAGAAAAGAAATGCCTTCTACGTGACTTATGCTAATGTGTAACACTTCCCAAACTGTATAAAGCAAACTTCTTGGCAGAAATTTATCAGCTGGTCACTGTTTTATCCCACCTCACTGGTTAACCAGCTTCATAAGGAGAGATCTGCCAGTTAAAAAAAATCCAAATTAAACCAGTTTTACAATAGTGGACTGGACATTTTATTTATTATTGTTCATTTCTAACCATTTAAAATACTGGCAGAGATTCAGTTTTACTGTTTTAACTGGTAAAAAGGTAAAGGCTTTTCCTTCTATACAAAGCATAGTTTTGGAACTTGATTTAAAGCTATTCACAAAAGCTGTAACAAACAAAAATCCCACTACCTATTTATTCTAATAATTCAAAAGTATTATAAGCAGAGATGTATAATGCGACTTAATATCTAATGCCTGTGATAGTTGTTCAATTACTTGTTTAAAACTCACTGGTTTCAAAAATCAGTTACATTCTGTTAAACAACTAAGCAACAGGCAATGAAATCCATCTGTTCTGTAACCTAGAACATCCTGTCACTGAGTATTAGAATAAAACAAGAACCACACACACAGAATAATCTGAGGTGCCATTCTAATGCAGAATTTGGACTGTAATGACAGTTTGGTTGAGCAGCAGGCCAGTAATGGCTGTGGGCAGGGCAGAGGATACACACCAGGTACTGAAGCCAAGGGAAACATTACTTCTCCATGAGTTATGGTATCCCAATGCAAGTGTGGCAGACAGAAAATGAAGGTTTGGAGCAGATTTGAGGGCAGGTCATCCTAACCACCAGGAGTTTTTTAAAGCATCTTCCGTCTACTTTAAGGCTGAATGAAGTTTAAGGTACAAAATGTTTGGGGTCAGTGAAGTACTGAAAGGTGCAAGTAAGATGTTCACAGTCCAATTAGAAATCATTCCCTAATGGGAGTCAGAAGTGCCACTGCTCTAGTGAAGGAATTTTTATAATATTTTGTGGGTGACTATTAACCACTGTTGAGATTCCCAAGTTACCATTCTTTGCTTGCGATTTCAATATATTGAAATTTCCAAATATAATAAAAGCCAATATTTTATACAATCCAAGCCCCCCGCCAAAACCTGGACAGGTAAGATGAAAGTGTGGCAAAGCAGAATTCGAAGACTCAATGTACCTACAAATAGACTTTTAAAGCTATAGGCTAATTTTATCTGTTATACATAAGTGTGCCTGCAAGTGCAACCAACTCTTCCCATTTTGAGGCAAAAAGACACACTGAAATTTGCTGTTCGGTTTCACTCCTGAACAAATTACCTGACCAAGTAGATTTGACATCAGTTATAATGAGCAAAGCTGTTCTCATTGTCCATATGCCAAATAAGTGAACACAATGCATTTATTGATGCACTAACTCCACAAAGCAGGTTTTGTTAGAAATACTCTCCCCTGTATCACAGTAAAAATATTTTTAGACACTCATTAATTCCCATTTCCTGGGTTTTCTATGCAAAAATACCCTCTAAAAGGGTGCTAAAAAAAGGCTTGCTCCAGTTTACAAGATAGATTTACACTGAGTAAATCAAAAAGCATGTTGCAAATTACTCCTTTTCCCATTAAAATATCACAAAATTATAATTCTGATATGGCTTTGTGAAGTGTAAGATTTTTTCCAGAGGATTTGCTGCAAGCTTTTGGGAATTACACTACCCACACATGCTATTATTTAAAAGAAGGCTCCGATCAACATGATAAATTATTATAGGCTATTTCTGCGAGAACAGAGCTCAGGTTAAGGAGCCAAGTAATAAATGCATCAGTCCCCAATAGTAACTGCAGTGCTGTTCACCTTATGGTGTGCAGAATGTGTGCTTTAGAAGGATTAGATGCATTTAACATGAAGGCAAATACAATTTTTGAAGGTGAACCTCTAGTTGTTCCTGTTGAGCTTTGTCCTCATAGGCTCCCATACAGCCTCATTTTTAACTAGTCCTCAAAAAAACTAAGGAAGACAGACAAGCCATGAGCTCGAAGCTCAACACCTTTGCAGCTGAAGAACAGAGCAGGGCATGCAATTCGAAAACCTAATTGCTCTTAATTATGGCTATCACAGCCTAACTCCAGCCTTTTAAACCAAAGCCTAAATCAAGTCTCTCATGAATTCCCACACCCCAGACGTGTTCATTGCCATTCTTTGCTTTTCAGATAAGGTGTATTTTGTGTCTTTTAGACTGAAAATACCAAAGTGACTCACACATGGGAGCAAACTGACCCTCAGAATAGACCACGCAGCGTAAGCAAAACATAAACCACTCCAGTAGTCACTGAAATGAAATCAGCCCATTTTGAACAAGATTCTGCATCATTTCCACACGACATAGACAAGAACTCCAGCAAAGGTTTGATATGGCAGAGGCACAGCAAAAAGGACAGAAGTCCCTGCTGGAAGAAAACATTGGAACCACTCAAGGCACAGGTGAACAAAAGTGTCCTTGGCTATTGTTTCTCAGAATAGGCAGTCACTGTGCACAAGCAAAGCACAGTCCTTCCAGTCAATATTGTAATCTCTCTTGATTCCTTTCTGTCTCACCACGCCATACATATTTACATGTGCAAGCATCATCCCATTTTTTCCTCCAATTAGTGTTATGATCTAATCTTCCTCCAAATTTTAAATAGCATCACACAATTAAAATAATAATATATAAGTCGAATGACAGATATATCTATCACAATTTTTATATTGACAACACTATATATGTAAGGAGGTAAGTGGAGGTATTATACAGAAGATCCACAGATTGGGCCTCCTATGATCAGCAACTCCAACCCTTTCCCTCAAGATCTATTCAATCGATGACACAATTTCTTAAAATTTCTTAAAAACCCCTTTGAAATCCAAGCTCTGATTTTGCAATGAGAGATTTCTGCAATCCCAAGTATTTCCCATTCCGTGTTTTTCCTTTCCTAAAATTATCATACACAGAGCATCATCACAATGTTTTCATATACAAAGGTTTAAATATTCACGTTCTTCTCAACATCCTATTTTGACTTAATTATACAGTGATAACTTACCAATAACTTTAACGAAATAGGCGTCTGCTTCAAAGTTATTTTTCAATGTATGGATAGCAAAGTCCTTGTTGGAGTAGCCTTTGCTTAGCACAATGATATCCAAGATTCCCTAGAGGAAAAAACCCCAAGTTTACATTAGAATGCTTATTTACTCTCAGTAACATCCAAATTTAGCAAACAAATTCTCTTAGAGACACAAAGAAAAAAATATTGCACAGCAAAGTTTACAACTTCACTACTAATTTTAATATCTTTTAAAAATCTTTTAATAGAACCCTAATTTTAAGACAGAGTGGTCCACCCACATGTAATCATGTGCTGCAAACCAACGTGTGTGCAGAGCAGCCTTCCCGGGGCACAGGGACAGGCACAGCCACACAGAGACTCTGTTTTCAGGGTAAAGAGCTGAACTTACATCTTCATATATGTCAAAGAAAGTTGCTACCACTGCGTCTTTGATCTGGTTTAGATCTGAGAGCTCCCAGAACACTTTGAACATGCGACGGACGCTCTTGCAGCTCACATTGTTGCAGGGGACATTTTCTAGTAAAAACGCTTGTTGATTGCTGTAAAACACACAAATATACAAACCAATCTATTATTGATAAAGTCTAAATAACAGACATCACAAAAATATTGTAATTAAATAGTTTAAGTGTGCTGGAGTTAAATATAATAACAACAAAGCTAGCAGCCCCTGGATACCTGAAAATCCGTAAGCACGTATGTGAAGTGTACAGACAGAATTACAATCATTATGCCGTGCCTGAGTTAAAACAATGAACACACTAAATAAATGGGTCCAAATTAGCAGGAATAATTTAATTAACCATCCACTCAAAGGACTAAATGTAGCCTTACTTTATTCTGAAACAAGTACAAGTGCACTTATCTGCCATTTTCCTTAATCTCTCTGTGATCCCTCATCTTAAACGCTATTCAAAACACGTCCATGCTTTTTTATTATTTTATGACAATCTCTTCCCATCCCAGCTCCACTAATAAATTTTCTTACACATTGCATGATGTTTTAAACATATTTAAGGTTAAAGCAAATCTCTTGGTATGATTTCCATTGTTTCAAAGCAAAATATAAACCAGAAATCCCAGCCTAATAGCACAGTAAAAATAAAACAAGACAAACCAAACTGGGCATTTGCTGAGGTATAATGAATCCAGACAACAAGACAGGCTGCAATACTGAAAAAAGGAGCAAAGAAATGAACCAGAGTAGCAGCTCTAGTGGAGAAAAATCTCCCTTCTAAAGACTATAGTGAACAGGTGCCGTTGGTCAGTGGGACACACGAGGTTCACACACAGAGGCTGATGATCAGCACAATTATACACTGTCCCTGAGGCTTTATCAGTGCTACTGCAACTGGGAAAACCTTCAGACTTTACCAAGCAGGAGCTCAGCTCTTTGGGCAGGTTTATATCCTGGAAGCCTGCTGGAATCCATCATTGCCTTGGCAATGGCAACAGATGAAGTTTCCTCCTCTCCTGCTGGGGGCAGAGCCAGGAGCCAGAGCAGACAGTGCTCTGCAAAGCCAGCTGAGCGTGTCAGAGCTCAGGGCAACAACCAAACCTCGTCCTCAGTGTGACCTTGGACATGCTGCTGAAGGGATGGGGACAGCAAGGAGGTTCTCTGTGTCTTAGTGGCATCCAGTGCCTCCAGGATGCACAGTCACACACATGCACACACACAGGCACTGCTCCTTAGGAAAATTACTTGAATTAATGCATGGCCAAAATGAAACGAGGTAATCTGCAACATTTAAGATGTTGTATTATCTGTATCTGAGAACTCATAATCATAACTTGAAATTCTTCAGTGCTCACATTCATTTCATGTATTACCTAAGTATCCACATCACAAGAGCCAACTACAAGTCAAGGTGACAACCTGAGCAAAGCAAGTTGTTTCAATTTCTCTTTTTCATCTCTTGACATACACTTTTTTAAAATCTGGAGGAAGTTTTACAAAGATTCTTTCAGTTCAGATTTTTAAAAAACTGCTAGAAATTATCTAGATGATAGTTATTTAAAAGACAAAAGACTGTCAAGCTTGCCTTACACTCTCTGTAGAGAGTATTGTTCAAGTCTAAATTATAAGCCTTGTGAATGGATAGACACAGAAGTTTATTTACTACAGGAACCTTTTTTATTTCCTTTCCTTGCACCTGCACTGTGAGAAAAAAGGAAAACATTAATCAAAGTAGCCTTGAGCATGGAAATGCCACTTTCCTTCACCCTTCTGTATCAACAAGAGAAACTTAAGACAAACAGTAGGAAGAAAAAAGCAACGTCAAACCCTAAACAGATGCTGAAGACACAAGAAGTGCACTGTAGAACAGCCATCTTGTAGAGGAAATAAACAAATTCAGAGATGTAGAACCCCCTGTCCCATGTGCTACATCTCACCACAGGAGGAGGAAATCTTGGCGTGTGGGTTGTGCCACAGCCATGGGGAGCTGCAGGGCTTTACTGTTGGCAGAAGGAAGAGCAATCAGCTCTTTGCTGCCTTCTCACCTCTTCAATTCTCTCTTGGAAGAACTCTTGACATCTGGAGTTAGCCTATGAGCTGCCAGTTGAATCCTTGTATTATTTAAGCCTTTAATACACAAGCATCCCTAGAATCAAAGTACCTACCTCCATGCTTTATTTCTGCTACATAGTACAATTAATAAGAGCAAGTTTATGACCTTCCTATTATTTTGAACCAAATTTTGAAGATTTACCATCAGCAAAAATCCCCCTGTAACAAAGATGATCATCTGCATCCTGAAAATGATGTCCTTGAAAGCCTATAAAGACAGACACAGCTGTAATGGTAAAACCTTAAATATCAATACTGAGGTGCTATTCAAGTGTGCAGCAGTCAATACCAAACAATCCAGCTTCAATACTGACAAAAGAGAGCAAAAGAACTCTGCCCTTAACATGCTATTTGCAGCACTTTAAATATTTAGGTATAGACACCAATGCAGAATGGCAGCTAAATTTTGTACTTCCGGCATAACTTGATATTTTGGGATAGAGTTGTCTTACAATTTGGAACCTTCTGACCAAAGTCATCTATGCTCCAACGTAAATTTAATAAAGTTAAATAGCTATGAGTGAGGATTAACACCAATGAAAGACTGAAGACGTATCTCAGTTTTATTTTACCATATCTCTTTGCAATTAGAATTAAATATTTACTGCTAATTTCATACATCTCTCATGCTGTCAGTTTTAGGCTAGTTCATTTACCGTTACACCGGGGACATCGAAATGACTTATATCTCACTCCAGACGTTCAAAGTAATTGAATTTGCCTCTGGTTTTTTAGCTTTGCTCAATTACAAGGTGCTCATCAATCCTACATTTAAAAGAAGTCCTCTATCCAACCTTACTTCTGACAAGTGACAACTAACAATGATTTAGGAAGAGATAATTTGGTCAAATAAGAGTCCTTCCGTATAAAGGATTAATACATATGCATTAATTTAAAACTGAGCATGAACACCTAGAAAACTTTCTAGAAGTCTATCATACTCAAAGGTTTTTATTAAACTGTCCAGATCCAGTTGCATTCCCTTTGCGTAAGGGTGGAATTGAAAAGACTTAGATTGCATGTTTGCAATGCAAGATGCCAATTATTAGCATCTAATTGGAAACAAGTATTAAACAAAATTTGGTTTATGTAATTAGAAGGGAGAAAGGTGTTTATAAACTCACCTACAGTAACTTACACTTTCAATGTCACCAGAGTCAATTAAAAAAACTCAGCATGTACATTTAGGTAAGACAGGAAGTACAGATGAACCAATTAATAACTACTGATAAAATCCCTTCACTTATTATTATTCTATATACACACACAATTTCTAATACAGAATTCATGTATGTATGTAGCCTGAAGAAAAATTTCTGGACTTGAATTCTAATGTGCAGGTTTTGACTCAAGTCAGAAGTTAAATGAACATATAAACATTTAAGAATCAACTGTGAATTTAGCATGTCCATCTGTTGGAATTTATTGATTCTCTGGGTTCAAACCCTCTCAACACCGGCAAACACAAGTGAAATTCCATTTTTTTGTTGTTGCTGGCAAGGAATGTCTCCATGCCATCAGAATATTCCAGACTGTAGTTTGAAATCAAAGGGATGTGGCAGGAGATGAAACAGCAGAATCTTACAACAGCTCTGAGAATACCTGAAGCCTGAATACCTCATTTTCCTGACTTGCCCACGTGGCAAGAACAGTAAACCAACATTATGTCCAACCATTGTAGCTTTTGTAGGTATTTGTAAGGATTTGATCTGAAAGTACTTTCTTGAATTGTGATAGAAGCATATAATTTATTTTAATTCTTCCATTATCACATATGGGTATATTTTCAGATGAACAAAATTGTTTCTGCCTCCTTTAACTTCTTTATGTTACAGACATAAAGCAACTGGAAACCAGGCTTCCCAGACGATAGCACAGATTGAGGTCAAGAGTTTACAAAAATGCTTTTATCATTTAATCACAGTAATCAATCACTGAAATTAGATCTGTAGATTTAGCATGAAAGGCTTCAGAGAAAGAAATAAACAGCTTGATCCAGAAGTGTTTAAAATCGATTAAATAAGGTTTTCATTTTAATTTGCTCTAATTTCAGGACTGCTTTAATTTAATTCCCACTCTCCAATCAGTGACCCAGTTACACATTTTAAAAGGAAGTATTTGCTTAAGTCTCTCAGAAACAATGAATTAATAATGAATATGACATTCCATAGTGAGTGCAAAAAAATGTGACTTTCATTCCCATCCCAAAGTACAAAGCATGTTTTCTCTACTTTTCTACAAATACTGGATATATAGAATGTTAACATGCAATGTATTTCTTCTTTTTTAGGTTACTTAGCCTGTTTCTGCCAGACTTCCTCATCTTCCTGAACCTCCCTTTCAATAACTTGTCAAATCATCTTGCCAGTACCTTCAGTCCTTATGCCTTACTGTGTCACTCAACCTCTATGTCAAGTTTCAAATTAATTTTAAATGCACTCACTTGAATAAGCAAACAATTTCAGAAGCAGGAAGAACAGAGACAGAAGTGTATCACAACACTTCATTGCAACGAGACATAGGTAACTTCCTGGGCTTCTACAGGAGTAACTATTTACAAACTATTTTAAACTTTTTTACATGATATTACATTGACATAATCTTACACCAGCCAGAGGACAGAGGCTCCTAAGAATCTGAAAAGATAAAATAACTTAAAATAAATTTCTGAGCTCCATAAATCTTCAGGCAGTCCTCCTGAAGTGCAGTAGCTATCAGGACACACACTAGAAGACAGCCTATGTACAGCTCAAAGATTTCTGGGACTTCAGTAAAACCAAAGACAACAACTTTCCTGATGTCACAGTATTTCTATGGCAAAGACACTGGTTCTAGTTTGCTCTCTGACTCTTTATTCAGTGACTGCTGAAGAGAAGATGCAAACTCCCAGCTGAGGCAGGTATGGAGTGAAAAGCTTGCCATTCAGGGCCTGAGAGCTTTAACTTTTCTATGCCAGTCCTGGGCAGTAACAGCCCAGTAACATCCTCCTCGTCTGCCATGTCTGAATAGAAACACCTGCTCTGCTGGTTATTTTAAGGCTCAGAGCTACAGAGACAGAGCTCAGCTGCTCACAGCCTCGTCTCTGAATCACAGCACGTAGGCTGAATACAAGCACGTTACTCTTCAAACTGGGTCATTTTTAGGTGTGTGTCAGTATCTGAAGAACTTTAACACAAAAATGTCAGTGGGTGACTCCTCTTTAGGCAACCCCTAGAAGATCTGAATTGACTTCCCAGACTTCAGCACTGAATTCTCTTATATGTAGACTGTCTGAAGCATCAAAGTGAGCTCCTCAGTTCTTTTCCTTATGAATTCAAAGTATGAACCTGCACCCAAGCTTATCCAAAATACCACACAGAGGAAGACAATAAATACACCTGTAGGACAGACCTTAATGCACTAGAGCAAGTATTTGTCAAAGGTTATAGTAAGGAAGACATTAAGACTCCATTACATTAACCAACGCATACGGTATTGGTTAAAATACCTTTTACAAGCAATGACATGTGGAAGAAAAATGGAATAGCATAAATAAACTTAAATTTCTTCAGATGCTGGAAAAACCAGTTGTGCAGCATCAGACAGACTCTAGTCAGGGCACAGCACGCTGCACATCTCCTGTCTGTACTGAGGTTCACTGGCATCATGGTCTCCAGAGCTCTTTTAAGTTTTCCTTAGAATAAACAAGCTATTTATCTTTCCTACTGTCAAGCAAAAGGATGAAAACATGCTGCTTCACTCCAAGGTAACGATAAGGACACGCCAGCAGTGCCATCAGCAGGTGCCAGGTGAGAGCTGCCCACAGGCTCCTCCGTCACGACCAGCCGCGTTTCTCCCGCAGCCGAGGCACGGCACGGGGATGCAGCTCCTCGGGTCAGCTGGTATGTGGATCACTAACTCCTCACGGTACAACAGTCTCCCTGTAAGCATCCCTACATGCCCTCTACCACATAGCACCAGCTGGTAGCAATACAGAATATTGGGAAAGCAAGTAAAGAAATAAAAAATGAAAAAAAAAAAAGGGAGGTCAAAGATTACACTGAGAAATGTAACAGGAAGGGTTAGAAGCTCCTTTTGGAGGGGGGGAGGTTGGATATGTGTGTTATTTATTTTCAGTTAAAGTTGGACAATATAAGAACCACTGGTAAATTATTAGGTTTATCTAAACCTTCTGGCTTTCAAAAGCAACAAACCACTATTGCATTCTTCAGCAGAGTCACCAGTCAGTGCTCACTCCACGTGTCAGCATGGAGCAGTTTCCCCAACTCTCCAGCCTGGTGTTACCAGTCAGCACTGAAAGCTGAAATCAGGGTTTTACAGAAGATGATTTGGGAAAGGAAAGGTTGAGAATCAGCTCCTGTCATCTGGGAGGAACCCCTAAAATGTTCTCTCGTGCTCCAGTCCCTGGTGCAATTCCTCATCAGGAGTCACAGTCTGAGCCCATACAATTATGCTGAAAACAGCTTGTAAATGCACATTCTCTGCTAAGTGTTTTCCCTTTTTACAAAGGGAAACACTTAACAGAGATCAAAAGTCTTGTTCACTTGTTACAATGAATGAGATGCACTGAAGTTAGCAATCTGTATGACTGATGATCGATCATGCACCTGATAGTTTTATTTCTAGGTTTGCATATACTCTACCTTCCAGAAGTGTTCTTTAGTATAGCAAGAGCATCTGGGTAGCCATCCATATTGTAATCTCCAATATGAAGTGTAATTGGAAATGAAGTTTCTGTTGAAGATTTGTCATTTTGATATGGTACAAAGCCCCAGACTGTGTCTTTATTTCTGAAGTCTTGCAAGACAGGAATCCACTGTAAAATAAAACAAAAAAAGAACAGCTAGGTAAAGCAATCCATTTTATTTATTTAAACAAGGTAATACTATTTAAAACAGCTGACATTTCTTCACTGCATCAGGATTCGTAGCCATTTACAAATTTCCATAGAGGAAATAAGGGTTATTTCCTAAATCTGTCACCAAATAAAAAAATTAATCTGAGTATTTTCTATGCATTAAATTATTCCAGAACAGGAAAATGTAGGTAAGGTTGTAAGAATAAAGGCCCTGTGTTTTGGAATGTGTCCAGTATACAGAGATATTCAGGAACACCTTAACTGAAATTCATGCTTGCCTGGAATCTGTACTAATCCTTAAGTGTAAGTAAGCCCAAACCATCAGGGCCTTGAGATCCTGAGTCTCACTTTTTTTCCCCTCTGGAATTGTAAGCAATAGGCATCATTAAAGCTGAAGGACTGATGCACCCTCATCAAAATTGCTGGATACTATCAGAATGCTTCAGGACAGTTCATATCTGAATTCAGTGTTGCTCCTGCTTAAAGCAGGAGGCTGGATCTCCTAAGGTTCGTTTCAGCTCAAATGATTCTATTATTCATGGATTTTTAGAAGTTCAAGAGCTTCAATTCCCCTCCTATCTCCCCAGCAGCATCAGATACTGAAATGTTTGATAAGAAATTAAGATTAAAGTATCAAACTGAAAGTACAAAAGAAATGCAAAATATAATTTCTCCAGGACAAGAAATGCACTTACTTTCCAAAGTGCTGCAGAGGTACTAAATGGGAACTTATCTTAATTAAAATCAAAGTAATTTCACAAGTTAGTATGAAGCTGAAGTACTAGGGTTAACATTTCAATGCTACAGAGAAATTCAGTGCCATTTTTAAAGTCAGAAGTAATTTTATATGTCAACTAACTGTCAATGCCTTCAAAAGGACAGAAGGGTGCCATCTTTAAAGGATCACTGTCACCAACATCAAAAGCACTTAACAGATCTTACATGTCTCTCATCCAAGCCTCAATTTAGCTATTTCAGGAACCAGATCCATGACAGTATCATTCCCTGCTGTGGAAAGGCTCCCTCACTAACACAATCCAGTAATCAGTAACATTCCTGCCACATGGCAATCGCGTGTGACACTTGACTGGTCCCTTAAGATTACATAATACCACAGGCACATCAGAGAAGCACCCAAATTACTAAAGAAGTGCATTAAGGTCAACATGGTTTGGATATCACAAGTGGCTTAGAAGCCTGCAACAGTTCTGCCCGATACTGCACACACTCAGTGCATCTCTGCCCACGTAAGTGATGATGACATTTGAACTGCAATGATGATCTCCTACACTCCTGCTGAAAAGTCAAAATTGAAATGAAACATATTTGGACCCCCACACCCTGTGACATACGGGTGTCTATTTGGTTACTGTTGGTTGCTGAAGGTTTGGAAAAAACCTGTGAGACAGAAAAGAAGAAAAAGACTCAACCCAAGGGAAATTTTTCAAAAGGCAAGATTTCTTAGCACTTATTTGTCATGCAGAAGACAGATGATACAATATTACTGCAAATACCATAATTTTGAAAAACACTGATTGAAAGCAGGACCATGAAATACAATATAGCTTTTACTTCACACGGTATCATTCACACAGTCATTGCAGTGAAATCCAATTACATCCATCATATACTTTTTAAATGTTCCCGTGTATGGTAACACCGCTTTAAAGCAGCAAAATTAAAAATGAAGTATTAGGCACAAATATGAATTGGTATTGTCTTTTTACTCTATTCAGAGTGAGTCATAGAAGGCAATTCTACAATGCTAAAGTCTACAGTGAGATATAAAACGATAGGTGAGCAAAACATCACCTATTGCTACCAAACATCAGCACCGTCTGTGCCATGGAGTCAGATCCCTCCATCCCGCTCAACCGTCGAGAGACTGTTCCCAAGAGCAGTTGTGTAACAGTTCCAGAACATCAGTGCTGTTCACTGCCCAACCAGATCACATTGCAGCACCACATGGAACTGTTTAAACTGACACTTCAAATTCAGAGTAATCCACGCTTTTGGTGAGACTCATTCTGAGTATTTCTATTATGAACTGCAGTCTTGTGTAATGTAATGCAAGATTAACTGTTCATGTGCCTCTGGACATATATTTCACTACAGAAGGCAAAAAATGGAAATGTGTTTGTCAACAATATAAATCTCTTACTTCTTTTGTGTTTGATAATCCAGACACTTTAAGCTTCATGTTTGCTGTTACTACTTTAATAGGAAAAGACTAAAACCCATTTTTTCTTTCACTCTAAGATAGAAATAGGTGGGTATAATGAGGACACACAAAGCTATTTTTTCCAGTTTTCTGATCATATGATTTCTGCTACGCAGCTCAGATGAAAAAAGACTGAAAAACAGAATGAGTATCTAAAAGAAATTCCAAACGAACACATAAAATTCAGCCAGAGAAATCAGATTTACTTCTTCCCTTTCTGTTAAATTCCACTCCATGCCACTAATATAATTACTTAGAACATTTATATAGATATTTTTGATCCTTCAATTAGTGATTTTGTGGCTAAAAAAGGAAAAGTACTTAAGTGCTTGAAAATTTGTTTTTAAGCTCTTCAAACATTTGTTTTTCAGCAAGTAGAAATGAGAATGCTTTATTACTGCCCTGTGAAAACAGCATCTTTTTCATTTTGAAAAAGGTCTGGGCTATTTGAGAAACATTTAAAACTCATTGCATTCACCCCACTTAACTGAAAAAGGGCTCATTTCTTGCCAAGTCCCCATTCTTCTGTACATTAGGAAAGGTACTTCTCTGGCTCCAAAGCCTTGTAGTAGGTCTTTGAGCCAAAACTGTTGGGTTAACACATGTGCATTTTTAAACTATGTTCAGAAACCTGTGAAGCACAACCCCACCCCCAGCCAGCTGCCCGATTTCAGGCCACCCAGTCTGGAAGTTTGGAAATTGGGTGCCCATTCAGGGATTCTCCTACTTTATAT
Organism: Lophotriccus pileatus; assembly: GCA_035583135.1. NCBI lineage: Eukaryota > Metazoa > Chordata > Aves > Passeriformes > Tyrannidae > Lophotriccus > Lophotriccus pileatus. The sequence goes on from JAWWES010000021.1 coordinate 7,068,628, forward strand.
GGGAAGCATTAATCCACCCTATAGAAAGATGAGCACCAAGAGTGGCCTGAAAGAACTGCCCCAGCCACAGCCCTGTTCCCTGAGGGTCCCTCTCTCAGCACATGTGCATTGTAGTTCAGCTGCACATAACAAATAGACCCATGATTTCAGGATGCATCAGGCTTTCAGTGCCTCCAAAGGTCACCTGAATCTCTTCCACAGCTGAGCAGCCACTACTGCATAAAAATAAACTAAGTAAATGACTACACTTTACACCATTAACATGGTGTTCAAAGCCCAGAAGACGACAATCCCCAAAATTGATTCAGAATCAGAGGAAAAAGTAACTACAGCAGTAAAGGTCATGTTTTCAATGCTCACAGCCCCACAGCTGCTTTGAGAAAGATGAGCAACTTAGGAATGATGAGAGGATCTTGCAGAACCTGAGATTTATGACAAATACAGCAGCTGAATCCACCTCACCCCCCTTTAAACTGTTATTAGGAGTAAGGAAAGACTTCTGGCACTGGCCAAGTGCAGCCGATAATCGATGCTGTAACATTCCTCTCTAGCCTAGGGAATGACACCACAAAGACCCGTGGTTTGCTGCAGGATGCACCACTGTGCATCAGAGCTGCTAAATTTCCAAGAAGAATAAAGCTACAGAACCTTTCTATTATACAGAGAAAGGTTATAAGAATCATCCAGCCCACAAAGAAACTCTCAAATGAAGGGACTGAAATAATACTGTTTGCCTCAGGAAACAAATGAAAAGTCATACTGAATCCTTGGCAAAATTAAAAGAAGGATTAGTCACCTCTAAGAATATCACAGTATCTAGAGTTTCTACAATAAATAGTACCAGGGACTTTAAAATATTTCTGAGATTAGACTGTAGGTGAATTTAAAAAAGTCTGAGGTGTCCTAACACCTGCCATAATCTGAAACAGTGTACAGGATCCCACTTCAGATCTGACAGCAATTCTGCTGTTGCCATGGAAACATTCACATTCCTTTAAAACATTAGTAGGTCTGTATCTCCTAAAGTCACTCGTGTGTATTTTGTTGGCCTTTACTTCTGCTCCATCATCCAAAAGAAGAAAATGTTATCTACTTCTAATACTTTTAAAGAATAAATCATTAGATTTCTCATGAAGATTAACCTACTTAAGCCAAAGCTTGGAAGCTGGGTCATCTCATCGCACAGTGACCAAATCCAGTGAAATTAAACATTTCACTTCAAAATAAATATGGGAATTGACGTGTCTGAATAGATTTCTACCTGAAGGAAGCCTGCAACACATGGGAAAAGCTGCAGACATATGAATGAGGATACTGATACAACCCACTGTTTCAGAACAGAAAAGAGAAAATGTTTTAAGAGAAGTAGCTCCATCAGCTGCAGATGAGTGCAAGAAGAGTACTCTAGATAGAATTCTTTCAAAAGGTTAGGCCAGAACAGGTCATTATTGCATGTCATTTGATACTGTCATTTTTAATTAAAAAGTCATTCTAAAAATATCAAGAGAAAATTGCTTTCAAGTTTCTAGGTAAGTATTAATACTTTTTAATACTTTTTTTCTAGTAGAGTGAGAATCTCTTGGATTCTTCACTTTTTAAAATGATGTGACAGTATTTAGCTGCTAATTTTTATCTCAAAAGTCATTACCTTGGAAATGATTTTAAAATCGAAACTGCACAAGTAAAATTTATAAGTTAAGTAAATACATTAAGTATTGGTTAAAAATTTGATGTATTAGTAATCAAATAGTCTACTCTTATAAAAAAAAGAAATAATGAAGGAAGATAAAAACTGTCTACTTGCAATGTTACTTCAGAGCAGGTAACAATAACAGACTCTCCTTTGGAAAAATTCTGATATTATGCAAATTGACCCACACCTTCCTCTGCCACTGCTGCATCTCTTCCTTCTAGGAACATACCCTGAGCAACAGTTAACAGAGCTGGTCCACAGTCACCCACTGCTCTCAGGTTGTACGTCCCAGAAGTACCAGCTGTTTGAGTGGGGTTGATTTTCTACAGTGAAATTACTTTAATTTACAATATTTGTCTCAAATTAACATGAGCAGAAAAACTCAAATGCCTTTTAATTCTTCTATTATCAAGAGTAAGTAACTAAACTGAGAGCTGAAGAGCAGTTGTCCTTTGACAAAGAGCAGCCCAGCCACTCAGCCCTTACAGGATGTGACCTGTGCGATGTGCTCACCCAAGGAATCAGCAGCAATGCAGATATCATGACCTGAGCATCCACTTGCTTAATACAAAGGCTGTGGCCCATAACTCAGACTCCCCTGTGACACTGTGCCTCTAGCAATGCTATCAGCTATTGTCTGTATTCTGTGTTTACAGGGAATGAATGCGAGGAAAAAAAATTCAAAACAAAACAAAAGCCCAACAACCCACAACCAACCAAGCACGGCGTGCACAGCAAAACATGATTTCTGAGAACAGAGCAGCCAAGATCAGAGGGCTAAAAGAGATAAATTGCCAAATTTAGAGTTACTCTGTCTTACACTGATGGTATATTCCATCCCAGTTATTCTTCCTGAACTGACTGGAAGCTGCGTGCTTTCCTTTCCAACATACAGTGATTTTCCTCACTAGTAGGAAAGTGTGATATAGCCTGTGTTCTATACATGTTGATTCTTTAAATGAGAAAATCTACACTTGAAGCTTGGGCTATAGACTGTAATAAGTTAACCAATAAATTCTGAATTATAGATCAGAGAGGGTACTACTATCAGCACAAAATTCTACTTCTAATTTGTCAGTAAGGGAATAATCAGTAATTCATAACCTTGTTAGCAGCATGTGTGGCACACACTGTAAATTTCTGTAAGTTCACTACAGTGGGTTTTGCTGTCAGCTACAAGTATTTTATACCTGGCCTTGGCCTTTTGGTTCACATTGCTAAACTTGAATTTAGTAAAACATTTAAGACATCCAACAAACATTTGGTTAATTTACTGTATGCTGCAACTTTATTATAAATGAGGGCACTGTAAATACTTAAACCAGATTATTACACACTTACATAAATGAACATATAGTAAACTGCTGCAGGAATTATGACGTCTCAAAGCCAGCAGTGTCATGAAGTAACAAAGCTGCAACAGTTTAAAAGAAGCCCAATTCTGAAGATATACAGCCTAAAAAAAAGTCTTTGTATACCACTTTTTTCAACCAAAGATAAAATAGAAATAAAGGGTAAGAGGTGTGGGCTGGTTCAACTTGTATATACATATCTTTGCTCTAAAAGAAGTCTCTCAGTTAAACTAAAGAACATTATTTGAGTTAATTAGATCTGTTTCCAACTCTTAACACGAACCTTGTTTTTCATCTCATGCTGGGGCAATTATAGTGCTTAGAACGCAGTGGTTTGCAATCAAGAAACTCCTCAGAAGCATTCAGCATTTTCCTGAGTGGAATTATTCATTATAAAGAATTCTAGGTATGCAACCTCTTCCACCAAATCCGCATTTTTCAGATAGGGAACAGACAATTAAATAAATCAATAAAAGTCTCTTGTAACCAGTAATTACAGGTGAGGAAATTTCATTTCTTTCCCGAAAAACAGTTTTTCTATTTAATAAAGCACAGTATTTTCCTTGGGCTTTGCTATTCCAGACTCACATTACCTGATCCAATCCCAGCTTAGTTAGGTAGATGGCACTTCTTTGACATGCTTCATCTTCGCAAACTGGTAATAGATGTTCACTTTGTCCGTCCCCATCTGTCAAAGAGATAAAAAAACCCCATCAGCTTTGTATTTGCAAATTCAGAAACCCTGTTTACAAAAAATAATCAGCTGTAAATACATTATTACTGTTTTAGATGTGGAAAAATTACATGAGATAAACTGGACCCATTCAAAATCCTTAACTTAATATTCTAATTTGGGTCTTTTGTTTGAAGATTGCCTTTGCTGACGTATTTTCATCTTGACCCGTAATACAGGGTAAGTTTTAAATTTTACTGACATATTTAGAAGAATAGGTACTTAGGTAATTTAATCAATCCCTTTGTTCAGTTGGGAAGAAAATTACCTTTAATACAAATCTGCCATCACAAGTCCACCACAGAAATTTATTTAATTTTCTGAACTAGTTTTAAAACTCTTATGCTGTCAGCAAGACCTTAAGAAGAGTCATGAGTTCACATGTAATATCTTAATCTGTACTTAGCATAAAAAACAATGCTAGAAAGTTGATTAATACAATGGCTAATAAATCCCAGGCTTACAGAGTTAGGTAAATCTGAGTAAATAACAGGTTTTCAAAAATGTTCTTCAAGCGCCTTTAATCCATGTATTTCCAAAACCTTTAGTAGAATAATGACCTTGTAATGTTTAAACAAGCAATGTCTATTTGCATCTAGAATTCTGACAGACAGAGCATATAATGGGGAAAAAAAGTAATAATTGATTTACTGCTCATTATCTGCTCCAGGAGAAATCCCTGTGTTCACATGATGACCTTGCAGCCCTGCCTAGCACATCCCAAAATATGCTGCCTCTGCACTGGGATACAGGCCACCACCTGTGTGCGCTGAGAAGGAGGAACACAGAGGGGAACTGAACAGAAATGCCAAAAAGCAGCAGCAAGAACTGCTGCATTAATAACCACCACTAATTGTAACCAACCTTGCCTTGCCACAGAGCCAGAATGCCCCAGCTCAGGGAGATTCCAGGGACTCCACTTGTGCAGGCTATAAAATCAAAGCTCACATTGCAGAAATGTAGCTCATGAACATGCCAGGAAATGGATTTCTGTATGAACTGCAAATGTTACTGAGAGCATCTAAGGGCTTCAGGCATATATAGTGCTTTGTCTTGCAAAAAACCCCAAACCAGTTTATTTAGGCAAGTGGATTTGGTAAAATTACTTGAAATCTCCTAAGTTAATATGCAAAAACTAGATCATTTGCCAAAGTCACTGAACAGCGTATCAATTTTCCAATACACTACAGAGCACAGCCTTGAAGTTCTGTCATACTTCACCAGGACTAAAAGTAATGCTTTCTCAGCCTGCCAACTTATATTTCTAGGAAGCTAAACCTCCTTTTAGGGGGTATGTGTATATCTATGTATCTATCTATGCATAGTTATATTTTCTAGGTCCCTCCCTTATTTTATCAGGAAGTTGGGAGATGGAAAGTAGGGTTATAAGGGGAGGAGGAGTGATGAAAATATCAGACTTCCCCAAATATCTCCAAGTGATAAAGCCAAGCCTTTAGTGGCTTCCTACATCCCATCTGCCTCATGAATTATTCTACCTCACCACCAAACCCCTCCCAAATCCTCATGGCAGCTCTGTTATCAAGGATAGACAATTCAGGATGTGAAATAGCCTAAGTGACAGCAATCCAGTAAGTTCTCACCCCAAGAGAGGCAAGAGGGAATTACCTACCACTGAACACAGAAATCAACACAGCAGCTATTGAACCTGACCAGTCTGAAATCAGCTCCAACTTTTGCAGCTCTTTGTTTTCCTTCTGCATCATTCAAGAACAATTAAAACATGTTACTCACTTGAATCTTGGCTTACATGAACTAGATTAAATGTTGGACTGCAGGCTTTTTCTAAATGTAAATGGAAAAAAGTGTTCAGTTTGCTAATCATATGGGAATATTGAAGGCTTTGCTAAAATAGAATTAAGTTGCAGAAATCTGTCTTCTGAATATGAAATTTAACTTAAGCCCTAATATTTTAATCACATTTCTACAAAAGTTTCAGTCTGAAGTAATTTTAAAAGATTTTCAATAACGCATAAGAGAACCTTCAAATACTCTCTTCTTCCTCTTTTTTAGAAAGGGACAAGGACAAGGATGTCTTCATTTTAAATTACTCTATGGAGCAGAGGAGAATATAAAATGTTTGATTCTACTTATATTGCAAACATTCATCCTGTTATGCCAATAACTCAGTTTGATAGTCTTGGTAATTAATGTTCAGGAGCAGTACAGTATATTGACAAAAACAACCTTGGAACTTTGAAGAATAACCAATCCATAGGACAGCAAGGACGGAACTTGCACATAATTAGACACAAAGCCATCACCTTACAGATGCAGGTGTTCCAGAAAAATTACAAACTTAAGATTTCAGCCAAGGTCTACCTAGGAAATCTATTTCTGGAGATCCTCTGTAGTCTTCACTCAGTTCCTCGAGTCCACTAGTCTTTTTATTACTGTATGGATTAAAAAAAAATATCAGTCCAAATTGCTGGAAATCTTGAGCTTATTCTTATTTGTAATTTCAGCATCATTTGTAGCAGTAGATGTGGCCAAACACTCCAGACTCCAAATGTCCTTTGGTATCACTGCTCAACTTAGAGCATCTTTGACATACAAAGAAAAAACTCAGTGTTAACGAACATATTCTTAACACACAATTCTTGCTCGAGAGTGATACTAAATAACTACATGGTTAATAAAGATCAAGTTTTATAGGCAGTGGAAAAGGCTAGAAAAAGAACAGTCCCACATACTCATCACCTGCAAACCTGTACTTATATCTAAATATGTAAAGACAAAATTAGCAGTCTTATGCCATCTAGAAATCATGTGAGAATCATTACTTACAACTGCCTGTTCACTGTATTTCAAAGAACAGCCATGGATTCCTTCCAGCACTTTGCCCATCTTTACAAAGGGCTGGCAATCCAATCCAAACTAACACTACTCCAAAAGCCATGGCTGGTGCAGATCAGTGGGAGCACCTCACACAGAGAGGTTGGATCAGAGAAATTACTTGCAGCTGAAATCTTAACAGTGACTGTGAATGCTGACACTTGCAAAAAACACATAGCTCAAGTATTTCCAATCTATTCTAAACGTAAATTTGAGTGAGAGAAAGTAGAAAACAGCTTGTAAATCAGATTAAAACCAACATAATGTTATTAAAATTGTTCCATGTTCCAAATGCAATACTGAGGTAATGTAGCATAAGCACATGTTTTAAACTGAGTCCACAAACAGTAAATGGTTAAAAGAGTTCCACACATATTAACTTCTTCCCAAACCAAGAGATATTGGAGAGATGTTTTTAAAGCAAACATCCTTATAATTTACTTAATACAAGTAAACACAGGCAAAAGGCTCTCAAACCAAATGTTCAAATTCCTTTGAAAACACAGCAAAAGGTGTCAGAAAAGTGGTGTTTTGCAACCAGATTCAAGGGTTATTAGATTCACTGATTAGATGCAATGCACTTTCCAACATGGACTCTGCAAGGAAAATGGAACCTGGGGAGACGACAAGTACCGTGATCTCTCACTTCAAAACTGTTTGTAATATGCAAGATAAAGCTGTAGTTACAAAGAGCAAGACAGCTTTTGGTGGGTGTATGATCCAAATCCTTTAATAGTTTGAATGCTATGTAGTTCTCCCACAGTGTCATCTTACTTCTGCTCCTTTAAAACAAACACTAGAATCAACTTTTTTGTGGTGGGTTTTTTTTTCAGATTTTAGACTAATTACTATAACTTATTACAGTTGTGGTAAATAAAAAGAAATTGTTTTCTGGAAAACTGGGGGTTGGACAAGATGATCTCCAGAAGTCCCTTTCAACCTTAACTATTTTGTGAAATAGGAAAAAATCTAACTGTACAGACTAAGACAGTGAGAACAGTCCAGCTTTCATAATTTTAAAACTCGTGCAACAAAAAACCCAAACCCTTCACGTACCACAAAGTTCTCATTCATGCCTTGAGAATCTACTGCTCTCTCCTGAGAACATACAATCAAAACTAGCTGTGGTCCCCGTATTATCACAGACCTTTTTCAGTGCACTTTTCCCAGTTCTCTTGGAAATGGTGAGAAACTATAAATCCTCAGCACAGCACAATAAAAGCCAAGAAGTTTTTCTTTGCTGTTGCTTGTAAGTCCAAATAAGGATAAGGCATCTCTTGTATAACTCAGTACAGCCTAATGAAGGTTTATATCCCTTTTCTTTCACCAGACGTTTAGCTTGCTCACATCTCTCCCTCTTGTCTTTGCCCAGTTCTCATTTGCCTTTCTCATGAGCCTTTCATTTATGGTTCTGAAGAACAGTAAGAGGATAAGGAGGAAAAAGCCCTGTTAAGGTAGTGCTAAAAACAACACCCTTCTGGGGCAGGCAAGAAGCCTACAATCAGTACAACTGAGTTTGATATTCAAATCAAATAAAGGTTTGTTTGAAAGCTGATTATCTTAAATCTATCTTCTCAAGTAATAAAATCATTAGAATGCTTTTGTCACTCTGTGCCTCTAGGTGTTCAATGAGATGGTCATGACAGAGACAATTATAATGAATTACTAAGATAATTACACATTATTAAAACAATCTGTGTCATCTGCTTTCAGAAAATGTGAATCATAACTTCAAAAAACAGATGTAAAGAGCTTTTATAGATGATTCAAAGTTCTGTGGACATTAAAGAAACCCTTATAACCCTCTCCTTCACACTAAATCAATTCTGACTCCAAGTCTGTCTACATCCTTCCAAAGAATCCATATTTACAGTTCCTCTGCAGGAGAAGCATTTAAATGCAGTGTGCCAGCAAATAGCACAGAGACTTCCAGGCTGCTCTGGAGCCAACAGTGCTGTCTTCTATCTCAACTGGAAATTCCAGGACTAACCAAAATGCAAGCAGGAAGAAACCAGATTAAATATAATATTAAACCTCCCTCCCCACAACCAATAACCATCACTGAAATTCCTGTTGCAGTTTCCTGCTGAAAGCTGCTTGTTCCAAGTGTTTCATATAAAATAGACACTCCCAAACCTGGCTGTGCCCTTTGGAGCTCTCTGATGTTACACCTGTTAAAAGCTCACATGGCAACAAACCTCCAAGTGCTGACAAGTGAAGGGGATAAGAGGACTCAAGGCAAGCCACTTGTGTGCCTCTCTTGGGTCAACTCAACCTGGGTTGAGAGTTCCTATTATATTAACCAGGATCACTGCCAAAGAAAAATTCAGTCCTGAGGAGATGAAGTTGTTCCACAGAGAATGAATAAGCAGGTGGCACACGCGTCACTCCTCCAAATTCATTGTTGGAAAGAAAGCAAAGTAATTCTTAATGTACAAGCCCCTTGGACAAAACTTAACATGAAGCAACAGCAGCTCTTCTTCCCAGGAGATACCAGCATTTGTCAGCAGCACGTGAAAGACCTTGGCAAAACATGGGAAACCAATATTCACCCCTCAGAAATGGACACTGTTTGGGAACTACATATGTGGACAAAAATCTCTCACTGTGTATGCAAGTCCTAACAAAGACCTGGAGAGAAACAAATAACAGAAGTAGTGTTTATATTTTGGAAGGAATCAAGAACACATACAGTTATTTAAGACTACTGAGTAGCACCTGTCATCTAAGGCTGTAACTCCAGCCAGTCTCAGCCCATCACTCAGCATTCTCACAGGTGCCAAAATGCTCTAAAATATTTTGCTCCTGCAAAATTAGACAATTTAATCCAACAATATCTGTATTATATTATTTATTCTGTAAAAGTTCAGGGAAAACTAAAAATATCTCTTGGATTTTCCATACCACCATAGGTATAATTGTATCCAGCTACAATTTAGGGATGGGAACCAGCTCAGAAATGTGGGATTTCTGTGGATGTCACAGCAGGACAGATGCCTTAAGGAGCAGGAAATGCAGTGTTTTAAACAGTAAAAGGAATGATATGAAATGATGGTATATATTCAAGAAGTATGTGACAGGGACAAACAGTAAGGGTGAGATGCATGGAAAAATAATCTCCCAAAGGGCTCAAAGATGAATTTGAAGGAAGAATTCAAAACCATTGTATTCAGCAGTTTCCTATGTGGACTTTACACAAAGGCTTCAACCTGATGTCTGTCCTATGCACATCATGACTGCAAAAATCAGTGGTGAAATTACTAAGGCAGTCAGATGGTTGCAGTCTGTAGAACAATGGGATCTATTTTGTAACAATTTACACTTTGTCTGTTTGGGATTTTGTTATGTTTTTTGTTGTTTGTTTTTTTAAAGGAACTGCAAAGAAGTAACACAAATATTACCTTAAAACTCAACACAGGATCTTTTTCTAGAAAAAACTGCCAAAAGGATACAAATCTAAAAAACAAGACTGGTATTAAGAGAAAAAGGTATCACTGAACGGCATTGCTGTCTACCAATTAACAAATAAGACAGACCCTTAAATTCACTTTCATGGACTCAAACCACAAGTTTCAATTAACTTGGTATGTCTTTATGCACTGTTGTTCCACATGAACTGAAGTGCATCTGTTACTTAAGAGAGCCCCCTAAAGCCTCTCAGAATTCTTTGTTTCCATCAGCTTTATATCTTTTTCATCCAAACTGATCATAGTAAGAACAGTCTTCCTCATATGCAGAGCATTTCAAACACAGCAGTATTGTCTTCCTACATCTTAAGGTTCTTATAGAATCCTTTTATTGACTACAGGAGGACTTGTGTACTTTCACAATGCACTGCTCAAAGGAAAAGTGCTTTATAAAAGGGTTATTTACCAAAATGTACCATTAAATTTTTCCTTTAATACATTGCTACTACATGTGAGAATGCAACATTCTGAAGAAAAAAGAAATTCAGATGCCAAAATGAAGCTGATAGGCAAAACTAAAAGGTACAAACTCAAAATGCAAGTGCAGGCAGCAAAGCAGTGCACTTAAGGTACCATCAGCTGCAGGATAATGAAGGTCTACATTAAACAAGAATCTTTCAATGTGCATTTTGCACAATGCAATGCGTGGTTTCTAAAACCCAAAGGTTAGGCACTATATTGTCTTGTTTAAACATAATACCTCATTATTGTCAGTTAATTATTTCTTACAAGAAAAGTAGTAATTTCTACCATGTCATAAAAGTAGTTAACACACGTGAAACAGTTCGGTTATTTGGTAGAGAGGAGAACAAAGAAGATTCTCTTAGGATTATTGCTTGGATAACTGGATTTTAAACATGAGAAAAATTTGAGTTCAGGTCTCTGAAGGAGTTGGACAGAACTTTACCAATCCCAATCCGTGCTTTGTCAAAAAGCAAGTGTCATAGCAGGAGCGAAGGTAAACTTTATCAATTAGAGAAGTGAAGGACTCAGCAGCAGCCAAGGAATCAAATGGTAGTAAAAAAATAAAGAACTGAGTTGGGTAAATGCTACCTGGAGAAAGGAGGAGTTGTGTTGTGTTTACTTACAAGGACACCATGAGCAGGATGATCCAGTTTGATTTCAAAAAGCTATTTTCACTCTTGCTATTCAGGTTGCAACAAAGTTCTTCGCCTTAACTAAGCAAAATCAATGACTGATTAATCAAAATTTACGTTCTTACATCAAACGATGATCTATCAAACTCCACTATCCAACTGAACCTATCACAGTTAAACAGCAATTATGACATTAATTTCCTCTACAAATGAATTAATGGACTGTGTAAACTGCACAATATCCTGTGCTAATTGTTTCTGAGTCACTACTTAAAAGACATATGTCATTAATCTTCAAACTAACAAGAAAACAGCAGGGTTGTGTGTCCATAATATGGCTCACATTCATCTCCTCCCTAATAAAAAAAAAAAAGGTAATTTTCAGATTGTCCTATCAAAATCCCTAAATTTCTTTAAAAATACAACATCTTCCTAGTATTTTAGATGACAATTATTAAAACTCTCTATATTTGCAAGTATTTATCAAGATTCTAGACAACATCTATGATTTCCTATAAAGACAGTACAAGCAGATCTTATAAAAAGCCTCTGTGAGCACAGAGATAACAACAACAGAGGATTAATCATTTTTGCTATAGCAACCACTGCACTGCAATTACCATAGTGACATGAGAAGAATAGGAAAAGTAATAATGAAGAGCTCTTACTTGTTTGGAGCAATGTGTCAGCCAAGTAAGTGCAAAATTCTCTAGTGCCCAACTCTGCTCACCTTAATCAATTGAAATGCCATTTGTAATAAATGTCAAAAAGCATTTCTGATTTACTTTTAGAAGAGCAATACAAATTTGTCAATTGTTCCCTGTCCTTTGGTCAGATTAATGTACAAATCATTGCTCTCCTGTAAAAGGGGGAAGTGCTACTTATTACAGAGGTTCCAACTTAGACATAAAGTCTAAAGTCTATTCCATTACCATTATGTATTGATATGTACACACATGCTTCTGCATAATTTACCATTAAAATATACACAGACAGAATATATAGATGCAAATAAACATACATTTGTGTATCTTTTTAATGAAAAAAATACATCTTTATTTTTTTTCAGTACTTAGGAACACTCGGTACTAAGATTACACTAACACCTGTGACAGCATCTCATGAGTCACCTAATTGCTGTTTTTTCTAACTCCACTTATCCAAATAATTTCTACTTGATAGCTGTTGTTCAACCTTAGTTTAAGAAAGGAAATCTTACCCCACATCAGTTGCTTTTAGAGGTTATCAGTGAGGATCTTATTCAAAGTTCTCCCTTTTTACAAATGACTTATGGCTCGAAAGGGTATTTCAAATAAAATTTTTGGAAGCAAGAAATAATGTCAGACACAGTCACTTTTGAAACAATGCTTATTTTGATAAGACGAAGGTCTGATCACTAAATCAGATTCTTGCAGGAGTGCAGCAGGGTACAAACGGAAAGGTGGGTGTAAATGAGAAGGCAGCAGCCCAAGTGCCACACCCCCAACCTCACATCTGGACCTGACATCATTCCAGGGTCTAATATGCACAAGGTTCAGTAAATGAGAAGTGTCAGAGACAGAAAGCACAGATACGGAATCCTTTGAGACCTTTAGCAAATGGCAAAGCTGGCACATCAGCTGTGAGGTACAGAAAATGTCAAGAAAAGAAAAGAAAAATAGAGGTTGGCAACACAGAAGTAAGAGCATAAGAGGCTTGTGGCTGTGTCTGAGCTGTTTCTAGTCCCAGCTGCGTGCTGGTGCCAGGACCAGGATGGCTGCGCAGAGCAGAGCGCGAGGCACGTTCTGCAGCACACACGGCTTGGCAAAACCTGCTTCGGTGGAAGGCAGCACCACCTTCTCACACACCTCATTTTCCATTTTGTTGTGATGTTTTGATTTGCTGTGCAATGAAACCTCCTTCAGGCCTCATTACAGGTAGCCAAATAACTCTTTCAAATGGCAAACCGCAGTACCTTAACTTGCTTTGACTCACAACAATCATTATTCCATCATTTTTGAAATGGAAAAGTGAAAAAAGGAGACGTTCAAGTCTGACAAACCATTTCTAGCAATGCATTTCTTTGCCTGTAGCTCACTACAGGCAGAAGCTGTAGGAAAAAAACTCTGCCTTTTGAAGTATCTATGTGTAAGCAGACATAGCACAGGGGTAAATGCAGTTACTCTGGGAGAGTGCTATACTTGTAATGTGAACTTTTGCCACTTTATTGTTAGACTGATGCACAACAAAAAATACCACAATGAAAACAAACATCAGCAGAACTCAACTACAAACCTCCTTCGCATTTAAAGACTTTTTTTACCTCCTACCATTTTCTGTATAGCCACTCTTACACCCAACTATTGTGGTGTAAGAGGATTTTTTGATGGTGGGATATTGTTCAACTTACTTCAGACTACATTTCATAAAGAATATGGAGTTTAGGATTATATCCCTTCATTACTCATATACAGTGTTTTAGTTACCATATTCACCTCAGTATTCTCTAAAATTTGGGTCAGTGAGACAGTAACTCTTTGTTGCCCTGAGCATTTCAAACTGATGTTAGAAAGATGGGAAGAAAACAAAATATTGATGCTCTACTCCCTCTCCTATGCTGATTTGAAATCACAGTTGTCAGAATAAACCTTATTCCTTTATCAAAGCACACATATACATTTACAGCAATCTCTTCAATTACTTAGGAAAATTAATGGGCAGAAAGACCATTATACCATTTCCCATCCTTCAACTGGAGTGATCTGGAATGAAGATGAAGTTCAGAGTGTGTGTGTAGTTGTTCAGGGAGAGGCAAGACCCTCATATGGCAAGATCTGGGTGTTCTCTCCTAGAGGTGAAGTGGCCGAGACCTTTCAGAACAATAACTTTAAAAAGGCAGCATCTCCTCCCACAGCTGATACTGGTGGTCCTTTGCCTCCCTGCTGTCCCTCTACATTTATTTGCAGGCATTTCTTAAGTCCCTGAGCACACCTTCTCCCATGATATTCACCCTTGCTAGAGAGATTGCTCCCCTGTTGCCTCACACTAGTGCTCAGCCTATGACTTTGATGATAATTAGCAGAGCAGGGCATTAAACAAGGGGTGATGGAACTCCAAATCCTCAGCCCCCAAAACTAATCTGTACCAGCCACTGCCTTTCATAACCTTGGCTGTAGCAAACACTGCACTGCTGCAGCACTGCACACTCCATTTAGTCACACTTCCAAAATTTCAACTTTATCATTCAAACAGTTCCACTTCTCTTCGCAGAGACATCCCAGGGTTTATTAAAATTCCATTAATTATGATACACTTCTAAAATTATGATGTATCATTTGGGCTCATTAGCTACCTAACACAGAGATAAATCATCCTACAGTAAGATTGCCTTCCACATTGCCATTGTTAAAAAAAAAAATTTTCTATTTCTTGCCTATTAAGACACATTATTCAGAACATCAGCTTGGAAAGCGGCTACAAAAACCTTGGGACATTCATTTTTTTTTAACTGTAAAATCTGTAGTACCCTATTCTTTCCTTCACATATTTAATAGAGAAGTGTTCAAATTTGCAGATAAACAGTAAAAGATTTTATAAAAACTATGCCAAAGATTTTTGAAGATGTGTTAAACATTTCACAGAAGAACCTGGAGCATGGCTCAGGTTCTACCTGCCATTATTCGCTGCAGATCTGACCCAGCAGAGGTGTCTTCTAGTTCCATGTACAAGAGCTTTGCTAGAACTCCTCAGAACCCAAGTGGCAGCAAAAGAGTCATGTTCTGGGTCTAAGAACTTTAAAACCTGCCATTTTCTTTGAAACATATTTTAAAAGAAAATGATATAACAAGACTATGGTTTAACAACACTTAAAGACAGGCTCAGTCTCACAATTAACAAATGTGTTGCATAAATGCAGTAAATTAGTTTTTTATGAGTTTCTTTACATACGGTCATGGCAGCAGAATCAGGCCCACAGCACTTTCCCTTGGGATGGAAAATTATTATTCTACTGCACAGACAAATAGTATTTTTTGGACTACACAATCAACATTCTCTATTCTCTGTAACCAAACACACACATTGACAAGCCACAATTGACTGGCTAATAGAAAAATACAGGCTTTCACTTACCCTTGCAAAAATAGATTTACATATAAATTAAATTTTTCGCCTGTCCAAAAGTCTTTCAAAATTTTCAGCTACAACCATTAAGATTTTACCATGTTCCAGTAATCTTTATTCAAATAATTAAGTAATGTACATTTTGCCTTTATTAGATTGTACAAGTGAAGAATTTATGACCATTTGATCAGATAATATCTTCTGAACAAGGGGAAAAATAAAATCTTGACAAAAACTCCATGTCTGGTAAAAGTAAGTTTGGTCTCGTACCACACCTCAAAACAACAAAATGTAGATACATGTGATGCAGAATGCACTGGGACAGTCAAAGCTGAATTCATTAACATTCCCAGATATTTCAAGATTTACAGATAAAATGCCGTATAGAAAAAAGCAGAGAAACATAAAAAACCACTGGGAGTTAAACATCTCTATTTGTTCTTCAGTGTAAAGTATCTAACAAAATATGGAAAGTAAAGGAACACTCAGGATTAGTGTGGAAGAGTAAAACTCACCAAAATCTGCAAACACGGACTGTCCAACAACTTTTGCACCACTGGGCATTTCCTTACTTTTTCCAGCTTTAGTGAAGTTCCCATCCTATCAAAGAGGACAAAGATGATGGAAAAACTGAATTGCAGTCCAAGTGATGAAATTTGACTTTTGAACCAAAGAAAATACAGATCAATAAAGAAGCAATTTAATAACAGAGAGACATCTTAGCTACAGAAAAACAACAAAAAAGGATTCTTTCAAAATTGGGACTGAGCATTTACATTTCTAATCCTTCATGAAATCTTATGGAAGTCCAGCAATAGTAATATTCAGACACAATTTTCATATATTTTGCTGTCTTAAGAGAAAGAGACTGGGTTATTTCAGCAACATTATCTAAATCATAATTAAGTGATTATGAATACTAATGTGCATTTATGCATATTGATGTGGTTTTATAGATATAAGTAATATATAAAACCACAGCTGCACACCTGTTAAAAATAGCTTCTGATTTGCCTTCTAATTAGGAAATAAACTGACTTGACATAGGATCTGGTTTAGATCTTGTTTTAATTACCTATTATTAAACTCTAGGCCCACAGAAAACAATAGTCCAATATTTCACCAGAAAGACAAAAAGCACTGGATCGTTGTTTATCACAGAACTGCATCACAACTGGAACAAGCCCCTTTTAAAATGTTGAGGTTCTGTAGCCACGACAGATGACCCCCTGGCCCAGTCACTGCAATCAGCTCACACACAGTGCTGTCCACACAAATACCAGCGAGGCAAGGAGAAAAAGGGTTTGGGAATGGTGCACTGTTATCCATATCCAACATGACTCATGTCATATTCAGTTTGTAGACGTCAATGCAACTCTGGACACACTTAGGCCTTGTTTGTACTGGATGTCTGACTAGATATCTTTACCTTGACATATAATTTATAATGAGTAAAAAAATAGAATTGATGCATTTCCATGCAGTAAAAGAGACTCGGCCCCAGAAGCACATCCCATATGGGCAAATATTTTAAAAGCACAAGTGCATCAATGAAGAGAATCACGTTGTTCTACAGAGAGCAATTTATGTTCTACAGAGAGCAATTTAACAGCTTTTAATGGATCAGTTAAGGTATTTTAAGATTCACATATATGTACATGTATTTTATATGTATGACCTATTTTACTGGGTTGATTGATTCCAAAGAACAAAATTCTTTCTTTCTAAAGACAAGCAAATCTATTTATACAGAATATATAATGTTAGGTAATATTTAGAATACAGGAGTCCAAAATATGTAAGAACATTAAACCCCCCCCCCCACAATCAGGAGACAGGACAAACGCCTTGTGTAGTCACTAACACTCAATCCCTGTCCATTAAAGTCTATATAAAGCTAGAAATACAGGATTTGTGACTCACTGCTTTCATTACTCTTGTCTGGTTGAAGATGGCCATGTTGTCAAAGACAAGACTACATTTTTTGTTCTACAGTGACTCACTATGACATGATGGAAACATTTTCAGGTAAACTCTCAGAAACTCATTCCTCAGCTAGTAAGAAACACATTAAGCCCTTTCTATTGTAACAAGATGGTGAACTTTTAACTATAATCCTTTTGGGTAACACTGTACAAAGGATACTCCTGAGTAGAATCTCAATAAATAAATAAATATTAATCCATTGAGCTATTACTCCTCAACCTTGAATTTCATTTATGCTACTTAGTTAACACAGGACTCTGGAGTTTCTCACTTGTAACTAGAACACAAATTTTACCAGTTAGAAGTGAAATAATTTTGAACCTCTGTCCAAGACCAAGCTTACTTCAAAAAAAAAAATAAAATGTTTGAGACAGCAAGGATAAAACCAAAATGACCATCCTTTTATTTATAAATCGCTGAGGGTGAGTAACCTCCTCACACAGGTGCTGACAGCCCAGGAGCCCTGCTAAGGTGTACGGAGGCATCTGATCTACTGAGCAGTCACGTTCAAAAATCTGCAGAGGGACTTGGGCTGAGCCAAAGGTGCCCAGGAATACTGTGCAGTCTAAATGCAATGGTGCAGTCAGTGCCTCAACATCCATTCTCAGATGACTTTTTGGTTGTTATAACTTGTCTGTGTTTCAGCAGAAAGGCCATTTCTGTTTTCTCTCTTACCTTATTTACCCACGTCTCAAACTGAATGGTTTTGGAATTTGGGGATGTTGTAAGGAACAAATCTGCAAGGAAAAATGTAAGAGAAATAAAAATATTTAGCAGTAGACTACACAAACAAATACACCTGATCACTTAGTAAAGATATATAAATTATTTTTAAAAAATATATTTCTAAATACATTATTGCAGTGCTATTTAGATGTACAGATATTAAGGAACATTAAAAACATACCCCTCCAAAAGTATTTTCATCCCTCATACTCTTCTGTACATAACTTTTGCATTTGTATAGTTTAATACACAAATCAAGTTACTTTCATGTGAATTAATAAGTGCTGGATGTTATATATGCGTCCTGAAGAACATTTCTTAATAGTAAAGACAGAGGGATACCTCAGAGCTAGGAAAAAGTATATACAGTTATATTTTTAGGAACTAAAAATTAAAGATAAAAACCTACCAACTATCCTTTTATTTTGAGTATGTTGAATTAAGCAGCAGATATACTGATAGAGAAATATTTCTGGTTTCTTTTACACTAAAATTCACTCAAACATCAAAAGAGTGCAAAAGAGGCCTGCAGACCACTTATCTGACATTGCCTACTGAAAGAAGAACTTATCCACTGATATTTAGGAAAGCATACAAATTACAAAAATGGGAAGAAAAAAGTTTTCATTAAAAAAAAATAAAGTCCAGTGTTAAGAAATCAGATTTAAGAAAAGTACACTTTTAGATTTAAACACTTGTCTTTTTCATTGTCCCCTTCCCCTCTGTAATTTCAACTGCCACTATCTGAGATAGAACACAAGGGTTTCTTCGCAGGCAAAAAAACCCAAACCTAACCTAAGGCACATAACATTATATAGGACAAATGGAACCAACACCCCAGAGCATCTCTAAGGCTGCTGTAATATCACACTGCAGTGGCAAAATGCAAAGGCAGGCAAAGATAGCAGATAATCTTCTAAAAATAGTGCAGAGGAGCTGTGCCACGCTGCTCCTACATTAGAGCAACAAGCTGCCATTTCCCATAGGACAACTTAATATAGGTACAGCAACACCACCTCTAGCTCTAGAGCCTGCTGAAACAATTCCACTGGTACCTCACTGCCAACGTGTCCAAAATGCTCATGCTTGTTTCTAGGATTAAACTCCCTTTCCCTGAAACTGAATAAAATGCTGAATATTTACAAGTAATTTTCCTCTTTGATCAAGAATGCCACGGATTTCAAAGCAAGCAAAACCAAAGTATTTCTTTGCAGCAGTGGTGTAAAAAGGCAATGGAATTTAGACCCTTCAAATAACTGTTCACAAATTGGTATAGCTCGAAATTACAAATGTTTTCTCTCAAGTTTGTGAAAGAAACATGTAAGAAAAATCAAGCCCTGTCTGGAACAGTGTTCTAGACCTGGTAATTCCCAAATGTTACTTTCAACCTAATGTACTTTATAATTCTCTCTGGCTTTATTACGTTTTTGACTCCAAGAACCAAAAGCATAGGAGAGAGGAAACAACTAAGAATCTGTGCAATCTATAAATATCTTTTTCTAACAGCCACAGCAGAGACTCCTTGCAAGCATCTCCTTTCCAAAGGAACAGTGTCCATGGCAGTCATCTCTCACTTCACTGCTATTGCATTCCATGTCGATTATTACTCATTTCTTTGGTATAAAACAGCTGCAGGAGAAGAGATGGAATCAACAAATGCATCAATATCTGTATGTTCAGTACTTGGGTTGCATTAACAATTAAGACATACACAGTTCTTTTCTACACGTTTGGTATTATAAAACACCAATCATGTTGAAAACCGCAACATTTCTGTTTTGCTTCTGACTGTATCAAGAAACTCACCCCCTTCTCCCTACAAGGAATGCCTATCATATTACACATAACTAGGAAAAGTCACTCATCTAAAGATATGCTGCCACACTGCCTTGGCAAGGCAGTTCAGGTTGCAATTTCAGCTGCAGAAAACAAAGTCTCTCCCATACAGATCTCTAAGTTTAAAAAGCAAGGCCTAAGAACTGAGGGCTGTTCAAATGCTGATGAACTGAACAACGGTATAATGTGAGATCTTATGAAATCAAAAAATCTGCAGTTCAACAACCAATTATTTACAGAATACAAAGGTGATGCTTTTACTAGACAACAGGTACATCCAGGGATGCAAAAAACAGCAGGCAAGGGTGTACCTCTAACAGCCCTATGGCAACTGTAGATTCCAGAGATATACATGGAAATAGGAAACAGGAAGAGGAAAAAAATCAGAACCAAAAAAATCAGCCTGGCTGCTGGAGAAAGAATATTGGGCTAGCTAGATGGACCACTAGGCTAAGCCTGCAGGGCATTTCTCACATTTTTGAGACGTGATGTAGCACAGGGAAGTAACATACTTGATAGCTGGGATGGGGGAAGATCTTGATGTCAGATTAAGGCAGATTTCCTGAAATGTTAACACCTACAGCCTTAGCAAATGGCTGGAAGTAAAAAACCAATACTGCCTGAGAGGAAAGGTTGCTCTTAAACAAATGCAAAGTGAACTGTTGCAATTATCACAGAATGGTTTGAGTTAGAAGGTATCTTAAAGATCACCCAGTTCCAGCCCCCTGCCATGGGCAGGGACACCTTCCACTAGACCAGATTGCTCTTGGAGCCCCGTCCAACCCAGCCTTGAAAACTTCCAGGGATGGGGCAGCCACAACTGCAGACAATCTTATTAAATAAAACCTAGATAATATCACAAACTCATCCTACTTCCAAACATTGTTTTTTCTTATTAGGACTCATTGAAAATTCCAAGAAAACCAAACTACACAGAACCTGCTCCAAGTCCAGATTTTCTGATTATCCTTGTTATTTTCTGTCACTTTTAAGTGTTATAAAAAATGGTACTAATTATAGATGGAGCATTCATTTCACTAATGACTGATCTGACCTTTGTTTAATGTCACAGGGCTTTATTTCAAAACAAAAACTCTCAGCATCTATGACTGTCTTCAGAAGCCACCAGGGTACGAGCAACATTAAGTTACTCCTTGATTTCATAATCACTTCAGAAGTTTAAGTTAATAAAGGAGAAGGGAAAAAAGTGCCTCTATTTTTAAACACTATCAACATGTACAAGGCATTACCCAACTAGAATTTATTTATGCTCACTCCAAACATGCCTAAAAATGATCTCATTAATGTGGAATAACAGGTGTGTTTGTGCATATTCTCTAACCAGAAGCTACTCTGGGGTATGAACATGCCTGGCTATGGTGATGTACCTTTTACAACATAGATACAAGTACAAGAACCAACGCTAATGAGCTTGTAATCCACTTGTCATGAATTTTTGGTGCTAGTTACACAAAACAGGAAGTTAAGGAAATATTCCTTCCAGTAGCTTCCTCCCCTGAAAAACTTAAGCAAAACCAAAAGACTTCAGTGTTGGGCAATTTTTAAGAAATGTGTTTCTAATAGAAAGATTGTGAATTTATTCTGTTCAAACAGGCCTTTCAAAATTTAGTAAGTGTTTACTGGAACTATTTAGCAGAACACAATGAACAATTACAAACAACATAACTAAGCAGTACAATCCCTTTCATTATTAAAAATTCCTATAGGATATTAATTTAAAAGAATCACTTAACTGGAAAACTTTTAAATTAGATCTATGCTTTATAGTTATGCTTCTTTTAGCACTTCAAACATGACTTTCAGACAATTCTGTTTATTTTCAGAATAAAGGCAATACTAATACTCTTTCAAGCAATAGAATGTAACTGCTCAGTGTTCAGAGTGCTTTCAGAACCCATTTTCACATTCATGCTTTCTCAACAAAATGCTGTTTGTGGCACAACCAATTTACTTCTCACCTGTAGTAAGCTACTGATTCCCATAAAAATATCATATTATTATCCCCCACTGTATATAATTATATCAGTATATAATTAAAAATTGCAAAAGGAATAGCTTTTGAGACACTTCATAATGGCAATTTTAAAACTAAAACTGCTAAGCACACAGCAGAGATTATGGGCTCTTTTAGAAAGATTAGGAAAAAGAAGTTAAAACAGCTATTTCTTTTCTCTAAAGATCTCTACTCATTCTTTGATTCTCTTTGTGAGGTAAGCTATGAGTAAGAGAAGCCATTGGCAGGAGTAGAGCAATCCCAGCAGGAGCAGATGCAGCTAATTCCAACTTCCAAGTCTTCTGAAACATATCCTGTCCATCTTATATGATACATTTTTTTGCCTCCATTACTTGCTGTAAATTCCCAGGTAAGCTCAGTTATCAGAGCTTAAAACACCTAAAAAATTTAAAAAATGTACCTGTTCAAGAAATGACACAGTGACATGGCATGACTCAATATTTGTTCCGGGAAAAAACATAAGGGAGGGAGCAAAACCAGAGAGAGTGGATACACACCCCTCCCCAAGTTTTAAAATGCCACTCAAGCTAAGTTTTAAAAAGCCAGATAATTTGTTTGCCTGGTTATTTTCATGGAGAATAAAGGCACATCATTTGTATAAAATAAGCTTTGTTGATAATATTAACTGCAGAAAGGCTACCAGCTTCCATGAAGAGGAAACTCACTGAATATATAACCAGAGAGTCTGGCATCAAACGTTACAGTATCTTCACAACCCAGGTTTATATGCTTACAAGAGAAGTATCACCTGTGATCTGAATGATTATTTTTCAACAAGAAAACTATCTACATTTACACATTTAAACCAAGAATTGGGAATAAAAAAGAAAACACATTGCAAACGTTCTGGTACATTAGGTTTCTAGATTCCCAAAGCAAAGCAACATAAGAAAATTAACCACCAGAAATCAGTAAAGAGACTGCAATTAGCTTACAGCAAGCTGTTTCTGACTAATGATTTTTCCACTTTAGTTTTCCCAAACCCAAATTTATGATTTTTCCTTCATATTATATAAACAGTTCCAGGAATATCTACAATTATACACACCATGTGCTAGTGTTCAACACAAGACTGGTTGTAAAAGCAGCACTTCCAAACTCTGGAATCACATAACCAAGTTAGACACAGAATATTTAATACATCAGCTGTTTTTCACAGCATTCAAGGATGCATTGACAGATGTACAGTATGAGGTTACAGAATAATTCAGAGCCCAAGGCAGCTTGTCTCATACATTTGAGCATTTCAAAAGTATTTGCAGGGCCATGGCCTGATTTCTTGGCAGAAGGTTTGTATTTTTGAGCACAGATATATTTATTATTTAATAATCCTTTTTTTTTTCCCTCCAAGTAATTAGGAACTACAATTTTTGGCTTATAAAGACAGCATTATCCCTAAATGAACATCTGACATTTTAGGATGTTTAAAATAAGAGTAATTAGTTATTAATTAACTCCTTAGAAAAAAATTACACAGCAAAATTATCGCTATCCTAAAAATTTCCACTGCAGATAAATCACTTCATACACTTATGAGAGCTTATGTTAAGACAGTGTAATCACACTAAATTTAAATTTCAGCTTGGCCCAAAGTACTGATCTGAAAATTCTGACTGTGATGCAAATCAAGACTGGCACAAACAGTGTCTGTATAAGTCCAGCTTCAAACAGATCATCTGCCCACCTCGACATCGTTTCTGGGTGGTCTTTATCAAGTCCTTTCCCGTATCTTGGCCCCAGTTTCCCCCATGACACCTTCTCCCCACAGTTCAGCGTAAAACCTGCAGTGTAATCACCATCTTGCCAGCAGGGTTTCCTCCACTGACCAGTGTTCTCTGCATCTCTTAACTGACACGTCCAAGACACATTGCTGAGAAACACTGAATTCCTTCTTACTTTGGATTGAGTGGACTAGTGCAAAGAGAAGTTACTTTTTACCTCCTTCACTATAAGTAAGAAGAGTTAAATATACTGTACAAAGCCTTCTTAAGTCACATGATGTAAATTTTTCACTTTGGGGATGTGACATTTTTAAGGCAGGCCTCTTACCTGAGCACCCTGCTTTGGAAATGCTCACCTGGATTATTTGCTCTATAAAATACACCTGATTTAATCTGTTCAAACAAGCCTATTATTACTAGCCTCAAGATTACCTTCCTAAACCAGCTGTTAAAAATGACTAATGACAAGTGTATGTATTACTAGATGCCCAGTAGTGCTATTCTAACATTTTCTCCTCATCTTTGAGTCTATCTCAGTTCATGTACCAGCAGTGACAGTGATGGTAGGCTGGTTGACCAGACTATTTCCAGACACCCCTTCCCAACTCAGGCACTAGGTGAACCAGATACTCCTCCCTGGAGCAACATGTGCTTAATACACATGCAAAGACACTTGAAAGTTTTTTATTTGATCTTCATCCATAAAGCACATGCAGACCCCTTCGTAAAAGTTTTATACTGCAAATTTTTGCATGGTTTATACAATGTTCCCAGTCTAACTCAGAATTACTTACTGAATGAATAATTATAAGGAGCTGAGACTCCTCCATGAGGATGCTTTCTTTAAAAACAGCACTGGCATTACTCTGAAACAGCCCAGTTTACCAAGAAAGATTAGTATTATCTTTGTTGTGGTTAGAGGATTTTTGGATTATAAAATCCTTACACTGTTAGCCTTTCATGAAGCGCTGTTAGGGATTAAACACATCTTTATGAGCAAGTTCTCATATAATGAAATCATAACAATTCAACTTCATTTTACCCAGAGCAGGAGAAGTGTGGCAATTAAAAGCTCTGTTTGGAGGGTTTAATATCAGCAGGTTGAAAATGGGTTAGGCAATAAACTAGCAAAAAGCTTCTCAGCCCAGAGAGGATTTTTTTCCTTTTTTTTCCCTTTTTTTTTAAATGTCAAGCGCACTTTAAATCTCCTAAGCTGTTTATAATGATAGAGTTGCCAAAAATAGCCCAGCTAAAAATCATGAAATTGGCTGCATCTGTTACAGAATACAAAGAGCCCCAAAACATTGCAGAATATTAGAGAAAAGTCTTAAAAAAAACCCCAAAACCAAAGTAAAAATGGCATATTCTGGTGGTTTGGTTTTTTTTTTATTTGTAAACAAAAATCACTGCATTCACTTTAGGTACAACTGTATCTCCATGTCCATGAATAGTAGCACTGCCTGTGAGTAAACATGCTGAATTTTTCAGTGCAAAAGTACCACAAGAGCATCAAATATCACAATTAAGCCTTTCGGGCAACATGATTTCAGCATGCAGACTATTCCCTTGCATCTTGTCAACGCCTCCCTTTTAATTAATACCATTCTAATGTGTCCCAGGCCCTATTCTTAATGAGGCTTTATTCCAATTCAAGAATGGCTGTGTGGGTGAATACTGAGTCACAAGGATCCTCTCCTCCTCACCAGCTCTACCTGAGCCAACCAGTAAGGAACAGACTCCACGGAGAAATAGCACCATATGGATCACACTCTCCTTGCCACGCTGCCCCAGCTGTGCTGACAGGGAACAGAGCTAAACAAGCAGGAGAAGCATTTCTGTGTCTTCTGCAAGGTCTATCCAGACTGCACAGAGCTCTGTTGTTTTCTTCTTACCTTCTATCACCTGATACTTCTGTGAGTCACTTGCCTAGCTCTGCACAGACTAACAAATTATAGGAGATGTGGTGAGAACACTGTACAGGTATTTTTTGGAAGAGGCACAATGAGACTCAAGGTGCAATTTTATGCTTGGTTAAAGGCAGGCTATGACTGCTGCTACGAAAAGAGGCGTGAACCTTTTCCCAGCACTTACATTGGCTCTGACAATCCTGAAGCTGCATGGTGAGCTGGATCACCTTAATAACTCAAGTGAAAATAAACTGTCTTCCTCACCAGCCCCAGTTCCAAGCAGTTACTGGAGCTGATGTGAGGGAAGTGCCATAAATGCAGAGGCAGAACCAGATGATTGGTGACTTTTCATTTTGGCAGCAAGCAGTCTTGGAGAAACACATCAGCCATGAAATATCAGATATACTGATATTATCTTTCAGCAACATATGTCTTATTCCCAGTTGGTGCCATTTTCAGGGGGATAGTAAAAAAAAATTATCATTCCCATCTTAAGAAGCAAAACATTACTTTAAAGAAAATAATTCTATGGTAACATTTTCTCCAGTTTTCTTCTCAGAATGAATTCTTTTTCTTAATATTTTCCTCAGGTTACTGTAACATAACACTTCCCACAGAGCTACACATTACACTCTAGCACAGTATTTCAGCCCAAGGTGTTTTATCCTTGCTGCTACAAGCATGTAAAAAAGTCAGGATCTTTATGGGAAGAGCCTCATAGAGGCTTCTACTCACATCTTGAGATATGAAAATAGATGTGAACCTATAAAAGCTCCCAGCACTCCCCATACAAAGATCCTGACTTTCATTTCTATTTAATAGAGGAACTTCCACGTATCACTGGCACTAACTGGAATTCTGTGAACATTCTTTAGTCTGTCAGCTGTCAAAAACCTTGAAAAATGGATCCATCTGTGACTGATCTGTGTAAGCAACTTAGACTTCTTACCTTTACCTACCTGTGAGTTTTGATTTCAATGTACTCAGCTTAAAATGCTACCTGGAATGCTCATCTGTGCTGCTTGTGCCACTAAAACAAAATTCCAAAAGACCTCTAGAGCTAAGTATGTTAGAATTGCTTATTACATGACACTGATTATGGTAAGCAAGCATATATCTACTTTTCCAGTTGGAATTTCCACTTAACAGCTTCATGTAGCAGCGTGCCAGAACTGAATATTAAGGTTTGACTGCATGCTAAAGCAATTAACTTAATCCCCAACATTTATAAGCATCTTAATTAAATTTATGGACTCTTTCCTCTCTCATTCCAATGCAACTAAAAAAGCAGAAGATAAACTCTCTTTTCAAAAATTACCATATATGAATTGATGTCCATTGCACATGTAGCAAAAACAATTCAGAATTCATTTAGTGTGTTTAGCAGGATATTTAAATGTGCTTGGAGGTATGAAAGGGTATGTAAGAAATAGATTCATCATGGTAGCTGAACTGCAATCACAAAAAAACCAAAAAACCAAGCCCCCAAACAAAATGAAGGAAGAATGTAGTTTATCTACCATAAGAAACATTGTCTGCAGTGCTGATCCCTGAACACAGAGCTATGAACACGTTACAGGATTGATCATATAGAGATACAAGAATAAAGTTTCATGTGCTATTTACTCAATCAGCGATAGAACCAACTACAACAAAACGGAACGAAGTCATATTGAAATCTTCAAGAAAAATTATAGGTCTGGTCTTGAAAACATTCTCCTGCATCAAACTATCAAACTATTTTCAGACTGAAGATGAAGAAAATGCAGCCCTGATTCGGTTGCCAGGTGAATACCAGAGTACAGCACTGCAAAGACCAGGAAACGAGGCTTTAATGATGAGCACAACGTTATCAGAACAAGCATTAGCTCTGATCATCATCAAGCAGTAGAAAACTTTATGAGGCTATTAATTTTGAAAGTAGTTTTTTAAACCCTGAATTTTCAAATTTTAGATACTAAAATAATTAAAAAAAAATTAGAAGTAGCAAATTCACATAATTACCAAAGGAAATTGCAACACATCACATTGTGTACTTACTGATAAATATTTTTAGGAAGGTATTTAACACTTTTATGACTTACCAGCAGTGAAGTCCTTATTTAAATCTATAAAAGCATGAGAGTGTGGTATATACATTTTACTCTGAGTTTCCAGAGCAGCATGCCATGACAAATTCCTACAGACAGGAATAGAAAGGAATACATTTCAGCAACGTGCAGGGACTGTTGATCATGATAACACAGCTTTAAAAAATGGTGAAACTTTAAATAAAATTGGACAGAAAGCATGTTCTCCTAATATCAAGATAAAATTACTACTTAGCTTACAATATACCAAGTAACTAAGAGTGAATTGCTTGAAAGGTTCTGTGAAGGATGATTCATAGCACAGGGGCTCCAGTTTGATTTCATTAACTTTCTAAAGCAACTTCCTTTTTTTTTTTTTTTTCTCAGAAAAGTATCACCACCTACAAAGTGCTAATTAGTGCCTGGGCTTGAACTGTAAATCCTGAGACACTAATTCTTGTCCTTCCTAGGACAGTTTCCTCAAGCAGCTTTAATTCTGGAAGTACTTCTGGAATCTAGCTTAAGATTAATAAACATGAGCAAAATGCTCACATGCTATTATAGCAATTCATACCTGCTGCATGTAAATGCATGTTATTTCAGATCACTTCAAAATCAACATATGAATTAAACTCTCACATTATGATGGACTACAGGCTAATGATGTTATTTACCAAGCAGGTGGTACTTCCATTTATTTATTTATAAACATACATGCCCTGCTGGTTTCTGCTCTAAAAATGAATTAACTTCCATCAAACCTCTCTATTAGCAACGATTTGAAATGCAACAAATCCTCCAGAAGTCATCATTGCTGAATCACTGGCATGTTGCTTTCAGAACTGTTAGCTAACACACTCCAAAAAAATCTCAGTATGCACTCTACACCAGCAGGACACTGATATTACTATGTCTAGAATGATTTTTTTTATTCCAGGGACATTACACACATATTACTGAACTCCTTATCTTCTGTGACTCATTTTATGTCAAGCAAAAAATTAAGGCGCTGATTACTTCCCAGAGATCATAACTGGAACCTCAGAAATGTTAAAATGCATCATGTGATCTTTAAGAAATAATTAAACATTTTCTCTAGGTTTTTCTATGTATTCATCAGTAGCCAAGGAAGTTAGTTATACAGGTCTACAATAAATTTTAAGACATTTTAGATTAAAAATGGAAAAATGCTTTTCTAAGCAGATGACATAAAGCTGTTATCCATGTACAAGCCATGGCTTATGATATTACCTATAGCACTCAGTCTTATTTTGAGCTACAATGAGTAAGTTTATTTGTATGCTAATGCTACTGAATGGATTTCTTCAACAAAATGAAACAAATCTTTTCCACTTCTCCATATCTTCAAGAGTTCATGCAATTTTTCAATATATAATCATTTCAAAGGGTTCAGAAACATCCTTGTGATTCTGAAATCTGTTTCGTAAGCCATTAATTTAAATAAAAGTAGGGTGATAAAATTCAAAACCATATTGCCAGGAAGGGTATAATTTCCATTTACACATTTAAAGGTTATTTATCCTACATCACTTCTGAATCATCTCCAATGGAAGGAAAATAGCCAGTTAGGAACAACAGGTATAGATTTGTTAAACTCACTGATGGGGTGTGTGAGGAAAGCCTTATTTAAACATTTTTAAGGGACATGGGGAAGCAGGATAGAAAGTTGGTATGTTGTTGCCATAGACAGAGAAATGGCTTCATTGATTTCTCCACTTTTGAAACAACAGCTGAAAAAACGCACATAGGAATGCAAAGACTTAACACGGTCTTTTTTTCCAAATAAACTTAAGGAATGATTGCATGCAAAGCTAAAGAAGCTGTGACACCAACACCTGGATTTCTTCTCAAACACAGAGTTGCAAGTTTCTTTGTTAAAGTTACTGAATACCATTAAGGATAATCCTAACAGTTCCACTTAGAAGCTGCAAAATACAAGTTACGAGATGCAAATCTCTTCAAACAACTGACTTAAAAGTCCAATCCTCTAAAAATATTTAAGTTCTGTTCCTGATTTTTCCACTCATTCATTATCAGTAAAGAGAATAGTTAAAAAGAAACGTTAAAAGACTGGTGTCTTTGACATTTATAATACAACTTTCACCTAAAAATAGTTTCTGTTATATTTTGAGTACATTCTTTCACAATTGAGAGAAAAATCTCTCTAACAGAGAAAGAGTTTTAATTCAAATATCCTTCTTTTGAGAGGCTTCCTCCTCTTCCAAAGAATGCTTAAACCACTATCAATGAAATTCTTCCTTATGGAAGTCAAAGATGGAACTTATGGCACACTCAGTCTGGCAAAAGTCACAGGAAAAGATGGACAGACTCATATTTACTTTTTAATTCTTTTGCTTACAGACCAGTCCTTCTGAGCTCGTAGAGAATCAACCTTTTGTTATGCTTTCATTTTAGCCTTCATAACAAAAATAATCTTTTGCATAGTCCTTACTAACTATTTAAACATGACATTATCATTTTTATCCCAGTATTTACTAACTAGTCCCATTCTGGGGTTAGCAGAAATTTTAATAGAGAAACTTAGTCCCCTTTACTGCAATCTCATCTCACAAGACTTCAGTCCACTTCTGTTTGCCCAAGGCACTGCTTAACACAGGGATGTGACACAGAGAACATCACTTGTGCACACACTTGTAGTGCTACTTAAAGTCACCTTGTTTTTTTGTCACCGTATAAATCTCTTCCCCAATATTTTCCTTAATATGTAGCTTAATATCTACTTTGTACTTCTTGTGTTTCATGTTGTCTAACCTTCCCATTACAAATAATCTCCCAGATAAATGAGAGCTAAATTTTTTTAAGTTTAACCCAAACACTTTATATTTTCCTTTTTTCTTCCCTTACATTACAAGATCTGTTCCAATAGTTCTTGCATTATCAACCTGTCACTTCATCTATTAGAGTAAATGCAGATTTTGTACAACATAAATTCCATAACACAGACTGTAATACTAAATACCAAAGTGTACTAAACAAAATAGACTAACTGTTCTGAGAAACAATTCTCCTATTTCTGGTGTCAAATAATAGGGGTTTTGTTTTCTCAGCTTTCATGGAATGTCTGCTTCTCCTATATAATAATTGCTCCTCCTATATAATAAGTACTTCTCCTATAAAATAACACTTTAAAGATTAGATGCAGAGTGTCACTGAATGTTGGAAGATACATATTAAGCATGGGTCTTACACCTCTTTAACAGGAGCAGAAGTGTGTGCACAATGAACAAGTTATCAAAATCCATGCTAACGAACAACCCTGGAGCTCACCCGCCAATCAATATCTGTGGCTTGTTTGAATCACTCGTGACACCAAAGACATCAGGAATCAAGTCTCCATTAAAGCTGAAAATGGAAAACAATTTCAGAATCACCTCAGTCATTACAAGAGTTCAAATTAACTGTTCTTAAGTTCACCTGTATTTGGTCAGCATTTTCCCACCAAGCAGTGAAGAGCTCTGAGCTGTACAGACGTGACTGAATTTTGGCTCTGAGCTGCTGGGAGCAGTAAATATCTTTCAATGGTGTTTGGCTTTCCAGCTCCATTTCCCACCCCCGCTTTTGTTCAGCATTTCACACAGAGGCAAGTACATTTTGAAGGGGATATTTGCTCAGTCTGATAAGTCAGTAAGGTTTTTGCTTTACAAAATTCACTGAAAAATGAATGGCTTTTTTTTCTGCATAAAGTCGAGTACTGAAATTAAAAAATTAAAAGCTCATGTAGTTACTATTGCCAGGATTTGTAAAGAGGAGTGTTATGGTTCTTCATCTTTAGCTGGATCAGTTGACATTACACAAATCATCCTGTTCTTAACAGATAAAGGGATACCTGTTTCAAATTTTAGCATTAAAATACATTGAAGTGGCTCTTAGTCACCTCTATAAATGTGTTTTCAAAAAAAGAGTAGGTCATACTTACTCCATTACTAGAGGCTCATCATGAAAAGTCTTATTTAACATAGTTCTGTGGTTAAGATCTGAAAACAGAAAATATTAACTTGATTCAATTACCAATACATTATGACATTTGCATTTTCAACTAAGACATAATTATTCTATTAATTTATAGCCATGAATTTTATGATTAAAAAAATCAGGAACCACTGAATATAAACAACTAAATGGCTTCTTGAATATCTGCAGGAAGGTTACAATTAAAATACTGAAGCTGCTTCTCTCTTCACTAAACTCTTCAACAAATCATTCTAAATAGATCTTAGTGAAATCTATTTCTCTGTATGACTGCAAGCACGCAGATACATGAAATCTGAAATAGCTGGGATGAAGACAGGCTAAAAATTGACAATGCATGTTCGACTTCTGTTTAATGTTTTGTCACTGTAAAAAAATTAATTATATACACTGAGTACTTGAAATAAGCATTAGAGATAGACTGCCTAAGTGTGAAGTGAAGATTTTAGGTCCTAATCAGGTTATTACCTTACACTTCACTTTTACTTGTAATCCAAACTCCTTGCCAGACCATCTTTGTTTCTCTCCTCTCTCCACGATGTTTCCCTTTACAATTTCCACATTTTATACAACAGTACTCTCTTATTGACTTGTCTGTCACCCTTCTATTACCCCAGGAGGCACCACATACCTTCTCAGTAGCCTCACTACATACCAACCATTGCCCCAGTTTTTAACCTCTGACTCCTTTTCCAGGCCTTAAATGCTCATTTATTCCTCTCCAGATGTATGTTTTTTCCAGAAGCAGGACAACATATATTAATCCAAGTCATTCATATTATTTCAAATACTAGAGACACCTGCTATTCTCTTAGCATTTGATCCATTGCACTTTCACAGGTTCCTTGTTTCACCCTGATTAAAGTCAGAAGCAGCGGTATCTAAAGCCATCACTTGCCTCATCTGTAACTATTTTGTAACAGTTGCTTGCAAGAGTGTTTATTTTTCAGTAGTTTTAATGGACTTGAAGAGTAACTTTTTTTGCTTATCTGTCCTTGCTCAAACCCTAAACTCTTCCCAAACCCCTTCCCGAGCAAAGTCAACAGAAGACAAAAGTGCCCTCACAAGTTCACACAGTCCGTGACTCCACACAAAGACAGAATCAGCTATACCTAGAACACTGTTAAGAGACTCTTGAAAACTTGATTCTAAATTTCTTGAAAATGTCCAGCAATAGACACTCTAGAAACCTCTCTTCCAATACCTACTTTAGTGTCTCACCGTCTTCAAAGATTTGGTTTAACAGAAATCAGTGTAATATCACAGTTGGTAGGTTTAGGTGTGCTATTTTGAAAGTTTAACAATCCTGTTAATGAGCCGTCTCAGGAACTCACCTAATGTTTGGTTGTGTCCCCAAAAAATACACACTGAAAGTTCATCTCTGCCATGACTTTGTGCCTGGGTAGTCAGGAGGACATCCATTTGGGAATCTCCATCATAATCTCCAGGAACTACACTGGTTATGGTAACACCGAGGGATCTGGAATTAAAATGGAAATTAAATGCAAAGCACCTGTGTGTCCAGAGGCTTGCCCAATTATTATTAGTAATATCCTTCAACAACCTGGCTCATTATAAAGTCTTTATCTATTGCAAAAATATGTTTAAGTCAGGCATCTGGCAGGCTGTCCTTGTCTAAGAAAGATAATATTTTTAACTCCAAACTTCAGCTATCAGGCTTTCTTCAGCCACATCCCATTCATTCATACTATCTAGACTCCATTAAAACCCTTCATTTGCTGTAGAACCAGTCCTCAAAACTGTATTTCAGTGAGCAGGACCTTTTGGTTGCATTCCAAGAGCAAGACCATAAAGCAACAAGGAGCAGTTTAAAAGGAGGATTCAGACACATAAGTAGACCTTTTAAAAGACATTGTCATTTCCTTCTATGTTCTGCCACATCTTACCACTCCTCCCTACATTTATTTGCTCTTTCTATCTTTTATTTGGTTACCTACTCAGGCTCTGCTTTACACACACAACCATGGATCACTCTGTTAAGGATTAAAAACAGGTAATTTCTAATGCACTAACAAATTAGCTCCTTTCAAGGCAAGAGGGAATAAGAAAAACAAAAATATGCAGAACTACTAAAGATAAAGGTGATCTCAAACAGCAATTTAAACATAATACCATTAGTAAGCATGATTCATAAGCAATAACCATCATAGTACTACAGGATGTTAAAATTATGGATATATATATATAAACAGATTGTTTTACATTTGTTAAAAAATGATGCTTTTTTAAAGGCCATATTTAAATTCAATAAAGGAACAGATCTCTACACAGAAATACCAAAACACTTCATATCTTTCCTAAAGCAGATGATATTGGCTGGATTCCATTAGTAGCTACAGCAACTAGATGAATTTCCCTGAAAACATGTCTTGGGACTGAGACCAAAACTGCCTGCCACAAAGACTTAACACATGATATGAAATGATAGTTTCCTTTACTGGGGAAAAAAGTCCTGAAAATCCAAATCAACCACAAAAATATTTCAACATATGAGTATTATAAATACTAATTTGAGGACAAAAAACCCCAAAAAATAAAGATTCCATAAGGGGTAGGAAGTCACACCTATTAGTAAAGAATATGAATGACAGAAGTCACCTCCATAAACTCTGTCATCTGACCCACAAAATCCAAAGAAATAAAAAAAAAAAAAAAAACCAACAGGAAATTAATCAGGAAACTGGCCAAAGAACTGGAGCTCTAAGGGCAAGCTGAACAAGTCAAACAGACAGCACAGACAATTCTGTAACATTCTCACTCACTGCAGAGGTGCACCTTCAAGAAAAACAGCCACTTACATTTTCTCAGCATTGCATATCACTACTTACTTCATTGGTAACTTAACACGGGGCTTGAAGTAGGGTTCCTTTTGGTCAGCCAGAAAGATAACCAACTCATTTCCTGTGGAAGCAAGGGACATGATGAATAATGGAGGAAGATTGTAAATGGTTTATATACAAACCCAGCATGAAAACAACTATGCCACAGGTCCCCATTCCTCACAGCAGCCAAAACTTTGAAAGACTTCCCATACCAATACTACCTCCTCATTCAAAAGGAAGCAAAAGGAGAACTTCTTCAACAACACCCCACGAATCCAACTGCATCTCATAGGAATGTTAATATCAAGAATATTCCTTAGTGATGAAACCCCTTCTTAAGGGGTTTAGTGCTAGAACTTCCTCTCTGCTGTTGCTATCACATCGCTTAAAATAAAACTTCCTGTAATGAGTTAAGAAACATTACATGTGAAAAGTAATAGGCTCCAGCTCCACACAAATAATTAAAGCTTTAGAGCTAACTCTTTTAATACTTTCTCTGATGTAGCAGGATCTGATACTGCTTTCCCAAGTCAGCTGCCAAAAGCACTTTCAGTGAAACTCAGAAGTTACGTGGTTCCCTGCAGCATTTCCTCATTTAGAGTCAATGATACAAGCAACTATCATTTCATTATTTCTGGAAGATCTAAATAAAAGCCCATATTTTATGTTGCAGAAATAATTGAAATTTGGGGAAGAAAAAGAAGAATTTTAAACTGAATGATGAAATAAAATTTTTCAGTCAGTAAGCCTCACTACAGACGCATACACTTCTGCAATTAAAACAACACTTCATAGTAAAACAATTGTATTTTTCTTTCTTCTCTTCATACCTGTAGCATCCCAAACTGCAAGAACTGCGTTGCCTATAAAAAATAATTCTACAGCTCCAAACTTGAGCTACCACAGCGTTTTTCAAGAGCATCGTTCTGTGGCACAGTTGACAGCTGTGAAATAGCAGAATACAAGGTACCTCACTATGAAAGAAAAAGGTAACTGGCATAAACCTGGTGAGGAGAATACAGCAACAAATGAGAAAATGAAAACACTTTCAGAAAGGACGGGGGGACCAGCACAGCCCCGTCTGGCAAGGTAATGATGCCCGAGCTGCACCACCCTCCCAGGTGAGTGAAGGAGCTGGCACACAGCGAGGTGCAGAAGCCTGCTGGCTGCTCAGCCTTGGATAATAAACCTGTGGGCTGGCTGCTAGAACTTGCAATTCCCATTTCACACTACAGACTCTCAGCTGCCTTTTTATATCTATTTGATAAAGTAATGATGACGATGGAGAAGCAAATGTGTTTTTACACATACCAGGTTCCAAATCATTTATACCACCGAGAAATGAGATTTTGTGGTCACTAAAGATAGATTTACGAAAATTTCAGCTCAGTGCTCATCAAGAGCCAAAACAAACTAAGTACTGGAAATTATTAGATGAACAGAAAACGGAATCCCCATGCCACTGCATCAATCCACAGTGCACACATCCTAGATGCTGTTTGCAGTTCTGTATTCCTTCTGAGAGGAGAGGACAAGAAGAAAGGAAAAAAGTACATTAGAGGGTGTGAAAACCAAGAACAATTTCAATAAAAACAGCAATTACAGAGATTAGAGGTCTTTGGGCTGAATACCTGTGAGAATATCACAGAAGTTTTCAAAATTCCCTAATGAAATGCAGAAGGTGAATAGGGGAATGATCACTCACTGCCCAGTACTACTAGAAGAGGCATCAAACATAACTAGAATGTGGTAGGTTGAACAAGCAAACAGCATGAGCTTCCCCACTTATTACTTATTCATTCATAGCCTTATAAAACAGGTAAGCATATGCACAACTCCATTTATTTGTATATTTCTAGTTTCAAAGTGACTAAAACCAGAGTCCGCTGGTAATTTTAATTAGTCTTGCAGTGAGATCTAGATTCTGGATCTAGATTACTTCTTATGTTCAGTAAGTTTGCTCTCTCTCACAAAGCTGTGAGTACAACCAGATTTTCATTTACGTATTGGAGCATACTGAACATTCTCTCCTTCAACTGAAGTAACACAAGGTCAGAACAGTAATATAAATCCAGAAAAAAAGGGTCAAGGTATCACCCCAATTTCCTTTTTAAGGGTCACAATTATTAGGACTGGGCTGCTTTACCACATCCCTGTTCCTCAAAGTGCAATATTATCTCCAGTGCTAATTTCCTCACACTATTTACAACTGGCTGCTGTTTATCCTACTATTTAGAATCTTACTGTTTAGAACTATTACCTTTTTTTTTAAAAGTATTCTGTAAGTTTTCCAATTTACTTTTTGTCAAGACTTCACTCATGAAAAATAGTTTTTTCAGGTATGTTATTTCAGGCTGATTTTTACAGTAAGTGTCACATAGAAAAATGATTTAGCAAGTGCTGCTGTGCAGACACAAAGAAACCATGAATCTTATTTCTAAAACTTTTAACTATTCACATTTTTATATCCATTCATCTAAAAGATAAGAAAGTAAAAATTAAATCTCTTATCACGGACATTCATTTTAAATCTAACCATGAGTCGTCAGTGGAGTATTTTCAAGGTGCCATGCACTTCAATAACTCAACTAGATGGGAAAGTCACTCATGCTTTACCAAAGCTACTTAGAGAAACATTTCTGAGATTGAAGGAATAAAAAAGGTGAATCAGAGAATAAATTTAGCATCTTAACTTGTTGCTTCAAGTAAGTAAGATAATCCAAGACTAATGTCTGCAAATAACACTGACCACTGAAAATAAGCTCTGATTTGGGGTCTTATTGTATATGAAGCCTAAGCAAAAACACATGGCAGGTGACTTGGGGCTGTGTGGAACAAATTTCTCTACCTTGCCACTTTAAGGTAGGATAACGTGCATTTATAGCGAAAAACCAATTTGTGACCATGCTAGAAGAGAAAATATATAAATTATTTCAAGACCATAGATTCAACTCTAAAGAAAAGTACGTCTTGCCCTGTACAAACCCCTATTTTAGGACAAATTGAAAACACCTTTTTTTCCACACAGGAAATATGACAGGAGCAAAGCAAACGTCAACTTCATCGTGCAAACACCAGTGCGGCGGCCCTCAGCGACACCGGGAGCAGCGCCCGGCACCCAGGCCGTGCCGTGGGAGAGAGCGAGCAGCCCGTGACCCACAGAGCCCGCGGGACCGCAGGGATCACCGAGCCCATCTCCCGCTCCTCGCGGGCCAGCTCCCACCGGGAAAGCCCCTCCGTACCCGCCAGGAACCGAGGCGGCCGCTGTCACACAGGCACCCGCTGCCTCCCCCGAGCTACGGGGGGCCGAGGCAGGAGGGCGGCGGCATCGCGGGGCTGCCGGGAGGGGACGAGGAGCACCCCGGACACGGGCAGGGGCCGCAGGCGCTCCCGGCCCCGCGCACTCACCGCCGCGCAGCACGAACAGGTCCGTCTGCTTGTCCGAGTTGAAGTCTCCGAAGGCCGCCAGCGTTCCGTGGGCCTCGGGCCCGAAGAGCTGCGCCGTGACATTCTGCAGGGCGCGGGCGGGCCCCGCCAGAGCCAGCAGGGCCAGCGCCGGGACCACCACGGGGAGCAGCAGAGGGGGCAGCGGCGGGCACGGCCCGCGGGCCCCCATCGCGCTCGGCCTCGCCCCGCCCGCGCTCTGACGGCGGCGGGGGCGGGCCCGGCCCGGCCGGCCCGCGGTTTGCGGCAGCGCCGGCGGAGCCTGCGCGGGCGCTTTACGGCGCGATCCGGGCGCGATCCAGGGAAATCCCGCCCGGCCGGCCCGGACCGACCGCCGGCACCTCGCCGGGATGGCGGCGGCGGCTTCTCACATGGCCGATGTGAGCTGGAAGATGCTGGAGCTGCGCGCCCGCTCCAGGCGCTCAGGTCTGACCCCTTGGCTCGCCCGGGAGTTGCTGCGCGGGTCCCGCTCGCTCCCGTCACTCACCGCCCCCCTCCCGCGCTCCTGCCCCCGCTCCCGGCCCATCCCGGGCCGCGCTTGCCCCTCCCGGCTGTGAGAGGGACACCTGGAACAGCCAGGTGCTCCCGGGATCCGCAGCCCGTGTCCTTGCCGGGGCACAGCCCCAGGTACTGCTCAGGTGTCGCTGGACCCCACGGCTGCACAGGCAGCTGCTCGGAGGAGTGTTTATTACTGCAGCTGTATAAAGCCGTCGAAAAGATGAAGCATTTAGGGAAAAAAAAACCCACTAGTTTTTGCCAGGTTTCTCTTGGATAAAGGTAACTTTTTATGGCATGAGGATTTCTTGTTCTAAACTTGGACTACGTGGCAGCTCCATTCTGACCTAAATGGAAGGGCAATGTTTACCGAGTTGGCTTGAATTTCCAAAGTTAAAAAAAATCGGGTTTTAAGTTACTTTTTCAAAGTAAAATGCAGTCTAAATAGGACTTTAATTGTTCTAATGGAAGCAGTTTTCCAGAAGATCCCTGTGGTGTTTATTTATATACCATACATGCTTGTAAAACTCAGTTGTTATTTCCTTATTTGCATGTTTGGTTGTTTTTGTTATGTTAATGACTGATCAGACAGTGCGTAAAGAAAATGGGGCTTTATGAGGTCTCTAAAGGATTGTTTACAGACTGGTCTGATTCATTTGGCTTTAAAAGTTCAGTGTATGTATAGTATTGGTTTGCAAGTTCCGCGATTAAGACAGCCCACCAAAGAGTTGTTACATTGTGGCCGATTATGATTATAACAGGATACTGTTACCTGACAGCTGATTGACAAGTGTAGCCATAGAGCTTTACAAAATCAAGTCTGGAGCCTGCATGTCTGGAGTGTGTGAATCCCGAGCCCCACAGCAGCACACGAACTTTGGGATTCCTCCCCCTGCAGGTTCAGGCCCTGTGGCTGCAGAAAGCATTTAGGTGGTTTTAAATGCTTGAGTCTTAGCTGCTGCTGCTGACTCTTTTATAAAAAAGTGTCTTCTGTTCAGTGACAGATTATTGTTATTCCTTCTTTCCCTGATCATAGAAATTTTGTCTAGAGATTTATTCATGGAGTTTTATATCATAACTGAAGAAACTTAGTCAAGAAATAAACATTATTTTAGTTGAAAAGTTTTCTAATAATAGAGTTGATTTAAAAATCAAATTTTATATATAATCTTTCAGGTAACATTCGTATCTAAAACTAAAAATCATGTTTTTGGTTTTCAAGTTTAGTGCTGTATCTTTATAAGTATGTTGAAATTTATGTAAACTTCAGAGCTCTTCTGTTTCCTTTCTGGCCCTGTCAGAAGGACAGGGTTGGGATAATCATAGAAAGTGACTGAAACTCCCCCATACGTGTCTGGTTTGGCTGAGGCCTGTGCTGGAGAGTCCCAGCTCACAAACAGCACTGTTTTGTTTGGGGTTATTATTTTCCTTGTATGATGCTTGGGTAAGACATAGTAAAGATGGAGTCTAGACACATGTGCCTGAACTGCAGGAGTGACTCACATTTTATAGCCAACAACACTGTATCATTTAAGACCCAATCCTGTAGGAGATAATCCATCTCTTCGCATTTATGTATATTAAATTATGAATTACACTTTTGCCAGGAAAGCCAAATTTTATTGAGAATTTTTTATTTCTTTTCCTTGGACAATAAAATAATTTCATTAGTTAGCAACAAATGGTTAGGATCCTCTGATTAGGACTAGATTATAAAGATATTCAGCAGTTGACTGGTCTGAACCCCCTGAAATTTTGATTACTTTAAAAAACGTAAACTTCCTTAAAGATTTGGAAAAACTTGGCATTGTAATTACGAACACTGTTTTCTTATTGTACATTCCGAAGTGGAAGATGTTTTACCTCAAATAGCTGAGATATTAAGTGCCATAAGTAATATATATGACTGCAAAAAACATCCTGGTGTAGCTTTCACATGAGATAAAAGCAGCACTATGCACAAGCAGAGCTGTAGCGCTCTCTGTGCTTACTGTTACTTAACAGTTTTGTATGCGCTAGTTAAATCTTTATTTTTGTTTAATCTTGAAATATATCAGATTTTATTAATCACCCTTTGATGTTAGTAGCAAATTTCCTATTAAATATCAAAGCTAATGTCAAGTATCCAAAAAATGGACTTTTGTAGACTGTGTCCTTTTACTCAAATAAGTTTGATGGAAGCGAGGGCATAATAAACCCAAGAGGTCAGTGTATAAGAAGGAAACATAAGATGAAATGAAACTTTGTGCTGTGCACTCTGTCATGTTAATAACTCCACTAACATTGCTTTCACTTAATTTAACGCTGGTTGCCTTTAACATTTACTAAACAGTTTTGAAAATTACTGTAGCTTAGCCTGAGACGTTTGTGATTAGCTGCA
Organism: Lophotriccus pileatus; assembly: GCA_035583135.1. Lineage (NCBI taxonomy): Eukaryota > Metazoa > Chordata > Aves > Passeriformes > Tyrannidae > Lophotriccus > Lophotriccus pileatus. Next base: position 7,109,377 of record JAWWES010000021.1, read on the forward strand.
CCAATTTGAAATGGCCAATTTGGATGATGACAGAGCCTCCTCTGCGCATGCTTTTTTAAAATTTGGTAAGTGTGCAGTTCTGTGTTTTGTTTTTGTTTGTGGCTATTTAATTCAACAAAAAATAATTGTGTGTTTTGTGTTTCGTGCAATGTTTTGTGCTAGCAGGTTTTTAGCACCGTACAGTAGAAATTAAAAATTTGAACTCTTTCTGAAAATCGGAATCTACTTAGATTGAAATCTACTATCAAATCTTCCTGTTTTGTGTTCTTGTCAGTATCTCTGTGCAATAATCTCTGAACTGAAATTTCTCTTTTAAGATGATGGTCATGTGAAAGATGCCCTAAGAATGGTGTTTAGAATTGGGTTCTAAAAAACCCCGATGTGACTGGTTTAGAGGTAAGAAATAAGATTTCCAGGAAGTCAATCATTGTTACAAATCTTGACTTTTGGAAATTAAGTGGAAGCAAAATAAAGCCCCCTGGCACAGCTTCTCCTCAGGTACAACAGAAACTACAGTCATAGGGCAGTTGTCAGGGCCATTACTCTGTATTTGGAAAGGAGTTTGAGAGGGAACAGATGTATCCATATGTGAAGCTCGCTGATAGGGGAAGGCTGTATAGCACCCTGTTGCAGTCCTTGTTGAAATACAGAAGCAGTTCAAGTGCTAGTGAGGGTAACAGGTGAGGGGATTTCAGCTGTCTCTTGCCACACTGAATCACTTGGTCTTCCCTGCCCTGCCTGTGCCATTTCTCTTTCACCTCTCTTAACCTCAAAGAACATGTCAAGTGTTGGCGTTGGAATAAAAATAATTACACTTTCCTAATTATTGTATTGATACTTGATGTTTCTGTTGCTATGATGCAAAATAAACATTTTTAGTAGTTTTAAGAGCTATTGTTTTGAGTTCTCAGAAATGACAGTGCCTGCCTTGAATATCTTGAATAGTTTCCTGCCTTGTTTGTATCATTTATAAGGCTTGTATGGTAGGCTTTGGCATTGTGGTTATGTGAAGCTCTTGTGTACTGGCATGATGGTCAGTATTTTATTTCTGGTGTTTAGTGGCTTCTGTGTGTTGTTAGTTACTGTAAATCCTGAAATCAGTAATTTCCATTAAGTACAATATGCTATAGAGAGAAGTGCCTTCAGATGATTAGGAAAGAGAGAAGGGACAAAATAAATTGATGCATATTTTTTTCTTTTTCCTCTCTGATGATCAGTGGCAGGACCTGCAGGAATGTGCCAGGGGAGGTTTAGGTTGGATATTAGGAAAAGATTCTTCCCCCAGAAGGTGATGGGCACTGAACAGGCTCCCCAGGGCAGTGGTCACGGCCCCAAGGCCACCAGAGCTCAAGGAGCATTTGGACAATGCTCTCAGGAACATGGTGGGATTCCTGGGATTGTCATGTGCAGGGCCAGAAGTTGGACTCCAGTGATCCTTGTGGGTCCCTTCCAACTCAGAATACTCCATGATTCTGTTAAATACTAATTGAATTACATGCACTGCCTAATACATGATTTTTTTTTTGATAAATGATAGTTTAAAAGCTTTGTCACTTCAATGCTATTTATATGCTATTACAAGATTTCACTCATTTTTACTTGTATTGTTATCATCGCTCAACCTAGGTAATAATTTGTACGTTGTTCTTACTCTGCTGTCTATTCAGGTAGAAGAATACTTTGACACCTTTTGCATCTTCCTCTCCAAGCTCTTCTCCTTGTGTTTCCTTACCCTGTTTTCATTGGACTGTAGAATAGTTCAGTTTGGAAGGGCTGTCAGGATACCATCTACTCCAGCCTCTTGCTCAAAGCAGGGTCAGCTGTGAGTTTCCCCCTGTATGTAGTGAATAAAAGTCCCCATGTTGTATCATTTCTTAAACTTTGTTGTGAGAAGAAATAGAATCCTCTTTGGTCCCAGTGACTTCTGTAATGTGAAGATGTTATTACCCATACTAATGTTGGGTAATGAGAGTTACAGTGATCTGAGATCCAGTCTCAAGTGTTGGATTACATCCAGAACTAGTGTCACATTAAAGGCTGCGGTCAGTTTAATTCTCATCAAATCTAGAAGGAGATCTTGTATTCTCAGCTTTTTTCTTTTGGCCTGTCCTGATTTGATTGGCACATGAAATATTGCAAATAAAGTTCTTGCCATGGTGCTTCCATTTATTTGTGATTAAACTTCAGGGCAATGTTTGTTTGTTTTAATTCTGTACTTTGAAAAATTTGAATAAACCCTCCTTGTTGTAATATACAAATCTTTATCCATAGACTTGGTCCAGAATTCCATTCTAATGTCTCATTTTCTTTAATATCCCCAATTACTGCCATTTTCAAAAATGTGTGAGTGTGCAAAGCTTCTGTGTATACAAATTTGGGAGCAGAGTTGTTTAAAAGCTGTGTTGGCCATAGCTTCTAAATCTAAACACCTAGACAGTTTATAGCCCTTCCCTGAAGAGCAATTAATGCTAATCTCAAATATAAATGGAATAAAAATGAGGTGGATGGGAAAATACTTTAACATCAGGATGACATAATATTTTCAGCCTCCAGAGGTTGTATATACATATAGGTATTTACACTGCTAATAGCTTACCTTGGAGAGTTTTCCTTAATTTCCTTCAGTTTTATATTCTGCTCAGAAGAGATAATTAAATTGCAGTTTTTTTCCCTGGGATCACACGTTTCAGTTTCATCTACTCATAAGGTTTTCCTATACTTCTACTATCTTAACTAAGTCAGAAATACCTTGTCTGTTTATTACTTTAGTTCTGCACCAGTATTTGATGTGTTTGCTATCAGTTACTGGGCTGTTAGATATTTCCTCCTGTTCCCTAATACTTTGAAGGGAAGTTTCTGTCCTTTTTAGTAATTCTTCAACTTGAAGATTGGTGAAATCATATTGCTCTGGAAACTCTTAAGTGGTAGGAAATAAAAGGGGATTAATTTTCATTCAGAATATGGATATAGGATATTTAATGCAGTATCTGAAGACAGACAGGGATTTAATTGGACTTGGGATAAAGATTTTTAGTGTTCTCTTATCAGACATGAAATATATTAGTGCAGGAAGCAACACTTTAATTTCCTATCAGTTTTTTTCTGCTGATTTTGAAGTAGTTACTGCCTTGCAGCAATCCACTTGTGGTGTAAGGAAATAATGGGCACACTCCATTCATTGTGGAAGAAGAGCTGAACTCCCACGTACCCCATTTAAATGTTGGATGGGGTTCTTACACTGCTAGACAGCTGAGGAAGTACTAAGTCAACAAAATAGGGGTTTTGTTACTTCCTAGTATATGTGCTTATTTACCTACAGTAAAACCCACACTGTGTGCTTACAATGAAGTGATATATTTATGAAAATCAGTATTTAAAATTAATGGGCTCATTCTGTTTCTTCCAAATGCTATTGCACAACCCGAGACCTCCAGGGCGCTGTTTGCATATGTCATTCTTGTTGTGTTTAGAGTGTTGCAGTCTGGCTTTTGTCATTTTTCTTTTTGGTTTGAAAACCTGTTTTAAATATGTAATTGGAAATAGCTTTCTATGGCATGTTTTAGTCTTGCTGAAATGAACTGTTAAATAGATTTGGGAAGACTATAGGTGGGCTTTTTTTAGCCATCCTAAAAATAGCTTGAACTTTGTTATGGGCTCACTCCAAACCACAAGGAAGGAGCAACTTCGTGTTTTGTCCTGGCTGCTTCTTGCTTTTGATGAGGTTGTGATAGCAATGAAACATAATTTACCTCATGATTTCTCCAGAAGAATGCTGTAGACACCCAAGCAAAACATAAACTCATGGGGAATTAATGAAGAATATGTGGAAAACTTGGATTTAAACAAGTTCTTCTACTTATAGTAGGAGTTGTTTCAAGGAATAATTGCAAGGAATAAAACTATTTTTTGGGTCAAATTTCTCCAACTTTGAATTTATTTTACCTTTTTGTTTCATCATCAGTCTCCTCTGGCTGTTTTAATATGTTTCTGTTAGTAAAGTTTCGAACATCTAAAATAATGTAATTTGTGGATGGTGGTGCTTTGTCATTTTCATGCTCTTTTTTCTGTTCAACCTTCTTTCTGCTCCAAGTTGAAATCTTTGAATGCTCTGAAATAGAACTATATTCTTTTTGTTCTTGATAACATTATTTTGTTTCTCTGTTGGCCACAGAGGGTCACAGATTGTCTGGTAAGTATGTAAATTAGATCAATTTTATTTTAGGAACTTTTGACTTATGTATATGTGTGTGTGCCTGTGAATACTCAGCTGTGTTTCCTGGTGCAATACTGGGATTAACAGTCTGCAAGAAGTGAACATGGAAGGGTGGTGCACTATGCATGTGTTGTACAGTTAACGAATCTAAGAGAATCTTTATTTTGCCTTTGAAAATCTATTAAGTGAATATTTCTCATAAATTTGCTACTTTTTATGCAGTGAGTGACTTCCTGAAGATTTTTTCCTTTACTTATTCTATCCTGCTTTTACTGAATTGCCTTATAAAATTACAGTTACACAGGTCACTGTATTATGTGCTTTTGCAAGATAACTGAATTAATAGTATAACACTATAAATTATGAATCTCCTCATGGGTATGGATTCATAGGCAAAAAGAAATAGAAAAATAAAATTGCTTTGAAAAATGGATTTAAATTGCTTCAGAATGTTGATTTATTCTTTTTAATTTTTTTTTTAGCCGTAGATAGGAAACGTGATATATTAGAAGTTTCTCTTTTCCATTACTGAACAATTTAATTTCCTTTTACTTTGTTCTTTTAGGCAGCTTTAGTAAACTGGGCTTTCTGTGCTTCCCTCTCAGGCCCTTCCCCACATGGATGTTTGTTTGTAACTCTCCAGTGAGGAAGGGAAAGGCTGTAGGGGAAGCTCAGATGTGTTGGGAAGCATCACCAGAGCATCCATGCACAGCAGACCCACAGGAATCTGCTCAGAGAGGGGTGGATTTTTTTTTCAAACTCCTTTGATTGAAAGGAAAAGTAATACTAAATTGGAGGTGAGGTTTGAGTTCCTGAGGGGCAAGAGACATTTTCTTGTCTCCTCTCCAAAGGACTTTATTCATAAAGCTTCAGTCTCCACACACACTTGGAGGTTGAAAAAGACCTCCAAGAGCATTGAGTCCAGCCTTTGACCAAACACCACCTTGACACTAGACCATGGCACCGAGTGCCACATCCAGTTGTTTCTTGAACACTTCTCTTTTTCCTTGTTTCATTTTCTTCATTTCTTTTTCTTCATTTCATTTGAATGAGAGTCCTGAATATGGACAATCTCCTGTCTAATACTTGGGTATGTGCTGGGATTTCCAAAGAGCCAGTGTGAATAAAGCACTCAGCTGTGTCCTGCCAGAAATGCTTGGCTGGCTGGGCTTCCCTGGCCGTGCATTCCCTGAGCTTTTCAGAAGGGCAGCATGCAGCCCGGAAAGGGAAGGTTCTCATTCTTCCTCTTAGTACATGGCTCTGTGGGAGACCTTGCCATCCAGAACACTGAATAGAGCCCAATGACTGATGGAGGGAGAGCAGTATGTTACTCTTAAATCAGAAGTTGGAAATGGTTCACACCAGTAATTTTTAATAGGTTGCTCATTTCAGATATCAGGAAAACTGACTTCCCAGGTGTAAATGGGGAAGCAATCAATATGTGGGACACTGAGAAGGAAAGAGGTGGATTTGATATCATTGTATTTCTCTGTAATATAGGTAATCGGGGGACTTTATCAGTTGGACAGGTTGTTTAAGCATTGTTAGTATCTCGGAATAAGTCAACCCTTTTTGTCATTCAAGATATGAGATCAACTGGGATAATTGTGGTGGTGGGTGCAAATGAGGTTGGATTAAGTAAAATATTGGTACTCTTGTACATATTCACTATTTTAGAGGGCAGATAGGGAAATAATAACTAAATTTAGTCTACTTTTGTTCCTCTTCCTTATGTTTTTCTACATATCTTTAGGAATTCTGTCTGTAGCATAATAAAGTTCTAAGCAAATGTTCCTGTAAAATTCTTAACATTTAATAGCTGTCTTCAGTAATTACCTATACATTTATGTAGCACTTGCTGTAGCTGAGTATCAACAGGGCATTGGAGATCCAGATGGAGGTCTGATTTGTGTAGACAGATAATGCAGAAAAAAATGTGCGTAGAAATCTGTTCCTTGAGACTGTAGAGATAGCAACTTTTTTTGTCCATTGAAATGCAATAAATTGTGCTTTTGGATAAGAAACAGGAAAAATACCATTGTAGTAATTCTTAGCAATAGTAGAATTATGAAACTAATTCTGATCTTGATTGTGGTTTGTTTTTTCTTCTTTTTTTAGGTTCAATTTATGAGCCACTTAAAAGTATTAACCTTCCAAGGCCAGAGGGGGAAAGTGTATGGGACAAATTAAATCATTACTATAGAATTGGTAAGTTAATAGTAGTTCCACCATGAAAAATTTTCAGTGTAACTCACTAAAATGTTTACAGTTGTGATTATGAAAGTTATTGGCTTTGTCTTAAAATAATATCAGCAGTCCTTAATAAAGATTTTTATTTCCTGAGAGGTAAAGGACTGCAATTCCTCATGAGATTCCTGTGGTAATGTAATGCATGTATTTGGATGTTTCATACACTACTTGAAAAATCATGAGTGGCAAACAGTGTTCAAAATGATGGCATTTGCCAGACAGCAAATAGATTCTGAGTTGCATGTGATGGCCTTGGTGGGGATGGACAAAGGTTATCTGCTGACAAGTGTTTGATGTTTGACCTACCCCAGACAGGAGTTAGAATTGATGTTTTCATGGTAAATATCAGCACTGAATTATTCTTACTTAAGGGTAGTTTCCTAAATTTCTGATGGGAGTTTGAAGGGTGCAAAGGCTTCAGGGCTGTGTTTGTGCTTCTTGCTGAAAATCAAAACATCGGCTGGAAATCCAGCCCAGCTGTAAGGCTGAATTCAGAATTATTCTGGATAAAGGGGTAACTTGGTATTGCAGCACTGACCTGATACAGCTGAGGAAAAATTTAAATGGAAAAAAGCTTTCTGGTGGTACTTATAACAGTTTGGCAGGTGATCAGGAAAAAGTTCTTTTTTGTTCTTAGTGGTGCCATAATGTGTTTTGTGCTGAAATTTTATTTGTTAGCTAACTTACTTTAAGTCAACTTTACTGTTTTTTACTTTTCATTATGAGGTTATTTTAAGCCAAAACTGTTAAAGGAGCAGTTTTGTTTTGATTGTTAGGGGTTTTAGGAGGTTTGTGTTATAATGAAGTCTTGCCTGTATTCTGAAATGGAGGTTTTTTTAATGGCTGTGCAACGGAGTATTTAAGTTTTACTCAGACAAGGGTATAGAATAGTGAACAATCTTACCATCATTCTAAAAATGTGGGAAGGGACTCCCTTCAGCTCACTGTGAGTTGTACCAAGTCAATCCTACATGTGCTGCTTTTTGTAGAAGCATTACTTTTAGCTCTCTTACAGAGGAGATGGCTGTTCAATTTGCTTTTTTTAATGCTTGGCAGCAGCACAGGTGTGGTGGTGCTTGCTATTTATCTGTCAGGCACTTATGCTGCTGCCACAGTAAAAAATCATGCTTTATTTTAGAATAATCTATGTTGACTTTTCAGGTAATATTTTATCGAAGGTTTTTGTTACAAGGTATAAAGACACTAAAGAATATAACTCAAAAAGCCATAAAACGTAATTTTTGTTTAGAATACTTGATTTCTAATACAAACATAAAGAGGCTTTTTTAAAATCGATGCTTGATAACACTCTGGGAAAAAATCCCCTGCTTTCCTGCCTTATACTGGACGGATTATTGTTAGAAAGGTCATGGTTGAGGGCCATAAGCCCAGTTTCAATTATGTAGCATGCTGGTTATTATATAACTTTAGGAAAACAATTCACATAATGAAAAATATTGAAGTGCAAAAAGAACCAAGGTAATATTCAGTATTTTTTCTAAGTTGGTTTTGACAACCTGAAAATTTCTGTCTTGTTATGTTTTTATGTTAAGGTACTAAGTCAAACAATTGCTGTTACCCTTTCTCCTTACTTACTCTCTCCTTTCTTTTATAAATATCAGTACAATCATATGACCTAAGTTAAAAGTGTAATTTTTATGAATGCAGGGTTCTGGAGAGATAAAGTATCTAAGTGATTGGGGAGGCAGTTGACATGCTGTAGTCACTTTTTTCGTCTCTTTTCATAATGAGGAAATTACTGGATTGTATTGTCGAGATTCTGTACAAAGTGGGTTGTGCTGGAACAGAGTCATATAAATAGTTTTGAATACTGTTGGGTTTTTTTTTGTAAAAAGGCTAAATTGACTGAAAAAACGACACGTCAAACTTTTTGTGTGTTTCTCTTGTTTTATTTGTACATGCTCTAACAGGTTGTTCATGCCTTGATTTATTCCTGAAAATCAGTTTAGAAACTGGAAGAAATATAAGTGTTGTTACTAGCCTTTTTATTTTTCCTTTTTCCAGTTAAATCAACTTTGCTGCTCCATCAGAGCCCAACCACAGGTCTGTTTCCTACCAAGACCTATGGGGATAACCAAAAGGCAAAGGTACACGACAGTCTTTACTGTGCTGCCTGTGCCTGGGCATTGGCCCTTGCTTACAGGTGAGTAACCTCTCATCTCACACCTCTTACGTCCTTTCTGTTAGTCAGTTCCCCAGGAAAGGTTTAAAAGATGAAGCTTTATCAAAAATAGATTGGTAAACCCACAGAGATGGTACATGTTTCCAAATCTCAATAAAAATATTTATGTAAGGACTAGGTTAAAAATGTCACTCTGCTTCTGGTAAGTAAACAGGTTTTTGTATAATGTAATTGGTGTCAGTATTTGTAGCAGAGACATTAATGCATGCTATTAAAAATAGGTTCTTGTGGCAAATTGTACTCAAGGAATAGTGCTAGTTTCAAATGTAGGAGAGTTCAGAGCATTAGCAGGCTTGATGCAGGGACTAACAATCCATTTCCTTGCAAGAGACTGAATGTTATATCAATAAGGATTTATTTTTCTTTTTAGATTTTTAAATAGGAGTGTTTGCGTAAGTTGAAGATAAACTGCAAAAAACCCCTCCATTTTATTATTATTATTTTTAATAAGGAAGGATGAATAGCACAATAAATACCTTGATACGGGTGAGGGCACCACTATGCAACAGCATTAGTTAAATGCTTAATATTCCAAAGCTTTAACGTCTGCTTTTTTTTCCCTGCTAATGCATTTCCAATTTGTTTTACGAGTTATCTCTCTTACCCAGGCGTATTGATGATGACAAGGGAAGGACTCATGAGCTGGAGCATTCTGCTATAAAGTGCATGAGAGGAATTCTCTACTGCTACATGCGGCAGGCCGATAAGGTAAAACACTGCGGTGTGGACACGAGCACTGGCTTCATTCTAGGGAATTAATTAAACTGTGAAAACTAACTTCCAAATACAGATAAAATTCCAAAGGGGAATGCATCGCTACTGTGTGGCCCCGCTCAGAGCAGCTGCTTTGTTGTTGCCAGGCCACAGCATTGTTTTAGGGTGTAGAAGACACGAGTGTTTGGTGAAGTAAAATGCAGGCTGTGCTTGAAACATCTTGGGGTTCATTTTGCAGTTAGTTACCCTATTTAAATATTACACCATTAGTGACTGTGGGTGGTTTTATGTCTTTTTAGTGAATAAATGGAAAGATGTAGAACTTCTTTTAGTTAAGGCTGGGGACTTTTCTTTGCACTGTTATCTTGGTTGTTGCTTTTGTGGGTGTTCTTATCTGGGTGATCGTTTTGATTAGTTTGCTTGGTTTTTTTAGCAGCCACTTTCCAGTATTCTTTGAGTTAATAATGTAAAGTGAGAAGGGCAACAGCCCAAAATGAATAAGGAAACAGTAATTTACTTATGTTGTAGCACAGTTGATTTATTCAACCCATAGTCCTCTCGTGAGTATACCCTGAATATTCTTGAATATTCAGGAATTTTCCTTTTTAAAATTTAGATATGGTGGATTAATTTTGCATAGTGGTTAGCAGTAATTCTAGTAGTAGTTAAGTATATATATTCCATATGGTTATTTTAAGTTTCATGTAACAGACTTTTAACTGTGCTATTGGAAATAGTTTTCGTGTAACCACATGACATTCATCACAGCTGAGCATGCAAATTGAAATGAGAAGTTCATAGGCATGTGATACCAGTAACAATAATAATAAGCAAATCAGATGTGTTGCCAGTTGTATTTATGCTGACATATTTTTTATTTTTTCATAATCTGTTTCTTTGTGGTCTCGTATCTTGAAATAATCTTGGCCTAAATTGATCTTGTTGCATTTGAGCTGTTGTTTTTCTCTTTGACATGCAGTTGTTGGTTTTTGAGGATGCTGAGTACAGATAGAAATAATGAGCATTAAATTAACACAGGTGTCACACTGCTGACATCCTGCTTGTCAGGTTTTGCCTTGTTTACTAGAGATGCTTTTCTTTTCCCCAATGTAGTAATAAACACTTTCTGGTACCTAACAGAAATAAATCAAGCTGGACTTTCTTCTGAGAGACTGTGTATGTGCTGGCCTCATGTAGAAGGAAGATGGTTTTTAATATTAAGAAGAATTATATGTGCCCAAGACATGACTTGAACAGATGCTGCTGCTTGTCACAAAAATTGCAGATGTTGTATTCTGTTGCTAGTGAACATCTGAGTTGTGATTTATATGTATTTAATGTGTTCATGGAGTAGACATGATAACTGTGTAATACAGTATTTGCTTTCTTGTTTCTGAGGCACATGCTGTATGTTATGTATGATTTGTTGGTAGAGAAGAGTATCCCATGGAGATAATATCAGTGTTGGAAATGTTGTGAAATGTGGATCAGGTGCTGGCAATGATGGTTAGAAAATTAAAAAATATGTTGGAGAGCAAAAGGTGACTTTAAAAGTTACAGAAAAGGGTCTTGGTTTTTTACCTTCATTCTTTTCTTTGTGAATTTGGTTTCGTTTTTCTGCCCTGTTGGCAGCTGTCTGACAGTCCAGACTGCTTTCCCAAATGGTTTTGTAATGTAGCAGACATTGTATTTCATGACAAAAAAGGAACCAAAAGTACTTTAAAATGACCATAGTGCTTATTTCACACCTTTGTTTTTAATGTCTTGTATTATTCATTTCATCTCCATTGTAAGAGATTTTTAGAGATATATTCTGAGGTCCAGTGATAGTTTACCTGCATAAAAGTTCATTTTAATCTGGGCACTATTCTTCCTATCCCTGATCTTTGTTTTTCTTTTAAGCTCTCAGCTTTGCCTTCTAGAATCTGTAAACACTTCATATATGTGAATGTCACAAATGAAACCTTTCTTTTCCTAGGTAATCTCTTTTATACTGGATATTCAGAGCACTTGCAGCGTTTCATTTGTCACATGATCGAAACGCTGCAATTTATGCAGGTCTATAGCCCAGAAAGCTTAACAATTAATAACAGCAGTATTTTTTTTTGTTTTAAAACCTTTTGCATTGTTAAGTGGTAAAACAATAATTACTTTATGGATGGTGATTCATAAAAATTAGTGAAACTACTCTTCTCGACATAAATTTTGGGCTCTTGCATTCCAGTAAGAGCTTTAAATTAGGAATGGTGGGATGGGGAGAGAGTGCTCCAGACTGAAGTGAGGAAGTGGTGGCTGGGATAAGCAAGCAAAGGGCCTGGGCTGATGTGGACAGAAGGCAGGTGGCATTGATTGGAGTTGTCCTGAATGTGCATGTGGAAATAAGGAGGGACCTGTGGGACAGCATTATGGAGGAGAAAGCTCTGTACCTTTCTGGGAAATCAGCGTGCTCTGCTGCCTCAGCAGTGCCTGTACACTAATGCAGCCTGGGCAAGGAAAGGAGCAATTCAAGTATGTGTGCAGCTCCAGGGCTGTGTGGTGTGATAGGATAGCTCCAATGACTGGAATGCTGTGATGGATGGATACAGGCCAGGAAGGTGAGAGAGTAGCTGGCATTCCTGGTACTCTTCTGGGGAAAGGTGGTGAGCCAGCTGAGAGCTGCTGTGGGTCAGGGTTCTGTGTGTAGACTTCAGATCTGTGATTTCAAGTGACTGACAAGATTTCTGTGAAGATTTCAGCTCCAGTAAAATGTGGTGCTTTTTGGCCAGAAGATAAAAGCAACGGAGCATCTGTAGATTTCTATTACAGATCTGTGTTTTTTCTGCCAAACCCAAAGAGATTGGATAGATGGGGTGAATATTTTTGTTCTTTAGGTATTTGTATGCTTGTAAGTATATACAAAATAGATTCTGATAAGTTTCGGGAACTCCTGTTTATAAAGTTTTACATAGTGGACATATGGAGAAATTTTTTAATACCTGAAATACATAGTGAATTTGTGATTGCCAGTCATGCTGACATTATTGAATTTGATTTTATGTTTTGCCTTTCTTTCACCTTTAGGTTCAGAAATTTAAGCAGGACCCCAAACCATCTGCATGTCTACATTCTCTGTTCAATGCACACACTGGAGATGAGGTCTTCTCCCCTGAGGAGTATGGGCACCTTCAGGTAACACATGCATCTATATGTAAAAGTCTGGCTGGTTTTTAGTAATGTTATTGTTGTCTCCATTCTTCCATAATGCAGCTGTCTCTGTTTGCTTAGACTTGTGTTAAATGTGCTGTATGTGGTAAAACTGAGGTTCCTTTTGCACCTTTTTTGTGAAAGATAAACTATTTTCAAATACTTTAGTGGTATGTTTGGGTCAGAAGGTACTGAAATAACTGTAGGATTGTAGAGGTAGATTCTTCTTTTGAGAGCAACAGAGGGCTGTCAATAAATAATCCTGGCAAAAAAATGTTGCAGTCAGTAAAGTGAAAGTTTTAGTGTAATCTTACAGTGAATAGGAATGTTCCCAGCTTAATTTTCCATATGTTTGAGAAATTTTAATTCATAGTAAAAATTTAATGTGCACCAACAACAGCATTGTCTAGTTGTTCTTCACTTCTTTGTGTAGTGGTTCCTAGTCAGATTCATTGTCTAATTTAATGTTTTAGTCTTTCATTTTTCAAAGTTTTGATCTACTTCTTTCTTTTTTTTCCTCCTTCTCTTCTTCGCTTTCAGACCCTTGTTTGCTTTCATGGTCTTATTTTTCATTCCTTAGGTCTGCATAGCCTTTAGTTCAGAAATTGCTAGTAAAGTTATTCAGAACTGACAGTAGGTTGATAATTATTTAATTTCATGGTGACAACGTTACTTGAATAGTTTGTACAATAAATGTGTTGGATTCAGAAAATGTGTGTTCTGAGAAAAATGCTTTATGCAGTTATCCTGAGTTAGCATTTTGAACTTCTTTGTGAAGCTCCCTGGACATGCACATCTTTTATCTGCAGAAGGAGACAATTTTGGGACCTGGGGAGCAGTATATAGGGAGTTTAAAGTCTGGTTTTTGTGGCAGCTCAACCTTCCCATAACATGAATGCACATTGACTTCTGTCGTCAGCACACATCAAAAAATAGAGGGTTTTCAGCTCTGTGGAGACAACAGGGTAAAGAGTAACTTAGGGGATTCAGCTGGGAAAAATAAGACTATATTATGTAGCTCTTATTGCTGTACTTGATACTTTTCAGTTTGTATTAAAGAAGTGGAGACAGGGGTCTTTAAATCTTTTGGGACTTTTAAAATTTGGACCTAATTTTTAATCTACTATATTTCAGATAAGAATCCAGTTAAAAAACTGGATTAAAAGTTCTAGAGGGTTTCTCTAAATTTCATACACTGAGATTATGGGTTTTTACCTCATTGAAGCAAGTTGCTGTGAAAAACTCACTTTCTCTATTGGAGTTATACAAATTCTCAATTATAGTAGAATTCTGTAATAAAAAACCAATCCAGCAGTTTCCTTTGATTCATCAATGAATTGGCATTATGATGCTCATCTCTACAGCTGCTGAAGGTAATTACTCTTAATAATAAATGCTGTGTACAGCTACAAAAAAGTTTTTCACAAATCTAATCATATCTGAACATTGTAATTATACTCCTGTAGCTGATAACACTAAAATTCCCACTAGGGATGAAGTGATTTGCTTTCTAGGTGTGCTGTGTACTATTCAATATAATACTTGCCTTTTTGGTAATCCACTTGCTGATAAATGGTTGTATATGTAAACATGAAACAGCTCGTGGCTGCAGTGATTGCCCGTGGGTCAAAGCAGAGTGCTTTGACAGCATATTTTGACAGCATAGTTTGAAATTGCTTAAAAAATGATAATCCATCAGAAGTTTTAGAGGACAGTGCTTCTTTGTAGCCTTTTCCCCTATCGATTGTTTCCCCATCATTAGGTCTAGGATAGTGTTTTTGAAGAAACAAAACTGTGTTACAGTGAGACCATCTTTGTTAGTGAATAATACACGTTTAGTTTGTTTATCTGACTCCAATAAGCATAAAGTTAATTATAGTTTCCTTTCTGTGTTTAATTACTTCAGATCAATGCTGTGTCATTATTTCTCCTCTACTTGGTTGAGATGATCTCTTCGGGGCTGCAGATTATCTACAACACAGATGAGGTACAAATCGATTTCCGGTCCTAAAGCACGTGCTTCAAGTTGTTTGTGTTCTTTCTTGGTTTTATTTAATTACCAACTGTAAAATAATTGTTCTGAAGATACACTGCAGGTACTCTTTGCTTTTAGTGGAAGTCAGAAAAGATGATCTGATGGACAGTGCAATAAATTAATAGCTGAAAAGGTGTTAAATATGCAAAGAGTAACTGTAACATGCTATTGAAAACTTTTATAGTTCCCTGCTATTTCTGAAAGGTACAAGGTCAAGAATTAAAAGGTCTGTTAGGACAGTTAACTTCTACTTATGTTGTTCTCAATTTTCACATTATTTCAAACTGTCAGTCAGTGCATCCTGTCCAGTGGAATTACAATATAATAAATAATGGGGTTAATTTTCTGCAAAGCTGAAGAACTTTGTTCAAATACACATGAACCTGTGGGCATTAAGAATTTTTGCTGTTTCTTCAATTGAAAAAAAAAACACACCACATTTTATGTCATGGTGAGAGATGTTTGTAGAGATTGTTAACTCTTCTGTAAATAAGATAATAATAGCCACTGTGGCTGTGACTTGAGGACAAGTCATGTGAGGACAACCTGCTGTCCTGCTCTAAAATGAGGTTATGTTTTGATACAGAATGGAAAGCACAGATGTATGTGGCTTTTTTTAAATTTTTTTTCTTCCAATTCTCTTAAACTGGATTTGTTTAAATTTACTCTGTTCTATTTAATAGTTCCTGCTGTATTGCCTTAAAAAGCTTAAATGCACTTATAGTACTACCATTAAAAAAAAAAGGGAGAATTTTCCAGTAACAGTGTAGTTGCTTTATATTTCTAAAACATACAGCTTCATTAATCCATTTTTTTTTGAATAATGAGAGAACTGAATGTTGGAACATGTCTCCTTTCTTGCTTAGTTAGATCACATGGTAGGTCTATACTATTTTCTCTGAATTGCCTTTATGTCTGTGAGGAGGCAAATGTATATAATTAAGTATTTACTTAGCTTGATATATAATTTATATTATCCTCCAGATGTTTGTATTTAATTACAGATTCTGCAGAAAAAAAGTGCATGTGTATAGACTCTCCAGTCAGTGGATATTCATTCCTTGTCAGGATGTAGTTTTCTTTGCAAGTGTACCCTATAAATCTCTGGACTATGGGGATTTATGCAAGATTATTTTAGCACAGACCCATATGTTCTGTTATTCTCAGTGTAGCTTCCACCGTTGCCTTTATTCTCAGGTCTTACAACTCCACATAATGACGGTATTTCCAAGTTTCCCTGGGTGCCAAGATGGTGTTCATATAGTGGCATTGTGGATGTGGCAATCTGCTGCCCAAACACCAAGTTGGAGATTTCTTCCCAATGAAGTCATTGCAGGATGTATTTAGGCTCTTTCCTTCCGTGGAGAACCAGTGCTCGCCCGGTGGAAGGTGCTGGCAGATGGCTCATATTTGGCAAGCTGTCTGCAGAAATATGTTTGTAAACAGAACTCTTGGCTTTAGAGGCAATCCCTGCCTGCTTGATGTCAGGCATGGCAGCTGTCAGTGAGTTACCCTCCAGTTTCATCTGTTGGCAGTTGAAAAATTAATTTAATCGTGTCTTTGCATCCATAACAAAGATAACAGTGTATGACTGTGGCAGTGAGTGAGAGCAGTTATCCACACGTTAAATGGTTACGTGAATGTTTGCAGTCATCCATGCTGTGTCTGTGTTCTTTATTACACCTTAATCTCCACATGCTCGACTGCTGGATAAATAAACTTAACACACACAATCCATAATTTCTGTAAGTGCCACAGCATTGACTTGGTTTTGGTTTGCAACAAGCTTTCTGCTGCCTTTTTCTGTAAATCTACTGTTTGGAAACCCTTAGTTAGTCTCATAAAATGTCTGTAATTGGCTTTTTTTTTTTTATGTGTGTTCCAGTCATCATCACTAGTGGAAATAATCAGTACAGTTATATATTTCTGTGTGGTGCTCTTTCCTTCTTCATTTAGCTGATACATCTCAATTTCAGTTATTGATAGAGATAGGAAAAGCCATACTCTTAATCACTGGGTATTCTGGCTTAATTCACAGAAAGTTCATTTTAATACAGCCAAATGCTAAACTACAGAGATGAATATCTAAGGATGGGCATATCTAAGGAGTGGGGCAGTGTTTTCTTGAAAGTAATAGCTATGAAAAGATTTAGTGTACAGGTAATTGCACACGTGCATCCTGTAGTGAAATTTTAGCAGAGGCATATTATATATAGAGAGAGAAGTATGTCTAGAATTATAATATTGCTGGTGGACTGGTATTAGCATAAAGAGTGGATCTGAAATACTACATTTTTTAAGATTTTAAAAAAATGTGGAGAGAAAAAAGACCAAACAGAAGTATACAGATAAATTAAAATGAAAGCAAATACCTTTCAGTAAAAGATTTGGGGTTTGCTTCACAGCTCATTAAAAAAAATAACAATCACATGAGTGTAGTAAAATTGATCCTTCTCTGTCATTCCCCTCTATGGTTCTGTATTTAGCCATTGCAATATTCTCTTTATCAGAGTCCCCTAGAATGATTTGGATGCATGAGCCAGCATAAATCTTGTGTTTGTGGTTAAATCTTCACTAAGCTCTAATCTGTGGACTCTCTGAACTGTACTGTAAAACTTATGATCAATTTAATTTTTCTACAGTTGAGCAACTCCAAATGTCTTTTTCAACAGTGCAAATGAGGAAAAATTATCTGCTTAAATAGGTCCCCAGCTATAGATGAATACACCTTAAATACCTTAAAATACCCTTCAATACCTTAGTATTCAGTTGAAACATGTTGATCCATGGAGATTCTAATTATAATAAATTGGTTTAGGGTTTTATTCATGTTTATAAAGGAGTATGTTTGAATCTGCATAAGTATGTATTATCTGGAGCTAATATAATAAACTTTGGTATATTGACTCTCTTAAAATTAATTAAGAAACAGCACCAAGATTTCTGTGTCCTAATTTTGCAGGATGTAATTTCTTTTGGTTTCTGAAGTTTTTAGAATAAGTCTTTTTTGAAGGATCACCTTTTTGTAGCTCTTCAAATATGTGTCCTGAATATGAAATAATTTTTATCCCTGTCTTTGGAGGAACTTTTGCATAAATTCACCTCATTTAGAGAACTCTTAATATTTTGTGATTAAGAAGTGGTCTTAAGGAGAAGACCTGAGCTTGGGAACATCCTGCTCTGGATTCAAACAGAAGTCAATGGAATTATGATGGCTCTTTTGTCTCTTGGGAAAAAATGAATAGAAAAACTGGTTTCATTTTCCTTCAATCACTTTTGTTTTTTTCCTATAGGTGTCCTTTATCCAAAACCTTGTGTTTTGTGTGGAGAGATCCTATCGTGTACCAGATTTTGGTGTCTGGGAAAGAGGAAGTAAATACAACAATGGCAGCCCAGAGCTGCACTCAAGGTGGGTGAGCAAATGTGGCTCTGTCAGTCAAAGCCAGTAAATTAATCAAAAGAATTCATGGAGTGAGTTAAAAATAATAATGCATTAAAATACTGTTTGAACTAAATTAAGGTTCTCTAAAGACTGAGAGATATATTTTGGGAAATTGTGAAGATAATTTCATCATCATGTGCATGCTGAAATAACCACATAGATGTTTAGCTGTTTGAGTATTCAAATTCCAGTAATTATGTGCAGCTGCAGGCATATAAATCTGAAAATTGTGTTCGGAACTGTTCAGACCCTTTAGTGCAATAGATTGGATTCACAAGAATGTTTTAAAACATTCTTCATGAACATTCTTTTAAAACACTTGCTTAAGAAAGGTGTTGAATCATGAGTCTAGATTTTCTCATCTCTACCATGGTGAGAAGAAGATGCTGGACACTGGAGACCAGCCCAGTGCCGAGCTCTTTTCCAGGTTCTTCAGATGCTACAACAACTGGACATTCTGATTCCTGTCCCAACAGTTAGCAATGTTCTTAACATCTTCATGTTATAGTGGTCCTGTTCACTTAAGTGGAATTTCTTACGTGCTGTCTGTCTCGAAGGATCAAATCTGTAATCTGACAGCTTGATTTTTCTCGTGTTACTGTTGTTTTCTTCACTTCTTGACTTCTTTATTATTCATAAAAAAGGCTATAGCTTGGATATGGTAGGATTTTTAAAATATTGTTAATCAGCCTTATTACCAAGGGCTTGCAGAGAATACAAGTGTTTCTTCCAGTTTTAAATATTGCCAATGAATGTGTCTTCTCATTTAAGAATGGAAACTTTTTTTCTTAATTCACATTCAGTCACATATTTTAACCTATAGGTCTAATTACATGTCATTACAGCAAAACGCTTGATTTAGGTATTTTTTTCAGGGCTTTTAGAGAACCTTTGTACCAATATGAGAACTGAAAAAAATCAAAACTGTTGGTATATGATCTGCTTTGTTTGTTTGCTGGGTTTTTTTTCCTCCTGTGTCTGTAAAATTGTCAAATGGCAGACTATATGAGCATTCATGTAGAGAATCCTATACTTCCTTCCACATCACACCTCGTACAAATGTGCAAAAGGAACACAAACTCCTGTGTCTCCTGTTGTTTGCAGCATTCTGGTTATTCAGTATGTGAATTTCCTCCAGGGAAAACTGAACATCTTTTAAGCAGATGGAAATGGGCTCATTGTTCTGTCTTAATCTAGACTGACGTTTATAGGTTGGTTTGTCTAAGGTGAAGTTCTGTGAGATGGACTGAGCTAATCTAACAGATCATTGAACTAGCACAAAAGGAAGCACAGAGCTTGGTCCTAATTTAAGAAGTAGACTTTGGTCATCTGAAACAAGTATTGCCCCTATTTATCTTTCTTTGTGTGCATGTTGATACTCTGCTTTGCTGTAGGAAGCTGGTAGGCAATTTCCCTTTTTTCTTGTAAATCAGAAAAAATGGAAGAGGAACATGCATCAAAAGATGTATTTAGGTATTACTGAGGAAAGCCCTGGGTATGCTAAGATGTTCTATGTACTGTATTATGCTCCTGGTGTAATGGATCTACCAAAGAGAGCTTCAAAAACCATTTTTTAAAAACATTGATGAAGCAAGCACAACCATCAGGTCTATTCACAAATGGTGTCTCTGTGTCTTCACTGATTATGGGCCCCAAGCCAGTCTCTTAATTTCAGTGTTCAGTGTGGTGTCCTCCTGACTCCACAAACCTAGAGTGTAAATCTACATACAATGTGTGTTTGCTTTCAGAATGAGAAATTAATTCTTGTCTTTTATTAAAAGAGGCTTTCTTTTTGAAGAAGATATTATATAATAGGGAGTCTGTGAATAGTAGCTGTAAATTATGGCCTGTATTAAAAGATGCAGATATTTTAAGCCTTCACAGTCTTGATATTCCATCTTAGTACAGCTCAAAACACTTGTAATAAATGATAAATAGCAGAACACTCTGTGGAGCAGCTCTGCACTGATGTGTGCAAATTGATGGCTTTTATTGGTTCAAAGGCAGGATTTGTAGCAGCTTTTATTGCAGTGTGATCCCCTTCCCGAATGGCTGAACTTCTGAAAAATTAATTTGTCCTGTAACCATTTGATCAAGCTGTTCTCCAGGCATCTGCTGATACCTCTGCAAAACGTCTTTGACATCTCCCATATGTACTGTGAGAAAAATGAAATTGCCAAAGTGCAGCATCTTCATATTCTGAATCTGGGACTGCAGAGCCTCGCTCTTGCTCTTCTCTGTAGAGCAGGTGTTATATTGCTACAGTGCTGTTCTTCCTTGCTCTATTTTGATTTATATAGTTACAAAATTATTACTACTGATGTAGGATTTTTTTCTTGTTTACTTATTTTTAACATCCTCTGTGGTGTTTAATGTTCCAGTTCAAATGCACAGCCCTTGGATGGAGGCAAGCAGCTGAATGGGAGGAGGATTAGAGGTGTATGTGCTTTAAGGTGGATTTTGATTAGGAGTTGCTAGGGATATTAAAACTTTAGTGTTTGCCCTCAGGTATTTTACTGAGAAGAGTGAATCTAACAGAAGTTACTGGGAGTTGTGATGTTTGAGTGCATTTACTAAGTATTTTTTAGCAAGCTGGAAGTACACTTTCTCTGGATTAGTCTCACCTTCCCCTGCCCTAAATGTGGCTCCAGGTCAAATGTATTAGTATTATGATTACAAGTCTGCTCCTGGTAATCCTTGCCACATCACAATATTTGGCAGCTACAGTAAGGTCTAAAGATTGTACCTGATGAGGTTCAGTTTAAGAAGAAATCTCTTCATTTGAAGCACAGTGAAGTGCCAGAACAGGATACTCAGGAGAAGTTACGGAATCTCCATCGTTGGATGCTTTTGAGTCTTGTCTAGATAAGGCTGTGGTTTGCTTCAGTTGGTCTTGGTTATCATGTCTGGCTTCAAGTGAAGTTTCATATTGTCTTAGATTGGTTCCATATGTCCCTCACAGCTGATGACATAATGATCCTATGACATTTTCAGAGGAATATTTCTGGAGGGTTTGAGGGTTTTCTTTGGGGCCATCTCCAAGTAAGCACCTTTTTCTCTGGACATTGAATCCCACGTGTTAATACAGTACGTTTATGGTGGGTTGCTGAGTGGAGGAACATTTATTAAAATACATTTTGCCATTAATTCATACTGTTAAAACAGCCCATTTCTTCTGTTACTAAATTATAGAGTATGAAGAATGTATTTTCTCTGCAAAGGCATGAGCATAATGTTTATTATAAATCCTCTCTTGTAATTTACCCAATGAGAGGGCATTAATCAGTAGGAATGAAACAAGTGTCTGAAGTGTGATCATAATCCTGAAGTGTGCTGTGTTGTTTGTTTACTCTTTTGAAGACATACTTGGTATGAAGACTCTTCTCAGACTTTTCTTTTAAAGTTACTTCCTCCTCTCATTTACCCATGAAACTTCTGACAATCTAAGTAGTAAGTGTGTGTTTGGCCAAGGGAATGCTTGATAATGTTGAGACATTTATGTGGTCACTTGCAAGTAATATTTGTGTCAGTAGAGAAGCCTCCAGGGACTTTGAAAACTAGGGGTAGAAAAATGCTCATTAATTATGGTAAATATTATTGTTATTGTAGAATAATAACTAGGTAAAATACAGATGATTTCAGGAGGGAATACATATGTCTTGAGTTTGGCCTATTTTGTAGGCAGATTGAGTAGTTTTACATTATCTGAATACAAGCTGAACATTTGAACACTCTCGAACATTTATTACTTCTCTACCTTTTGTCAGTAACTTCTTTCTCTGAAAATGTAGGACTGTTGGTATTAGAACTGTTACTTGAAAGGGAAAAGAAGAATTAGGTTTTAACGTGGGATACAGATTGCAGTGAGCAGGATTTCTCTGATTTTCATTTTCTGTATATGCAATTTGGTAATACTCCTTAATTCCTCTGAAAAGTTCTGTTCTGAGCCCAATTTGTTTGATCAATTGCTAGGTGATAATTGGAATAGAGCAATTTTTAGAACAATTACATTTTTGTTTAGGTGTTTGAAACAAAGCCAGAGAAATAATTATATTCACAGTACTTCTGAGTTCAGTTTATTTCCTCATGATATTCTCCAGTACTAAAAGCTTTTATCATCAGAAGACACAAAACTGAGGGATTTCACCACTGTTTGATGGCAGCTGTTCAGAGCAGGACGTAGTTAAGCTGGTCAGCTTTCTCTTGTTGAACCAATTAGAACTGAATCCCATGAGTACTCTTTCTGGCAGTGTTTCAGAAAGGAAGATGGAGGTTTATAAATGATAAAGTGTGAAATCAATATCTAAAGTATTTCTACTGTTAAAACCAACAAAGATAAATGTAATACTTAAAAAACAAAATTCTGTAACTGCATTGATTTTTTTTTAGTCATAATTTTCAATATTTTCTGTGTAATCGTAATTAGATCCCATATTTAAAATATGGATTAGTTAGTAAACATTTGAAATTTCATATTTTACACTAATAGGACAAATACATTTATTTACAGTAAGGTAAGGTTTGCTTTGATCCCAAAATGCTTCATGGAGTACAGAAGAGTAAAGATTAAAGCACAGTACCTGTTTGCTGGTTTCTGACAATTTCATTGCTCTAAGTCTCTTTGTGGGTGGACGATGAAGTTGTTTGTCAATACTGTCAAAACTTCTCTTACGCAGAAGTTGGGAATGTTAGTGATTATTTTCTGAATATTTTTTATAACTCGATGTTATAAACTCTGTCTAATGGGACAGACATGTAGGGAGAGCACATTGGTTGTCAGTGAAGTAAAATCCCTCTTGTAGTTCATGTACAACTGAAGCAGGGCCAGCTCGAGGCACGTTGGTCAGAGGAAATGCAGTTCAGGGGAGACAAAGGTGTAATTTAAAATTTTAGTTTCATGAATGATGTAGGGAGAATTACACTAAGCTTTGTTTTGCTGGATGCTTTCAATCTGTTTTACCAGATTGCCTAAGAGAATGTGAAAGGTGTTTGTTTAATTAGCTGAACCTCTGCAGTGCATCCAGTTCCTGCACTTGTCTGTCACCACTGAGTAGGAAGTGCAAAGGCCTCTCCCTACCTTGACTGTGTTCGGTAGAGCTGTCAGAAATCTGGGAGTGTTATATATTATGTTTTTCAACTCTAGCACTGTTGGGAACTGGCTGTCACGGGAGAGTGGAAGGCTTAGACAAAGTTTTAAAAAGCAAAGCCTTACCGGTGAGTCTCGAGATGTGGAAAGGACTCCCTTGCTTTCTAAACTCCTTCTTAGGGAAGGGTTTAGGTGTGGCTGAATCCCATCTTAGCCTCATCCTGTGTTAGCAGTTTAAATTTAAAGGAATTATAGAGGTATGATTAAACCACTTTGTCCCACAGGTTTTAATGATGGCAAACCAGAAAGATTTATATAAATTAATTATTTATTATGACAAATTAAAAAACAGGTGAACAGACGAAAGACCCTAATCAGAATTATTTTCTACACAGTGTAAAAGCTAAAAAACCTACTAGTAGACTATTAAATAACAAAGTAATATATTGCACTGTAACAAAACAATTGTATTAAAGCAATTGTGTTGAAGCTGACAAAAGAAACAATTGTTAAGTAGAGATTGATATAACTCACCATACAGGATAGCAGGCAGATCTCTCTCTTTCTCTTACCCCTTGAGGAGTAACCATGAGGAAGCATCCCTGCTGAATTCATGGGAGAAGCTCCACACTTCAAGGAAGTATGTGGAAGAATCTGCTATATGGAAGTTTGGGCTGGGCTTTCATAGTTATGAAGTGACGGACTGGTAGTCACAGATTTACAAGCTCACGGACTTGCTTGTCTGTCACATCTTGCTTCAAAAAAAGGATGTATATTCGAAGTCTGGTGAAGCAGGATGGTCTTAGCATAATTCAACACCAAGACAGCAACCTGGTACCAGCAGCTGAACTTGCGTGATGGCCTGCACAGTGTGCATTACTGGATTTTAGGTCTGTTCAGGGTGGGCTATCCTGCCACACTGGCTCATTTAATATTTTACTTTCTGATGCCCTCCGACCTTAAATGTCTGAAATTTTGGAATCAACATGCCAAAAATGCAGTGTTTTATGTGTATGTTAATGCTTCAGCTCCTTACTGCAGTTGAATGGATATACGTGAAATTGGCCGATATAATTATGTATTAAAACTGAGAAAAAGAAGAATGTTTCTTTGTTTAAGTACTCACAAGGAAACTACACTTTCTTAAGGAAAAGGCTTTTTTGAGGTGTCTATTTTTATTTGTACTGTATAATTTACATAATTGGTAATAAATTAATATGTAATGTATTTTTTAAGTTATATAATCTAATTATTTTGTGCATAATGTCTTTAAATGTGAACTTGGAAACTTGAAAGCTGTGTTGATGGTATTTCTGGGTCTTGTTTTGTTTGTGATAGATATTAGCCATGGAGTAAGTGAAATGAAAGATGTATCACTATATGGTTGACATCAGAAAACCCTTCTGTTCTGAATCCAGATTGATGAGTCCTTTTATTATATGGAAAGCTAGAAATCAGTCTTTTAAACTTTAATTCTTGAGAGCTGGGTTGAAAAATTGTGCTGAAGTAAATCCTCTGTCAATAAACTACTAGCAAGACCTTGAGATACATAATGCCAGATGTTTGGTAGCCAGGTGAGAGCAAAAGCACTTTTTCCAGACGGTCTCTGACATTTGCAGACAAATAAAAATGCTGAGTAGTGTTTAAGAGAAAAAAGGAAAAAAGCAACCTGCTGCCAAGACAACCCCAAATTTGCTGCATCATCATTTTATTAACATAAAGGTTAAGCACAAAATTCAAATCAAGAGAAGATCATAGCTCTGAAAGCTGTCAAATGTGTTAAATTTTAGCCTGGGCTTGAATTATGATACCTCTGGGATTTGTTGTTTTGTTTTCTCCTCAGCTCCGTGGGGCTGGCAAAAGCAGCTTTAGAAGCAATTAATGGTTTCAATCTCTTTGGAAATCAGGTAATAAATGTGTTTGTTTTCTTTCCTTTCATTTTTTAGCAGTAATGATTTAGACTGTGGGTTGGGCAGTTTTGTTAGATTCCAGATTTAAAAAAAGTTAGTTTGCAAACTGACTGCTCCTGTTTCAGGTAGAGAATTTGTCTGATAAAATCACTGTGCCCTTACTATCCAGAATTACTTTTTTTATTTCCTTAAAAAAAAAATTCTGTAATGGTTGCAGTTTAGTCTGAACATGAACTTTGTTGCCAAAACATTTTTTTTCCTTCAGGACTGTATCTTTGATGATAATAGAGTATGCCTCTACCTACAAATATTACCTTACTTTTGTCTACTTCCCTTATATTTTTGATCAAGACTTTATATGATCCCACTGTTTTACTGTTTTTTACTTTCAATATGTTGCACAGTTTTAAACTCTTCTCCCAACCTTTCACATGGTTTGGATGAATTAGGAAAGCAAGCTTTTCCTGAGATTTTTATATCTGACTTGTATTCCCTTTGTATGGGCATCTTTCTTTTTGGTGTTATACCTATAGTAGTCTGGAGCTAAAATAAAAAAATATTCTTCAAAATTAATGGTTTAGAAAATGTACAAATGGAAGACGTGTCATCCATTTAAAATCTGATGTCAAGTGTTAAGAACTAGGAGCTAGTAAAGATCTTCAGTAATGATCAGGCATTATACATGCATTGTATTTCAAAAATAACATTTATCTATAATCTTTACCTTCCCAACAGTTTCAAGCACCAGTAAATGCGGCTGCTGGTTTACTGGTTTTTTTTCAAATTATTTTTTACTAAATTCTGAAATGGATGAATAAATTGCTGAAGCAAGGCCAGTTATGCTTTGAGAATTTATTTCCGAGATATTTAGTTGGCATAAACAGAAGCCATTTTGACCTTCAGTCTATGGCAGAGTTTGCCTTTGTGCTTAACTCCAGCTGTGTTCCAGCAGCTTTGAGAAATCCTGTTGAGCCCCTCAAGAGAGATTTGTTTGCACCTGCAACTGCACCAGAATAACCTGCATAAATCACTGCTGGGCTGACAGACAGCTTGTGACAAGATAAACATGTTCAAAGTCTGACCTAGTCAGAGTGTAATCACTTGTTTGTGTATGAGCTATATGTCCTATATTAAAAACAATTTTATCATTTTTTTAATAAATCAAGCCTTTGTAAGGTGTCCTTACTCCACAACTTGATAGTCTTTAGAGAAGTGAAAAATAGTTCATTTCTAAGACAAGATGCTTGTGGGTTTAGCCTGTTTTTGAATCCCCAAAGAATTCTTCAGTGTAGCACAGAATTTGAAACTGCACATGCATATGCACGCGTGCAATTGTGTTCAGAGTTTGTAGATGAATTTAGAGATTTGTGAATAATCAGAATCTGGATTAAGAAGAAAGTAAATTAATAAATCATGACAGCAAATGTGATTATTTGTGTGCGTTCTTAGCACTATTCAGTATATATCTTGCTAGAATGATTAAGAGAACAGAGATTATTTTCCATGGGGACAGTGGAAAAAATGTTTTGTTTAGCCTGTTAAAGCAAAAGCTGAGTATTTTTATGATAACTGTGTATAATTAGAGTGCAGCTAAAGAGTGAGTCAGAAAAAACCCTCTGGAAAGGCATCTCAGTGGGCGTTAGTACTGACACTCAAAGAAAGGTGGCCAACTACTTCTGGAGACACTTAAATGGAAATGAAAGTGTTTAATAATTAGAAAGGGAGGCTTCTGGACCAGTCTCCCTGGGAGAGTAGTGTACCAAAGAACCTGAGTGCTTTTAGGAGAAATTTGGTGGATTTATGAAAACTAGTGGTCTGGTGTTTATGACCATGTTGAAATGAGTTGGCATTGAGTGTGTCCTCCAGTGGGGTGATACTGAGCTTCAGTATCAGTTGGAACATATATGAAGATACCTCTTCATTAACAAACTTGCACTGAGTTTGCAAGAAGTTGCCTACTGGTAATAATTCTAAATGCTGTTGATTGTTGTTTAAATGGTGTCTCAGATATGGGAGTTTTTCTGAGTGTTTCAGGAAGTATCAGAAAGATGACGTATATAGTGTAGAATTACAGAATATTATTAGGAAATAGATTTAGCAAGGAGTAGATGTTAATAATGCAGACCTTACAGTAGCTGAAAAGCAGACAATTTTTATTTGCATGGAAGCCCTTTTCCAAAGCAGTACCTCTGCTGAATATCTAAGCAGCACCTCTATGCTGAATATATGTTCCAACTGACTTGTAATGAAATATTCAACATCACTATTTGGAACATTTCCTGCAGTGACAGGGAAGGACAGGTACTCTTTTTTTTTTTTTTTTTTTTGTCCTTAATACAGTTGTTATTTTTCAAGAATTAATGGGAGCGTTAATAGCCTGAATAAATCATATAATTGATAATCAGTGTTATGTAAAATCATCTAATTTTGGCTATACTTAAATACATTTAAAAATCCAAGTTATTTGCAACTTGATGTTGTTCTATTTTCTGATTGACATTATCAGCTCCCAGACTATGACAGCATAACCCAAATAAAACACAGAACCAGTTGGTTTCCCCAGAATAAGCTAACCTTCTTCCCTTTCCATTAAACAAATGTCATGTTGTGTTTCCAGGGCTGCTCTTGGTCTGTTATATTTGTGGATTTTGATGCCCATAATCGTAACAGGCAGACTCTGTGTTCACTGCTGCCCCGAGAGTCAAGGTCTCATGTAAGTAATTAAATAAAATTCTCCTCGACAGACTGGAGAAAATAAATGGATACGAATTCTTAGTTGCATGGTGGCCCTTATGGTTCTGCCTGTTAAAGATGGGAATTTGCTGGGAAAGTGTTAAATTTTGGCTTCTTAAGTGTCACTGTGATGTAGTTGTTTTTCTGAAGTGGTATACTTTTTTCTGTTAATACGTAGGTTAGAATGGCTGCATCCTGGGAGCTTCCTAAACAATTGTAACATAAAATGGGAAATAACTGCAGTGAGGTTTTGCAGTCTTGGTGATTGCTTTTCTTTTGGCCTAGTTTCCACTGTACACTCTGTGTTTTTGAAACACTTTTTGTTTTAGCTTTAATTCTTTCTTTTGTCTAGAAAAAAAGCCTTTAAGGTTGGCTTATCATAAATTGCTGTATATGGACAATTTCTTGTTGTCATAAGCTACCGTTACAAATGTATTTCCTCAGTGAATAAATCCAAGAGACATAAGTATAGATTAGTTAAAAAAAGCTCTATTTCAGTGCTACCATCAAAGGTGAATTTGGGATTGGAAAATCAGTAATTTAAAATGAGTGTTAATAGAGTTCTGCTTTTTTGTATGTTCTGGGACATAACAGCATTTTTGTTCATGAAACAGACTGTTATGATCTTCAACATTAATAGTTTACTTATTGTGGATAAGAATTATAGAAGAGTTGTAATGCTGGATAATTAAAATAAAAGGCACTGTCAGCTACTTTTTTATAGTCAAATGGTCTTTTATAACTCTTGCTGTTTGTTATTTGCTGGAGACTTGAAATATTCCAGCAGAAGCTGATTTCACAACTTACTTATCCCATAGAAGGAATCTTTGTGTCCTTTTCTTCTTTTTATGGGTTCATGTCAGTCATATTGGCAAAAATGTGTTATTTTAAACAGTTGAATACCTTGAATATGTCAGCAGAAAAGAATACTCTTTTGTGTTTCTGCAAGCTTGATGATGCACTGGTTAGTAATTTTTTTGTGTTTTTAACTCATAATAGGTGCACATGGTTCTTGAGAAGGTTGCTCATATTTTCTTCTGGAATTATTCCCTTATCCTCTTAATTGTTAATCAGATAAGCTTGTTTGTTGGAGCACCTGAAACTATTCCTGAAAAAGCTGTTCAGAAATGATAATTTAATCACAGATACTTAGCACTGCACCTTTATAAAATATTTGTGATTCTTTTGAGCATATGGTACCCAAATGTTTGTGTTTCCTCCAGGAATAACCTGGAGGATATATTTAAAAAAACCCAACAAAACACAAAGTTTTAGAATGTTTTCACTGATGCCTGCACATTATCAACTGTAAAACAGGTCAGATTCTGAGTCAAACAAGTTCTCTTTTAAATCCTCTGTCTGGATATTTGGGTTGTAATTTATCCTGATGCCTCTTTAGAAGTTTAATTTTTCACCTTATTTTAGTATGTTAATACTATGATTTTGCTAAAGATAAGTTTGGAACATTATCTTATATTTCACTTAGTAACTTAAACAGTCTTTGTGCATCAAATAATTGTCAGCGATCTAATTAAATTTGTACTGTCCTATTTCTCCCTCTCCTCCTACAGAACACTGATGCAGCTCTTTTGCCCTGTCTTAGTTACCCAGCATTTGCTTTGGATGATGAGGTTTTGTTCGGTCAAACACTGGATAAAATCATTAGAAAACTGAAGGGGAGATACGGATTTAAAAGGTTTCTGAGAGATGGGTACAGAACAGCGCTGGAGGACAGAACCCGGCGGTACTACAGACCAGCAGAAATCAAGGTAAAGGAATACCTGACCTATGACCTTATGGACAGACTGTGGTTTTCCAAAATGTTTAGGCAGGACTTAAAAAAAGAAAGCAGACCCCAAAGCCAAACAAACCAAAATCCTCCCAAAACCCCAAAAGAAAACAAAACGAAGCCAGACACCCCTCTGCAGTAATTGTAATCTGAATTGCACAGTGATGCCTAATTGCTTCAAGTGAAGGAGATGCATTTTGTAATTTTCATGTGCAGTTTCCAGAGATTGCAAAGTCAGCAAGTGAGTCATTGGTTTGTTTTGTAATGAATGTGCTTTCATTTACATTTAGGGTACAGTTGATTTCACATAACAAATAAGGAAATTATTTATCATTTCATTTAATTTCACAGCTGACTACAGTCTGAGTGCATAGAAAACAATTTTGCTTTTGATCCCAATATTTATCAGTAAAGGTTATCTAAATGAAAATTTATTTCTTTTTTTTCCTCCATAGTTTCTGTGAAAAATTAAAAAGTAGGTTATTTAAATATTCTCCTTGAGAATATGCCATAGCAGATGTAAAGGCACAGTTAAAGTGGCTGTAGGATTAAGGAGTGGTAACCTGAATGACAAACTAACATTCTAAAATGTTTTTGCATTTATGATTGTCTTTTGTTGCTTAGAAATTATTCAACAGAATTATTCAGATATATTTCCTTCCGTGAAAATGATGAAAATGATGAAATGTTTGAATTTGTTTTCTTTTCAGCTTTTTGATGGCATTGAGTGTGAATTCCCTCTTTTTTTTATTTTCATGATAATCGATGGTAAGTATACCTTTACATTCCTGTTCTTGAAAGGCATTAGAGAGATGAGCTCTTAGAAGAAAGACACAAAATTTTTCTGCCCTGTCAAAATAAACTGTAATGCAGTGAAACTAAATATCTCCTTGAGAGTTCTGCCTCCTGGGTTAAAAAGAAACCCAAGCACCCCAACCTGTGGTGACCTGTTTTTAGAATAGAAATTGATAAGGGTGTTTTAGAAGCTTCAGTCTGTGACATTGTCCTGCATTGCCTTTTAAGCCTAAAAAGCTTTCACAGTGTATCAGACCTTTGCAGCAGCACCCGAGAGGAAAGGAAGTGGAAGAGAGAACACATTCACACACTGAATGTTGCAGCAGGTCTTTTCAAGTTGAATATTGTGTGGAAATTGAAACAGAATTCAGAAAGAAGAAAGTGAACCAGAAAAGGCCACGATTTTTCACAATCAGTCTGATTGAATTAAAAAAAAAAACCCAAAACATAAAAACAGCAACAAAAACACCACTCCCTAGACCTTGCCTTGAGGACAGGAGACACAGCAAAGAAGTTCAGGGGGTGATTCAGGATGGAAGCTAAAACTTTGATAGAACAGAAGTCTGATTAAGCAAATTAGTAGGGTTACAGCTGTCAAAAAGATTTTTGAATGGATTAAAATCTGGCCATCTCTTTTTTCTTTTTTTTCCCCTTCTGTAGCATGTTAAATAGTTTTCAAATAGAGACAGTGAGGGGCAGAGAAATATGCTGTCTGCCTCGACTGCTCTGTGGCCACCCACAGATTAAAATATTGTGTTTGAAGATACAATAAGGTTTCACAATTGATATTTCTAAAGGAGTACTTGACATTTTTCAAAGAGTGAGGCCCAAAACTGAGGAGAAAAGCACCAACATTTAATTTAAAACTGCCCACTTGCAGTTTTGGGAAGAACAAAAAGATAGGAATCTTTAACTGAAGTTATCAGAAGAATAAAAGAGGTATTTTAGTCTTCTTGTATACAAAAAAAGAGTAAAAAATACTTTGCACATACTGTCCTTGTCCTTTTTTCCTGGAGCACACTTCAGCAAATAGACCAACTCTGTTAGTAGATTTTGTGCAAATATCTCCAAATCCACAGGTTTCCTTAAGGCAAAATTTGAAGTGTGTACAGTGTGACTGCAAAAAGACAACGGAATGGGAGGAGCAGATTACAGGGGAATGTCTCTGTAATGAAAGCATTAAAGAAACCCCTCAAACTGCTGCATTGTGAATACTGGTTTAGCTGTAAGCCTGTTTGTCCATCCAACACACAGACTACAAAAGAAAGCCTTTTCAGCAAATTGTATTAAGCAACTGAATATCCAGGTAACTCCTGGTAGCTGGGTTTTGTTACCTGTGTGACAATGGGACAGTGCTTGTCAAAGTGATAGATTTTTTGCTGGATGAACAGAAATGGTTTTGATATTTTTGATATGTATTTTCATTTAAGAAATTCTGATGAACTGAACACTGGTCACGTTAGTGTTGATCAGGTTTATTTTGGGAAGTTCTGCTAAAAAAAAAGTTTAAGGTACTGGTACTTCCAAACATACCAGTGTCTCCCCAGAAGCAGCATCTGAGAGTTGACTGTTCTATTTAATATCTTAAGGTGTGTCAGCAGTTCTCAGCCTCTATAATATGATGAGATAATACCTGTATTACTTACAGATGTAAACATTCCTTCAAAAAAATCTTTGGAGAGATTCAATTTGCTACTTCAAATTCCTTTTGTATTTGTTTAATGGGATTTCTGGGCAGCTCTCATCTAGATCAGTTGCATCTCTGCCTTGAGTATTTAGAATGAGGCTTTTTGTCTCCACACCGGCACAAAAGCTCTACCCCTTCGTTCTGCTGTAGTTAAGGAAGTTCTTTACAGTGAGCTGGGCTGATTGTCTGTGTCCAGGTCCTGCTCCCTGTAAGTTCACAGCTTTACTATCCCATGTAACTTGACATTTGTTTCAGTTTAAGCTACTAACAGAGCACCTGATTTGTGATCCCTGTGAGATTTAGCTGTAGCAGCGAGAATCTACAGTTTAGTCTTTTACTTCTGTGCAGATACTAAATAGTTTGAAAAAATACTTAGTTTTGAAAAATAAGCACTGGATTGTTTTTCCTTTTTCTTATATGAACATTAAGCTCATGGAAAAATTATTTCTTCCGTGAAAGCAATTATTTTTTGGTTATTTTTAGGCGTTTTTAGAGGAAATCCTGCACAAGTAAAGGAATATCAGGATCTTCTGGACCCTTTGCTTCAACACACACCTGAAGGTATTATCTGGAAATCATCCTTCTGAACACTTGTAGCTTTTTATCAATCTGAAATAATTAAAATACTGCCTTCCCTATGAATGTATATTGTAGTCAGAACAAAGGAGAAGTAATAATATCAGTGTGTTTCTCCATGGCATAATACTGATATTAAAATAATCTCTTTTATGTAGATACATTGCATCATAAAGTGTGATAACAAAAGTAACATTGTCTGGAAAAATGCTACTGATACTGATATAAGATTTATGCTGTATCCACTCATTCCTCCCCTGCTTCATTGTTTACAATTTACATTGTTCACTTTGACTTTCCTGGCAAATAGTAACTGCCAACAGTTAGATTGTTTCAGTGTTCCACCTGGGTACAGTTGAGAATTGCTCTCATCTTTCATTGTCACCTAATTTCACAAGATTTAAAAAATAATTTGCTATATGCATATGAAATTGTTTCTAGCTTAGAGCAGGGAAAATGGCAGCATTCTAATATAAATGTTCTCTTACTTAAATTGTGCGCTCCAGAATTTTTCTGGCACTGCAGACAAGGCTATAGATGGCCTACAGGCACATCCATCCAAAATTCAGTTAAAAAAAAGAAAAAGACCATAACTTTGAGTGGGAGGAAAAGAAATGGCCAGAGAACAGAACAAGCTTCAGTGTACTGACAATCCAGTTTTAAAACTCAGCATTTTAGTCACCTGTCTTACATCTGTGGTACAGTTACACAAATAGATGTAGAATATTTTGGTCTGACTTGTTCTTTAAACTTGCTGAAGTGAACTGGTTTCTGTACGAAAAACAAACATTTCCTTACCAAGTTTTCATTATGTAGCAAATTTTCTGACCTTGCTAGTCCTTGCTTTTTTCTGATTATTAATGAATATGTGAAGTTTCGTGGATGCTAAATTAATCTTATGGTTCCTTTTGTTGAATGCCATCACAAATATCATAGCTTAAACTTTCTGAGTGTGCTTTGATACCTCACTCACTTGAATATTCTATCTCTAATAACTCTTGGGTTTCCATTTTTTTCTCTGCTTCTTGCCAGCAATTTTTGGTCTTAGCAAGTAGACAGACACTGCAGCTTTATTCTGTTTATCACCAGTTCTTTATTCAAATAAATTGAAAACTAAAGCAATACTAAGGTAAAATTTAATTTTGCAGGAAGCAGATTAATTCGCATTTCTATTTCATATAATTAGGTCAATCATTTGTCATTGTGTTTCTAAATGACTGATGCATGTCCACCTAAACAGTGTTGAAATAAAGGTTATTGATCTACAATAATCAACAATACCTGTGGCATAATTCTAGATAGAAGATATGTTATCTTCCAGCGAAGAAGTTATGCCATTTGGATTCATAATGTTTCAAAATTAAAGTGCTGTTTTTAAGCATTTAATTAATAAAAGTATGTATTTTTCACCAGGATTGTGGTTTTTAAAAGTTGCCTGATACTGAGCATGTGTTAACTGTGGGGCAAAACACCCCAAAAGTTTCACTGTGACCCAGCTGTCATTGCTTTTGGTTGTGGTTTGTTACCTGAACTGCTTTGGGTGAATTGTTTTATTTTCATTTTGCACAGTAAGATGCTGCACAGATAACATGTGTTCTGGGAAGAAATTCTGAGGAAAAGTTTGCTGAAATATGAAGTAGTTTAGTATTGCCTTGAGTTTCCATCACTGCTTGTGGTTTTGAGAGATAATAATGAATGACATCCATCTCTGTTCAATCAAATTGTTACGAGGGTGTAATTTTTCCTATTTTGGATCCACTTCAGCTTTATTGGGGGACTCCAATCAAATAATGAGTGAAGTGATTACTCACTTACTGTTTTTTTTTTAAACTCCCAGGGTGTCCTGTTGTGCCCAAGTATTACTACGTGCCAGCTGATTTTGTTGAGATGGAAAAGAAGAGCCCTGGCAGTCAGAGACGTTTTCCCAGTAACAATGGCCGGGATGGAAAGCTGTTCCTGTGGGGACAGGCCATGTACATCATTGCCAAACTCCTGGGTAAGAGGCTGAGCAGCTTCTGTCAGGTTTTGACTGTGTCTTGATCATGTTTTTCTTGAATCTGAACAAAAACACTGGCTTGAGTTTTGAATGGACTGTGAGTGCCATGTGCGTCCTTTGCTTTGGTACTTACATGACAGACAAAAATAGCTTTTTAAAGTCTTTTCATTTCTATGCTGCATGCAACATACTGTGAAGTGTAGTGGAATGTTTCATAGAGTACTGAAAGTCTTTTAAACATGATAGATCTATTTTTTTTTTGCTGTTTCTTTTCCTGGCTTTCTTTCTTATTTCCTTTTCTTCATGACAAAATATATTAATGTGATGCTCTCTGGATTAACTATATCAGCTGCACTTGTACAGCGATGTTTGTAAGTGATTTATAACGTTCAATTCAAATTATTTACTGTTTTAAGCAAGAGAAGTTTAAACTTTGAATAGTTGCAGTCTCAGAGAAAGCTAATAATTTATTCAGTCTGTGTTATTTTTATCCTTTGAAATTTACTTTCAATTGCTCATCTAGTTTCTTTTTTGAAGTTTGACCATTAAAGATTGTTACGGTGAATTTCAGTCACAAATGAACTCTTGGTCTCACTTGAAATGATTTTATTAAAGGCTAATGCAAAAAGAGTGGTTAAGCCAAAAAAATCTTCACAGTTGTTTCTTTTTCCTTAGGATTCCTTTTAGGATCAAGATATATCAGTTTATTTTAACATGATCAGCATTTACCTGGTAATCAGTAGATTGAGTTCTAGAAACTTTTTTCTGTGAACACTGTAAAGGGAAACAGGCTATTGGTAGTAAAAATGAGAAACACTGAAGGGAGTTTAAAACTTCGAGACTTGGTGACAACAGTGGATGTTTCTTGAGGTGTGGAGGGACAGGGCCTGTCTGGTGCTCCACCTGTTTGCCTTCACTGTGTTCCTTGCATAATTCCTTTTTCAGCCAATGCTTTAAAGTAAATGCAGGCAATCTCATTGTTAATTTAAAAATTGAATTTAACCTCTAAGAATATGAGCCAAGTAATCCTCAAGTGTGTATGTAGGAATACTGTATTAATTCTGCTAGTGTTGATCTTGTACTAATATTTGTGTATTTCTGTACCTGCAGAATGTTGGTTAAATAAATTGCATTTATATTTTGCTAAATTTTGTTTGTGTAACATAACAGTCTTGTGTTTCAGTTCTTTGCTGAGAACACACTGCTTTTTTCAAAAATAGTTGTGCTAAATCTCTTTTTGAAACATTGTCATTAGTAGCTGTGTCCTTTACTATTTTAAAACTTTCTCTGCACTGTATTCACTACTTTCACTCACCCTTCTTTTTTTTCCCTAATATTCAAAATTTCAAAAGTTTTTTTCCTTTTCTCTCATAGTCCTTGCAAATAGAGTTCTGGAGATACCATTGCAAAGTCTATTCACTGGTGGTTGTTATATCAGGAACTCCATTTATTCATACTAATTTGTAACTGATGCATTCTGTTTTGCTCCTTTCTGCATGAAAACCTGAATAACAATCTCGTCCTTGGTGAAAGTGTTACTTTGCTTGTTGGTGGTTGCTAATTAAGTGGAAGCCTGACTCCAGATACTCGGGTATGGGGGAATGTGCTGTTTTCCCATTTCATCATCCATTCGGAGTCGTCGTGTTGCCTCAAGGGTAGCAATTAATTTGTATTTGTTCGGCCTCCTTGCTCCTGCTGGGTAGGCGAGCACACGGCATCACCTTTTAGATTCCTCTGCTGTCTCTGGGCCTGGGCTCTGCCTCTTGCACTCCAGACTTTTCTAAATGCAGCAACATGAAACTGAGTCAATTCTTACACATCCCTCTGCCTCCCACAGAGGGGCAAACAGAAGTAGGGAGGTCAAAATTTGTGTCCTGCTTATAAACACTCTGAGTAATAGGCAATCAAAGTGTCTGTGTGTCAGATGCCTATTGGAGGGCATCACATGTTTATGCAACTGAAAAAAATTGTTTGTGAAGAAAAAAGCCTGTGCTTTGCAGATGATAATGCTATTTTTCATACAATTTTCTCCTTATGTTGGACAAGGAGGTTTGTAAAACCTTTATGATCACGTCCCCATTTTGAAACAAGGGACAGGAATGCCAGGTATTCAGCTTTTTCATGCAACTGAAAATTCACTCAGTGTTTCATTTAGTAGCTCTCCTACCTTTCCTTTCCTTATAATTTTTATATCTTGTTTTGTGGATTCAGTGCTGCCTAGAACCATGCTAGGAGTCTTAGTTTTAATAAAATTTTTGATATTTCTTAGAGGGTAGACCAAATGGATTAAATGTTGTCAGCTGCTGCTGCTGCAGATAGTGAGCTAACAAAGAAATCTCTGCTTTTGCATTCTAATACACTTGTATTTGTAATAATGGTGATGAATATTCACTGAGATTCTATTTTAAATAAAATTGTAAATATTGAAAGTTATATTTTATAATAGTCTATTGGTATAGTTCTTTTAAATATTAAATTATTCTGATCTTATGTTTTAATTACTAAGCAATGTGAATCAATGTAAAAAACAGTGGGAATAGAACATGTATCCTGGAAACAGCTCTTGCTTTTAAGAACTGAGGCAGAGCCCATCGATCTTGAAATCGTTTGGTTAATAGATTTTATTGCATCACACATAAATGGAATAACTTCCAGTCCTTTAGCCAGCATAAGAATTCTGTGTGGCCTGCAGCTTAGGTGACTGGTTTCCTTAAATATGATCTGGTAACTCGTGTCAGCGTATAAATGATTTGTCCATAGCCATTTTTTTGAATTCTATCTCTGCTGGTTTTGTGTCCATGGATTGTGACCCTGCAGGAGCAGAGCAGAGGGACGGGGTCCTTTCCTGGCAGGAGCCCAGCCCTGTTGTCCCAGCAGAAGGCTGAGGACAGGGCAGTGTCCAGTAGCTGGCAGAGCTCCCGGCACCAGCATCTCCAGCACAGCTTCCTTGGTGAACTGCCCAGCCAGGGCCCTTCAGTGCTGCCTGAGCATCTTCTTTCCGCTGCACCATCTATTCTCTTCTTTCCTAACACTTACAAGCTTCAAGGAGGACATATTTTCAGTTTATAAACTCTTGTCTTCATTTACTACATGGTGCAGTGTTCAGAAACATTCTTATCAAGGCAGCACTGGTTTTCTCTTGCAGCTGAATGTAGTCATGAGTCACTTCTTTTCTAGATTAATAGCTCGTTCCCCAGTGTGGAGGCTTTTAAGAACAGGTACAAAATTGTTGACTTCTATATAGAAGAAATGAAAATGCATTGTGGCCTACTCAGTAGCAGAAATTGAATAAAGTTTGGAGAGTTTCACGGCAAAATGCAATTTCGGTAGAATGCTTATTTGAAGGATATAGTGGCTCATAGGAGATCATGAACCTTTATTCAAGGATTTTGTTGAAACTTTTCAATAGCATACTTTTATTGGAATTGGAGAAGGTTAAAATAATGAATTTTTATGTGGGTTTTTTTAACTCCCATGTAAAAAACTCCATGTAGAAATGGCTCGATTTCAAATAAATTTAATCAGTTTTTTTTACAATATCTGATTCTTAATTTTGCGGAATATCCTTTTGATCTGTAAGTCATTGATCCAAAACAAGGGTTGTAGCAGCAGAACCAACTCCATCAAATAAGTTAGCATGCCTTCTTCACAAAAGCTGCAGGAAGTACTCAAGTCATTCTGTATTTTTATTATCACTTACTTTCAGCTGACAAATTAGTGAGTCCTAAGGATCTGGACCCTATTGGACGGTACGTAGCTCCCCAAGACCAGCGGAATGTGAGCATGAGATTTTCAAATCAGGTAAGCACAGGCTTAGTTGTAAGATATTTTCACTGACAAATTGTCATCTACATGTTATATGTGGTCTTCTAATATTAAAGTGCAAGGAAAATATTAAGTGTGTATATGTTTTCTGAGTTGATGGAGGATTGCTTTGAGAGGAAGATTTATAACATCTGCAGTTCTGGGGAAGTGATGCATGTTTGCCTTCAGATTAATCAATGCAGTCAAAATGATACAGAAAATGTAAGTTTAAATAGTTGCTAATAGGTATGTTTCTTTGAGTTATAAGTTATGTCAGGAGTGCAAAACCATTTTTTTTATTGCTCTGAAACGGTTTCAGTGTATTAATATTTTTTTTGTATTTAGAGCTCCTAAGATCTACAAGGATGAGGTTCTCTTTTTTTTGTGTGGTTGAGACATCATGTCTTGGGGGTATTTAAAAGACGTGCAGATGTGGCACTTACTGGCATGGTGCAGTGCTGGGTTAGCAGTTGGACTTAGTGATTGTAAAGGTCCTTTCCAGCCTTAATGATTCTATGATTCCATGTTCTCCTGTATTTGGATTAAATGCACAGCAGGAATGAGTGAACAGGGATGGGGAATGCTTGAAAAAGTGATATGTAGGGGACTTCTTTTATTAACGGGGTGAGAACCTGTACCTATGGAAGCTAAAAGATGTGTTTCAGCTATTTCCTTATATAAGGAATATATAGTTAAGAAGTCCTTTGTTCAGCATTGTGAATTTGTTATTGAAGCATAACAGATTAAGTATTTCAGAACTGAATAATGTTTTCCTTGTTCTATCCAAATGCTGCTTAAGCCCTCAGTTTCCTACTCTTTCCTGTTACCAAGGTAATCCACCTGCCTGGCTGTTGGTTCATGCATAGTGAGACTCTCAGTGTTCACAGTGCAGCCCTTCTGCCATGTTAATATGAGATAATGAAAGCTCAGTGACTTCATTTGTTCCCAGTTTTTGTCTGTTCTTACCTCATGGGATTATGAATGCAACAGAACTTGAGCTGCTGATACCACGTGCCCTTTTAGGAGTGCCCTCAGAAGAAGCCTGTGTTAGTTGGGGTTGCTGCAGCCCATCCAACTCTTCTTCCTTTGATTCTTCAACCCAGTAACTTTTAATGTGCCACAGCTGAACACGATGAAGAAGATGAGGGTTTGTTGTAAAGGCACTGCATCACTCATCAGGAAATGTTTTAGGAGAAAAGCGTTTTTACTTCTTTACTACCCAGTATGTGATAGGGAATTTCCAGATCTTCAGAGAGAAGTAGCCTCTGCCCTAAGAGCTTCCCAAAAGTGATAATAAATAATACACTTATCTGCTGGGTTGTGTTGAAATACATGTTTAGGGTTACAATTAATTAATTGTATTCTTTTAGTGTTTTGATATGTAGACTTGGCAGTCATTTGTGAGGACTTCAGTTACTGGGAATTAAGGTTAATACCTATTGATTAAGACAATTGGGAAAAGAATAGTTAAAGTAATAGGTTGCTTATTTTTTTATTTTCAGGGAAATACATAATGTGTAAAGAAGGAACTGAAATTATTAATTGGAGGTAGACTGAGATATTTTAAGATTTTTTAGCTACTCAAGTTATGTTTAGGGTTGGAACATGTCTAATTTGGATGGTGTAGAGAGATGTACCATATTGGATGATTTGTTTTGTCATGTTAATTATAAACATATTCCTGCCTTCATTCCCGTTAATACAATTGTCTATCACAGTTAGCACAATTCTAAACCTGTCAAATGCTGTTTTGGGACTTGAGGCACATGTGTGTGCAGGCTGGATTTCATTTCATCAGCCTGGTGTGTCACTAACAGTGGCCCCCCAGCGCTCAGCAGGGTCCAGCCGCTTCCAGGAGCAGATGTGCTCTGTGACAGTCAGCTTGTAGGTCAGTAGCAGCAAGGTGGGTCGTTTGAGTCAAGTACAATGTGTTCTGTTGTGAGCTATTTCTGTTTGCCTCCCCTTGCTCCATATGGTCGGAAAGCCCAGTAGGTGTAATTTCCATTGGTGTTCTTGGATATTGTTCCCACTTTCTCACATGCTCAGAATGAATGGATTTCTTTCTGAGTTCTGAGACTTCCTGGCAGTGTAAGCAGAGAGGCATATAGTGATAACATCTGTCCAGTGAGAATGCAGCAAAAGACTAATGCTGAGCTGCTTTCTCTGCTGGTGCCAGGGACGGAGTCAAGGATTTTTCCCTTTATTCTACCTCTGACAGTTTATAACCTTGTTAAAAACTGTGATTTTTTAATTTTTTTTCTTTTATTCTCCTTTTTGGAGAGGAAAAACAACTAATCAGTATTTTATCTGGCTTTCTGAGGTATATTTATCATCCACACAGCATGCAGAATATAGTTGAAAACAGCCCCTTCTGCCCACTATCCAAGGTGGAAATGGAAGGCAGAAGGTTGAGCCTGGGCAGGGGGGGGTCTGTTGTTCTGTCCTGGGGAGATGATGATTGATGTTGTGTGAACAATACCTGAGCTTGCCTTATTAGGCAAATGTGAAAGCCAGCACATTAAAATGGAACTTTTAACAACAACAGGATTTATTTAGTGAAATATTTAGGAGTTTAATGCTTTTCCACATCTCTTTAAAAAAAAAAAAAATACAGCAAATGTTATATAGAAAAATCATTATTGAAAAGGGTGACACAGTTTTTTGAGTGTTGTATCAATTATTTTGATCTGTGTTTCTCTAGGTCACTTACTTGTCATTCTCCAGGCTGTGACATGTCAAATGACAGTGAAAGTAATGTTACATGTTTAGTGTTACAGCAGTCCTGTAGTTGCACAGCAATTACAGGTAAAATTTTCCACAGTACTTTTAAAGGTCTAGCAAGTTCTCACACAGATTTTGTGTTGTGCCAGTTGTGCTGCAGATGGAGTTTGCATAGTTCTTGGCGGTGTTAGAACCACCTCTTATTGACTGCTCTAAATGAATCATGTCCTTGGGCATGGCTGTGTGTGAGAGGAATTAGTACTGGGATTGGAGAGGGATTTGCCTCACTGACCAAGTCCTGCTAACTTCATCATTCATAGAGTAATAAATGAGTCTTCACTTGAAGACCACCCCCCAGGGTAGATCACAGGCTGTCTGTGAATCAGGACTGTCTTGTTTTCAGGTGTGTGTGAAGAGGGGCTTTGCTTTTTGTTTTATAAACAAAGATTATGGTGAAGAATTGGTTTGAGTTTTCTTACTGTTTGTAAGGCAAATAATGGCACAATGACCTTATTCTGAGCAGGAAAATCTTTTAATTCACTTGAACTTCTGACTTCTTTATCTGGTCTCTTTGTGCATGTACTTCCATCACAGATTTATTTCATGTGGCAAAAAGTCTAAAATTTGTAGTGGAAGTGTAGTGCTGACAGACTTCTGGGAGAATGTTACCAAGAATTTCTTCTGCAAATCCCTACGGTCTAACTTGATATCGAGACTCACAGATACCTGAGCAAACAAGCATTCACTCTGAGCTTCCTGTTCTCAATCAATATATCTATCCCTCTGACATCACAGAAAATGCTGTCTTTTTATATAATTGGTAGAAGATGTGTTTAACTTCTGTTATTTGTGTTCTGGTAGTTACTAGACCAGAGTAGACAAAAGGCATTTTAGCAATGAAAGTATGAGCTGCTCTTAGTTCTGTTGATTTTACAACTGTTGAATGCCAGGGAAGAAAGGAACAAGGAATAACTCGGACATGTAATTTTTTAGCTCGTAGTGCTGCTGCCAGTGATAAGGAAGGTGAATTGCCACTTCAAGACCCAGGGGTTGACTCAGTGGTTTCACCCAACATGCTGAATTCACTGCTATTTGCACAGTTGCCTGATGTAAAGTACTTCATGTTTGAAATAAATACTAGTATCTGTGTAATAAACAATGCAAGGAAATGCAGTTATCGCCTGTAAAATGTAATGTGTCTTTTATGGAACTGTAAGGAGTACCTGTCTGATCACAGTTTTCAGAGTAAAGGGTTGAAATCATCAGGTCGTTCCTTCTAAGTGTATTTTATTGTTTCCCCTCAAAAAGCTGCATTATTTCACTCATTACAAAAAGGCGTATCAAAACATTAGGTTGTATCAGGCATATATAGGTGATACATTGATTACATAAGTTTTACATTTGTGTATGAAATTGTTTTCTCTATGTGGTTCTTTTTAATAAAAAAACCCCAAACTAATCCAAACAGTGGAGTGATTACCAGAAATCTGTTTATTATCCCAAAATGCATCTGGCAGAGTCTTAGTGATAGGACACTCTTCCCACAGTTTTGAGATTGACAAGTTTTAGTGCTGTGGTGTTCTTTCAATTTGTTTATGCTGTATGAAAAAGCAATGCAGACAGTGACGTCTGTCATAGTTGGGAATTGTTCAAACAGCCATTGTCCCTGTTCATGCTATATTGAACAAAATCTTTAATTAGCAATGCTAATAATATTTTTTCCATTTTTTTCTAGGGTCCTTTAGAAAATGATTTGGTAGTCCATGTGGCCCTCATAGCAGAAAGTCAGCGGTATGTATTTGCTTTTCATAAGACTGTGTGTATTAGGGAAGGGTTGAACAATAGATATCTTAAATGGTGTAGAATAAAATATTGCTACTTGTGTATCTCCTGCCAAGATAATTGTTAAAACTAAGACTATTCTGTGATTTGTCATTAGATTTGTCTTTATTTCTTTTTTAGCTTACAAGTTTTTCTGAACACATATGGAATCCAAACTCAGACCCCCCAGCAGGTGGAACCAATTCAAATATGGGCTCAAAAAGAACTTGTCAAAGTAAGGAATTTTGCATTTAAGATTTTTTTATCTAACTATACATTTCTTTTGTAAAAGTAAGAATTTATATTAGACTTGTATCTCCCCAAGCTACATTTCTTGAGTGGCAGTGGAATGAAAAGAGAAAGAAGAGGAAAACAAGAAAATAGGATAAGATACATGGAGTGCTCATCTGTAGTGGAAATAGAGCACAGGAGAGGGGCAGAATCCTCTGTAGGCATAGACTGATAAGAGAAAAGGGAACACAGAAACAGATGGTGTGCAAGACCGCTGTAGTTTGGTTCATGCTCATAAATCAACCCAACAGTCTGGTCTGCTTTCACAGCCATTTCTTGCTATTTAGCAGATTTAATAATCTAGAATTGAAGGGCATTTTAATAAAAGAAAATCCACACCTGCTTGAAGCAGCTGGACTTGCATAAACCATGCACTGTTCAGTGCTCTAGTGCTGAATCAGAACTGATGCTTTGATTGTAACAGGTCAAGATGGAGCACTATTACTAGAACACAAAACATCTTTAGTAGCCTGTGTTGTCAACATGAGGCCTCAGGCTGAAGAGTCTTCAAGGAAAGAGACAATGTTACAATGCTAATGGAGTTCTGGTTTTGTTAAGAAAGCATTTTCAGTTTTTCATTCTAGCAAAATGAAAGTCTTTTTAGTGTTAATTTGTCATGTTTACTGCCATTCTTCTAGTCTCCATTATTTCCTACAAACAGAGATTGAACTTTGTTATGCAGAGATGGGTTATTTAAAGCTGTTAGTGTTCTAATGGCTCCATTCCTTTCCCACTTGAATAGGGTTACATAGCCTGGATGAACAGGTCATGTAGGTAATTTTGTTTTCTCTTTTAAATAGTTCTTGGTATTAATGCAGAAACATAAGCAGGATCAGGAAGGCCCCAAGCTGACAGCAATAAAAAGCTATTGAGTGTAATGTTTGTTCAAGTGTTTGTTTCCATTTGCTTCTGAACTACCTTCCTATAACATGAAGAAAGATTGAACTTTGAAAAATTCTAAATATGAACTTCAGAATTCTAAATATTCTGTAGTAATGGTGGTTTTCTTACCTAAACCCGCCCAAATAAGGAAGAATTACACCTTTCAGTCAGGTTTAACTGGTGTGTTTATACTGTCTTGCTCACAGCTTAGCTGTTTTCTTATGGTTTTATTCTCATATACTGTGATAAATTAAGATTATTTCTTTCGTAGGAAAGTCTTACAAAATTGTATCAGTTGAAGTTATACTAGGCATACATAAATAAGAATCAAGCTATGAATAATAAGATAATTCCCTCTTGCTTGTGTTGTTGATGTGTTAATTTTGCAGGCTTGTACTAAAATTAGAATATAGATTTTCAAAGAGTTCCTATCTGTATTCCTCTTTTACCTTTGTATCTACACTGGAAAAACATTACAGAAGGCAAAGTAATATAGGAGTAAGAAAGTAAAAAGGAGACCTAATACAGGAAACAAGAAGTTTAAAAAAACCCCCACAAATAGAAATAATGACCCCATTTTAGGAATTGTTTTCTAATCAGAGCACAATACACACAGCTTTCTTTGTAAGATATGACAGGAGCATAAGAAAAAGTGTTTTTTATCAGTTTTCATGATTCTTTTTTACAGGCTTACTTCCATTTGGGAGTCAATGAGAAATTGGGATTGTCTGGAAGACCAGATAGA
Source organism: Lophotriccus pileatus (assembly GCA_035583135.1). Lineage (NCBI taxonomy): Eukaryota > Metazoa > Chordata > Aves > Passeriformes > Tyrannidae > Lophotriccus > Lophotriccus pileatus. The sequence continues at coordinate 7,154,253 of JAWWES010000021.1, forward strand.
CCTATAGGATGCCTTGGAACATCAAAGGTTGCTGCACGAAATGTTTATATTCCTGCTATTGTTGTATATTTTAGATAAACATTGAGTTAGTCTCTGAATTATTTTAAATAGAATTGAAATGCAGTTTTATATTATGCATATATCTTACTTTGAAGTCCTTATATGTGAATACTTGGCTGAATGGGGATAAAGAGAACTGCTTTAACGAATCGAATATACACCTGCACATCTGCTAGAAAACAGAGTGCCTAAAATTAAATATATAGGCTTTATGTTGTTTTTTTTTTTTAATTCAGCTGTTCTACAGTGATTATTACTTCTATAGTTTCAAAATAAATTTTCATTTTCAATTACTTCAGTGCTTCAGATATTTTAGAGAAGAGATTAATGACGTTTCCTCTCTCAACAGATCTATCGAATACTGGGGAAGACTGTGGTTTGCTACTCGATCATTTTTGATCTCAGTGATTTCTACATGTCTCAGGATGTTATGATGTTGATTGATGACATTAAGGTATTTGTAACTTCTCCTTTGAGAAAGTGACAAGGATAGGGCCTGTAGAAGAATAAACTGTGAAGTCTGATAAAACAGAAGACTGAAGAGGGAACACTCTGTAGTGTGTGTTCTTTTAATACAAAAATAATCTTGCAGCTGGAAAGTGTATTAAGATGACTATCCTATCAGCCCAGTATGAGTTCTAGTGAGCATTTCTGTCTGACAGAGAAACTGCCCCAGGAGTGATTTGGGACGCTGTAGGGCAGCAAGCAAATTATCATTTGTTTCTTTGGGAAAACAAATGTTCTTGGCTGAAAAGAAGGATGAGCCTGGTGTTGTGGGAAATATGAAAGCCTTACTTGGAAGAAATACTACTTGATTTTGCACAAATATTAAAAGTTGCCTGCCTGTAAGGTGGGCAGCAGTGCAGAGCTTACCTGCCACGTGCCCTGGGCTTGAGCAGCTACTTCCAGGGCACAGGAGGTGGCCCTGGTTGTTCCACCCTCGTGGCTGGGATTCAAACCCTGGGTCCCCATGTAACTTCCTCGGTCAGTGCTTGTAGTTCAGTACCCTGCTCTGTCTCATGGTTTACCTCATGGTTGATATACAAGCTTATGAATATTTTCAGAACACTTCTGAAATAGCAGGGATTGAAAAGCATCTTGTATCCATTGAAGAAATCTGTTACTGATGGATTAGATATGATGTTTTAACCTGTTGGGTGTTTCATTGCTGTTATTTTAAGACAGCTCTTTTAATGTCTTGAACTGTATGCTGTAGTACACTGTGCTTGTGTTTTGCTGTGTTGTGAATTTCTGTGACCAACATGTTTTCTCTTCCCTAGAATGCCCTGCAGTTCATTAAGCAGTACTGGAAGATGCACGGTCGGCCCCTGTTCGTGGTGCTTATCCGTGAGGACAACATCAGGTAGAGAGAGATAAAAGCATGATTTGCAGTGTGGTATTTACCTAATTGCGAGATTAATGGAGTTCTGTTTCAAATTTCAGAGGGAGCAGATTCAGTCCAATATTAGATATGTTGGCAGCCTTTAGAAAGGGAATTGTTGGAGGAGTGAAAGTTCATGTTGACAGAGTACAGGTATGCTGGTTTTTTCTGAATGTTGTGTTCTTACCTCTTAATATGGGTACGTGTATTCTTACTACTTTTGTTTTTTATGTGGTTCTAAGGATTTTATCTAGGATCATAAAATTAAGGAGTCAAGACTCAGGACATTTGGTACACTTTGGTTTGTCTCAAAAGAAACATGTTTTTTTTTTTAATTCCTTTTGAAAGTCAAAATCTTCACAGAGGATTTTCAGAAGAGAGAAGGATTTTTTTATGTTAGGCAATCTTGTGAAATTACTACCAAAGGATAAAGCCACGGTGTCAAGCACTGAGGGATTTCTTTTGATTAGGTAATCAACGAGGGGGGAAAGAAGGTGCTTCACATATATTAAAATTCTTACAAGAACTAAGATCTAGTTTGAACATCTTTGCTGTTTGAATTCATCTTAAAGCAGGAAAAGTTGCTTCATTAAAATGTGAAAATTACTGAGTCAGGTGTTGATTTTACATACTTGTATGTGCTAGTTCGTCTTAGTTTACACCTATTGAAGAAGCCTTTTTTAGTAAGAGAGAAGACCAAAGGCACAGTTATGACTTCTTGTTCTCTAAAAAATCATTAATTTGTGGAAGAGCTGGGTCATTTTCCTACCTATGATGGTTCAAGACATCCTTGGAATCTTTAAATATTTTTGTATTTCTCCTGGTCCTGTACATGTCATGTTGTCTCTCCTGGTACCGTTGACTCTTCCTATAGCAAATGCCATTACTGTCCAGGGAGAACCGTTCATTGGACTGCAGGGTTTGTTACTGTGGTTTGGTTTGTTTATTGTTTTCTTAACTGCAGTGACTTTCTTGCACTGCATTGATTCAACTGCTGTATTATCAGGCGAGAAATTCCGTCTACCTGTGTCCTTATTTTAAGCACTACACTGAACAACTGTCAGGGAGTAAATGTTCACTTCCATGCTCATGGACCTTCTGGAAAAATCTTTTTTTAATATAAAAAGTGAGGAGCACTTTTAAAGAGTTTAAGGCAGTCACTGGTCTTTGCTTTATTAGCCACTAAAACATGGGAAAACTAAAAACAAATGTTTGTTTGACTTTAAGGCCAATGGAGATGGTGGTGGGTGCCTTTCCTGCTGGGATACAGTGTCCTTACTCCAGCAGTTGAATTAGAATCTCTCAGTCTTACTGCACAGTTGTCACATTTTGTTAACAGTCTTGTTTCATTATAGGAAAGGATTTGGGAAAAGAACAAGGGACATGTCTAATTCGTGGTGTTTTCTTGAATAATTCATCTATTCCAACAAAATATATATTGATCTTTGTGAGCTGTATTCAGCTGCTTCATTGAGATGCACATGTTAAACGTGCCTAGAGAGAATGTGTGTCTCTAACTGGGTGAATGCTCTTTTTTTCCTTTAAAATATACCAAATCTGATTTCATTTAGAAATACATATGCTCTGAAGATTTGCAGCTCTTTTCTGATTTTTCCCTTTGTTGTCATCGTGTGTTCAAGCAGATGTGCAAGGCAAAGAATGACTGACACTAGTAATAAAGGCAAAGCAGGGGTTTTTATATTCAATCATCTCACAGTGTAAGAGATCAGTATTTTACTGCAGCTCATGTACAATGAAAATGGAATATAGGAGTTCACAATACACACTCAGTTTTACTTAGCTAATGAGAACCATCAAAAGCAGTCTTAAAAATGCTGTAGTACAATACATTCCCTCGGGCAGTAGATAAATAGGGAATTTGCATAAATTCAGAAGGAACAAATTGTAACCACTACATCAGATAAATGCAACATTTGGTTTCAGGTATGTAATCTTTTGAGGTACACGTATTTGTAAGCTGCATTTGATGTGCAAACTTAGGGCAGGCATGCTTGGATTAAGGAATGACTACAGAGTGGGAATGTTATTGTGTACTGTTTGACTGAAACATCGCTGAGACTGACAGGAAACCGCCTGTCCTTCAGCAATCCCTGAAATAATGAGCGATATGATCCAGATCACGGGGCTTGTGCAGGACTCTGAGGAATGCAAATCCTTGATCTCAGGTGTTTTCATCAGACCTGGATTTTGGGGAATGGACACTGCTTGATGAAGCCATAAATTGCAGGCAAAAGAACAACAAAACTCCAGCAAAGAAGAGGCAGCAGCCCCAAGAGACTTCTGCTGTCTTAAGCTGTTGTTTTCCTTATGAGAGAGGAAAAATACTCTGAAAGTGTAAAAATATTTGGAACTGTAGGTAAAGAAACTACTTTCTCAGTGGAAACCACCAGCAACATACTGAAATCAAAAGACAGTTATATAGTAATGTATGTATTTTTAAATTTTTTTCAATTTTTCATTTCAGACATTAATATCTGGAGCAGTTGTTGAACAGCTTGACTTCCTAAGAATCACTGAAACAGAAGAGTAAGGCTATGTGTAAATAGTAACAATGTGGTATTTGGTAGTTAAAATATGTTCTGAACTGTGAAGAAATGAAATACTTATTTTTCAGGGCTCCTGTTTTTAAGAGTTTGGAGGAGTTGGATCTCCCAAAACATTCGAAAGTCAAGAGACAGTCTAGTACTCCAAATGCTTCTGAACTTGAGCAGCAACCAGATGTAAATATTAATGACTGGAAAACCAAGTCAACATATGAGATCCTGCAGAAACTTAATGTAAGAAAATTTGATAAAAATAGAGTATAACTTTGTTCCTGTGAAATAAGAAATTCTGTGTCAATAATCTTTTTAACAGCAGCTTACTTAGATCAGCATTAGTGTCATGATCAGTGTTAATAATACAGCTAATAACATAAAATTTGTGATGTTCCTCTTCGTACTTGGGGAATCTTCCTCTTTACAGTCCTTTGTCTTAGCATTACAGAGCCCTCTGGCCCTTTGTGCTGCCTGTCAGTTCTCCCAGCTGTCTCAGTCATCTCTGGTGCTAAATGATGACCTAGAAGGGGAGCGATTTGTTATGTGTTTTAGGAATAGATATTTTATTCACAAACTGAAATTCAAAAGACTTGAGTAGTGGGTATTCCCTTGGATGGACTGGGAACTTCTTAATGACATCAAGGGAGGTTCCCATCTGGCATTTTTCCTGTATATAGAGGAAAACCACCAGTATCTGTTCTAGATCTAGTGTTTGATACGAAATCACAAACTATTCTATTTGGTTCCCTATGTCATTACAAGCATTTCTGCTGTCAGTGAAAGGACCTGAGAAAGAAAAGTCAGGAAATGTTTCCAAGGTCAAATTATCAACTTAATGTGAACCACAGAGAAGCCTCTGCAAGCAGCAGTGACAAGGATACAGCACACACAGTGTATGAAATAGTTGTGAAATGCCCTTAAAAACAACATTTGTAGACTTTTCCTTAAATTAAAAAAAAAAAAAAAGGCCTTTTGGTTATACTTGAAATTTTTAATAGCTGTTCTGGTTTTGCTTCACTGAAAATCTGAAGGCTATTTGTGGTCTTGTTGCTGTTTTTTTTCTTTTTTAAGGACTGCAATTGCCTAGCCAGTCAAGCGTTACTCTCGAGTATATTGCTTAAAAGGGAAGGACCGAATTTTATCACCAAGGAAGGTAAGAGCTTCTTTCATTTGACTATTCAGGGTCTTTGAGGAAGCAGATGTATGTTTGGTTGCAATGAACATGAATAATAGCTGTGCATGCCAGCAGTTGTGTAGCTGTTTTCTCTGCCATTTAAAGCAATTTCCACATTAAATGGGACATGCAAATTCATAGCGTGGTGGGGAATGAGCTGCTGAATATATGAACTCCTTTAGATTGCTTGTAGGCCAGTGCTCTATCTAGTTGTAATTTTCAGTGCATAGATTAAAAAAGAGGCTTTGACCTTGTATAGAAAACTGAAACTTAAGACAAGACTGTATGTCTGTAGCAGTATGAAATACACAAATCTTTATACTTAATTTTTATTCTGCTTTGATGTAATCTGACTTCAGAGTATCTGTGAAACCTACTCTAATTTTATATTATGGTTTTGTATTAGAGCACAGGATTTAAATTCCTGTAAAGTAATTCTCATAAGGCTACTGAGGCTTGTAGCCTTTGTGCTGCGAGTTTTGGTGTTTTGTTTTTTTCAAAGACTGCTCATTAGCTGCCTTTGTGTATATGAATACTCCTCAGAAAAAGAGGAATGTTCAGATCACATAATATTCTCACCAAGGAGCGTGACTTTGCAACTCATGTTATAGAGCCCTGCTTTTTAATTTTGGTGTCAGCTGGTTCTTGTGATGAAGGGTTGTCATTTTGACATAAACAAGTATTATATCTGTATTGCTATATTAAAAATGTCATAGAATCATGGAATATTCCGAGTTGGAAGGGACCCACAAAGTTCATCAAAGTCCATCTCCTGGCCCTGCACAGGACACCCCAAGAATCCCACCCTGTGCCTGAGAGCATTGTCCAAATGCTCCTTGAGCTCTGTCAGCCTTGGTGCTGTGCCCACTGCCCTGGGGAGCCTGTTCAGTGCCCATCACCTTCTGGGGGAAGAACCTTTTCCTGATATCCAACCTAAACCTCCCTTGGCTCAGCTTCAGGCCATTCCCTGGGGTCCTGTCCCTGGTCCCCACAGAGCAGAGATCAGTGCCTGCCCCTCCTCTTCCCCTCCTTAGGAAGTTGTATCTGCAATGAGGTCTCTCCTCAGTCTCCTCCAGCTGAAAACACCAAGTACCCTCAGCTGCTCCTCACACAGCATCAAATTAAGGCCCTTCACCATCCTCTTATCCTGCCTTTGGACACTTTTTAATATCTTTCTCATATTGTGGTGCCCAGAACTGTGCTCAGTAATGGAAAGCAATGTCGAGTGGAATAAAATTCATTGGCTGACACCCAGGGCATTGTTGCAGGTTGTGGTTGGAATCTGCACATGAGGCCCATGTAGCTTTTCTACCAGTTATCTGTACTGTTGTCAGGTTTTGAGAGCCTGAGGAGCTTTCTCTTGGACCTTTGTAGGTTGTGTTCTTTGCTCTAGAAAAAACTCAAGGCAGATTTCCTAACCTTTGTAAGCAACCAGCATTACCACTTAAGACTATTGGATCACTCCGCTGAAATCATTTTTGTAAAAAAAAAAAAAGTTCTGTTGTGCCTCTGACCATTCAGAACTGACTTGTAGAGACCTTTTTGTAGCATCCCACATGAAATGGTGGGTGATGATAACCTTTTTAATATGCACTTTGTATTAAACAGTCTGAGTCACTGACTAAAAGTTCCCTGCATCCTACGACTGGAGACTACCGAGACTGACATTAAATAATCACACAGTCAATAAAACCTAAATCTGAAAAGAGGAGCGGAACCTTGGGTTCTGCAGTTTGAGGATGTACCTTATGATGAGTTTACCTTTATAGGCCAAATCTATATGTAGATTAATTTTCCCCAGTGTATTGCAAGAATAGGTGATGTCATGAGTAGCAAATTCACCTGAAATCTGGTTTGGCTTCTTTCATAACAACATATACTGGGAGACAGGGGACTTGATTGCATCTAAATTTTAGATGTTAAGCATAATAAAAAAGTGCTTTACTAAAGCAGATTCAGAATTAACCGATCTCATCAAATTTATCTTATGACTATTAAATAAAAACCTGTGCATCTTTTTTGCTTATGTGTTTTTTTTGTTTGTTTGTTTTGTTTTTTGTTTGGTTTGGTTGTTTTTGTTTTTTTTTTATTTTGTTAAATGCATTTAGGTACTGTTGCTGAGCATATTGAAAGAATCTATAGACGAGCTGGCAGCAGAAAGCTCTGGTTTGTATACACATATCACGTTCCTTATGTTTTACACCATTTTTTTTTTCTAATGTGTTTATAGAAAGTAAGGCTGGATCCTTACACACTTAAAGGGGAAAAATAACAGCCTTACTGACAAAATTATGTTGGTGCATGGCAGCTGAAGATCTGGTTTAATATGCTTTAAAAAATTAACAGTATCTTCTTACTGTTATCTTTTAAAATAGAAAAGCAGTAGGCTGGCTTTGCACTGAGTGCAAAATTGCCGATGTGCAATTCTCATTACATTGAAATAATGAGAAAAAAATACTAATATTCTTATTTCTTACAGGGCATGATAAAATATTATCAATAGCTTTCTGTAGCAAGGCTGCTGATTAGATACAAATCAGTTAAGCAGATACAGTAACACAGATTTATTGCCCTGAATTAATTTGCTTTGAGCCTCACTTTGTCGCAATAACTTTAAAAGGTTTTGGCAAACAGGTTGATATTTACATGTTGTTTATTAATTTCTTTGCCCTGAAGCTCAGTAGAAATTTAATTTATTTTATCAAAGAATTGAGTTGAGCCTGTCCTGAACTCTGTTCTCTCACTCTGTAACTATTCCTAACAGATCAGTCTGTAAATATAAAACTGTTTTTCATTTTTGTCTCTTCATACAGTTAAACGGGCCTTTGCCAATAATGAGGTAGAACCAAAATACCTTGGTGGTATTTTTTTTTGTAAATAATTAAAATCAAAAGTATTTTTAGAAACAAAATATGTAAACTATTTTTCGTTTCTCTTCCATGATTGCCATGTGACATACATATAGGTTGGTGTTGCGCTACAGTGCTGCATTTGCACAGAAATTTTCTTCTTCTATAACCCCACATATTACTACTTTACTGGTACATGGGAAACAGGTAAAGTGCCCAGAAAGCTGAAATGCAGCTCTGTGAGATTATTTTTTTGCTTATTTGCATTTTGATAGTATCAGCTAATGCATTTTTTAAATGCTTTGCTCTTGATCTTAAGAAGTGTGTAGCAGTTTTCACAGGAATCAGCATCAACTGTTTGAGCTTTTACTAACACTGTAGAATACTACAATTTGTTCCTTAACTGTGAATAAATGATTCTTAGTAGCCTCAAAACCTGTGCTAGAAAAGCTCAATTACAGGCCTGTTAGGTTTGTATTTTGTCAGGAAATTATTATTAAAAGTATGCATATCTTTAGCCATCAACTGCATATATGGAAAAATGTTTTTCTGAGAAGTTGCAGGTTGTTTTTAGCCTAGCAGGTTTACACAGGTCTCTTCTTTTCATGCTAAACATGCAAAATGTTACCTCAGCATGGAACACACAAAAAAGCCTTGGTGTTACGTGTTGTACTTTCTCTTGCAAAATCTTTCTGACTCTTCCTTAACCTTGGTAATTTTTTAGTCTATTTATCTTGCAAAATGATGAAAATGTCTTAAAAGAGGAGCTGGCATCTCTTACCTGTCTGTTTTCAAGATGCTGCTGAGAAGAGAACAAGAAGCTTTTTATGGAGCTGGTAGTTTAATGAGTTCTAACAAGATATATTATTGATCCATTAACCCATATCTAGACTAAAAAATGAAAATCCATTGAAGAGTACATAAAATCTGATCCAAATTCCACTTTATAAATAATGATGTGTTCACGGAGTTAGTTTTCAGATCTCTGGCAGACTTTAAACTGCTATATGGATTCATTAAACTAGCTTGTGATATGTAGTGGGATTGCTCTGTTTTTTGCCCTCAGGTCTGTTGTGCGCTTCGCAGCAAGTCTTTTAGGTAAACTAGTGGACAGCCTTGCACCATCTATTACTAATGTTTTAGTTCAGGGCAAGCAGGTAAGTCTTTGCTCCTCAGAAATGTATTAAGGAATGATAACAGAGAAACTAAATGAATGGCTTTTTAATTGTGAAGGCCTCTGATGCTTCTTTTTTAAAAAATCTTGACTGAGGAAGAAAAATCCAGAGTAAATAAAGATATACTTAATAATTGCATATGGAATTGGCTAATAATTCTGTTTTTAATCAATGACAGAATGAGACTGAAAAGACAGTTCAGCATTTAGGTAAGAGGGGAAGAGGTATGATTTGCATGAAACTGTTTAGGTTTAAGGTCTCTGGGGAGATCTTAGAACCCCTTCCAAAGCCTAAAGGGGCTCCAATAGAGCTGGAGAAGGACTTTTGACAAAAACGTGCAGAGACAGGACAAGGGGGAATGGCTTCAAATGAGATGGGGTAGGTTTAAATGAGATATTATGAAGAAATTCTTTACTGTGAGGGTGGTGAGGCCCTGGCACAGGTTGCCTAGAGAAACTCTGGCTGCCCCATCCCTGGGAGTATTCAAGGTCAGGTTGGATGGGGCTTGGAGTAGATTATCTTTAAGGTACCTTACCACCCCGACTTTTCTAAAATTTATGTGTTTGTATATATATATATATATACACACTCTTATTTGACAAAAGTTTTGAAAGACTTCATTAAAGAAAATGTAGCCATTCTCTGTAATTGAACATAAGACAACATGTGGGTGGCAGCTGAGCAAAAGGTCTTTTAGGATTTTTGTGTTCTATTGCAACAAAGTTTAATCAGCAGTGTTTCTTCCTTTCCTAAGGAGGATGCAATTTCTTTCCTAGCACAATAATTTTAATTAAGTTCATGAATAGCTGCTTCCAAATAATGCTAATTGAATATTTATGTATATTTGTATTAAGTATGTGTATGTGTATATTTGCTTACATGCAATGTTGTCGTGACAGATTTGTCTTTGTCCTACTCCAGACTGAGGTCTGGGTTTGTGCTTCTGGCGCTCCACAGCTATAGAGGAAACTGTACCTGCATGCAGCATGATTTGAGGCTATTTGCAACTTTTTAACCCAAGTTTTCTTCATTGGTCACTGTATAACGATGGTCTTTATTATAGCAGAAAGAGTAGTGTTGCTCTTTTACTGACAGGAGATTAAAAACAAACCAGAATTTTAACCAAATTCCTTTTCTGTGGTCAAGCATTCCGCTAGCAGCAATATGTTAAAATGAAGGCTGTAACTTTTAGGATGCTATTAGAAATAAGAAAACAAAACTATAAATTTGATTTTGAATTTTAAGTGAGCTTCACAGCTGAAATGTATGAAATGAAATACTGTCTATACCTAATGTTACAATTGTGCTTATAACCAAAGCATTTTAATTTTAATGTAGAAAAATATATTCCATATTTATTGTTGTCTTTAGTGAAGTTTATTACTTCAATAGCATCCAATTAACAGTATTAACAAGCATCAGCCATTGACTTAAAATTATTTTCGTACTGTGCAATTTTAACAAGCAAAGCAGAGTTGATGAAGTTGAATTTCTGAATTGCTTCTGCAGTGCTTTTATTCCTGTCTGTATCTTCTGAATTGTTTTCAATATGCCATAGGTGACACTTGGAGCTTTTGGCCAGGAAGAAGTTATTTCTAACCCCTTATCCCCAGCAGTGATTAAGAACATAATCTATGAAAAATGTAATTTACAAGATGAAAGAGAAGCCGTAGTTCAGCAGGAACTTGTCATCCATATTGGCTGGATCATCTCGAATTCACCTGAGCTGTTCAGGGGCATGCTGAAGATACGGATTGGGTCAGTAAAGTATCTGCTGCTGTTCTTTATTACTACTGGAATTGCAGAACATACATACTTCAGATGTATACAGATGGTTGCTACACTGCAGAAGTCGTTTATATAAGATGATGCAGCAGAACTTGTATACTTCAGTTTTAGGAAGCCTGCTTTAATTAGTTTGCCAAAACCAGATGCACAACTATTCTCAAATTTGCCAGTCAATAGTGTAAAGTGGAGGAGGGGCAGTCCTTGTAATGGTCCATTTGGAGCATTCCTACTGCTGATACAGTGAACTAGAGGACTTTTCAAAGCTTGATCCCTGTAACCGTGGCCTTAGTGGGATTGGATACTGTTGGATTCTGTTGCTAAAAATCCCATTTTGTTCTTCAAAACCACCTCAAACCAAATACCTTCACTCCCCAGCTGAATAGTGTCCCTACTGCAGACAACATACACCACTTCTTGACTGTTCATCAGCTGCCTAGTTGTCCAATTCTATACTGAATAGGTTTGTCTGAGCCAGGAACCACAAAGCTGAATCAGGTTTAAAACACCATTTACTTAGTGGGTTGTTCTATTTAGTTGACAAGGTGACCTACAAATAGTCTGTGCTGGAGCATTGTCATATTCCAGGGTATCTGCATTTACTCTGCTATCTGCAGAAGTTAATTTATTTTTCACATTTAGGAAGAGACATGCATTTGAATGAGCACTTCTTTGAAGAGGCCAGGTGCTACTGACTGAGATATACAGAATTAGTGAGCATGCTTTAAAAACCAGAACTTAAGTGTTCCATCTTCCGTATTTTTTTCCATAGAGAAAAATAATGGCATTTCAGCACTGGAGGAAGATACCAGCAGTCTTTTTTCAAGCGCACAAAATTCATATTTTCACTTTAGCAGTACATTCTAGTCATTGTAAACCCAAAAATTTTTCAAATGCCTGTATTAGATTTGACTGGAATACATCTATCCTTTTGCACTTAAATGCTTTTCTGTCCCCTCTACAGATCCATGTTACTCTTCTTTCCTCCCTCTCCTTATTCTCTGTGTCTAATCCTTTTTGCAGTTTTTTTTTTCTTCTTCCAAGGTTAATGCTAGAGATTCAATTTCCTTTATTTCAGTGTTATCACCCACTCCAGTGAGCAAAATTAACCTTCTCACAGAAATGCCATTCCAGTTTGGTAATGATTTGATTTAGTGTCTTGTTATTGATTTGTTTTCAGGGCTTTGTGTTGAAATAGATCAAGTTGCTGACAGGCCTATTACTGTAAAAACTCCCAACCTATGACTTCTACCCTCCTCTTATCAGTGAAGAGCTCAGCAGAAGGTCCAGTCTTGACTTTGCTGTGGTTTGTAGGCCACTGCAAAGAGAAAATACCAGTGAGGGTCTTACACACAGACACATTTGAGTCATCAGTGAGGAAAGGACAGATTCCTGATCCAGTTGTGTTGTTAATCTTAGTAACAAGAGAATGACACTATTCCCCTGCTAAAATAAATGAAAGCAGTATGTCCTGCATAATGGAATATGTCCATGTTGCCTAATCTTCTCTGGTGTCTTGCACCTCCAATGCAAGGTCTTGGAAACATCAAATCTAAAGCAACGTTGGATCAGCTGCCTGGACACCTCCACATTGTAGTTACTAAGAATGCTTTAGAAAGGACTGTGACTTGACTTACATAAACACAGACATTCTGCACCTTGTTGGCTGAATAACTAAGTGACCGTGGAATGTGGCTAACACTGATGACAATGTAGCTCCCTTAAGAATATGCTGCATTTTGGGATAATCACAGAAAGGCTCTTTGATGTAACACAGTCTTGATCAAGTGTTATATGATGGACTATTTGAAGACAAACTAGTTAAGTTTCTTTTCCCTTTTGTTAGTAATACCTGCTTGAACTGAACCAATGTAGATGGTAAGAGACTGAGCACTGTGCTCAGTTATTTGGCTTCAAATGTATCTGTACCTTATTTCCTCTTGGATATTGCATTTGAGGCTGTAGCACTGGTTTTACATAATGTGCAGAATAAAACTCAGCATTTTCCTTCAATACCTTGCCAAGGTGTGCCTCTCGGATACCTAAGGCTAAAATTCTTCGCTGTTGCCATGTTTTTATTGAATCACATTTTTCAAAAAGGAGTAGCAGAAGAAAGTGTAACAGACTGCAAAAAGGAGTTTCAAAGGCTAAAAGTATAAATAAGCCCTGAAGTATTTTTAAAAGTAAAATCTTGTCATTTTCATGGCTTTTTAAAACTCTTCAGCAAAATGCATATATTGTCAGAGAATAATAATTTTAACATCAAAAGCCAGGTAAATGTTTGTCTTAATGACATGGGATGTAGGGGATGTAGTCAAATCAATTTTTTGTAGTCAATTGTAATCAATTTTTTATAGTCAAATCAGATTTTTCTATGCAAAGCATGCTCCACAACACATTTATTAAAATATATGCATTATCCCTTTCACTTCATATCATGTTTCAATCAAACAGTCTGAGTAGTAGAGTCTGATATTTTATGCATGTCCTGACAGCCAAATAGCAGGATCATGTGGAATTCTTATGAGCTATTTTATTAGACTAATTTTTTGTATTTGGAAACTTTGTATTTAATTAGTAAATATATTCCTTCCATTGCTTCAGATGGATTATTCATGCCATGCAGTATGAATTGAAAATCCGTGCTGGGGATATGCCAGCCAGGGACTTGTACCAGATGTCTCCTAGTGAAGTGAAGCAGCTTCTGCTGGATATCCTTCAACCACCGCAGCCGGGCAGGTAATGAGATGGGGGTGTTTGGGGCACCTGTTTTCATTCACTGTTCAAGTGAATTTAGGGGTGTGCAAAGCAGTTCAGAAACTGAAATCACTAGGCATCTGTAATCATTTATATACTTATTTAAGGAAAAGTAGGAAAAATGCACTTTTTTATTCTTTCATATGTGTCCAGGTTCTACAATTGTTTCTTTTATATTGCATGTTCCTTTTTCAGCTTTATCCTTGTGGAATTCTCTTCGCTGCCACAGAAAAGAGATCTGTCTGCTGTAAAATGAAGCATTACAATTTTTGACGTAGGATAAGGAGCCAAAAATTACCCAATAACCTCTACTTAAGTAGCTTGTAAGAACAGTTTGTCTGCTGTTCAGTGCCCTCTTTCTTCTGGGTTATTATATGAATTAAGAACAGATGTTCTCTAGAATTCTTGAGAGAGTGGTACTGCCTGAAACTTGTCATCTTTTCTCCAAGCTGTAATCAGCTGCCAAAAAGAGCATCCATTGTGATATACAGTATGCAAGACAAAAGTTAAGTTTACAATATTTCCACTGAACTGTATTGATAAGAGTGAAGTCAAAACTCTTCCTTTTGGTTTTACTTCAAGTTAAGTTTGATTAATCTTTGGCACATAGTACTGCTGATCATTTCCATAGTCCTTGACCGAATGGGTGATGGCGTTTTCTCTCAACAAAGTGGAAGTGCACAACACATCCCATTACTTGTGTTCCTGCTTCATTCAGAACACACCTGTTTTTTTCCCCAACCTGTAATGCCTGAGAAACAAGTTGCTTAAATTGGTGTCTCATCTCTCAGTCCCACTGGCCATGTACTGTGTCTCCCCTGTGCCTTTCAGTGTCTTGGTTGTGTTTATTCAAATTCCTGTTGTTTAGTTGCTGTCTCTGCTCATGCTGATGCTGACATTATTCTGCTAAAACTGTAGCAGAACAAGCCCTGGTCTCTCTTTGCAGCTCTTTCCATTATGTATTAGGTTATTTAGGAAACAATTTGGTCAATCACAGTAAGCATTTCAAGCACCATCCATCATTAGAGATCTTACCTGAGTTGCCACAGCAGCTTCTGCTTTTGATTCCTGTAGCACAGGATAGATAGGTCAGTAAAGAGCACTCAGATGGATTTTCTGAGGATGAGGATTCTTTTTTGGGGCTTATCTGAGTACAAAAGCTTGCCAGCATATCTTTCAAAACTTCCTATCTTTAACTTCTTCCTGTAGAGAATTATAATGTGTTTTTCCTTGTCCATTAGTGACTAGTTTTTAAAAGATCTCTTCCTGCCAGGAACTACAGAACAGTCTCCTTGCTTTTTTTTTTTTTTTTGGTGACAGGTTTTCTTACTCTTGTGATCTTGGAAAAAAAATCTCTGCTAGTGTGACACCATATCTTGCTGCCACTTAATTTGTCATACAGGAAGGGCTAATGATCTATTTACCTCCCCAAACATTCTCTCCACAACCAACCTCTCTCCAAATTTTCACAGAGGGTAAAATTTTTGTAGTTTTCCTACCTCTTACACTGTGCTCCAGGGTATGATACTCTGGATGATATGTGGATGCATATATTACATGTCTCGCCAACAGAGTGCAGACTCCACAGATACTTTGAATCTATTTATGTAGGTCGCAGGATTACAAGTAACCTTTTTTTAAATTGAGCATTGTTCTTTTAATGGTCCAAATAGTTATAAAACTCATTTTGCTTTTTCAGCTTACAAGACTGTCTTCCTTGCCATGGTAATGTGTATAGGTCAGAGTATTTTTCACATCTTCAAATGCTTCTTTCTTTGAATTAAGAAAACAACTTCTAATTTCTACGACCCCTGGTCTTTCTGCGTTTATGGAAGTTTTCTTGTCCTAATCCAAGGACAGAGCTGTACAGAGATGGATCCTTGAGATGGAGCTGTCATAGTAGACACAAGTTTTTGGCAGTTAAGTGACACATTGCTGGTGTCTCAAATGCTATGGCTAAAGCCCCATTGCTGTAATAATACTGAGAAGAAAAAAACAGGAAAAATAAATTCCAGACTTGATGGATGTAAGTGAAAGAGGCTGTGGACAGTGTCCTTCTGAAGACGAACAAAATTTGTGATTTATGGCGAACATAACTCAGTTTGTTCGAAGCTTTAGTTTAACAAAACCATTCTGTTGAATTTTCTAAATTTACAGGCCACTTGTTTTCTACACACCATCAGAAATAAGCTCTACCTTCAGCAATTCTTACCTTTCAGCAAAAATTTCTGCTGAAATACGTTCTTCTAATATGATTAGACATGATGAATTTGATCTGCTGCTGTTACTGGACTGCACTGGGTAGATTTTACAGTTCATTCTTTTTCTCCAGTTACATAAAACAAACACACACCTAAGAATAACATTCTAATCTCTGCGTGCCGAGCATCTTTAATGTGTTTGTTTGGAGTGAACCTCACCCGAAAGCACAACGTGTACTGCGTGTACATATTGAGGTGTATTTGATGTCACTGCTCACCTTGCTGGCTCACAGCACAGAACATGGCTTTGTGGTGCACCTGTAAGAGGTTTTCACGGGAGGTTGTCCCCTGTCTGTGCCCCCAGGAGCTGGCTGAACAGGAGGCAGATTGATGGTTCTCTGAACCGAACCCCGGCCGGGTTCTATGATCGGGTGTGGCAGATCCTCGAGAGAACACCCAACGGTTTGATCGTGGCAGGGAAATTCCTACCACAGGTAAAACCAGCAGGGATGCTCAGTTATTCCTGTTCTACCTGAAAATGGTGAATTATTTGGTCATTAATGTTTATTTTATGTCATGATGCTTTACTTGTTTCTGTTGGAATTGAAAAACAGAAAAGTGTTTTCAAGTTCTCTTTTTTGGGGAGGGAGTAAAATAAAATTAGAATGGATTGGAAGCCAAGTGTTTCTATTAAAGCACATTCATAAAAGCATAAGTCTAGAAAACACTTTCCAAATGATGGACTCTGACATCTGCTCCCTTCTTGATCCTACAGTGCTCATATTTCTTTGTTGAGTAGGATTCGACGAGCAAACAGGCTCTACCTGGGTGTGGGTTTGATTTAATGCATATGGTCTCTGAATAACAGTATTATTTCTCTTTCAGCAACCAACCTTATCGGATATGACAATGTATGAAATGAATTTTTCCCTTCTGGTTGAAGATATGCTGCAAAACATCGACCAGCCACAATATAGGCAAATTATTGTAGAGGTCTGTGGCCAACAATTAATGAAATTTTATAATATGCATGAGTGTGTTACAGCCTGAAGGAAAAAAAATAACCCAGACTTAAATATCTGAAGAATTAGCATTTTAAATATAAACACTTGCTTCAGTGGTTTCTCCATAATCTCCATGATTAAACAGGTTTCTGTTAACATATTCAGAATATACCAAGTTCTTAATGTTTTTTACCTCTACCAGTGACAGTACCGATACAATTAGATCACAGGAGGTAAAAACTAATAAGGAGTAATTCCAAAGTAACTTTCCTTCAAGTCCCTAGCCCGTGCCTTTTCCTAACGATTTTCTAGGTCTAGCCAAAACTGCTCTAAAATAATCCATTTGCCCTCCAAAGGATTCTTCTTTCCACTTTTGCTGAGACTACTCTAATAAAGTTGCTTTATATTAATAAATCAAATAAATTCCCATTTTTTGGTACTCTTCTGTACCAAAGAGTAAAGCAAGAGGCTGTTTAAACTCCCTCCCCACCACTGCACATGATGTTTGCTTTTTGAACAGATCAAGAGCACCTGTACCATTGGTAGCTGACACCTGTGCTGTCAGCAGCACTCACTGTTAGTCCCCAGGTATGTGCCCCTGGTGCTTGTGAGTATTTGCTCCACAGGAAAGTCAAATCCCTCTCTGTTCTGGCTCACAACTGATGGTCAGGCTGGTTGTTGGAACATCCCCAGTTTTTGCTAAAAGATATCAAAATTACCAAACCCAACATGGCCAGTTCAGACTCCACTGCCCACTTGTAGGTACTTGAATGAACTTGCCATGTTCACCTTCCGATTTTAAACCTCTTTCAGATGGAAGGAAAGTAAATTCTGAAGAACTGAGACTTTACTGATATTTATGGACCTTGGTTTTATAAACTTTGTCAAAGTATGACATATAATCTGTAATTATGCCTCAAAATACCAAATGCTGAGGTTCAGTGTTTACTGCTTTTCGCCCTCTCCATTGATTGAGCACCAGCATTTGTGCAGCCACACAGTGAACTGAGTAAAATGGAAAATAACTTCCTTGGCTCCCAGCCAAGTTAGATGTTAATGTCAATCATTTACACAGTGCCCTTAACTAGGTAGTCACCAGCAATTGTAACCTTTCATGAAAGCCTGCTTTTCCAGTGATTCTTTTATCAAAGTCAGAATTCTATTATCTGTGTGCTATTACCTGTGCCATTATTAAATGGCTTCCTGCTTCAAAGAGGCATATGCAATTACCAGCAGTGCCATTATGTAACCTGAATTTTAAAAAATCAAATTTAAAGTCTTACAGACTTTTTCTGCCTTCTAGTTGCTGATGGTTATATCTGTTATTTTGGAGAGAAATCCTGAGCTAGAGTTCCAGGACAAAGTGGACTTGGACAAAGTGGTGCAAGAAGCATTTCATGACTTTCAGAAAGATCACAGCAGTTCAAAGGGAGCTGAAAATCAAGTGAGTAAAATATTGCTGTCTTATACTGAAGTTAGAAATGTTAATTTTGTGCAGTTCAAAGTAAAAAGCAATTGATGGGAGTTCGGAATGGAACACAAATAAGAAATTAGTATAGCCAAGTGCTGCCTAAGCCTGCAAAGAAAGAGCCTGTAAGCAGAGATGAAAGAGGTGCACTTTGTTGCTGAATTGTAAATTCAAAATTTTAGGGTAGGGGAGAACACTCAGTGTTACATAGCTCTGAAATGGGAGTCTGTGTAAAGCTGGGAAAGTTACTTATTAAAGGGGACAGAGTTCATTAAGAAGGACACCAGAACAGAGAAGAATTAAAAATAAGAAAATAAAAAAAACTAAAGCTCGGCATGGAAGTGTGGACTTAAGATCTTATGTACACAGATACTAACAAAAATTTAGTAACCTTATTGACTATATTACTGTAAGAACTTGAAATACAAAACTGTTTTTAGTTACTGATTTTTGTGCTAGAGTTGCATTCATGACCTAGCAAGCTTTTGATATCTAATGGTTAAAATTCAAATAAATGAATAAATGCTTCTAATATTTACTTCACTAGAAGTGTAGGGTTTATGCTTTAGAGACCTCTAAATATTCTTACAACAAGTTTTGGTGCCTCAAAGCTCTGAAATTCTGTAATAAAGCCAAGTTTATTGAACTGGCTGAAGGAGGAAATAGGAATAAAGCAGTGGGACAAGTCCCTGTGCTGCTGAGGATGATCCTCCTTGCTCTGTCTGGCATTTTATTGTGCCCAATATATTCAAAAATATCTGTGCTAGCTCTGAAGAATTTATTGATTCATAACATTGACATGCAGCAGCACTTCCTCTTGCTGAATTTAGCTCCTTTAAAAGATGAGAAAGGATATGCTCCTTAGGAATTCTTTCAACTGTTTCAATGTTCACTCTTTTGCCACTAGTTTTTTGTAATAAGGTTTGAAAGCAAGCCACATATTCAGCCTAAGCAATATGTCACTTTGCATGGTACCTTTGTTTATAAAAGAACACAATTTTCCTGAAATTACAATTCTTTTGGCCCATTTTGGAGGGTAATGACTCTGTGGCCATAACAAACTCACACATCATCCACACAAAGGGCTATTAAGTGCCAGCTCCGCGCTGGATCTCGACTATGCTACTGACTTCTTGTGACAAGCTGCAAATCCCCAATGGCTATAAAGAAAGATTCCATGCAAATCCCACTGTTTACTGGTGCTGCCCCAGCCTCCATTGAAGTGATGGATTTTTTTTCCCCAAGGCCAGATCTACTTAGACTGATGCCTTTTTGCCTCCTGGAAAGAAATTCCTATTTATAGTTGTGAACAGTATGTTTAAGGTTGTTGTTGGAAATTCTATCTCCTTACATGAGAATTTTCTGGAACCTGCCTCTCTATATTCCCAGGTTTATGCCTGCTGGCAGCTAACTGTAGCCTATTTAGGATTGTTCTTAAGATGTTCTGTCTCAAAGTTTCCTAAAAAATGCTGCTAAAAACTCCTGATTTGTCTGAACTGTTGCCTTCCATAAAACCGACTTGAAATATTTTGAACTTTGCTAGTTCCCTGTTAACATGTAATAAATGTCAAAAGTATTTACTCCAGTAATTTCAAACACACCTTAAGAATTCAGCAGTCTAATGTTTTCACCACACAATCTCTGCCTTTGGTTTAGTAAAAATAACCAGTTTCCTGAATTAAAGTGTTGAGCCTTTATATAGCAGCTAATATATAATTTGAGAATAACCAGATGTTTTCACGTCATTAACTGTGAAAAACAGGTGTTGAGTGAAGGACACCTATTTTGGTGAACTGATTAATGAGTTAGTTCATGTGACACCTGTGGGTAGGATCTTGGATTTTTTCCCTTCTGAATAAACCTTCAGTCATTGTTACCTCTCCATGTACACCCAAGGCTCTGGCTCACAGCTGTACTGTGGCAGCCCAGTGAGGCCCCACAGTCAGCACCCAGCTGCATGTTTTAGGAGAGCAGTTGTTCTCTGACAGCTGTGACATTTAAAAAAAAATATTAAGAAGGTGGTATCTGTGTAGTCCTGGAAAACTCAATGCAGAAATAGATGCAGTAAATCTTAGTAATCTTAGTAATCTGTTTTCCACATGCTAAGGTAAGTATACGTGGGAGATTTCTGAAAATGGAGCAGAATTGTTCTATAGCTTTAAACTCTTAAAGCACACATTTGCATGTCTGACATTTTTGTGATGTTCCTCTTGTTACCTTGTTTTTGGCTGCTTTCCATAGTCAGCACTAATGACAGCATTTCCTTATCCTGCAGAATGACATGACTGCTTTCTACAACACTCACCCACTGGGGAAGAAGGGAACCTGCAGCTACT
The DNA here is from genome assembly GCA_035583135.1 of Lophotriccus pileatus. Taxonomy (NCBI): domain Eukaryota; kingdom Metazoa; phylum Chordata; class Aves; order Passeriformes; family Tyrannidae; genus Lophotriccus; species Lophotriccus pileatus. Next base: position 7,175,001 of record JAWWES010000021.1, read on the forward strand.
TGAGTAAAGCTGTGATCACCTTATTGCTGGAAGGGGAAGTGAAACCAAGCAATGATGATCCCTGTACCATCAGCTGAAGCTCTGAAACACAAAAAGGAATTGTTGCTTTAGCTAGTGTTCTATGTATTTTTCAAGCATATATTAAAATACTGTTTTGAAGAGTAACCCTGGCTAGCAATACAAATGCATATTATCCTCTGCTGAAAGAAGTGCCATTAAAGATACCAAGTGCCACCTAATTTTTTCCTTTATCAACTATGCAGCATGGAACTGAGCACATGAAGTTAGTCCAATGAGAATTGATTAAGTTGGATGAGAATGTATTTATGATCTTAAATTATGCACTTAATGTAGCTGGTTAACTTCAAAAGAAAAGCTGTTTTTGTCTTTATACCTCTATTTATTTATAATTACAAACAAGTTTATTGTAAATTCTAAATGAAATTCAGAAAATACCATAATTAACATGCATACCAATCAGTATGGAAATACAAAAATTGGATTATTTTCTTACTATTTTACACATAAATTGTAGGTGATGGTTAAAGAGTTGTTATTCATTCTAGTTTTACGTATCAGTTAAATTGACAGCATTCTTTTAAGTTTTTTTGTGGTTTTTTTTTTAAATTTACCAATTGGTAACTTGATATACAGGTTTCATCCTAATAGAGCAACTTTTTATCTCAAGCAATACATATCATTGCAGTTTCCCAACTGTAGTTTAAACATCTGTAAGTTAACAAGGGAAATATATGGTAACAAGATAAAAGTTGGTTTTTAAAAAAGGGCAAACAAGCTGTATTTAAAATTAACATCAATGAAGAAAGAAGTTTGTATTACGTATGCTATCTTTGCATTAAAAAATTCAAAATACACTTATTTATCTCCTAAATGTGTGAAAACACTGTATGCAATATGCTTTATTTTGGTGAAAATAATAAAAAGCAAATGCTTGGAAAAAAAACTGTCAATAAAAATACTTTAAGTGACGTGCAAAGAGACTCCTGTTGACTTCAGTGGCAACTTTTGACCTCCTAATTAATGGTGACCAGTGCCAGGTCATCTCAGTTGTTGCCATATTGATGTCAAAGGCAGGTAGTTTAACTTAGAGAGAGAGGGGCAAAGCTGATGGAGTCACAGTCTGGGCACAAGAGGATTTATTTGAATTCACTTGGGCAGTGGTTAGTGCTGCATTCACAGCATCAAGCCTTCTCAAATCATAATGGCACTGAACCCTTAACAAATCTTTAATCAAGTGCTGTGGAGAATGAATAAGGTTGAAAAAGCTAATTTTTTTTTTTTTAAGTATTGCTCTCAGCTCTAGAGCTGGGCATGGCTCAGTGATTGCATGGGTAACAAGCACACCTATTTCTAGAGGGTTTAAAAATATTATTTGAAGTTGATGTATATTTTGCCATACAAATATACAACATAACTCTTGTCTACAAACTGTAAATCCTGTTGAAAGGAAACAGTCCTTTTTGTACAAACCCTACAGATTACTCCAGGAGCACTGGCAGTTCCTTACGCAGTGGCTCTAGTTTTGGCTTTGCAATTGATTGTGATTTAAAATGTTAATGCATTTTAATTCTTACCACTTCTTGCTGTGTCTCTTCTGCTCTTACTCCATTGATACCTCAGTTACTGGTAAGCCTCAGATTTGCTGATCTTGGTCTGACCTTTATAACTGCAAATGAATGAAAATGCCAGTCACCACTTTTCCTTATTCAAACTTGCAATAAAAATCCATGCAAGCTGTTCTTGTTTTCCTCTATAGCCTTGAACACATAGTTCATGAAATTGTGGTTGTGACAATTTTTCAGCTTCTGCAAAATAAGGATAGATTAGAAGATGAAGTTACCAAACTCCAGCAGAGTCCATGTTCTCTGAAAAAGGTTCTTGGGTCTGGAAGGACAATACCATTAATTTTTCTCTTGGGGAGGTAGGAACAGGACAGGAGCTTGACACAAATGGCTCTCACATAGCTTGCCTATTAAGTTATAGTTTTATAAGATAAGATAATTGGAGTAGAAACAAAAATTTCTACTAAAGTAAACAATTTCTACATTATAAAATGTTTGAAATCACAGAGGAAAGAGAAACTTCTATGAGAATAAAGAGGGCAGCAGAAAATAAAAGGTAAACCAGATAGTTTTTAAACAGCCATAGGTCAAGTAATGTGTGGTTAGTATTTAATAAACTTGGTCCTAAATTCTTTGAAAACATTCTGCCTCAAAAAGGCAAGGAAAAAGATGTATTTAGGGTTGCAAATTAATAATTGGAGGTGCAACAGTCAATATAGTGCCCTGTGAACTGACAAGAGTTGCTGGCAATAGAGTTGTTCCAGCCATTAAAGAAATAAGTCCCCAAGGGTTCAATGTTGGTTCACACCATTCAGTTCCTTATTGTACAACTTCACAGTGCTCCAAAACTTGAAAAACCATTGGACTTCCAAGGGGAGGGAGGATCCAATAAAACAATAGGAAAACAATAGTTGAAGTAGTTTAAAGTTTAGCTATTGAGTAAAAGCAGGTTGTGTTTAAGCACCACTTTTTTTTCCCCAGGTTCCTCTATTAGATGCTCTTGAGAAGAAGACCAAATCATTCCAGCTAAGCAAATCACAGGGAAAAAAAAAATCCCTTTTTCCTCTGCTATTAGAAAGAGGGGAAATACCAGCTTGCAGTGACAACTCCTGGTGTAAATACACATAAACCCATACCCCCCTTAACCCCAAAATTCAGTCACCTTCAATTTTGTCAAAACCCTTGTCTTCACACTGTGGATTACTGTGACAGTTAATAGGTGTCATGTTCACAGCACATCAGACATTTCAAACTGCTCCAGTCCTCAGGAGAATTCAGAAGGTAAGAAGTTGACACGTGCAGTTCGAGGCTTTCTTGGCATTTTTGCTGTTTGCTTTGTGTCTCCCCTCCATACGACTTTTCCCTCTTACTTTGCTTACAGATCAGTTTGTGCAGCTGCTACAGAAGAGAAATAGAAAAAAACAGACAACCAGGTTAATGATAAATAAACCTCTGAGAAATCCTCTTCATTACTTGCTAATGCACTGTGGCAGAAAACACAGTAAGAGATTCTGATTTGAACAGGTTTTTGTTGGATCAGTCCAAACGTGGTGCTGTCACAACACTCACAGGGCATTTTTCTGAATAATGTTTTGTCATCAAGGTCTATCAGCACGCAGTGTCTGATGACAGCAACTTTAGGGTTAATATGATAACATCACAAAGAAATCACAGAATATTCTGAGTTGGAAGGGACCCACAAGGATCATCGAGTCCACAAGGATCAACTCTTGAATGGCCCATACAGGGATCAAACCCAGGACCTCGGTGTTATGAGGTCTAACCTGCTGAGCTGATCTCAGGGTCATCACTCTGCTTTTGTAATTTAGGTCTCCTATTTTTTGTTTTCACTGCTATTTAAAATACTTAAACCTTGCACATGGTGTTCATGCCATGAAAATAAATTGCTCAAGAAATGGTCATCATTCACAATCAGTGTCATTTTATATTTATGTACCTCCTATAGTTTTCAAGAAAGTCTACCTGCTTTACTAATGGCATTTTTAAGACTGAAAATTGTCCTTCTGTAAAAATGCAGTACTAATATCACTGAAAGACATACTTAATGAAAAAAACCCAATGATACAGTCACAGCATATACCTTGAAGATACTTTGTATGCTAGTTTGTAAGAGGAAAAAATAAACGTACCAAAGGAAGTGGGAGTGGTGGGGCAGTCTAATGCTTAAAACATAAATTATAAAAATACTGGGATGCAATTAATTCCACTGAAGCCTCTATATTTCATCCCAGAAATCAATCAAGAGAACGACTTGATTGAATTTTTAGATAATTACTATCCACAAAACCCCTGCCAGACATACTCTTTTCTGCAGAAGCGTGACAGTCTTTTAAGCTAATGAACTAAGCCTTGCAGCATGGGAAGAGAAAATTAAATAAGCAAGAAAATCTATGCTCTGCCATAAACACAAAATGAAACAGCGTTGTAAAACACTGCTGAGAGCCCAAAGGAAACATAAAGGAAGGATTACACACTATCCATGCCTACTCCTGTCACAGGATCACACACTGTCCATGCCTACTCCTGCTCCTTTCACCTCAATTACAAGCCATGGGTTGTGTGTGTGTGAATATGGGGAGAAGAAAATAAGGAAACACAGCGGGGGCTGAACTAGAGAGAACTTAAAGAATTTCAGGTGGGTTTTCTCCACCTGAGCATGCTTTTCCTTTTGCACATTGGCAGGAGCTGGAACAAAAACAAAATGCAGAAACATCAGATATAAGGAATGTAAAAGCCTCCGAGCCTGGTGAGTCTTTCCTGAATCAGACAGACTTTCCTAAAATTCTTGCAATGGCTCCTTGTGTAAGCATTCTGTAACAAGGTGTGCTTCTGACAAGGGAAGGGGAAAAGCAACTAAATTACTTCCCCTCTTCACCTAAATACACACAGGATAATTGTTACTTTCTTCAGATCAGGTCAAAAATCAAGTCTTTTATTTCCTAAAATAGCAACCTTCTGAGCCAAAGAGATGTTATTTGGAACAATGGTTCCTGCTAATGCCAGATGGGATTATTCTCACCTGAGCCTTGTCCCTATGGACAAGTGGCATGAAGCTTAGAAAGCCCTTTCAGCCACAGCTCGTGTTTCTAGGAATGAAGCTGAGGTCAGAGAGGGGGAAAAGGTAACACGCACAGGAAAGAAAAGTTATGTAGGAACCATTTCTTACTTAATTTTCACACTACTAAACCTATCAAAAGAAAGGAATCTGGAGGTTCTATGCCTGGGCACGTCAAGAAATCCACTCTTCAAGTGCATGTAGGAAGAGAGGACCTTGTGTTTGTTTACATCTGTACAAGACCACAGACCTAAAACTTGTGTATCACTGCAGTCTGGTAGGAAGCATGTAATTTACTAAAAAGTAACTCACAAGAAAATAATTGATGAAAACATCCCCAAAACCCACTTTCTACCATATCACTGAAGAATAATAATGCTTGTATGTCCCTCTGGGTTATGTTCCAGAAACTAAAACATATAATCTAATTCCTCTTTGAACTGGACTGGTACTGAATACAAGCATCTCAGGCCCTTAGTCTGCTCGTTGAAGGCTCCTGTATCAGCCCTGCAAACAGGGCTGTCAATGAACCAGGCCAGTAAACCTGAAATTTCTGCTATTGCTGCTGTATGAGTCTCCTTGCTGCACTTCACACTATCATAGGTGACTAATCTGACTTAAGGGCAAGCTAACCCAAAAATTATCTGTTTCCCAGGGACAGGCACAGCATTATGTAGCTCGGTATATTACACAGTTGAACTTGCATTTCCTGAGGATAAATTATGCTTCAAAATTTAGAAAGAAAACAACAATATGCTTAGAGAAGATTGGGATTTCTTAGCATATTCTCTTAATCTATGGTGTTTATGCATCTGTTGTATAAATGATAATAAGTAATAAAAACAAACTAGAAAGAAAATGTTAACAGAAATGTTAACAGAGAAAAGAGATGGATAGAGAGAGCCAGGCAAAGGAACACAAAAAAGGTGTGTTGTCTTGTGGCCATGAATGCACCAGGCACATGGAAATCAATTTTAAAACCTGCTTCCTGGCCTCCTTACTGTCTCAGAGCATGTCTGGAAGATATAATGGTAAAAATATCAATGAACAGTCTCACCTCATCCCCATTTGTGCTCCCACCACTGTCACCAGCCAGCAGAACTGCACTGGAGGCCTTTGGCTGACAAAGGCCTAAATGGGCAGCAGAAACACCTCAAATGTAACACAAATCTTCTGGAGGGGAGGCTAGAAGAGAATATGAGCCTGTCTTTTGATCTGAATATTATTATGACAAATCACTAGTGTGCTCACAAATGGCCACAGCTTTTCTTTAAGCTTAGCAAACTCAAGGGGTTTACTGTATAAAAAACCTTCAGCCTTGTGCCTGTTCCTTTTCCTATCAACAGTTTCTGCTGAAATAAATTATAGCACAGTACAAGTTCTGTGGGATTTATTCAGATTTCAAGAACAACATTAAAATTAACCAGTCTAATGAGAACTATACAAAACATTAGTAATGAGGATTTACATTGGGCAGATAGAACGAAGGTTTTCTGAAAAAAAAGAAAAAAACCCAGCGAGTCACTAACAGGGCAATTGGCTCTTTGTATTCTAAAGACAGACAAAATAGAGGGTTTACTAAAACTAGTGATTTTCATCTCAAAGGTCCTACCACAAAACAAAAATGAATCCACAGCTGTTACAAAACTATTCTAAAAAATCAACATGTTTCAAGAGGATGATAAAACCCTTCAATTCTCCTGTGACTGCTCTACAATAAATGTTTGAATTTGGGTTCATAAATTAATCTCAGCATCACAGTGGTCACTCAAGAAGATGAATTATGCATTATTTGTTTATAAAATGTTACAAACATATAACAAATAGTGTTAATACATAACAAATAAGCTGCTCTTAGCCCAGATAAAAGTACTGAAGACTAGCATGCTCATTCTGCAGTAGAAAATTTATTTGCAACTGAACAAGTAAACAGAAAGACCTGGCTTTTGTCAGCTAGTACCTCCAAATCTTGCATATTGTAATATGACAGAGGCTTGAGAAAAAGGATTTTTGGTTTGGATTCCCTCCCACCCCCACCCCCCAAATATTGTTAGCAGTTTGGATTAAAACAAGCAAAAATACACCACCATGAGAAAAACAACCCTGGTAATTCTCCAAAGAGACTCAGGCATTTCTCCCATGCCTGATTTTACTTCAGTCAAGGCAGGAACGTCAGAAATATTCCCAAAAGACAGTACACAAATCACTGATATGGTGCTGGAAAGGATAAATTATTGTATTCACAAGAATCCTTCAAAATGACAGTAAAATGGCAAGTCTCGCTTGGCAGTCTGATTTTCTGATCTCTGCTGGAGGGAATGGTTACAACTCTTTCTTCTCCCAACAAGAAGCAACTGGTAAGTAACTGCCCCCACAGCACAAATACTTTGTATTTGGAGCTGCAACAAATGATCTCTCTTTTCAAAGCACAGGACTTTTACCCCACAAGCCTGGTTCCTGTGCCTCTTATGGATGAGAAGGAAGGCACTTTAGAGAGGCTACAGTCCTTCCTCATGTATATTTTCTGTTAGCACTTTTCATGCCACATATAAACCAAAATTATTGCAATAATTATATATATATATATTTTAAAAATACAAATATTTTGCAAGACCCTAGCCTTGAAAGTTATTTTTGTCAGAAAGCTGTACTTATATTCAGAAATATTGATAATTAGATATGAGAACACACAAACACGGAATAGTATTTGGATCTCATTTTTCTTTGAAGTTGTCTCTGAAATCCTCTTATCATGCAGGCATTGTCATGTTGTCCTTCCTGTCTTTTGATGGCATTGGCCAAAAGAAAGAGAGAAAGTTCACTAACACTTCTAAAATTAAGATTTCTTCACCATGTAAGTTTTCAGATTCAGTCCTGTCAGCCTCTGTTTCAGTTTCATGATTCACATGAGCTTTGGGGCAAGCCTCAAGTGACAAAATGAATTTACTGCTTCTGGATATTTATTTTTTTAACCTTAACACTGTCTGCTTCCCAGTGCTGGAGTATTCATTACCTTAGATCAGGTTAATAGTGTGCTTATGAGAACTCATTTGTATCTTGAAGCTTTTATATTAAATATGTCATTACCTACTAAATTGACTAAAAAATTCTTTACCTGATAACAATTTCAAGCCTTGTATTGGAACTGACTCTGATTTGCTTTAAATGCTTTTATTTCAGAGCACTTTACTTGTCATGCAAAAATACATTGTACATTACAGGATATAAATGCTAGAGGTTAAGAGGCAGCTGGAGTAGATGTTATGTGGTAAATTGACACATCCCCCTCACACGGATTGCAGTGTCACTGCCCTAATGACAGTGCAATTTGCATATACAAAAGGATAAACCTTAAAAGACAGCAGCAGTTTATTAATTTTAATGTAATCTACCCAAAAAACGCACAAGGGAGAGGTAAATATTTATCTCTGGGATGTCAGCTATCTCTTTTAGTCCATCATGATACATTATTATTTCCTTTGTATCTAAATGACCTGTCAGACTGGAACACAGCTCTGAACAAACCTTCAGTGACAGAAATTACCGCTTCAAAAAATATTTTGCAGTTCCTTGCACTGCAAGGCTTCAAGATGCCAAGTCGTTTTGTAACAGAGAAAATGGAGGACAAGGACAAACAAAGAATCAGTTACCTGACTTTGTTATTCACAGGCAATAGTGTTTTGTTCTTTCAAATAATTTTAAGATTGTTATTGTAGTTGTCATTGCTTTGAAACAAAATTGGCTATCCCTTAACTGACAACTAAACAATCATTAAGGGATTGAAATCAATATCAAGAAAGAGACTAAGCAGCCTCAAGAGCCTTAAATTGAATTCATTCGAAAACCCGCAGAACACCTGATCTACATTCCTGCATGCCCCTAAGGTGAGTTTTAGTTTGATATATAAGGTTTTGAGCTTGCAAACTCTATACATAAATTTTCACATGCAAATACATAAAGCTGATATGAAAACATTTGGCTTCCTACAGGAACAGGAACAGGAACAGACACAACCTAAATACCTGCATCTTTTGTTAGTGTCATTGATGTCCCATGACCAAAGTAATTCTCACCTGAGGTGGCTCAAACCTTTGTTTAGCTCACCCTCAAAGCTGTATCTTTAATAAACTGTATTTTTTCAACCAATATGGCATTGCAGACTACAGCCACTGGTTTCAGCACTAACATTTCATAAGAATTGACAATGCTCTTGCAGAGGTCGGAATGCCATCTCCACAAAGAAAAATTACCACTTTGGCATAATGTAAGAAATCTTTCCCTTTTCACTGCACTCAGAGCTTCCTACCAGAAAAATTTTAGTCAATTTTAGATTACTAAAAACCAGCCTTGTCCATAAAAGAAACTTTTCATACTTCCTCATTGACAAATAGTTTTCAATATAAAATACAAATAATATAATAATATAATACAAAATTATACAAAACACACTTCAGCATTCAAAACTTCCACTGAAATCTGCATAGTTTAGATCAATCAAAGCATCAAATAAAAACTGATACAAACCTTACAAAGTTTGGCCCTCAGAACCTCCACACTTCTGAGATAGAAAAAGGGTGCTATCAATGCACTGGAGAGCTCTATTTTAGATCTTCCTTGAGAGGAGCCTTTCATGGAAGACTGGTAACAGACTCAGCCAGGACTGCTCAGGAATAAAGCCATGCTTGTGTTAGAGCTGCATCCAGACCTTCCTGGAAGAACTGCCCTGTGATGCAGCAGTCCACTATGGAGAATCCCTGATAATATTCTAAAATTTAACAGTTTACTTATTTGTGCTGAAAAACTGCCATGAAGTTATAATGAATACATGAGCTTTACTACAGTGCTACTCAAGAACTCCTATTGAAAATGCACCCTGGCCCCGTGCCAGCAAGGGATGATATTTTTGCATGGGATTTTCAAATCCATTCAGTTGAATTGTTTGATGCTGCTCTGTTATGCCAGCGGTAAAGTTTCCATCAGCATCTAACAGGGAACAATTCCCCAAGTGTCACCTATTTTCTTTCCCTGAGGCTGCCACTGACTTTTCCTGTGACACCAGTCCCTTCTCGCTGCTGCATCCAGCTCCTGAAAGAGTTGCAGCATCACACGTTTGAGGCCACTGGCTCCAATTTTTAATTTGCTAAGTGACAGTCTACAGGGAGATATGGAACCAAAACCTGCTTTAGAAGATTTCCCATGTCTTTTACATAATCTTACGGAAAAATCTCCAATATCCGAGCCTGCAGACTGGGAACTGGCCTGTGAAGTTTTGTACTGCCAGTCTTCAATAGCACTTCAGAAGAGAACTAGGCAGCTGTCTGGCATTACCCCTCCAGTTTCCATGGTTACAGCAATTAGATCCGCGCAAACAAAGCAGCTGAAATTTTCAAATGAAGAGTATTTTAAATCACCCTCTCACACAAAAATCCTGATGACAATAGATATGTTAAAAATATTGATTTTTTTTTAGTTGAAAGCCCACCCACAGATGCAACATTGTTAAAATAAAGGTTGTGTAAGAGAAGAAAATAAATCCAACTTTTAACCTTTTCTTTTTAGATGAGATAAACTACAAAAACAAGGAAAGGTTAACAATATTTACTGGGAAAATGATTTCCTGTTACACAGCTTGTTTTGCAATACCAACAAAATTTAGAAAGATTTTTTTCCTTCTTGGTGCGTGTGGGAGGGGAAATCAAACCAAACCACCAACAGGGAAGGTATATTTGCTTTTAGGACAACTAGAAAAGGTGCTTTGCAAATATGTCCAACTTTAATTGTTTGCAGTGATCCCAAAATATGACACTCTTAGACACAAATTTGGAATCAAGCTTAAAAAATTTATTTATTAAACTCACTGGAAATACTTAATACACTGAGGCAAGTAATAGGAATATGCAAGAATGACTGCAACCAAGTCACTTGTAAATATAGAAGGCTGAATTAAAATCTCAAAAGAAGAAGAGTTTATTACAAATTTGTTAGCTTTTATTTGGTTTGATGTGTCTAAGAAGTCTCATTTTAAACTTCCATTATGCTTCCTGTATCATTGTGTTTGTGGTAAGGAACAAACAAAATAGTCCAACCTTCTCAAAAGATGGGAGAAAAAGTGACTAAATGCAAGGAAGGAAAGTTTGGATTCCCTTCTCATCAGGAACTATTTCCACAGAGATTCAATAAATCCGCAAGGTTTGCCAAGGGAAAATTTTGTGTGAACTTCTTCTATAATTTATTTTGAACTACAAACAACTTCCTTTTACAGATATGATATTAATTATTAACTTCTCTGAGAGGAGTTGATATGCTAAGATCCTTTATGGTATGGGTGTTACTAATTCTTTCATGATTTAAAAATATAACTCAGAAATTCAAAGCCTATATTCAGTGACCAAGGTTCTAATGAACTCTTTAGGTTGAAAGTATAATATATTGTGAATATTAATTATTTAATTCTTACTGAATTAAATAACTTTTTTATACTAATGGTTTCAGATTTCTCTGAGTTTTCTCAGTTGAATGGCAACACTTAAACTGGCCACCCTTCCTGCACGTTCTACCTCAGACACCTGATAAGAATTCAATAAAACACTCTCTGGATTCTTTAATGGGCAAACAGGCAACACATACTCCACTAGAGAGCACACAGTAGACCGACTATGGCACAGCTGAGTTTTAAGTGATTAGCACAGCATGCAAATTTAAAGACTGAATACCTCATACTAAATTAAGAGACAAATTAGATGTATAAGTTCTGCTAGACTCAGATATCACAGAAGGGTAACTGCATATTGATGCAAAGCAAGCTTTTCCAGTTGTTAGGCTGAGTCACCAAGCAGACCAACAGCAGGACCAGGCCAGTTCACCCCCTGTCCCCCAAAACCTCCCTCCCTGCACATCTGCAGGGCACAAAACCGACCATGCAAAGAGCAGGCAGAGTGAGCAGCTAAAAAGACTCTGTGTCTGGTTTACTTTTCCTCTGGGGACTTAGAACTCAAAAGGTAGCTGGACATGGCAGCTACAGGTCACAAGATTTTTTGCCTCCTCCACTGAAAGCACAATTAGTTACCCTTGTAATTTACTATTGCAAAGCTGGTGCTTGGGCATATTTTGGGGCACATTTTTGGGCACATTAACCTGTTTCATAAAGACTTCCCAAATCTGTGCTGTCCAACTGCACCAAGATGTTCTAGGAATGGCCAGCAGCCTATCCCAAATCCCAACAATTTCAAAGAAACAAAAACAACCCCCCTGCTCCACACTTCCAAGGAAGCCACAAAATTAGAACAACTGATATAATATAGCCATTAGGAGAGAAGTAGGGAAATGTGAAATCCTAATTCTGTGATGACAAACTGCTTCAAACATGATTTTTAGAGAATAAGCACTGTTCAGACTCCCCTCCAAAGCAGCTTTCCCTGTATTAACCATTAATGAGAGTCAGCAAGAACCAACAAAAGGAAAACAGGCATAGAGGGCTATGGGAGACTGAAAAGGAAAAATCCAACAGAGAATGACGTGGCTTCACTAGCACAGCTGTATTTTCTTTTCCTGTCCATGCAGCTTAACCAGAAGAGTATACCTCTCTCCTCTTCTTTTTATAAAGAAGGAGAGGGCTGCGCCATAGAAAGAGGACAAATCTAGATTGTGTGCTACAAAAATTAGTCAAATAACAGAATTAGTTCATTTTCAAGGCTTTCTTTACCGACTACTGCAAGTTTTGTAGTGTCTAACTACATAGCCAGAGGGGGGGGATATATATACATATTCATTAGAAGTGTGCGTGGCAAGGTTTAAAAAACCCGAGACATTAATGTGGAGAGTGTTAACAATTCAAGGCAGGAACTATTTAAATTAAATGATTTAAAGACTGAAATAGCATCAAGCTATTCTGGGGAAGCAGAATTTATTTCTGTAACCACATAGCTTTCCCTGCACACACTATGTTTCTAGCTTGCTGTCACTATAAAACTTTCTATTATAGATTGCTGGGGATACCTAGAAGCACATAAGGATAATTTGTCTATCATGACATGCTGTATCAGTAAATATCCAGGCTACATCAGTTAGATAAATGGGGGATTCAAAGCTTAAGTAATAAAAATTTTGCTTGTTTACTACTTCTTCCAGAGAGCTTTTCATATTGCATAACATAAAAAGTTAAAGGAACCAGAGGAAAGCTAGGCAGCAAGTGCATTTCTTTACAAAATATGCTGGATTTGAACACAGACAAACTTACGAGACAAACCTCCATGAACATGGGCTATCATTCACTCTGTGAAGTTACCTTTAGCTTTAAGAAAAAAAATAACACCAAACTGGGAGGGGAAAGTGGCACTAGCAATGCACTGCATTCAGACAGCACACCCTGTATCTTCATTACAGTCGA
>JAWWES010000021.1:7188493-7269191 GCA_035583135.1 Lophotriccus pileatus
ACCAAACTGGGAGGGGAAAGTGGCACTAGCAATGCACTGCATTCAGACAGCACACCCTGTATCTTCATTACAGTCGACTTGCTATTCTCATTTACACGGATGTCTTTAACAGTTTGGTAGAGTGACAGAAAATTTCCAAAGACTGACAGACAACATCAGTGTTAAAAACAATCACAATAACAATTCCAATCTATAAATACATGGGTTTGATCTCTCAAGGACCAAATAATTTCAAAACTTTCTTCAGCATGCAGTGGAAGAACAGCTGGAAGCTGCAGTTTGAGCTTTATAACATGAATTAAAGCAAAATGCAACACACTTCATTAACATGCTGCAGCAGTGACCCATCTCAGCCTCCAAATCTGCCCACGTGTGGTGGCAGAGACTGAAAATGGCCCAAACTGCAGCACCTGTTACGCTGCTTATTAAATCACAGCTGTCAAGTCAGGGGTTTTTAAGACAGAAAAAGCCCATTTTTAGCAGCAATCCATTCCTGTGATCTGCAGTTTGCAACATTCACTGCCACCAAGTTGATTTGCCACGCACTGCAAACAGTGCAGGGATGTGATGTCTTTGCAAAAGGTGTCACTTTATTGTGACACAACACACAACAAAATTCCCAAATGCTGGAGCGTTTAACACTCAAGGAAAAGGAAGGCAGGGAGAGCTGCCATGACTGCCCTGCACGGGTGTGCACCCATGTTCCTTGTTTGCAGGGAAGCACAACATAGACTGGGAATACTTTTCCTGGCAGTTGCACTTCTGCCTTCCTTCAAAGATGAATTAGGGCATCACTGGGGCTGCTTCAGGCCCCAGACTGGTCTGTCTGCCTCGTTCACCAGGTCTGGAATTAATCTTGAAAGGACACCGGTGTTGCACCTCCAGGAAAAAATTCCGCATAAAGGAGAATCAGAGGGATCAAATAGAAGTTCAAAGACACAGAGGCAAGAAAAAGCAGACACCTTGGAATTACAGGTTCAGACCCTTCCTCCTAAGGCAAACTCCTGCAAGTGTCCTCCAGAAACACGGAACAAATTGTGCAATGCTCATTGTAGAATACACCAAGTCAGGTAATCCACGTGAAAGGTCCCAGCATTGGTTAGAAAATCAGCTGTACAAAATGAGAATTTCCCAGGCTGACAAGGAATTCTTTTAGTATATTTTATACCATCATTAGGACAACCCTAGTTCAAAAATAAGTGCAATACAGTATAGCACACATTAAACGAAAATACTGTATTTTTCTAGATTTTCTAGAGTCTACAGGAGTCGTTCTTGGGGAAAGAAAAAGAAGGAAATTTAAGTGTCTCAATAGATTTAGGATTGAGAACACAAGGACAGAATAGCACAATAAGATTTCAGAGGTTTGTGTTGAAACATTACCATTTCAAAAATCTTTATTGAACAAAAACTAGGAAACGTGGTATTTGACATGCTGTAGATTCTGAATATGTGCAGAAACAAAAAAGAAATGAGATATTAAAGGAAAAAGAGCAAAACAAGCTATTAATTGTTTCTATGGCTGCATTTGTTCGTGCAAAACTGCCTTGGAAAGAAAATTCTGTTGTAGCTTAAGACAATCAGGTTAGGAGAATTATTTAAGTAGAAAGTAATTTTTTTTTTAATTCTAAATTAAGAAGATTTAAAATATGTTTATTGAAAAGACTGCCTTAAATACAGAAATAAGAGGTAAAACAGAACTCTCTCATTAGCACCACTGGAGCAGAATTATTTGCATTGAGTCTTACTTGGTGCACAGAGGAGAAAATCAGATCCAAGACAACAGCAGTTATTTCTACTTAAGAGTCCCCTCTGTGTCAAGAAAAGTACCAAAATGCTTCACAAGAATTTGCATTCATTCTATTCCAGGTTTGAGGAAACTAGATTTTATTTCCCAACCACAGCACACTGTCAGTTTTTATCACTCCCTATCCTTTTTGTAACAGAGTGGGACTGACACAATCTATCCTGACTTAACAGAACCTGAGCTGTCATCTGTGAAATCTGAAAAAGCATTTCTCTAATGCTGCAGTGACATGAAACATATTTTATTTTTAACATCAGCTTGTTTTTTAATACTTGAGGCAAAAAACCCCATCACATAAAATACTTCATTGACACCTGAATTCTCTAAACAGTGCAATTGCATTACCATCCTGGCCTTTCTCATGCAGAGTGGTACATAAATTCCATACCAGTTTAGTTGACATTTCTGTTCTGTGTGTTAGTTCATGCATAATCCAGGGCTGAGTGTCTATGAATACACATCAACAACTGCATCAATCACACATATAAAGCCTAGTTAAAAACAGATTTTTACCCTTTTTACTCTGTTGTGACCAAGTATTTAGCTATCATCACCGTCATACTGAACAGAATAAAAGTGAAACAAATCAATACAGAAGCCTTGGGGGTAAAGACTTGTGATGACAGTCATAAAACTCACATATAGGAAACTAAAACTTTAACATACAAAGCATGTATGCGACATTTTGTCACACTTTACAATCTTTACAGGTTGCCAGAATGCCCTTAATCTGTCATCTACTCCTCGTGGTGATGGTGAAGTTGATAATGTCAGTCAATTGACAGGAACCAGCACTGGTGCTGAAGACACAGTATTATGTGGTCCCATTAAAAAAAAAATCAGCAAGACGTTTCTTCATATATTCACTATATTTCTCTAAGATTCTCACGGGGAAATTTAACAAGTCAAATTAGCTCCTAATGACATCTTCTAAAGCCCCACCATGAGGGAGTGGTACTGCTCTTCCTGGTAGCAAACCACTGGGTGAGTTTAGACAATCTCTGACACCTCACCCAAAGGCATGAGGATCCACAAGACTCAGTAAGCAGCGTAACACTTCTAAGCCCCCAGGTGGCTTTGTTCTACTCTGTTCTACCATAGTGTTCACCATTTTTGTATGCAAATGCTTGGTCACTGCCTCCTCCCCTTCTTGCAGCAAAGGGGACCCTGGTGGCTCAGGGGTCTGTGAAAGTGCCACCTTGGCTGTACCTGGGGCTGCTGCCTCGTTCAGCCCATTGCCTTGTTGCACACACACCTGCCAGCACAACTGGTAAAACTGAGCAGGAAAGATAAAGGGAAAAACCCCAGATGCTTCCAGGTGGCAGCACTGTCTCATAAGCCACTGCTTTAAAAGTAGACTGGTATGAAAATCAATCATTCAAGATGCTATTATTAAAGAATAATTAAGAAAAAAAGCACCAAAGAGATGAAAACACCACTAAATAGAAAAAAA
The DNA here is from genome assembly GCA_035583135.1 of Lophotriccus pileatus. Lineage (NCBI taxonomy): Eukaryota > Metazoa > Chordata > Aves > Passeriformes > Tyrannidae > Lophotriccus > Lophotriccus pileatus. Next base: position 7,191,754 of record JAWWES010000021.1, read on the forward strand.
ATATGTCAGAAAATAGATAAAGCCCTGACAGTTAGATATAACAAAATAAAAAAAGGGGAATCTGGAGAAGAAAGTAACCTTTGAAAACTGAAGTTATCTACAGACATGCTATTTTAGAAGAACTTCAAGTGAGCATCTTTCTCTGAAGTTCTCATATACATTGACACAAATTCCTTTTATTTAAAAATATGTCTAACATTCAGAATGTGTCAATATAAGTGCGTTTTGTAGGACTCACAGGAAGAAACAAAATGAAAAACAATACTGCTTTCTACTTCACACACAGGATAAAAGTTTAATGGCCCTGCCATCCTGTATCCTTTTGCAATACAGCTCACAGATGGGTCTGGGTGTGTTTCATTTAAAATCACAGTCGGACCCAGACATCAGCTTTTCATGTTTAGTTTCTGCCACGTTTTTCCTACTCATCACATGAACCATAAAACTCTGTCTAACTTCTAGTCTCATGGCATCTAGAAATAGTCTTTGATCTTATTCCCATGGACCCCCATTGCTATTGAAATCTTTGATGTTAACATATTTTTTGTATGGCAAAGTTCTTCAAAAGTCCCCTTGAACACCTAAAAAGCATGAAACAAATTGACTGCTTTGGTAGAATATTTTACTAGAAGGCTTGAACAAGCTGTTAGATAAACTCAGATCTGCTAAAACTGGGGTGTTACAACACTTGGTTTGCAAAGATGCTTTGATATCAACATCTAAAAACCAGTAAGCTGAGGATCTATTATCAGATCACTGTTTACAAAACAGGAAAATGCTGCTGGCATCCTCGCTCAGGGATTCAGCTGTTCCTGGCATTCTGCTTCTATATGTGGCCACAAGTCCTTTGCTACCTATGACCTGAAAGACAAACCTTTATGAGTTTACCCTACTCTAACCTCACCTTAGGTTTCGTGACAAAGCTTCAGCAAATTACACAGACTAAAGCAACCAAAGAGAACTGTTTGTGGGATAACAGCAATAAAAAGGAGAAAACCCCCAAGCCAACAAGCCCAATCCCCAAAAGCAAATCAGCCACCAGTTCAAAACCAGTAAAGAATGACTGGGATGACAGAAATTGTTTTCAAAACTTGTGAAGTTAACTAGTAAAAAATCCAGTAGGAATTATGCATAGAAATGTCATTCCAAGAGTGATGCAGATTTCTATCACCCTGTTCCTTACAGACACGTTGCCTCCCACACTGGGTGATTTTGGAATTGATAACCATGCTGTTGATAGAGGGTGAAAACACATTGCAGGAAAGGACCAGATGAGGGCCAGCATTAACCTCTCCCTAACCTATGCAATAGGGCCTGTCCTGGAGGTATTTTTCTCCCTAATGAGAGCTGTAACCCCATGGCTTTCATGCTTCCTGAGAATGGGAAATGTTGTACAGACCAACGGGGCTCATCAGTGTTCCCTAATCCAAGACATACAAGATGAACAGAATTGCTGCCAATATACTCAGATGTTTAAATAGAAGTCTACAGTTATTTTTTCTGATTTCATTAATCCCAGTAGGTATTCTACTCCATCACATTATCAGCTGGTAAGATACAAGCTTAGCAATAGTAACATAGTAAAAATGTTCCCACATTCCAAGTCTCTCCTGTCACCAATGCACTAGTTCTCAGTGCAGTGAGTATTCCTTCAGGCTCATTACATTTCTTGGTAGGTGGACTTTTTAAGTGCTACTTTACTGATGTACTGTGTTACAGAATATTGCATATCTATTACAGATCAATTCAGACACAAAAGAAACAATATGTAATGCTGCTCTACATCCAAAAGTCATGTCTTCAAACACCAAAGAGATTTCTATTTACTATTCCTTTTCATGAACCTCTGCATTCTGGTCCTTATCAGGATCCTATATCTGCAAACTGAAACAAAGGAGAGTTATCCAACAACTTAAATGTATGTTTCCCTACTCAGTTTGACAGACTTAAGAGCTCCAACAGTATCAACTGCTGACCAGAATTTTTATGTAACTTCTTAAACTGTACTCACTGCAGATTTTGATGTGATGTGCACATTCTTAATATAAAGTCATCTCACTTTTCTTGGGTATCTGGGAAAGACTGAAAGAAATAATTTTTTAAGTCTGCAGGTTACTGCTTTGGTGTGACTTTGAGAAACGGCACAACATAACCACTGAATATTATGTTTTTAAGAGGAACACTCAAAACAATTATCACCCTCCAACACGGTGTCTACCCTGTCCCTCCATCTTATTGTCTCAGCTTAACACCTAGTCCCCATTTGATAATTAAAGTTCATGGAGATACTAAAGTACAGTATACCATCATTATACTATTTTGGATAGACTTAAGTGCATGGCACAGCTTAGAAAAGCTAAAGGTCAAAAATGCAATACAGATTATAATTTAAATGACATCAGATTGCTTCTCAGAGCATGATCACTTTCTCAGACATTTGTTTCACAATTTTATTTTTGTATTCCTAATATTATTTCAAAGGAAAAAAATCAAATCCCCACTCTGTGTGACAAACAAACAAATCTGAATTATGATTACTTGATATTATTATACAGGTAAAACTTATACTGCACACATTAAGATAGCTTACTGTTACCTGAGTATATCACTTCAGCTATTCTACTAGCATTAGTAAATCATTCCTGATTAAAATTTGCTTTGAGTCACACCCACTATTTCTTAGGAGATGTTGTAGATGTATTGTGTCTGGAAGCAGAGATCTTGGAGGGGCTTGCTGAAAATAATAAGTTTCTCCTTTAAATTTGTCACAATATAAAAACATTTCAAGATGCTGGTTTATTTCCTCCCTTAATTTTGCAACTTAGAAAGGCAAAACAAACAGCCTATTAACCTACTAGCTGAATGGAAATACCCTGGCTGGAATCCAAACTGGTATTAGTAATATCCTTTAGGTTGAAAGAAAATAATTCTCAAAGATTAATTTGATCTTTATTTTACTGCCCCGCACTGGTTCTTTGCTTTGCAAAGTTCTTAAATCGGGACATTTATTACCAAGAAATATCCTTAAGACAACTAATTTTCCTTCCTGTGCACACATTCATTCAAAGGAAAACAGTCATTTTCTACCCACACCTCAGAAGCTATGGATTGTATTTTAAATCCCCTAAAGAGGCTCCTAGAGCTAGCACAGAAATATCAAACACATCTGAAGGGAAAGGTACCACCTTTACTGTATTTCTAGTCAGCCAAACATTTATATGTATATCTATTTACAGTACGTTTATTCCCTCATAGAAACCTTGAATTAGTCAAAGCAAATATGTTCATAATTCCAGTTTTTTTGTTTGATTGGTTGGTTTTGGAAGGACAATATGTACAACTTAACATTACCAATAAACTGCTTATCAGCTCATCGATCACCAGTAGTTCATATAATAGCATATCCACTGTACCAATTTCCTAAAAACTTAATGCTTCAAGGATTGTGCACAGGAAGAGTTCAAAAGCACACTAGGTAGAGTTTGAAAGCTTTCTCTAGAATACAAAGGGGTCCAGTGCCTTTGACAAAAGGACTGGGAAGTGGCCTCACTGAAACTTGCACAGAGATTTCATTAAAAATAAGCAGCTTGTTATTAGCCAGGAAGTTCTCAGAATTCTGGTATTACACACCCTGAGGGGACACAAGTTTAGAAACTGTTTCTTATGCAGTACTCTGGCTAGCAATTGTTCCAAATGTGACAGGACAGAAGCACTATTTGTGTTTCTAGAGTTGAAAAAATACAGGTTACATCACCGTCAGAAGGGCAACTCCAGCCTGAAGGCATTGGAACTAAAGGTAAGAGGATACAGAGTCTGAACAAACACGTGTCACTTGAATCACTTGTATCTCAACCTGGAGTAAAAACAAACCAGTGAGTGACAGAATGCAAGAGAAACAGGGCTTAGAAATGCAGAACTCAACTAAGATCACTGAATTAATTTCAGACGTGCATTTTGCCATATACTTAGACACAGTAAAATGAAAGGGAAGAGGAAGTTATCCTGTTAAAAATTTCTTCAACTATTTGACTTTCCAACAGCAAAGATGTTGCAAAACTGTGTACTGACATTTACAGCTCACACAAGATTGATTAAAGGATCAGGAAATCAAACTCCGTAATTAGTCCTGAAAAAGCCACAGGTGCCAAACTGCTATCAACAGACTGAGGGGATGTAAAATTTCAAAATTAAAGATTGTTATACATCATCTACAAGGAGACAGAAGGAGCAATATGCAGATAACTCAAAGAAAATAATGCTCGAACATTTCCAAAAGATAACTGAAATTTAGATTATGACAGGATTGTTAACCTTTCATGGAATTTCTAGGGATAATGCACTGCTTTCTGAAGCCACTAAATCTAAGGAGCTACAAGATTTTCTGAAGTTATTATGTCCTCCCTCACATCTTATTTCCTTAGTTTTGTCTACAAACATTCCTTCTAGCCATTTCTTAAAAACCTGTGCAGTATTTTAGAACAGTATCTCCACCTCTACTTGTCAAAGGGATGAAAGAACTGTCAGTCAAAGGAACACCATACCATGGTTATTTCCTTATATCCTTTATTTTATGTTTATATATATTTCTTATATTTCTTTCCCCTCTCCACACCCACCTGGAGATCAATGAACTGCACTCTAAGCAGCAACTTCATGAAAGCTTAGAGCTGTTATTTAGGAAGCAAAAGCAATGGACATCCTATGAAATACAACGCAGGGTCTCTCAGCAGCATTATATTTCAGTATAAGAACAACCTGCTTTAATGAGATCAACCCATGCCTTTCACGCAAAACTGCAAAGTAGATGCAAACTTGATGCAATCTTACATCAGCCCAACGTTCTTCCAAGATTTAGATATTTGGTGTTTAGGTGGCTCTCAGGGTTTGACCTTTTTTTGTTTGTTTTCATTTGTTTGTTTGGGGTTTTTGTTTGTTTGGTTTGGTTTTTTAAAACTAGGGTTTTCTCAGAGCAATCTGAGTCATCAAACATAAAAATTCACCTGATAATGGAAGTCTGATCTTCTTGTCCTCCACACAAATGCTGTGATTTAATATAAGATGCCTTATTCCTTGAATGCTTCTGGGTTTTGTACACCAGCCACTGCTGCTGGCACGACTTCAGTGTGCTTATCAACACTAACTGATCAGGTATGTTGGATTTAGGCAGAGAAACAACTGGTTTAAGGATATTTATGAAGCTCAGAAGTGACAGAAACAGCAAATGGTCCTTTATGCCGAGCATAGCTTTGCACATGCACAGAAGCAGAGCTTTCAGTCGCACATCCAACTTCACATCTGCTCAAACTTCAGTGCTGTAATTCTGTCTGAAGCCCATTTTCTACCTGCATGCCTTCTTTGCATTTCTAAGCTGGTTGTTAAAACTAATGCTCATCACAGAAATATAGATAAGAACAATGGAATTAAGAGAAATGAAAGGAGCATTCTGCCTTAGAAAAACACCCAAATGGAACGAGTGCTCCAAATGGATTTGAAAGAAAATTACTGCAATTTTAAAAATTGTATTAACTTGCTGTGTTCTACATAATGGTTCTCCAGTCATTACTACATTTTTTGGAGCTCCATTTTCCTCTTTTCTGTCTGTGTTACTCATTATTTGTGCTATTTATACAACATATATTGACAACCACTCTAATATACATACATATCTCGACTAACAAGATGGCAAAGGAGGGTAGGGGAAAGTAATAACCCTACCAAGTAAAATTCTTTAGGGTGTCAACAAGTGCAAAGTCCACATTCTGGACAATAAGTCACTGATTTCTTTTGGGGTCATACTGAATTTCCACGCCTAATTCCTAAAGCCAGTTACTCTACTAAAATTGCTTAAGATTAAAAATAAAGTATTTACAAGTAAAGTAAAAAGCCCTCACACTTCAGTTAGCTCAGAGGTAGGTTCCCACAGGGTCAGAAATAGAGCTCACTGGGACACTTACCCATTCCTTGTTTTTGTGTTATAGGGAATGCTGATATTCTTCTTTAAAGATTTCAGTCCCAACTGCTCTATTACTCATTTGTATATCATCTGACTACCAAATATGAAATCTCTCTGACAATTAGAAAAGCCTAAACATTTCAGTCAGTTTCTTCAAAACACCATTTCAGAATTTCGTATAAATAAATTCTTCCTGGGCTATTTGGTGAGCACAGTCAAATAATACTCAATTATTTTTGCTTTAACTATTCACAAATTCTTGATGTAAGAGTTGTGTGAACTCTACAGACTGAACTAACTTCCACAATTTTGAATTGCAAATTATTTAAATGGAATTTGTCTGGAGCAGGTTGGTTTCATTATCTGAAGTCGAGACATGCATCACAGGCTGGGAGTTGTAGGTTTTGAATTTAAAACCTCTTTCAAATTGACGAGTTCCTCTGCTGTAATCAAAAGAACAGCAGGTATACATTTTATCCAAATGACTCAAATCACCATGGGAAAATGTGATGAGGGTTTCTAACATGAGTTAGATATTTTAAGTTTAGCAAAGCACACCTCCATTTTCTAACCTTGAGAGCCAGTAGCATTCTCCACTACTTGAACTGCTCACCCAAGCAAAAACCAGATTCACAACCCACTCCTTTGAACTCATTCAACTCCTCTCTGGACAAAAGTATCAATCCAATAATTTTCAGGAAAAAAACCCAACCAAACACAATAATTTTATACCTTTTTAAAATACAAGATTCCACCAAAGCCCCCCCAAAATAAAACTCCAATAGTACAGAAGATAAGGAGTCCAGAACACCAAGTTGGCAATAATAAATCAAATTGCAAAGGCAAAGTAAGGACTTGCCAATGGAAGAGAGAGATGATACTTTCAGGGGAAAAAACCTGAGTATGCCAGACAAAGAAATAAACTGCTAATACTGAAGAAGGAAAACCTATTTATTTGAAGAATGTTCTTTTTCAAGGTTTGCATCTTTTCAGCAATTAATCAAGATATCTGCTTACCTATAGCATTTCCATAGCCCACATGTATTTCTACTGAATTAAAGAGAGTAGCTGAAGGTAAGTAGCATTCTATTGTTACATTTTATTTATATTTATGAATTTGTCAGTGCAGAAATTTTTGCTCAACATGTAAAAAAGAGGAAATACCAAGATTTTTAACTACTGAGATTATGTCATTGCCAGAATCTAAATGGGTCACTAGTTATTGCAATGAAAAAAAAACCCAACCCAACCAACCAAAAAACAGAAAAAAACCCAAAAAACTTTATTCTAGCTGGAATAATTTTTATTCTATTGCACCTAAAATATTGCTACCATCATCCAGAGCTTCCTATACATAACCTTATGTGACCTACCTACTGAGATTTACATATTTATACATCTAAACCAAAAATCAAACAGTTTATCAGGGTAGTAAAAAAAACAGTAAGGAAAATACAAAACCTGTACCTAGGGAATCCCAGCAACTAAAGCAGAAGGTGGGCTCTTCCTGGGCTTAGGGAAAATGAAGGTGCTTGGAGGTGCAGGACATGGCCCCAACCCATGAGCCAGTGTGCTTGCAGGTCTGCCCATGTGGGCAGGCAGCAGGAGCAACTCCAGGACTGGAGCAACTCCTGGAAGGGCCTGAATGCCTGGGGAACTGGAAAGTAACTTGTTGTACAAGATCCTTGTGCAGCAAACTGCAGGGGAACAGCAGGGAGACCATTGACCAAGCTGTGGCCTCACCTTACTACACCTTACGGTGTGTCACCACTGGCACAGCGTGGGCCACAAGGGAATGAAGGGGCTCAAGCTGGGGAAAAGCCCAACTCCAGCTTGTGCTCCATGTTCAGGAGCAGGCAACACTGTAGGCAGGCTGCACATAAGCAACCTTTGGCAGCCCTACTAAAACGGGCTCTGTTTTATTCAGGACCCTCAAATCCCTTTTTCTGTTGCATCGGTTCTTAGCTTTTGACCTTTCCATCCCAAACTGTCCCAACATGCAATCAAATACTCTGTGTGCACATACACCTCATTCAATTAAAAATGCAAAAAGCCCCCTACACATACAATTGGCTATTCCTGTGTTCAGCTCTTTCCACAGCCATTGCAAAAGCTTCAGCTGGGCAAGCGGGAACACATGGCAGTGCCCAGCCATGGAGGTGAGTGAGCTGCACTCCTGCCCAAACTCCTGTCCACCTTGTCAAACCGCAGACAGAACACAACCGGGGAGAAAAGCAAAGTCCCTCCAGAAAAAGAAATGAGGTGGGAAGATGAGACTCTTAGAAGAAGGGACTGGCTACGGGAGCTGGTGTGCGGCTCCCTCAGGGCAGCGCCCTGCCCGAGGCGGGGGAAGGTGCGAGGGAAGGTGCGAGGAGCGGCTGGGGCTCGCACTGCCCCTCTGCGCTTTGGGAAGCCCGGGGGAAGTACCTGAAAGGGCGAATTTCCCCCGGCCGGCGCTGGGCTGTGCCGGGGCTCCCGGCAGCTCTCTCGGAAGGCCACTCAGCTGCGAGGGAACAGCGGCTGCGCCCGCCGGCGGTGATGAGCTGGGGGATGCTCTCACCTGAGGGCAGGGATGGTGTCCGCCCCGTGCGCGCCCCTCGGGGCGCGGAGGAAGCGGTGTGGCAGCTCCTGCTACACTGTGGGTGCCCCTCGGTGTCGGCTGCCAGGTATTCACTCTTCTTTTCGGGGCTGTGGTGCTTTGGGGTAAGTTTATCCTTACCCCAGTGACTCTGAGGCGAGGGAGCAGAAAAAGCCTCCGGTTTGGGGTGGCCTTACTTCAGCCTTCTCCTTCTGGTCTAGAAGAGGGTGAGGAATTACGGGAGGAATTCCTGTTTCTCCCCAGTTAGCTGAGGAAGAACCTTGAGGAGAGGGAAGCCAGAGGATGGAGGTGGATGCCGAGCAGGTGAGGAGGAGGAGGAGCAGGAAAAAAGCATCACATGGTTGTAGGGTTCACATCACCTTTCTCAGGAGAGTAGGGACGGGGGACCTGTGATACACATTTGGTGGACAAAGTAGAAATTTCAAAAGATGAAATACATACCTGTGGTTTATGTAGAAAGAAACAAGAAGAACAAAATGTAGGAGCACTGATGCATTAAAACAGATACTCTAAACCACTGTAACTCCCCAGAAACTTAATGTTTGTGTTTCCTACTGTGTAGACTTCAGGAAAGAAAAATGCTCAGCATATTTAATTTCAATGATATAAACATGTAACTAAAAATATTTGAGCTATTTAACTTAAATATCAGTTTCAGTGATATTCTTCATCAGCATAACATTTTCTCCAAGTTGGTTATTACACCTTCAAACTGTATTATCAGACTGCAATTGCCAAAGCTTTTTGTGAATGCCTACAACAGATTTTACTGAACCAAAAATATTTATACAGTTCTTTAATATCAGCTGCTATGTGTATAACATTTGTGGTTGCAACAGATATAATAATGTGGAGATCATGAAACTGTAAAGGAGGAGAAATGAGCAAATTAGAAACAATTAAATCAGATTCTTTGGGTCTGTATTCAAACCATAGAAAGGGTGAGAAATATGTTGTAATTTTGGATCAAGAATGGGCCAGTTTGGTCTCTTTAATAGTTTTAATGATCTATAAAAGTCTATAATTCCAACCATTTAAATTGACTTGATAACGGCAAAGAAATTACGCTAATAATATTATTGTATATTAAAAATTATGCTAATTTTAGGCTTTAAGAATACAGATGTACAGCTCAAATGTTGTGTTCTCGTTAGTTGTGCAGTAGGACATGACATAAAGTAGGTATTTTGTCATTGTTAGAGTCAAAATGCCTTGAGTCATAAATAGGTTGCACATCTGTTTGGTAGAGGAGGGGCTATACTTGTCAGCAAAACAAAATAACTCATAGGACAACATTGATGAATAAATATAATAAAGAAAAGCTGTTGCCTGTGGAAGGAAGAGGGGGGGAAATGTGACTCTCAGCTGTTTTCTTATTTGCTGGAAACAAAAACCGTAATGTTACCTCCTAAAATCTGATCTTAAGGGTTTATTTCCGCTGGTGCAGAAATAATGCAAGCAAAGTCTTTGTCATTTCAAAGATCAATTGATTGATTTACAACTAAAAAAAAAAAGGACAAAAAAGAGAAAAAGATAGTGTCTGAAGGCATAAGAAAGAAACTGAAGCTCTGGAGACCTGCTGCAGAAACCAGTAACTTGAAATGGCATTTGTTTACTGATACCTGGAAAATAGCTTATTCTTTCAGAAGTAATTTAAAAATGTATTTTGCTTTGTGGAGAATATTTTAGTATCAAGAAATGAGCCAGAAAGTAATGTCCATTTTGTGGTCATCAGTATTCCAGCAGAACCTTTCGTAAGTCTGATTTAATTTGCAAAAGCAATGGAACAGTTTGAGAAAAGTGTAGGCACTAAATATTTTCACAAAATCATAACCAAGCAAAGGTGATTTCACTTTAGTTTTGCTCTGGGCTACTGACACTTATTGTTTATCCTTGAATAAGCAGCCTGTTTTAATGAACTCTCACTACAGCAATATTAGCATTGTGTTCCAAGAATGAGTGGAAGGGTGTGCTCTGTAGCCACCACACCCTGTCCTCAGCTGTCCTATCCCTGGGCAGGCTGAGACTCAGAGTGTCCACAGAGTTCACCTGGAATGTCAGGTTTTAAGACTTCAAGTGTTACTTTTGATGCTGAATACACAGGTTATCTTTGAGAAAATGAGGAAAAGTATCCTTTAATCATCGATGAGCTGTCTGTTTAATTTTCATTAATATCTTGATACTCTTTCTTTGATACAAATTTTTTCTTCATGATGAAATTTCATGTGCACTTTTATCTCTTGTACTCAAGGTATGAAAATACTGCACCATGATAAGTGTATTATGACAATTGGAGATATGATATTGGAGAAAATTATTTTTACAGAAGACAAAAAACGTTTTTAACACTTCTGCTAAACTTTTTGGTTAGAGTGACCTTCAACTTGGTTGGTTTACATCTCTTATGTAGTTCTTGGTTCAAGCAGGGTGAGGAGTAGTCCCACTTATCTCAAATGGCTGACAGTGACTGGGCATGAACATAGTGCAAAGAGCCCAAAGGAAACTGCAACTGCTTTTCATTAATTTATCAGAAATAGCAGTAAATGCAATAAATATGAATCCCTGTGAATTTGGAATTCTGTTGGAGAAGTAATTTTTTTTCCTATGATTTAACAACAATATTGGAAAAGTAGGTTTGTCCTTCACAAAGGAAAAGATTTTAGACTCAGTAATCCCAAATTATGTTAAAATGTGAGAGTTTTGGCTGCAGAAAAATTTGTTTACAGGAAGTTTTTCAAAGCACATTTTTATTTTGCATAACACAAATTAGGTCTGGGCATCCCGTTTTGCCATGGGATCTAGTTCTAACAATTACCCCATTGATCAACTATTTTGTGTCTGATGGCTGAACGATCTTCAGGTAACAGGGCCTGTGGGATTCCACTCTTTCCCACTCACTGTTGCAGTTCAGCAAAATTCAAAGGTGCTGGGCTTGTGAAATTTTTTTTGGTAGAAATTTTATTTAGCGAATAAATGCCCTGACGCTCTAACTGCTTGAAGTAATAATCTTCCTACTTGAATTTATCATAATTTCTGCCAATTTCATATATAACTGTCTAATCGATAAAGTCCTACAGCACTTTGAATAGTGAGGTCATGTTGTTTACATGAATAATGTATTTCCCTGCCTTAGCTTGCAGAATTCTAAGGACACTGTTCAGTCCTCAGTGGTGAGTAGGGTACCAGGTAAGAAGGAGGAATAAATGCATGAGATATACAGTAGAAATGGAGTCATAGCTAACATCTATCTGCATGAAACCAGGATTTAAAACTGTTGTTAATGCAAAAGGCTATTCTGGGTACTGTGAATGGAAAAACAATTCACTGAGAAGCAAATTTTAAATGTCACGTGAGCAACTACTGATGGATATAATTTCAAGTACAGTTCAAAGTGTAAGGACTCCAAACTAAGGTTGTTCTCAGTCTCTATTGAATCCTGTGATGCAGCTTCAGTCCTCAGACAGTGGGTAATTTGCCAAGCTCTGGAAGTGATAACATCTAGGGTGGGTAGAATGAATTGAAAGTATCAACCTTAATTATGAATTTTCTTGCTTTTGTGAATGTTATTTTTGTAGTTTTATGTGATTACTGCTACTCTTACGTCTGTAATGATAACTGTATAGATTAGAGATGTAAGTACTGAGGAAAGGGACATTAAGCACAATTTGTAATTGTCTTATTCAAGTTCTTTTTTTGAAGGCATTCTGTCAGAACCGCTAAAAAGCTCAACAAAGAATGCTTCTGAGCTGAATTGTTGTAGTGTGCACATTGATTACAATTAGAAAACTTTGTGGCTAGCATATATTAGTTGGAACTGCTGAAAATGATTTAATGTGAATCATTTTTGTCAATAGTGGTGTACTTGAATCGTGTTAAACCATTTCCTTGATGTACAAAAATTGGCAGCCTTATTGTTTTAGCCATATGGAGCACATTATCCTGAGAGAATAATGCGCTTTTAGTATGTTAGTATGTATGGTTTGTATTGCGGGGTTTTTTTGAGTGTTTTTGGTTTGGGGTTTTTTTTTTTTATGGAAGTAGACCACCTATTCACTTTCTTGCAAATACTTTTACATTTACAGCCTTTATTGATGGAGAATTTGTGCAGGGAGTTGATGGAATAGCCTATTTAACTCCAGGCACTAAAGCCAAAGTCAAAGATGAAGCTTTTAATATCAGGGTGGCTGCCAAAACAGGATTGCTGAGAAGCTGGATGGTCTGGCTTGATGTCCAAACCAAGCTTCTGCAAACATGACTCTGGCATTTGAGGTATAATTTGTGCCTAATTATGCTGACAAAATCTGCTTGCTCTACCCTTGTACTACTAAAAATAGGGTTGTGATGATGCTGCTAATTAGAGCCCCCTTGTATCTGTGACAAATGATCACCATACAGATCAAGCAAGGCCCAGGCCTTTGAATACCAGAAACCATGTTATTAACTATTTTAGTAGCAATCTTATGCTAGTTTTGAAGTTGTTCTTGGTTTTTCGATACTTAAACAACATATACCTAAATATTCCTACTATTCTAGGTGTTATAATAGAACTACAATAATAAAGGGGGCAGAAGAAAATTATAGATGGGACCAGATTGCCTCTATTTTGGCTTGATGTTGATCACTGGCAGTGATTGGAAGTTCTGTGTAACTCCTGTGGTGCTCTGTGTAAAGCCAGATCAAGATGATATTATGGTTGCCATTCTCTCTTATATTCTTCCTGCTTATTCTGCAAGTGTTAGAGAAGACAAGATCCTGTTTCTTGCCATGCTTATGCCTGAACCTTAGGGATTCCCCACTGAGGAGGAGACATCTATCATTTATTATTGTTGATTATCACAACCTCTCACGCCCACGACAGCGATGGAGTGAGGATGATCTGGTCATTTGAGAAAGAAGTCACTTTTCTGCAGTGAGGTTCAAAGAATCTTTGCTGCTCTGGTCAGAGAGCATACTTCAAATAGGCCTAAGGCCGTTTCAGATTATAGCTCCAAAATGATCTTGTGGCAGATGCATTTTCTCATGGCATCTCTTTTATACCCTACTCAGGTCATTGCTGATCATGAAATTTATTCAGACCCTTGGTGCTTGTCAGCACAGATAATTTTGAGTACACTAAACCAGAATACAAATTGCGGCCTCCTAGTTGCTCTACCAGTTATTTTTGCCACATACTTTCAGTCTACAGCAGGGAAAAAATTAATATTAAGATGGTACTTAATAGAACTATCAATTCCAATGATCAATGATGGTTTTAAACTCAACTCCTTGTGCATTTAATATGCAGAAAAGCATTTATTCTTTTTGGTTAAAAAATGAGACCTAAACAAGCAGTTCCCAGTGTAGCTATCTGTTTCCTTTAAGTAAATTTCTATATACATATAAATTCTCCAGAATTACAGCTCCAGGAAGCTATAGGAAAACCAAAAGCAATAATGTGGCAAAAAAAAAAAAAAGTATTTGGGTGCATATGAGAGAGGAAGTCTGGAAATATGGAAGAGAAGTTGGTAACACTAGAAGAGAGAGGAAGAAAGCCCTTCAAGCTATTTAATGAGAAAATGCTTGGAATAAAGACTATAATAGAAAAAAGTTCCCTTTATCAGGAACTGTGTTCTAAATCCGTAATTGCACTACTTAGCTAGGAGTGAAGGAAATGAACTGAATTCATTGTCTTAATGACAAACTTAGCAGATGGGCAAAATGAATACATAATAAATTGTGCTTCATTTCTTACACAGACAGCAGTTTCATGAAATATAACAATGTTCTGCATTTTCTCCATCTGTTTCTACAAAAATAAATTTATCTCTTCTGTTTTTCTGGCTCCCCCTTCAAAACATTATTTGATTTGAATAGCATCTAAACTTGAAGGAAATGATCCTTGCCATAAGAGGTCTGAATCAAAGCCTTGTCATCAAAGGAAAGATGTGACAATATGGAATTGTACCCCAAAACTCTGTACAGATGCAGTTGCAGAATTCTGGATTGTTAAAAATATGCCTGGAACAACTGGGAAATTTTTCCAAATTTGGCTGCAGTTGAGCCATGTAGGTAATTTAATGCAAACACTTTTATGGTGCCTCTTAACCTACATATAAGTGCTCTACATTCTATCTAGCAGTTTGAATTTTTTTTTACATTGGTTTCATACCAGTTATTAAAAAAAAAAAAGGCTCCTGGTAGTTCTATGAATGTGTCTTACAATTTTATGGATATGACTGTGTTCTATAACTACTGTGGTGGTCTCTCCCACCCATGTTTTTTCCTTTAGTATGACAATTTAAAGCGAAATCTAGAAACAGCTGTTTGCTTCTGATGCTTTGCAGTAAAAAGCAGCTCTGTTTCAGATATGGTCCCATCTGTGAAGAGTTAATCACCTGAGAGCTCAGAGTTTCTCTGAGCAGTTTTTTCATACATATGGGGGACTGTTAGGTTGTAGGTGTTTGGGAAGATGTCTGAACAATACTGGAGTTCAGAGGAAACAGCCGTAAAGGCCAGGTTCACAAATACCTTCTTTTGTATCTAAGTGATATTTGGTGGTATTATAAGGAAAGGTTTTACAACTATACACACAGCCACTGGTTTAAAGAATAAAAAAGGCCTTTCCTCAATAAAACTTGCTGCTTTTCACAGGCAGGTTGTATAGTTACTGGTCCTAATTTCTTGATACGTCTAGGTCCAATGTTTTTTGCTTTTTATTTTTAATTTATTGTGAACAAGAATTATGAAATCAAGTAATGAAAAAGCATACTATACAAAATATCTATTAAGAACTATACTGTGTTGTGTAAAAGTGATTCTTAATGAGTTTTGTGCTTAACTGCATCTAACTTTCAATAAAGAATCCCAAATACCATATATTCAGCCTTACAATTTAAGAGACTCAGGGAAATGTGTACAAAGGAACAAAGACATTGCATTCAGTGGAGTGTTATCCTTTGTTGTTATGCTAATGAAAAATAAGTCTTACTGAGATTTTAGTTTCCTCTGTCCTTTTTATTTTAGAGTGTTAATTCATTTTAAGATTTTAAGTGTTAATTCATTTTTTCTATTCCTATGGGCAATTTGAAGGTACTGAAAACTGCTTATAACCGTATGCATTAGACCACATGCAAAGTATTTAACTTCTTAGCAATAACAATTCTTTACAGCCTTTAACAATGGGACTTTTCAAGTGAACTTGTGTAATATTTGTCTTCCAGATGGCCTATACTTGTTGCATAAGGGTCTTCTCTGTTCAGGTGCTCAGTGCCTCTATGGAAGGAAATACTGTCATCTCTATTTTAGAGAGCAAAGCAGATAAATAATTTTTCCAAGGTTATTCAGGGACAGTTTCACGTGGTTTAGAATTGTGCTCTGACTACCAGGTTACTTTGCTAATTGTTTAATCACACTGGAGTGAGATTGCTCAAGTTACACCAAGAGCTTTGCTAATGAATTTGAGACTTAGTACCATCTGTCAGTTAGGACAAAATACCACAACTTTTGTCAAAACCAATATTGTGGTAGTAGATTCTTTAGCATTTGGACCATATTTCTACAAATGTGTTTCCAAAGTGGGGCCTATTAACACACTAAGAGATTCCAGTGATTTCAGTAGGACTTGTCAGCTGCCAGCTAGACTTCTGAACTGGTTCTCCTCACATTCCCAGGCACAGCCCAGGAAAGCTTCTGTGTTCTCCAGGCTTGGCAGAGGCTGTACAGCAGACAATCAGGGGGCTTGGTGTATGAATGAACAAGGTTCTCATGTGGTTTCACTGATGTATTCCATTTACTGCACAGTTCAGATGTGTAACAAAATGACCTGATAAGTAGAGGTCAAAAACTGTACGAGGAAGGAAAAAGATCATGAGAGCAGCAAGATGCCCAGTGGTAACAGATTCTGTGCTTCAAGACAAAAAACTGGAAAAACTGTAGTTTAGGGAGGTAGGTTTTATAGTACAAGTGGAGGAAAGAGTGTCACTGAAGGGTTCATTGACTCCAAATGGCTGAGGTTTGCCTAGTATCTGTCATTGCTTACAAAAGATTTTGTCTTTGCTTTGTTATTTGTCCAAAGGAAGTGCAAGGTGCACTGAGAGATCTGCTGTTCAAACTCTCACTCTCCTGCCTGTCTCCTGCAGGTGCACACAGATGATTCCCTCCCTCCTCAGGTTCCCTTTACTGTGTACTGCTGGTTGCAAAGGCAGCATTTAACTGGCAGAGTCACAGTGCAACATCTGTAGCTTTCTACTTCAGTGACAGATTCAACCATCTTTACATTGCAAGTTAAGTTGTTGAATCTAGTTAAACACCCCCTGTCTTTTGGAAACTAAAAAAGCCTTGAAAGATCACTTGACAAAACCTTTCTGTTCAAAGACAGTTGAAGACTGAAGTATTTAAACTCAGAAAGAAAAGGAGATGTACCAAGAGCGTATTTATAACAGAAAAATAGAAATATATCATTTTTCCCCCAGAATTAAATGAGAATTTGCTTATTGTCTTTTTCTGGTTCCTTGTATTCACTTGAGAGAATTTGTAATGAGGTCAGAGGCTTGGCTGGTGCTTTATTAAGCACGGCACATGGCCCTGTCTCATGGAATTCAAGAACTGTTAAAATTTCATACAGTAAGTCTATTAAATGTTTTAGTTCTATTTTAATAATAAGGCCATAAGGAATCCAGAAGTAAAATCAGACCTCACAATTTGATTAATTGGGTGCTAAATCAAAGGAGAAGGTGAAAAATGACCTTCACTGAGTGTGCTTTGCTTCCCCTGTGGGGAAGAGGGGAATCAAATGATGATTTATTTTTTCCCCTCCCTCTAACTGGAAAGAAGAACATTCATGCAGAGAAGAGGTTTCTTTTGTAGCATCTGAGAAATAAGTGTGCTTTCCTGTGGAAGCAGTGCACTTTAGACTGGAATGGTTTATGCTAGACAAGAAGCCTCTTGTTGCAGATTGAGCAGTTTTAGAAGGAGGATGAGGATCACCAACAACTGAGGAACTGGTGTGGACACTCCTTATGTACTCAGAAATGAGCCTCATGTCTTCAGTGCTCATGTGGAGATGGAAGAGGGTAAGGAACAATGAAAGGGGAAGAACAGAACTATAATAGTCATATTTGTTCAATTTTTGTCATTCATCTGGGAAACAAAACAGCCCCCAGGATACTGTGGGGCCATTGTATTCCAGTATGATTGAGTGCAGTGAATGTTTTTAATAGTGCAAGATAACTCCCCCCCAAAAATCAAAACCAGTATTAACATAATCTTGGACTTTGAATCCGTTTCGTTCTTGGTAAGATCTACAGCACAAAGACATCACCATAACACTAATAGTGATCACAGGAATCGTGACAGTGTGGAGAAAGCAAAATACTCAAGATAATTGGGCTGACTATTCGTTTCCATACAAAATTCTGTCTGGCTTCACTGTTGTTCCCACACTTCATGTCACCACTGGGTTGTGCATCACTCTTCTCCATTCATTTTTGGCCTATAGAATTGATGACCATTTCTGGATATGCCTTTTGGATTTGGATATCATTCCAGGTTTCCTAATATCTTGCTGTTCATGTGATGATCACACACAGTGTATTTGCTTATTCAGTAATCCCACATTCAACTTGAACTGATCGATACACTGACAACCTTAAAAGTCAATAAGTTTACTTGACTGTATTCAGTTACAATTCTTAAAATTCAGATGATATATTTGGTACAACTGTGTTTGCAAGAACTATAGAGGTAACCTACAAAGCAAGGAAATGGTGCTGCCCGATGTACTCACAATGATTATAGCTACAGGCTGTTGTGGTCACTCACTGTGCTGGTCAAAAAAATATCCTGTAGCAGGTAAAAACACAGTCCATAAAAGAGCTAGAATAGTTATGGTCCTGCTTCTCACTATTTCAGTATGGCATTACTCAGGTTTGGAAACTCTTACTGCAGGATTTTGATGATCCAAACAAGACCCTGTGTGACTATGGAGGTTCCTTAGGACTTCAACAAAAAGTGGAGCATTAAGTGAGGAGGATTTGGCACTGGGACTTCATTTTCTTTGGTTTTATTTATTTACAGTCTCTTAGACGTAGCTGTGTATCTCAGTTTTCAGTTTAACATTGCTTGTCACATGGTCCTAGAGAGGGAAGCTGTGAGCAAAGCTGTCTGCTAAGGGTGGTCCTTTGGGAAGCATCCTTAGAAAGGCAGGATGATTGAACTGCCTACTCAAACATAATTTTTGAAGCCTTATAGGCCTGGGATTGGGGCACAGGCATTGCTGACTGTGCATACACAAGTGAAGCTCAGACAAAGCTTTGAAATGGTAATTGGTGTCTTAAAAAGTCCCTGTCCATTGCTTTATCCACAGGATGAAACTTGGTTATTTTGAATGAGAAATTTGTTATGCAAATATTTTCAGAAATAAAACTTTACAGAAAAAAAATCTAATATCCTAAAGCCATTATTTCTTTCAGAAAAAGTACAATGCAAGTGTACATTATGTCTTTTTTTTTAATATATCTAAACAAAAAAAAATTGAAACTAAAAATTTTAAAAGCCTAAATACTTTTTTCTAATCTGCACTACTAATGAATAATTGCTTAATGTTGCTATGTATTCTCTATGGAGCTGATGTTTATAAAGAAGTCATGATTTCAGCATTCCTCTCTAGAAAACCCCTGTATTTTTGCACATTTCAAAGATGGAAAGATTTGTGAGGCTCATATTTTTTTTCATCCTATTCTGTTTTATCCCATTCCAGCAAACTGCACCAATTTCTTTCCAGTGGTCAGGTTGATAGTGGTCCTCCGAGAAAATAGAAATTACTTATAAGCCACAATTTGAATATTCTAATTTTTACACTCCTTAAAAATTAATTTATGATGGATTTCAAGGTATTTCATTAATCAATGCTTTTCTCTGTCTATAGGGCAAAATATTTTCCCAGATTGTGCAGGGTATTCTACTCTGATTCCTCAAGGTGGAAGTGAAAGGTGAATGTAGGTTATATATACATATAATATATATTTAATCAGTATTTCCTTCCTGATTTTTATTTTCTAATATTAAAAAGTGCAGTTCAGTTCTGGTGCAAGAAAACCGCAAAATATTAGGTAATTCTCTGACTTTCAAGCAAGATCTTCGTATAAACTGGCATGAATCAGTTTATTAGAAATATCTTGACTCATTCCAACAGCATCAACATTTTTGTTCTGAGAAGTACTCGGCATCTTATTGGAAAAATGTGAATAAGGATTAACTCCTAAGTACTTGCTAGTTCCAGAGAAGCTAATAAAAATGACATTAGCTTCTCATCAGAAACCAAGGTTTCCTTTTATTAGAAAGGAAGTATTGCATTCACACGTGTGTTGAGAGCAAGAGGAATGCTATATAATGATTTTTTTTCAGGGATAACCAGAGGAATACTTTTTCTTACCTATGCAGAAAGAAGCTTGATCAAGTATCCCAGAACACTCTTGATCTTTTCTCTGTCAGTCTATTGAGAAAGTATTTGTGTTCGTTTATACATTTGAATGTGTTTGTATAAACATGACCTATTTTAAGAAAGAGTAGAAGAAATGTTGTATATATAACACATACTTGTACTTACTCTGCAAATGAAAGAGCTTCTTTGATTTTACTGTTTTTCATCAGTCAAAAAGGGCAATGTTTTAATGTGTGCAGAAGAAATCTTATCATGCATAGAATGTATCTCATTTAACAACTTCCAAAGACATGTTTTGTTCTTGCAGAAAATGAGTATTTTCATTTTGGTGCATGTGACTATCAGAAATTATGATGTTGTTCACTGAGTACTGGTTTTTTGAAACATTTTTTTTCCCCACACAGACTATATAGTATTTTTTCGGTGAAAAATTCAAGATGCCACAGCACAACAGAGATATCACTTCTGCAGCTGATGTCAAATCTTAGAGGTAACTGAAACAAATTCATTTAAGCTGCATTGTAACTCTCTTGTCTTTCCGAAAGAGCAAAGTGTACTGTAAGAGTCAGGTTTTGTTGCTTCCATCTCTCTTGATAATGATTCTAATTAGTGTTGTGATAATTAGATACAGATGGTTTGCAGGTGGGGAATGCCAGGCTTCATCTTTTCTAAATTGCTCAATGTGTCACCTGTTTCACAAAATAAAGAAGCCACAGGGCCCTGAACAAAACCCTGTTGATACAACTGAGAGACTCCACGTTATTTCATTACATTTAGAATAAACCACACATTCCACTGTGTTTTTTGATAGTGATAACCACTTTGCAGAGCAACTTGTCTAATAGTGGATATTCAGAATTGTGTGGAAACATCATCTTGAGGAGAAATGTTGTTCTAGGCAAGTTATGTTTATGCAATCCAATCTTCCTCTAATTGTACTGGTTCTCTTCTGCCCCTCAGTTCTGGGGAAAACATTTCCTCCTGCTCATTCTCATCTTTCATAAGCTGGTAAATCACTTGGTCCAAAATACATGAAGGATTACATAAAAATCATCTTCAGCATAGCTTCTCATGGAGAGTTGTGTATTCCATATATCTCTTAGATACTTAAATCAGTGGCTTTATTTTACTAATTGAGATATTTTGTGTAACGGTGCTGACAGAATTCCAGTGAGGAGATTTAGAGATTTCCACTCTCCCTGAAGGCAGGGGGAGGAAAAAGATAAATCTATTGTATCTAAGTCCTTATTTCATTTCCCGAGACAAAACAATTTCCATTTCAGTTGTGTTTTGTGCAAAGAAAATGTGTTTAGATATGTTGCTTATCAGATGTGAATTTATAAACAAGGTAAAGTGTAAGAAAGGTCTGCTGTCCTGGAAATGGCTACATTTCTGATACTCTTGCTTGAAAGGATTTCAGTGATCTAGAAAATTCAAACCCAGCCTTTGTGTGCATCCAAGCTTCTATTCAGGGCACTTCTCAGATAGACCAGAACAACTTTCTTCCTGTAATAAGACATTAGAAAAGTTAATTTCATTTTCTAAAAACTAACCTGATTAAGCTTTTCAATACTGATGTCTCTAGTTTGCTTTGTAAATGTTTTTTTTTTGTATCCAAAATTGCCACTGCCTGGAAGGCCACACTGCAGAGTTCTTTGGTGGAAGGGCTAATGATTCACCACAGCCTTAAAACTTCAGGGGATGCTTTGTTCCTTGCTCGTGCGTGCTGGCAGGATCCAGCTCTTTGGCAGTGAAATGACTCCACGGTACCAGCAGAGAACACTTAAAAATGAGGGAAAAAAAGTCTTTAAATGACTGCTAAATACCTATCACATGATTAAGTGCTTGCACTGTCCTATAAAGACAGACATAGAATACTGAAGATCTATTTCCTTGCTTTTGCCCTTAGGAACTGAGTCATCTACAACCATTCTTACCAGTACCTAAATGCTAAAAATGCAGCTCAAGAATGAGTTTCAATACATCTACTGCAGATCTGTATGTACATCTACATTAGCACACCGTAATTTGTTGGTGCTTACAGATGAACACTTGCTGAAGAGTTTGCAGTTATAGCTGATTTATTGCCAATCTTAGTGTTGAGTAATATTTATGTCTGCTAAGCCCTTTATATTTTCATATTCTATTTGAAATATCAAAACTGTGCAAAATCTACTGTTCCTTTTCTTGTTCCTTAAAGGCTATTTGTTATTTTCTGTTCTTAAATACACAAGCGTGTTCAAAGGGAATTTGGGATAAGTTTGTCTGAACTGCAGCTGTCTTGGTTGTGATGCTTTGGACTTTTTATATTGCAAAGCCCTTTTTCCATCTTTGTGATTTCATATGGGAGATAATTCTGCCTTGATTATACACTTGAAACGACTAAATATTCCTGTGACAAGGTAGTCAGATCCAAGGAAAGTCTTGCACGAAGATGGTATTTCTGCCACAAGGCAATATTTTAACAGATGGACTTCTCATTAGATATTCATGTCACATTCACCAGCACTGTCACCTTTGGATGGAGAGTGAAATTCTGCTCTGGATGCACATAATTACCTTCTCACCAGGCAGAACCGTGAGTTCAAAGATCAGAAGTCAAAACTTGTCAGATGCTTTTCCTTCTATATTATTCCCTCTCTCCTCTTGGCTGTAGCAATTACCAAGAAATTATGCAAATTCAGTTGCATTTATATGACTGTAGATAAATACTCAAAAAATTTCAGTTTAGATAATGCCAGGTATTATTACACTTTAAATAACAGAGACTAGTGGTAGCACTTTATTTTGTTCCTTGCTTTACCAAGAACTTTGCTTTACTTGTATGAGACTTTTCCTTTTGTTCATGCTGTCACAATACAGATTTCTCATGCCAGGACTCTCCTGTCTGTGATGGAGACATTGCTGTGGCCACCACATGATGTGGCTCTGTCCAGGCTTGTGGCTACATGGTTTGTCCATCTGTCTGGCTCACTGGAATTTGCAGCTGGAAACTCACTCTGAGCTATTTGAATATTTATTCGACCTCCTGATAGATTTTGCAGCTTGCACTGAACTGACTGATCCTGTAGCTGGTTTGTGACTGGTGTCTGAGCAACCCAGTTTAAAGCTAACTGGACAATTTCATTTAACAAGGCTCTCAACTTAGTAATGTGTGAAGTCCAAATCTTCCTTATTGTTATGTACTTAATATACAGGAGTGATATCCCAGGCTTAGGTGGATTGAAAGTTTAGGCGTCTATTACAGATTCAGTAGTCCCTCTTGCAGAATAAATGTCAAGTCATAATGTGGATTTTGCTGCAACTGCTATGAAACCAAAGCTTCTTCAGTCCTTGATAGAGACAAGACTAATATAAGTTCCTATTTGGGGATGTGTTTGCTATTTGAAATACAAATGTTGTTTGGTCTTCTTTGCATTTTATGAATAGGGTTTTATGAAGGTTTGTTTTTGTTAAAATCTATTTATGTTATCACCAATACTTTTCCATTTGTTCTTCCTCTACAACACTGAGAATATCTTATTCCTCCGTCATAGGTGTTTTTCATGGTTAAAAAAAGTTCAAAATAACTGTCTTTAAAGCATTCTCTGTTATGTTTCACTGTGGTCCAGGAAGACACCATTATCCTTGGAAAATGTAGACGCTTAAAAATAAGCATTGATTTGGCAGCAGTTATAACCTAATTTATTTTATCTTGTACTAAATTTCATTGTGCAGCTGGCTGATCAGCTGTGGCCTGATGATGCCTGAGAGGCACAGTGCTGTGTGATGGACCATATTTCCATCTTTTCCTTGACTCTCTTCATTCTCTTTTAGAATTCTCTTTTTGCTCCTGAGGGACAGAAAAATGGCTATTCTTTTGTTTTGGAATGAATGTCCCCCTCCTTGGACTCCCACGCGAGAACTAGACATTGGAGGATCTCACACAAGGATGTCAAGAAACCTGTAAAACTCCTAATTAGACATGTCTTAAGTGTGAAACAATCAGAGTTGGGGTTCTGCCCACCTCCCGGGAGCAGGCAGATAGAGAAGCTGCTGTTTCACCACTTCATTATCACCCAGTGCACTGAATAGGAAAACTCTGATGTCACCCAGTTGCTATAGCAACACCATCCTTGCTTATCTCTGTTTCTCTGGCAACAATCCCTTACTTTCTGCTATATTCACACTCTCTTTGTTACTATAAAATTCTTTCATTGTGGTTTATATATTCACTCACATCAGGTCATTCCTGAGATTCAGACTGTGTCTTCCTCATACAAAGGATTACTGGACTTTTATCATTTCACATTAATTTTGGTAGGTTTTGAAACTGAATAAGAAAACCGAGCCATTTAAGAGACTACAGAGAGGCACGGTAAATTAAAATTCATTTTATAGTCTGTAGGATTCATTTAAGGCTGTAGGGTCTGTGTTTCGTTTGGGAATTACCCTGGTTTGAAGTTAGAGACCTGGGGGTCCTTGGGAGAGTTTAGAGTCTGTGTTCCAATTGACTGTTCTCCCTCAGAAGTGGATAAAATGTATAGTCTGATATCACAAGGAACTTGAGGAAACTAACCAGAAGTGATACTTATGGGCTGGGATCCTGTGAAGAGTTCCAGTGTGTGTAGAATCAACCACAAGATAAGAATCTTTATACAGAAGTTTAGATTTGTAACATATTTTAAGATAGAAGGGACCTCCAGAGTTCCCCCCTTTGTTCAGACCTCCAGAGTTCCCCCTTTGTTCAAAGCAGACCTAATCAGATCAGGCTACTCAGAAAGAAATTTCAGCTCAGTTTTGAACAGCTTCAAGAAGGGATGTTTCATAACCTTTCTGTGTGGCTGTTCAGTATTTGACCACTCTAATTTAAAAAAAAATAGAAAAAAGGAATTTTCACTCTTCCAACTCATGTCTGTTGCTTTTCACCTCCTGTTCTCTTGTTAGTTGTGCACAGCCAAGGAGAGTTCACCTCTGTTATCTCTGCATTCTCCTACCAGGTCACTGTGTCCCTGACCATCACAGTGACCCTCCACTGAACTCACTCCAGTAATACTCGGAATCAGAAGGCGGCAAAACTGGGATCACTTGACTCATTTCTCTCCCCTTCTTTATTTTCTTTTTAGTTATAGTGGAGGATCTTCTTCAGTCAACTAGGGGAAAGAGAGGGGAGAAAGGAGGAGGGGAAAAAATTAATTAATACCAACCTAGATTTTTCAGAACAAGTTAAATATTTTCCTTTCTATGGCTAATAGGTTGATAACAGTGTTCCATAACTGAGTATTATTATTAATGAGGAACAGTTGATAATTAACTGATTTGATAGCTGAAGAGGAGGTGAAGAATCTTGCCATTGTTGGTAGCATTGACTTTGGTCAACCCTTCCCAAAGATCCATTTGAACAGATTTATAGAAAAATACCCATGCTAACATTTCTGTGAGTCTTTCTGTGAGTTCACTATAAGTCCTACTGTTCATTTTCAGTGAAAATTCAGCAGACAGAACTCTACAAGTAGAATTACAATCTGCATCATGTTGTGTTTCTGCAGAGACAGACATGTTTATGTTCATGTAATACATGGCAGTATTAATCATTGGAGAAGCAAAAGGACTATTCCTAAAGTTCTTATTCTCAGCTTTTACATTAGCTCTTTTCAGATTTATGGATGCTGCATATTTATGTGTTGTGTCAGCATTGGAGCAGTTTATCATTTAACACTTATCTCACTGAATAGTAATTTACTTTCTCCACATTAGATAATTTTTGAAACCCTTGTATATAATAAAATGCATTCACTATAAATTTAGAAAGAAAAACTAGAATGAGCTTCAAAATCGATTCCTGCATTTTAGGCAGAGTAACTACTTTGTTATTTCTATTATTATTGCTTTCTGATGTTTTGGGATTCTGTCACTGTCTGCAATCACTGTGGCCTCACAATGATGTAACAGAATCATAGAATCACTGAGGCTGGAACAGACCTTTAAGACTGAGTCCAGCCGTTAATCCAGCACTGCCAAGCCCAGCATTAAACTGCCCTGGGCAGTTCCAGTGCTCGACAAACCTTTCAGGGAAGAAACTTTTTTTAATATCCAAATCTAAACCACCCCTGGAACAACCTGAGGCCATTTCCTCTTGTCCTATTGCTTGTTACCTTGGAGTAGAGCCTGACCCCCACCTGGCTACAACCTCCTTTTGGTGTAGAGAGAGAGAAGGTCCCCCCTGAGCCTCCTTTTCTGCAGGCTGAGCCCCCTCAGCTCCCTCAGCTGTTCCTCATCAGACTTGTGCTCCTTTCACCAGACCCTTCCCCAGCTTTCTTTGCCCTTCTCTGGACTCGTCCAGGCTCTCAATGTTTTTCTTGTCCTGAGGGGCCCAAAACCGAACCCCGTGTTCAAGGTGTGGCCTCATCAGTGCCCAGCACAGGGGGACAGTCACGGCTCTGATCCTGCTGTCGCAGTATTGCTGATACAAAAATCAATGAAATGGTTTCACTTCTTTAAATAAGTAGATGTTTACTATCAGTAGATTTCTAAGTGAATTGTATCAGGGAATTTAACTACACTAGAAATCCTCTTTAAATTTAAATAGCTAAATAGCAGTTAAGGTTCCATATAAATACAGGATACAAACAGAATCTTTACATGATATTGTTGTTGCTCTTTGTCTATCAAGTCATAATGACCGTTTGAGGTCACCTCATTGGAGAGATTAATATCCTCTTTCCTTTAAGTTCCTTTTCATGTCATGAGAAGATGAAACTGACTGTATTTTTCCAATTTTTATTATGGAATTAGAGATTTCCAAGAAAGTAGTTAAGTGTGGGCTGGATATTTCTTGCTGATTAACCTATTTGTTGTTTTATTATTTTAGATATTCCTATGTTCATGCCTATTTTACTGGTTTATCATTACTGATACCAGATGAGATGTTAAGGATGTGTTTGCATCCAATTGCAAGAGTTATTTTGTGTAATATTTCAATGACTACTCTGGAGCCTGTTTCAAGGCAAGTTGCTGTTTCGTACTTACTAAAAGTTGTTCTTTTCAGGAAAGGCACTTAGGACTGCACCAAAGGACTGTAAGTGAGAGAACACTAGAGATGTCATCCTAGTATTTTCCTACATCCCTTTTTCCTGGAATCTTTCCCATCCACACAGCCACAGGATTTAACAAAGGAGGCAGGATGGCTGAAGCATGTCAAGCTGAGTATTCAAAGTTGAGTTTGTGCCAAAGAAAATAACCTGCCATCTATGTGACAAGGAGCCTGGAGAGGAAGAGGGGGAGACATTGCCTAGTCTGAAACATTAACAGAAGATTTTATTTGAAATTTAAAAAAAAAAAAAATAAGATTAGGCCAGGGAGAATGCAGGGAGAATGGTCTCTGGCATCCAGAGTTTGTCTTTTTGAAAATAATTACAAAAAAGAAATAAATCTGACTCTTGCTTATTGCATTTTATGACCGTTGTGTGTTAGTCATTGTTCTTGAGATGGGAATGGAAATAATAGCTGAGAATCAAGCAGAATTTATAGTTCTAAATGGCAGTCTTGACAGTTTCTCAATAAAAAGTAATTCAACAAATTGCCAACACTTTTCTTGATCCGAGTACATAATGCAACAGATAAGTGACATCAGGCTCAGCAGGCAAGTAATCAACATCCAACACATAATGATCTTTGTAATTTGGAATGTTTCTGCTCTGTCACATTGGCAATTGGTAGTTATCCCATGTCAGTTTGGTTCCTTGCCCTGCAGCAAGACTTTTGAATGTGAAGACCATCTTACAGGAAAAATAAATGAACCAATAACTACTCTACCACCTCCATTCTTGCCATATGTGATTAAAAGAAGTACTTGAGAAATTAAAATACAGCTTGAAACTTGCATCTCTATTTTATGTTTCAATGAGTTATATTTGTTATCAGAAACTTCTGAAGTATTTATTCAGTCTATGAATTTTCTTGTTTGTTGCTCTGGCCAGTCAAAACCCAGTACATTCTGGTTACTTGAACTTCCTCACTAGCTTTTTCCCACTCTTTTTCTCATATGTGATAAAATATTTCCCAGAAATTTAGCTCTATCTTAGCAAGATTTTACTTTGTGGTGTGTTTCAGGTTGGGTTTTTTTGGAAGTCAATTAATATGACAGTGTGATCTTCTCATGCTGGGGGATCATGGAACAGGCTATGTAATCAGGACTCAATATGCTGTAGATTGGTAGATTAATTAATCATAACAACAGAAATTATATTATTTCAGTTGGTACAGTTGGGGTTGCATTTCTGAAGCTATAAGTAAATAATAAAGCATTACTTAACTATTGCAGTTATACTGCTTTTAATTTCCCAGCTTCTCAGGACACCAAACACACGGTGTTAAGGACGTGTCTAGATCTGTAATACTAAAGTAAATATATCACCATATCTGTGTATCTTAAGTTCTTTTGTTCTCAGTGTTCCTGCTGTGCTTCGCATAGCATCTGAGTATGTCTTCATTCACCCTCTTTCTCTGCCTATATTCAAATATTATCACTTGAAATTGTCGTTGCTCTTTACATAGAAAATCTTGGGTGAACAATTTGGGCAGCCTTTCTACTCCAGCTGTTTACTTTTAAGTTAGTCAGGTAGTTTTCATAGACTTACTTTATAGCCAGTGCAGGGTATGGAGAGGATCCGAATGGTGATTGAGAACTTCCTGCCTTGATGATCCTCTGTTTCCATGAACGCTGCAGGAGACTGGCTTGCCAAATGAAGTGTCTAAATAGTGTCATGGGAGTGTTTTCCCCTTTTACTGCATATGGGGCTTGAAAGCATCTTAAAGCCTCACTTTGGCTGCACAGATGGTCTCAGAGCTGCATATCAGCTCCCTCTGGTGAAAGGAAAGAGAGGTGTGAAGTGAAATACGATGGCTGGCTGGGGATGCAGCTGGTGGTGAATGATTTATAGGACTCTCTTATTTTTCCTGACATAAGTATGACTGCTTTTCTGAATGCATATTCAGGTTGTCTACACTAGACTGTGTTCCTCAACGCTGAGGAGTTGCATTCCTCAATTTCTTACTCACGTCTTGCATGTGTTTTTCAAAGTGTTGGCTTGATACAGCAGAATTTTTAGTTACTTTTTGTATAAAAACACCCAAATGGCAACGTCTGAAAACACTGTAGTAAGTTATCAAGGTGGCACTGCATAGCTACCGTGTATTTTAGATCACATCATGCTATTCATGTTACTTTGACCTGTAGTTAAAAAAGCAAGATGACACCATAACTGCTGACAGAAAATATGTTGTGTAATGTCACTTTTGTTTTGCAACACGGGAAGTCAAGACAATTAAGTTCTGTCACCTCCTTTATAGAATTTGTGCATCTGCATTTTTAAAATGCTTGGGTGAGAGTGGGTATAGAAAGCATTTTTAAAATATGCTTTAATCTAGTAAAAGAGAAGTTTTAAAAAGAAACACAAGAAGTTACCCTGGGTAAATTGTGAGGGATAACTGGATGGATCAAAAGAATAAGATTTGCTGGTAAAAATATGCTTTTATTTAGGTAGTAAAACCAGCTAGAGTGTGGTCTGTTTACAGGAGGGAAGAAAGGCAGGACAGGAAGTAGGAAATCCTATTGCTGATTCAGCACATGGCATGCAGATGTGACAAATTCTCTGTGAATTTTCACTTTCTAGGTCAGACTGAATCACTTGGCTGGGTTTGGTTTGCACATCTTTTTGGTGACCTGCTGCTTCCATTTAGCACGCACTCTAGAATGCACTTTAAAAAATATAGCAGTTTTCCATCTGCTGTTCTCACAACAGACTTTATAGCCCTGTCATCTACTTGCATCTTCAAGAGAAAAGCAGTTGCCTGCAATCTTTTCTACATCTCGGTGATGTCAGAAGTATCTGCTTGGGTTTCATCTTCTGTCCCATAAAACATGAGCAACACAGACATTCTGAAATCACCTCCCCTTTTGAGGCTATTGTGATTTTTGAGGCCTGTTCACTGATCAGGGAAATACAATGTTTTTATTACCAAACAGATCTAATAGTAATTCCTATTGGGAAAAATCCATCACATGTCTAAATATTGAATGCTTTTCTGAGGAAACAGGTGACCACAGTTTGTCAGCATGCAAAGGACATGAATGTCTTAGCATGTTAATTTTAGCATCTTCTGCTCCTTTGTCACTATTCAGGTATTCATGTAATGCACAACACCCATTTTATATTATTCCAATATTTTGATCAGTTTCTACATAATCTTTAAATGATGTTGATTTATAAAACATTAATCATATATTCTTTGTAACACAGTAAATGTTAAACTGATCCAATTTCAACTTCTTTGCTGGGCTCTTCACTTTTCTGAAAAATTATAATAACCTACTTGTTTAGCAAATAAATTTTTATTTTAAGTAGCTTGACAAACTTGGTAGCAATCTCTCGTGGTTCACTGTAATGGCAGCCATATGGAACTATCATTTCAAAGTCCCACAGATCTAATTTAGTTTTATGCTATGTTGGATTATATGTCAAAATTATCTTCATGCCATCTGTAAGAGTTCTTACATTCTGAACTGTTTCATTGTAGTTTTACTGTAGTGCTTGTTATCTGGAGATTCGTTCTTCGCATCAGTTACTGACATTTGATTTCTTAAAGGACCAAACAGCTTAATTTTTCCCATATTGTGTCCTGTAGGTCAGGCTGTAGGAATTTCCTGAGAAAATCAAAGTGGCTGTAAAGACGAGTTATCGTTCATGTAAGTGAAAAACAGGGATTTATTTGATTTAGCTTCATCACTTGAGAGTGCTGTTTTGCTTTGCTTGTACTTGTAGCACACCAAGATCTCTTCCCTTTCAAATGCAATTGCTTGCCCTTTCCCACAGAAAGTGTCTCCTGAGGATACTTACACATACTGACATGATGGACTTGTTGAAAGGGAAAAATATGTGAGGAGAAAGAGGAAGAACCGTGAATAGTTGTTAAAAGAAATAAAAAGTTATCTGCCTTAAATGTTATTTTGGGGTACCAAAAGAGGAAGCTTTTCAAAGCCAAAGAGGTGACAGTTTTGGCTCTCATAGCCCCCAGTTTTGCCTTATTTTCACAGTCTTTTTGTCTTTTACACAAGTGCCCTCGGTCCCCCACTGAACTGAGTCACTGACTTTGTAACCTCTCCCCCTTCCAATGTGCAAACTTGTTATCCTGGTCAGGGGCTGGGTGTGAGTTTTCAGACTGAGTCTTCCCTGTAGAACTGCTGCAGGCTGTGCAATCATTTCAGAATATTTTGGAAGGGGAAAGTGGGAAAATAAAAAAAAAAACACATCTCAAGTGGCTGTTTAGCACATGGTTTAATTCTTTGTTCATGGTCAAACTTTTTTGTTCTTCAAATCATTGCCTTATGTTTTCTTTCCACATCACCATCCTCTCATCAGAGCTCCACTGAAAAAAAATTAAGCACATCAGCATACTAAGTGAGCAGTAAATTACAGCATTAACATGGCAATTGGAGACCTTCCTGGTCCTTTAGCTTATGTTTCAGCCTTTTATGTTGTGTTGTTTTTTTTTTTTTCCCTTCTTATATCTTTTTTTTTTTTCCATGTGGACTACTAAGCAAATTCATAAGGGCTACATTTTGCTACATGTGTTTACTGGATTTGATACTGTCAATTACTGTTCTTAGATGCAGTTAATAACACGGAAAATAAAATCTAAAATTTGGCCTGCATGGTATTTGATGTGGTTTTATTTTGTTTGTTTGTTTGTTTTTTTGTTTGTTTTTCTTTTAAGGAGGAAGTTAAGAGCAAACATCAGAGATAATCGAAAAGATTCTCAATAAATAGGATTTTGCAAGTTGTGTCCATGTACATATTACCTCTCTGGGGTGTCTGGTTTGATAAGATTTTAACACTTCTCATTTTGCCAACAGATCTCCATACATGGTTAGTCCATCAGGCCTCGATGGTGCTGTTGATACCATCACTTCCAGAGTTAATGGTTTGGGGGTTGTTTCTCTGTGGGTTTTTTGTTTGTGCGTCAGCTTTAATTTAAAGGCACTATTTTAAGTTATAGCTGTAAGACAAATAGCAACTTGGGGTTCTGGACGGCTTGTTTTTCTATTGCAGCAGATATGAAGTGTTGGCTGCTGTAGGAATTCAGTCAGGATCTCTTGCTGTTTGACTTCTACTTCACATTACCTTCAGAAAAGGTAGTGGATGCAATTTTGTTATCTCACAGTGATAATAAACAGTTTTAATTATTTGTAAATCAAGAAAGCAAAATAGTCCGTGACTGCCACAAGGAGAGGCTGCTTGCCTACTGCCACAATTACATAAGGCTACAGATACAGTTTATATCCAGTAAAACTGGCTCCATTGAAAATTGACTCCTGGAAGCACCCCAGCCTTTATTGATACATGCTAATTCCAAGATCAATAACCTCTGGCTTGTGTTCTTCCTGAACCGAAGCTTTATTCTAGAAGTGGCTGAGGGATATGTCATTAAAATTTAGGCCTGAGCATTACACCTCCTGCTTATACCACTTACACAAGTTTCTTTTCTGGGTGATATTACATAAGAAAAATGAAGTGATTCAGCTTAAGATGCAGCCTGGGGGAGTTTTCTTCACCCCACCATCCTGGAGTCTGGTATCAGCTGTACCTTTAGCATAGTTTTGGTGAAAACTTTCATTTTGCAATGTTTTGGAGAGGTCAGAATAAAAAGAGAGACTATGAGAAGGTAGGACAGACAGAATAAGGTCCTTTACTGAATTAATACGATTTTTAAATTTCGTTTTTACATGTATAAGAACATCTTGTAATACTTAAATCAGAGGCACAAACACTAAACTTTCTCTGCTTAATCCTGTCCTTGTTTTGCTAAAAGTGAGAAACCAAGCTTTACATGGCCAGTTGCTCTCTGAAGTGAATGCATCCAGTGAAGTGGATACAGTTACTGGTTTTGTCCTTTAGGTCAACAAAGTAGGAGATCCTGCTGCACAAAAGAAATGTCAGAATATATGGGATATTTCAAACACTTTGGATTCTGAGGATGGATCCAGCTTTATTAGACTTATAACATTTGAAGAGTGGTACTGAAATCACCTGACTGCCATTTGATAGTTGCATTTGGCTGCAATTACGTTGACTTGCTCTTGCCATGACTTATGCTGATCACCATCATCATGTGCTTCTCAGTATCTATCTGCTGTTATTTTACATTTTATTAGACATTGAACTTAGAACAATTCTTAGGACTATCCTTTCTGTACTGTTGTTTCAGCTACAGTTATAATGATGTTTCATCTGCAATTGCAGGCTTTGAGCACCATCTCCAAATAATAGTATTTATCAAAAGCAAACTTGGTCTTAAAAATCAACACTTTGTGTTAGAAATACCAGCTTAAAGGTGCTTTCCAAATGCTTACTGCATGCAGCCTTGAATTTACAGATAGAACATGTATGAATTTCTGCCTCACTGAAATATCTGATGTCCTTTGTTTTGACAACCTGTTCATGGGCTACTCTCCTGTTAGCTACAAAGGGGATAAAATGTTTCTCCCTCTACCCAACAGAATTTTTATATTTTAGTGAGAGAAGATTAATTTTTAATCTGATTCTTTGCTCAATGGTTTACTGTATCACCCAGTACTACTTTTTCCACATAAACTTGAAGTTACATTTCAGGGGCTCAGCAGGGATTTCTTGAGGAATCTTGACCTACATGTGTCTATAGGACCAAAGGGGATGTGTTTGAGTGAGCAGAGAGAACTAATAGATGTCATTGCAAGGCTGTTCTCTGATAGATTTGCCAAGTTGTGAATATTGAGAAAATTGGAGGCTGGGGGAGGTGGGATACACGTTGCCCAGAAAGTTTGTGGAATCTCTGTCTTGGGAATTTTTCTGACATGTTTACACACAGATTTGAGCAACCTAGTCAGAGTTCAATGCTTCTCCTGGTTCAAGAAGGTTGTTGGATTTAGTTCCCACACTAAGGTCCCCTCTGACCTGAAAGATTCTAAGAAAACAGATTTGTACTGATTTGGAATGTCTAGAGGAAGATGTTAGATTTTTTTTCTTTAGTCCTGAGGTTATTGTGTTTTATTTTGTAACTTCTCTCTACCCATAATGAAAAAATTGAAGCAAAACATCATTTAGGCAAAAAAAGATCTTGTTCCCATCTCAGATTTCTGTGATTTATAAAAGCCATGTGTATACAGGGATATCTAAATGCAGATTAGGTACAAAACAAGCTTTGAAAGAACAAGAGAAGAGAATGAATACATAAATATGGATTTGATAAATTACTCTCCTTTCTTCACTTAACAAGACAGATAATTCATGAGCAATATTTTGGTAAGAGAATTATGAAGACTGCAGTCTTGATGGTCTTAATGTTACACCACATATTTGCTGACTTTCAGAGCAAAAAACTAAAGATATTTTGAGTTGCAGAAGCCAGACCCAAGCTAGGGATATATCAGGTTCTTACCATATGTGTGTAAAGAGTGGAACAAATGCATTTACTCTTCAGTTCTTGCTAACTGATAATCAATACAAATTTGCCCAATGCTATGTATGAGCTATCAAGATTTCATCCATAAATTCTTAGAAGATGGGAAGAAGTCTTGGGCGTTATGGAGGAGTAAAGAGAATCTGTGTTTCAGGAAGTGTGAATTGCCTTCTGCTTATTTTGAGAAGCTTGTTAATGTGTCACTTTCAGTGGCCTTAGATCAGAGAGCTGTTTCCAAGATCTCCAAACTATTGATTAAAAATGCCTTCCCTCCACGTGCCCGCATTGCCCTGGGGCTAAATGCATTACTGATTCATAGCTGTCATCACCACTCCTCTTTCCTCCTGCATACAGACAGTTCTCATGGCTGTGTTATAATGTGTGACCTCTGGGGTTCCCTGCATTTCTGCATTTCATAAGGCTCGCTTCCATTTGTGTCTGTATTTTCTTTACTTTAAAATCTATATTCACAGCATCTCGAAATCTCGTTTTGCTTCCTTTTAGAGGATTATTATCAGTGTTGCTGTCTAAAGTCTTACCTGAAGCTGTACTTTTATATCTGTTTACTAAGCTCTTGTAATACTTCCACTCTGAACATTTCCCCCTGATTATTTTTCCTCTCTGAAGGAACACTTTATGCTCACTGCAGAACCAAGGAAGTAACCCATATATTGATCAGTTTAAAAAACAAATGCCTGAGGCAGTGCAAAAAGTATTTCATGATGTTGAAAGACAGCTGCACAAAGGAGTTCGATACAGTTTACTGTGTAATATTTCTGCACCATGGCACAGTGCAAAAGATATTATTGGTTGCTCTGCATCTTATATAATATGCTTAATATACATGTAATTACATATGTAATCTTCCATTATATGTGTGTATTTTCATGTTCTGTTTAGATATGAGATTGTCCCAGTGAATATGAAACATAAAAAAAAAAAAGATAAACATTCAAATAGGCAGCAAAAAAAAGGAAATACCTTTTTTTTTTTTTACAGGCTGGTTAGTGTGTTTCTAGGTAACAAAATGTTTTTTGATGCTTTTAGAACAGCAGAAATTGTAGACCAGCATTCGTATCACGTGATAAACAGAGAGTGTCTAATATATAGAAAAGACACAGGTGTAATTAGATGTGATTTTAATTCAAGATTTTCCCCGCACCTATCTTAATGACCTTGTAAACTAAAAAAAAAAATAAATCCTGTATACTGCTCCAGAGAGAGGTTCCTGTGATGTTTTAGGCAGTGATTCTGCTCATGGTTCAGAAGAGAAGACTTGAAACCCTGGAAAGCATACTGTGTGATTCATTACATCATCATATCACATAGTGAATGTGATATCCTGGTTTCATTCAGAGAGTGTTGATAACACACAAATAGTCAGACTAGCTTGAGTGTCCTGTCAAATCAACGCACCAGATTTTAGAGGATCTGTGTCTGGGGCCAAGACCTTCTATCTGTGTTTTTCCCCAGGAGGTGGATTGTGCATCTTCACAAACAGTCCTGTTCCAGGACAAAGTTGGTGGAGCTGTCAGAAGTCTGTCAGGGTTATATGAAAAGTCCACAGGAAGAAGCTGAGGTTCTTCAAGTGAACCTGCTGATGTCAGCGAAGCATTTGTGTGTCTTCTGTTACTGTGTATGAGAAACCTTTAGGGTACAAGGACCCTTCAGATACATGGTTTTGTGACATGATGGTGTCAGTTCTGTACAATACAACATAATAATGAAAACAAGGAAGAATGTTATGAAAAACAGGTGGAAAAATACTGTACATGATATAACAGGTTTGATGCAAAACACTTCCAAATTTAAATGTCTGACAGGTTACTCCACTACTGTTTTGTACGTCTTTGTGGGTATTGTTTCCCTAGGGATTTGTTGTGGCATTTGAAGTAACTCAGCAGAGTTCTTGGCACTGCTGGGGTTCATTTAAATTATTGCCATCTCAGGTAGGATGTTTCTGCTAGTCAAAACCAAGTATGTACTGGGTGACTGACTTCATGAAAACTCCTAAAACTCACTAAGTGCCACATCTCCTGAATTTCAGCAAAGGCTTTAATGCCAGAAACAAAAGGGGTTAGGCTGCCATTTGCCTACAGCATGAAAACCCTCTTCTGACAAACCATTGTGCTTAGTTATATAAAAACATTGTTCCTGCTGCGTCTTTTTATGCCAAATGTTCCCTGTGGTTGGGCACACAGGCTCTATCTCCCCACAACTGCATCAGAGCAAATGAGCTATGACACTGCTTGCCTATTTTTAAATAAGTTCAATGTTGTCCATTTAATGAAATGCTAAAGCATACTCTGCCTGTGGGAAATGCAGGCTTTGCATGGAAGAATAGTTAGGGAGAAGCTTTGTGTGCTTTATGTTCAAAAAAGCAAACTAAAAACCCAAACCCACCAAGTAGGAGTTTTAGATGTTGCAATAAGCATCTGCTATTCAATTTAAGTAAATCCTGAGTTGCTAATTTTTAATTAGAATAGATGGCATTGATAATCTTGAATAATTAGGATTAACTGTGAAAAAAGTTTTAACCACATTCTGTAATTGTAAGCATGGAAGTTCTTGTTCTACAAGGAAGTCATGGGAGTGTATGGCTGTTCTGTGGATGGTGGATTAATGACTACGTGAAAATTGGAAGATCATCACTGTTTAATGTTAAGTCACATGATCCTGATATTTTTGCCTTCTATACTAAAGTTTGGGGTGTGGCTGCTTGAGGTGATCTTCTTATTCTTTTGCAGGTTTGGCAACTGCTTATTCTCTTTTTACTTTTTTTTCACCAATCTTTTAATTTTACTTGAAAGCCTGTGATTATCTGTCATAGAGTATGAGCTCATTTCTCTCACCGACTACAGAACTACACTGATGAAAGAACTACGTTTTGGCTGTAAGTGATGCAGCTGACTGATGTGCTTGGGGTCAGTTTGTAGCAGCATCACAGAGAGGGCTTTCAGGGCAATTCACAGGAGGTGATGCAATCATCAGAATTATGTGCCAGTTTTATTTGTGCTAGTTATATACCTTGTTTTAGGGTACTGTCTCAATTGCTGGTCATTTATCTCTGTAGAGAAAAAAGATGTCAAATCAATGCTGGATCAGCATCAGTTGTTGAATTTTTTATTAGAAAAAAGAAGTAAACAAAATAAAGTTTAGTTTAAAAAGATATTCTGATCTAGCAGTGCCCTTTTTAGGGCTTCACGGATAGAAATCACAAGGGCTGTAACAGATTCTCACATTTATAAATATTTAAGCTTAATACATGTTTTTTTTAAAAGGTGAATAAGTTGAAGTATATACAAAATAAATGAGATGACTGCAAGTCTCCCAAAAAGTCAAGAACACAAAGTGTTTCTCCCATGTACCTACTGTGAAAAAAAGTTTTTGTAGAATAGTTTTCCAGAATTACAAAGAAGGAGGAATGAGTGACATGGGAAAGCAAATGTAGAAAACCCAGTGTTTTTGTGGGCTAGCAATCATTTCATGACAAGGAATTATTATTAAGAGACTAAGAAATTCAGTATTAAGCCCCAGTAAATGACCAGCATTAGAGTTTTGGGTTAAATTGTTTAAAGTGTACCTGCCTCTGGCAGGCAATGTGGAACTAGATGATCTTTAAGGTGTCTTCCAAGCCAAACCATTCTATGGTAACTATCTCAAATAATCTGGCTATGTGTGGATTGAAGTTGAATGTAGACAAGAAGGGGCTGAATGCCAGAGAACGTGTCCTAAAATTTGGTCATGGCGAGAATGTGACAAACAGAGAGAAACAATGCCTTAGAACAATTAAGCAGCCTGCTCTCATTGATCATTTGATGAGTAGAGAAAATTTTCCAGACAGCTTCAGATGGCTGCATTCATACTGTTATATTGAGAGCAATTAAAGCTGTGGTGTGACAGCTATACAATCTAAGATGGGAAGTCTGTTATATCTTCTGCATATAACAGCTGATATTTAAAATGGTTACACTTGTTTTCCTGTCTGTCTCACTTGTATTCATTATTTAGGCAGCTGTATGTAGTAGTCATGGGAAGTCTTTGGCCTGTGAAAATTAGACATGCATTTTAGAAAGCAGACACTTGATGTGCAGTTGCTTCTCTACATAAAACTCTTTCTGTTACTGGTGCTACACAGAAAGCTTCAGTGACAAAGCTTTGTGTAATCGGGTGTGAAGCACATGCCAGGATGAACAGCTGAAGTGCAACAGGTCAGGCCTGAGATGATGATTGCACTTCTCATCTCATTAGCACCTTTAATCCAAGAGGCACAGAGCATTTTAAACTTAAATTAATTTTTGTCATAGCTGTGTGAGCTGCTGTGAGCGTGGTACTGTTTCTGCATTTTGTAGGGAAGAAACCAAAGGAGAAAAAGGTTAACAGAGTAACCCAGCAAACTGCTGACCAAGCCAGAAACAAGTCTTTTCACTCCTCCACCTCTTTAAGAACTAGCCCGAGGCTTCCAGCATGTGTTCGGAGGCCACAGAAGAAATGGTGTTCGTGCTCTGTTTGAAAATAGTGTGTGACAAAACATATTCCTCTTTATTTCACTTGTTAGGACCCAAATTTTCTGTCAGAAAACATTTAGGGGTCTGCAAACTGAGAGGCATTGAATAACAGTGAAGTAAGCTATCTCCAAAGATGTTCTGGCTAAGCAAGTGTGGGTGAAGGAGGGTAGAGATTTCTAATGATAAAAGGTGAAATAAGCAGGAGAAGCAGGAGATGAGGCACAGAACAAATCTGAGAGGGTGTGTGAATATAGAGAATGGTGGAGCACTCACTAGAAGACATGTTTTCTCTAGCAAAAGGCATGAATTTATAATTAGAACACCCGTGGAGACTCTAATCCCCAAATAGAGTCTTTATTTATTAACATCTGGAAGTGCTTTTCTCTTGAGTCCTCCCTACCAAACCTCCAGCCATCGGTAATTCTTGGATTTGGGAAAATCAGACTTCACAATATCAAGAAGTAAATAAATGAAAAAAATTAAATGGAGGAGAAATTGCTTCTTTGGGAAGCTAGGATACATGTTTTCGTTTTTGCTTCTAAAATATTTCCCTTGATTGTAGGAAGGTGAGGGAAGAAAGAAGCAAGTACAGACCCTTTGGTTGCTTTTTTGCTCTAAGACTAATTGCAAGTGTTTTCTGTGTGTTTTGACATGAAAACGTGACATCTGAATGGATCAAGTACATTGGTAAAAGGACAAAGGAAAGTTTGAGGTGGCTGGGCAGAATATCAATAGGCTTTTCTGTTAAATGTAAATAAATAAATAATAAATAAGGTAATTTCTAACTTGCTAATTGGTTTTGAAATTTACCTATCTGAAGGTGAAAATGCAGCTCTATTATTGGCAAAGCGAAAAAGAACAGACTAGGAAAGTAGCTCTTTTCCCTTCTATGAACAGCTGCTCTACTCCTCTGTAATCAAAAGCTAACACCAGCTTGAGTTTTTT
Organism: Lophotriccus pileatus; assembly: GCA_035583135.1. NCBI lineage: Eukaryota > Metazoa > Chordata > Aves > Passeriformes > Tyrannidae > Lophotriccus > Lophotriccus pileatus. The sequence goes on from JAWWES010000021.1 coordinate 7,231,653, forward strand.
TTCTAGCTGTGGGGTATTCTTAATGGATTTTTTCCATGATAAATTGTAGATGTGATTTCTTATGCCAGAATAAAGGATGTGCACTCCTGTTTAGTTAGTCTGTTAGCCTATGTTTCTTCTTCTCTTGCTCTTTCAAGGGATATAGAATATAAACTATTTTTTCAGTCCCATGATAATGAATCAAACATGTCCTATTCCAGCCTAAAGCAAACTGTTAAGAAATAAGCGTGTGTGGGAGGGGGTTGCTAATTGAAAGAGCAAACACTTTGTAGGTAACCTTTTTTTGAACTGAAATCTTTTATCTCGTTTAGCTTGCTTCTGCAAAAGCTGTTTTCCCATGAAGACAATCACTAAGGTATAGAACGTTCAATATTAACAGACTGCCTGTTATTAAGACTCTAGGGGAATTTTGTCCTGGGCTGGACTAGAATTAAGGCTAGGCTGTGGTGACCAGCCTGTTCTAGTTTAACTGCAGCCCTAACCATGATAAATTATGTTAACCAAAGGGGGTGTGTGTGGCATGTGAAGGCAGATGGTGATTGCTCTGTCTGACCTATCCAGATGCAAACTGGAACTAGGCAGCCACGCTTAATGCTGGTCCTGAGTTTTACAGTGAGCCTTGCTGAGCTGGGGCTTAGGACTGGGCTAAACTGGAAACACCATTTCTAGTGGGTGCAGCACCTGAGTGAAAGTGTTGCATTCTCTTCTCTTACTCTGATCTGCTCTCACTGCACTGTAGGCTCGAGTATTCATAGGGTGGGGTCCTTCTGCTGGATCCCAACTAATTAATTTACTTCTGAAATTGTAAACAATCACCAGTTTTGTTCTCATCAGGTGCATGTTGGACCTATTGACAGTGGGTTGTGTTCTGATCCTCTCCTACTCATGTGCCTTGTACCTGAAATAGTTCAGTATTACAAAGGCAATACATGTATATAACTGCCATATAAAATTTTCTCGTTTGCTTTCCATTTTGTTCTGATTCATATGTGATTGACTTGACCTTCATGGAGCTCTTGTTGTCTGAGCATGAACAGAAGGATGTGCATTGGGTGAAGGCTTTATTTGGTTTGTTTATTGTTGAGGCTCTTTTTTAATTGTAATTTGTTCTTTGCATTTAAAATTATAGTGACTGGAAAACCGCCAGAATGTTGTCTTGTAATTTCAGTGGCTCATTCAAATAGGTGTTATTTGTGGTTGGTCCTTAAAATAGCACATCTCATTTTGAAAAAGCTCATCCCCAAAATTTATCTGCACTTAAATTGAGGGAAATGATGTACTCTCTAAGGTAAAATCAAATGCAGTAGATGTTCCATACATTTCTATGGTTGGCTACATTGAAAATATTGCTGGTGGCTGATAAAACATTTACTAGTTTTTAATTTTTATTTTCTTTTGAAATGTACAGTTTTCTCTCAGTTTTCTCTCTCAGCAATCATACTTTAATGAAAAGGAATTAATGTATACACAGAGCTTTTATTTGACCTTGGCTACTCTTATGGGAAAATCACTGCTTTTGAGACTTCAGCATTTTGTGTGTTCATCTGTTATTTGGTAGCACTGTCCAGCTTGAGAACAGCTGCAAAAGGACTTCACAAGGTAGTAGGATTTCATTAGGTACTGAAATTTCACTTAGTGTCTTATTGGTTCACTTGTCTTTCTTATCATCTTATTTATCTTGTTCTCTTACTTAGCATCTCTGCTATCACACAGAATATTTCAGTATTTCCAGTATTGCACTTTAAAAATGTTAGATGTGTCCTGCCATGTCATATTAAATCAAGAATTCTTGTTTGGTTTAGTTAATCATAGAATGTATCATAGGAAGGGATCTTTAAAGATCATCTAGTTCCAGTTCCCCTGCTGTGGGCAAGGACACGTTCAGTCCCATCATGAAGGAAAGAAAAACACCAAAGCTTCTAATAAAATTAATTGTTAAGGATATATAAAAATGAAATAAATATTGATGTGAAACATTGTTTATTGTATGAGCTTCTGAATTGGCAATTTTTTCCTGGTGCATCCTCCTCCTTCACTTCCATGAAGGCAAAGGGTGGAGCTTTTAAGATGAGGAATCTGAAGAGATAATAAAGACCTTAAAGATTAACATTTAATTTACAGAATTCTAGTTTGAAATATGCCTGTTAGTCAAACCCAAACGTTTTACAGTAAAACCCTCCTCTTCAAAAGATGCATGAATATACTTTGAACTTTCAGAAATTTAAGTTGTTAAGGCATAAAAGGGATTAAATTATCCTGTACTTACATTGCTTAGAATGTAGAAAATGTTCCCCTTTCTACTGTAAAAGAATCATGTGGATTTTTTTTTTTTAAATTTTGCCTGCCTGTATTAAGACATATGCCTAACATTTTCTTATTTATCTGCTACAAGAAATGTGTGTATTATATGTTCAGGCCAAAATACCATTTTTGTTGTGGTTGGCAGTAGTGCTAACACACTGGACTGCCACACAGGAGGTGTGGATATTGTGAGAGGGGGTAGATAAACTGAGACAAGGTGAAGGAAATAAAAGTAGGAGGAATAGACAGAGAGTAAAGAGGACAACAGTAGATGCTTAGAAACACCAGGAGATGCAAAGAAGGGAAATAAAAATAATAAAAAAAGAAAGCAGAAGAGGCAAAAATACAAGCGATGAAACAAATGTTGAGTTCAGGTCTTTTAACCATTGAGTTGATGTTTGGTGTCAAAACATTTTGATATAAGAGCAAGAAAACTTATGCAATTCCTTTGCTGCTGTAAAGTGCTGTAGGAAAATGAACTCTGTGTTGGTCTTCCTGAATTTTAGATCACTCTTGTATTTTAAAGTAGAGCATTATTTCTAAAAGTATCGTGTGTTTTCCAATTCTCACCATGCTATCTTCATCCCTACAGGAAACTTAGAAATGTCAGTTTTGCATGACTGGAAGCTGGGAGTGGCTGTTTTTATTGATACAATCAGCAAAGCTTGTGTTGTGTATTTTCCAGAAGTGTTCACTTCTCCGACTGGTGGGTGTTAAATGTAAATTACGGGATATTGCCCTTGCTTATTAAAATCTAGATGGTGAGCTGCAGTCCTCATCATACACAACATACTGTTGAATATTCAATTTAATTGCCACTCGGTCTCCAGCAGAAGCAGTTTTGAAATATAGGAGTTTGGCATGATACTAAAGAAATTAACTTCTTTATCAATGACTTCTTAATAATGCTAGTGAAAAATGGAAGAATCCAGATCACAAACAAATACCTCACTTGTTAACACTCTCATCCATTGTTAGTCAGCTACTTTGAGCAGTTTTCTGGAAATTACCTTTTTCCTTCCTTTTGCTTTGAAAGAGCTTTGGTGTTTATTTTAGCTTTTTATAATTCATCTTAAGCTTTTCAGAAATATGATTGAACACAATATTTTGAATCCACCCACTGTTCCTATTATCTCCAGTATTTCTTAAAAGGCACTTTTTTAAAAAAAGGGCTATTTCCTGGAACTGCATTTTAAATCAAGTTATGGGTGCCTCCCTGTCAACTTCTCATTTATGCTAGCTTTGCAGTGGGTATACAGAAATAATTGTTAAGGGTTTCATTGCTTTCATGCCTGTCCTTTTCAAGAACACAGGTAAAAACTCTTTTTGGACCTGTGACTCTCACTGTGGGATCGTATTTCATGATTTTAATTCGTTCTTTCCCTTCTTTTTCTTCACAAGGGAAATACATCTTATTTTGAGGGTACATCTGTCACTCTTTTTGAACACAGAACTGAAGAAATAGCTATATATCAGGCAATGTGGTGAAATACACACATGCAGATGTAGCAAATTTTTTTCTGCAGATGAACAAAAAATCCACCCAGGTATTGCTTTTGCAAACACACTTGGATTCAGTTTTGTCCTTTCCAGCTTTCAGATTCACACAAGTAGTAGTTTGTGTGTTGTACCACATTACCCCCCTTAAATGTACTTAAAAGTGAAGACTAATGGGAAAGAGCTATATTTCAAACTGTATTTATGCCTAGAATCCTTTCTCCAGCAAACTGCTATCCTAGTTCTTTATCTGACCAGCTCTTTGTGTTTTTTAAATTGTCCAGCCTTCAAGTGGCTTGTACAGTTTTCAGAGCACAGACCATTTACTTTCCTGTGCCTCGTGTTTTTGTGTTGCTACATAAGGCTGTAGTGCTGTGACCAGCTACCTTGCTGGAGGACAAGACAGGGACAGCGTAGGAAGATGAAATTTCTGGCACAGGAACCAGCAGACAAGTACAGTCTACTCCAGGCTCTCTATTTTTAGAGCCCCAGAAGGCCCCTTTCTGATATTACAATATATCTAAATACGAAGATCTCAGTCTCAGCTTTTTCTTTCTCTCTTTAGAATGTTTGTGGGCACATGCAAAGCCTGAAATAATGGTGCTGGTGTGGGGTTTTTTAATTTGGTCTAACCTATGTGATGACTCTGGATGAGAAAGGGCACTGGCCAGGGACAGAGTGATTGGTGTTCCCTGGTCAGGAGCCCTGGGATTCTCTGGAATTCTGCCAATTACTCAAGACGGTGCTTCAGTGATAGAAAATGGAACATGTATTTTTAATTATTATTTCTCTTGGCTGCTTCTGCTTACTTGCATCTAACTTTTAATGGCTTTATGGGAATTGTGTGCACACACTTCAAGGCAAAATCTGGACCTGTTATGTTTTTTCTCATTTCTCCAGTGTGTTTCAGGAACATTGGCAATGAGTGGCTCTGTTGTGGGAATATGCTTGTATTTATACCTGTTGGGTCTGTGTTCCCAAAAGACCAAAGAAAGCTCTTCAAGTAGTTTATAAAGTATGTAAATGACAACTTGATGTAAATTAAGGCCAAAAATATTTATAATGTATTCTTGGAGACTATTTCTGCCAGGTAATTGCTTTTATGAGTCTAATTCGGGACCTGCATTGAAGAAGGAGCTAAGCCGCTTTTTTTTGTTCTACAAATTCTGGACTGTGGTACTACATAACATTCCAGCTCCTGAAGGATGCAGATTTTGAGTGCTGGATAGTCATTTCAGTTGGCCATTGCAGGTATCAGAAATTTCTGTAGCTGCAGGTTAGTCCAGCTGCACTGGTGGCAGGATCAGTAGTTGTACCACTGTACTGAGTGTGAATCTCCTTGTGCTAGGCTGGGACAGTCTGCATAAATAATCCTGGAAAAACATGCTTTATTCCTTTATTGTGATGCTTTGCCTGTTGTGATTTTAAGTCCAGCAGGAAACGCATAAAATGCTCAATGAAGTGTTTTGAATATTTTTTTAGTGATACTATATTTTTAAGCCATTAAAAAGAAAGTAGAAATATGAATATTCATATATATATTTATCTTGGACCATGCTTCTGCCTGATACTTTGGACATATCACATAACAGCTCTCTCTACTTGTTCATGAAATGGAACAGGCTGCCCAGGGAAGTGGTTGAATCACCGCTCCTGGAAATGTCCAAAACATCTGTGGATGTGGCACTTGGGAATATGGTTCAGCGGTGAATATGGTGGTGCTGAATTAACAGTTGGACTCGATGATCTTGGAGGTCTTTTCCAACCTTAATGATTCTGTGATTCTACATTTCCTCTTTACCTGTTTTGGAAGGATATAGAAAGGATTGTGATGTCTCATTACTTTGGCTGATTTGAAAATGAAGCAGTATGCAGTTTGAGTTACCACAAACCAGGTTCTGCTGTACATCCTGCCACTGAGCAGAGCTTTACCTTCCCAATACTCACACCCCCAGACTGTTAATGCAGCATGGCCTGGCATACACAGAGATTCAGGAACAAACTGTAAAGCTCAAGATCTAGCCTATTCCTAATATTAAAGCAGCTGTTTTTTAAATGGAATTCTCTAATAGTATTTTAATGTGATGTTTTCAAGCTTATGTAGAATTTTAGAAGGGACTACTTAATTATCTCCAATAGTGTAATGAGTTATTTGTTAGGTAAATGATTTTTCTTTGCTTCTGTCTGATTGGTGAGGAAAGTCTGTGGGGATTCGAATTTTCTCTGTGTAATGAAGAGAAGTACCCAAGCAATTCTGTTGGCAACAATGATGTGGGACACATCACTTGAAACTAATCTCGGGCTGTTACTTGTTGGATCTTTCCAATAGAGAATGGGAGATAAATGAAACAGCTCCTTTAAAGTGCTTGCCTTTTTACATTTTCAAAACGATGCTCTTACTACTGCCTCCAGCTAGTCAGCTTCCTGAGATGTGCACGGACTTTCTGGAGGTCAAAACAGTTTAAAAGGAAGAAATCATTTTTACAAGAAGCTCTGAGTACATAATTTAACTTCAATTAAAAATGGCTTTCTGGAGTACAGAAGAATTGCCCTTCCATCAGCACTTGGGCTGATGGAACATTTTGAGATATCCCCTAGGAGCATCAATTTCATTTGGAATACTCTGTGTTTCACTGACATAACAATGATCATAATAAATTCATCTAGTAATCATGTGCAGGGCATAGAGATTCTCGTGTCCACACACTCCCCTTGGCCTCCCCCCCCAAGCACAGGTAATATTTGTAAAGGTATTGCTGCTTAAGCAAAGCTCAACTGCTGATAATCTGTGGATTATCTATGGATAACAAATATCAGATCGTGTTCTATTTGTGTGTTTGTCTTCTCTGCAAGAAAGAAGTGTAAAACACCTTCCTTCCTCTTTGCCTGACCTTTTCTTTTGCCAGTGGAGCACAAGAAAACTGCCTTTTTTATGTTTCATGGACTGTAACAGACACAGTGTGACTGATGGACTAATACTGCATTTACTGGATATAAAGTGAATGCCTAATGTTCTGAAAGATTCCTAGTTCTTATAATTTTAGGATTTATAATCTGCACAATTTTGACTGACCAAAAGAGCAGAGAGTAAAAAAATTCTGAAATTATAAGAATTATGTGTCTTAGATGTAAAAATATTAATTCATTAGATTATTATTTAGGAAGGCTTTATATTAGCTTGCAAGATTTAATTTGATAATTTGAGCCACCTACATTTGGATGAAATGACTTCCCTCATGTCTATGAATGGTGTGATTGTTTAAAAAGAAAAAAATCTGCTGTCTCTCTGCTACCTGCTCTCTGCCATGCCTTTTATTTTCGTGTGCTCGTCATAGACTTGAAGGCAAATGTTGGAAAATGTGAGTAGGTGAGGTGAAAATCTTGAGTTACAAGTTGTCATCAGCAGATGCAGATCACTTCCAGTGACATTTATAGGCTTTTTTATTCATTAATGAGCCTTTGAAGAGCCTGCAGCTAGTTACTGAATCAGCTCATTGTTGCTTCATTTTCTTCATCATGTTCTTGCACTCAAAAGCAACAAACATGACAAAAATCCTTAAATTGAAGTTAGAACTTATTTTTTAAAAAAACCCTCATAAACCTCAGGTGATAGTACATGGTATCTGGGAAATACAGACCATTTGGATTGTGGGCACTGGTGAAGTCAGTAAAATGGATGGGGCCACTCATGACAGAAGCTCTGATTTGCAGAGATGTGATTTTTATTATTTGACATAGAGGATCCTGGAAGCAGCAAATGGTTCCCTCAGAGATTCAGAGTAAAATGAACTTCTTCAAATGAACTTGCTTCAAATAAGACAGGCACAGAGGCTTGAGGAAAGAGTATAAGAGAGATGGAAGGAGGTCATTCTCCTGGAGTTCTGGTGCATTTAAAGCAAACAAACAACCCAAAGCCCCAAAGAGGTGATGGGGTTGAATTTCAAACCCCACAGGGTTCTGTGTTTCAGTGAAGCAGCCAGGAGAAGAACGAGGCTTTTCCCATTAGAGCTTTGACATGCTCCTTTATTTTATTGCCATGCTCTCAAGCATGTTTAATGCTTATGGATATGAGATCAGAGCAGACCCCTCTGAGGAGTCCTTTGCAGGGTGGGATGTAGAGGTTAGGAAAGGAAACACTAAAAGGAATCCCAAACAACTCTTTCCTGTTTTCTCTCTGCCACTTCAACATAATGAACAGGGATAAATAAAGCAATAAAGCTGTCCGCATCCACAGCTGTATGGTTCCTACTCCCATAGCTCAGCAACATCAATCAAAAGTGAATTAGAGAGACATGTTATGTTTCTGTTGTATATCAGAGAGCTGTTCAGGCATTACCAAATGTTAATTCATTTTAGCAGCTTGAAATGAGACAAAAGTCTGGCAACAGGGTATCTGAAAACTCTTTGCTGTGTCCTGGATTTGCGTCCTGTGTCGTCCCCTCATTTCTTTGAAGTAGCAAGGACACTGCCGAATGTGATTTCCATGCAAAATGAATTATACTGTGTCCTCATTTAATACTCCTTCTGTTACTGCTATTTCTACTTACTCCTGATGCTTGGCTGATTGCAATCTGACATTTCTTCTCCTGAGCCCAAAACACAGGTTTTCACTGGCGACATGCACAAAGTCTTCTGGAGCCAACAGACCGTAATACAGTTTTAGATTAAGTGGTGATGGAAAAGGTTGCTGTGTTTCCAACTCTGTTATAACAGTGTGGTTATATCTAGGTAATAAGTGAAAAAAAAAAAAAAAAAAAAATCTGGATTCTGGTGAGTCAGTGGAAAAACACTGAGATAATACATGGCAAAGAGAGTTTGATTGCTAATCTGGTGATTTTTGGCCAGGTACTTCACTTCTGTGCTTTATTTCATCTTATCCTCTTTTGTGCAGTTATATCATCTCTGTGAAAATGTTGACCAGGCAATTTTTTTGCTTAAGGACAAACAAAACTGCTAGTTCCCTTAAAATGTGTGAATTCAATACAAGGGTTTTCAGCATGGTTTTACATGCTGCAATGTAAGAAAGCAAGAAAGTGCTAGAGCACAGCCAGGTTTCCTGTCACCATTCTTAGCATCTCGTGGAAGACCTGTCACAGCCCAGACTGACAGAAACCAGTGGAAATGGTCTCTGTGCTAAACCTGGGGTAAAGTTTTAAACTAAGTTTTACAAAGCAAAAGGCTGAGTAGATGGTGAATAGTGCAACTGCACACCCATGTCATGAAAGGGGCACCGAGTTTTCTTTTTCACGGGTCTGCATGTTGTGTTTCCTCTAACGAGAGCAGCACCCAGTGGCCGAAAATAACCAGCGCTGCAAACGGAGCAGGGGCCGGGTGTCTGGAGAGCAGGAGAGAGAGGCTTTCTGATCATGCATGGCATAATTCCACAGCAATGACTGTACAATTACCATGACTCACTTTAATGCTACAGTAATTTACATAATATTTTCTACTGAAGTACCTTAAATGTTTCTGATTGCAAACACCAAAATAAGCCTCATAGAATCTTCAGCTCAAAATCTCAAAACAAGTGGGAACAAACCCGATGCAGCTGGTAAGCACTTTGAAAGGAGTGATATTAAAAAAAAAAAAAAAAAACCAAAAAAAACAAACCAGAAAACCAAAAATGTTGCAGATTCTCAACATGATTTAGGATTTATGACTACCTTATCTTAAAAAAAAAAAATTGAAAAGTGATGTTTCAATCTTAAATATTATTCACACAGCATCCATGTTTACAGTTTGAAACTAGTATTCACTTCAAACCTGGAATAATTCTCTCATTCAGTTACAATGACATTATAATCCAAGGCTGTTTGTCTAGATGTTATACTTGTTTGCAATAAAGAGAAACATTTTTTAAGCTGTTGCACATAATTTCTGCAATGAAATTCAGTCACTATGGATCTCTCACAAACTTGGGATGAATGAAGGTGGTTATACTGGGGGAAGAGGTAGAAAATTTCATTCATATCCTGTTTCTTTATTTGCTTCTTTTATCTGATATGATGGAGCTTCTATCTGCTTGAGGTTGTAGAGAGTCCTGCAGATTTTAGTGTAACAACTTGAGAGAGTAAAAAGCAAGACCATTTCAGTCTGTTTATACTGGAAACTTCTAACAATTTAGCAGAATAGAGGGCTTTTTTCCACAAAAAATAATCCCTCAGAAAAATCATATTTTGAACTCTTAAAAACTGGCATTGACTGTCACAAGGGCAACTGATGAGTTGTGAAAGTTTAGCTTCATTTAAATGTTAAAGCTGGAATGAGGATTTTTCCTCTCAGTCCATTCCAGCTGTACATATGAGAACAGAGGTGTCAGAGATTTTGCAAGTCTGGACACTTGTGAAAAACTAAAATCAAGACAGGATTTTGGGGCTACATTAGATGCCTTTTTGAAACTAATTTGATAATGAAGGACTATTAGGAAGGAAAAAATGAGCGTATCTTAATCTACAAATCTATTTCTTTCTTCAGCCCAAGTGATTTGTCAAAGGCTCTTTGACATTAGCTCTGTGACTCTCAAGGTTTGCCCAATTACAGTTTTGTGCAGTGTAAAGCAATAACAATTTATTTACAGTTCTTTTGGAGGGAAATTTACATTTTGAGTAGTGGAACGATAGCTCTTGATCTACACTTAATTAACAGTGACACTGCTCACATTTATTCAAATGGAGCTAAACGTAGAGATGTGTAATTTTTATGCCAATTAGTCTGGTCAAGTGAGGTTAGCAAATGAAAGACTCTTTAACTCATAAAGAAATTGGGTGTTTGTTTATTTCTAAAAAAAAAAAGGCTTCACACTGTTCAAGCCTCTTGCATCGTTTTAGAACCCACAATACTAATCACAAACACAGGAAGGTGCTCAACAGCAGCTGAGTTTTACATATCTGGAATCTAGGGGGAAGCAGGGATAAGGCAACAAAGTCTTATAAATTAATGGGAACAGGTTTTTTACTGGCTAGTGGCCAGCCAGGTTTGTATTACTGAGGATTCTACCTGAGGACAGGTCTGTAATCTTGGTAAAAGCCTGTGAATATGGAATAGGTGAAGTTGTCAGTTTTGAGTGTCAGCAGAGGAAAACCAAAAATCACTGTGAAATGTGGGAGAGGCTTGGGTGTTCAGAGTGGCTGTGATAGTGTTTTGTCATGAGACATTGCCTCAAATTTAGCTTTTGAGAATTTCTGCCCACAGGAATTTCTTAGAATCTGAAATGTTGACAATGATCATCCATGGGAAAGCAAAGGACTCGGCATTCTGGATATTTGGGGTTGAAGTTAAGTAAGTCTGGTCTGTGCAATTTGTCAGATTCTAGACATATATAAACTGAGGCAGAGAACTGGTCCCATTGTTGTTACATAAATTGATAGAGAAATCCATCCTTTGTGTGAGTGGTACTCAATCCTATAAATGGCAAGTCTTGCCAGCAATATTTTACATATTATTTGTGTGCAGTCTGGTCTCTTCAGTCTGTATACAAGCAGCAGATTTCTAGCATTTATGTTTACCTCTTGGGGAGTTGATTTTTAATTGAGGAATGTTCATTTTGTTGAAGTTCTCTTCCATAGCTACTAACGGGTTGATAAAGTAAATTATTCAGTGTAATATCTTTCAGATTATTAGTATGGGTAGAAAATAGAACAAAAAAAACCCCTACAGTGTTAAACAGCAATGCATTAAAACAATACTGCTGGTTTTTGAGATTTAAAAGGTTCACTGGACATCTAAAAACACTACCTCCACAGCCTTATTGCAGTTCAGAGAGAGAATTAGAAAAGCTTCAAACTTAAATAAAAATAAAACAAAATAAAAATCTCTGTTCCTTGCACACCACCTGCTGCTCAGTATCCAGCAACACAAATTTGCTTTGACAGTGTCTGTACCAGACTGGAAGTGAACATGTGAGTCATTTGTTTCCTGGAGATGGTTGTGCTGTAGAGTGTTTGCCAGCCAATCCCACAGGGATATGCTGTGCTCTGGTTTGGGCTGAAGCACTAAATGTCAGGAGAAGATTTGAGGTTTTCAGTGGAGGGACCCTTCCTGATCCTCTTCCAGCTGTCTGCTGAGGCTCCAAACTTGAAAAGCGTCTGAGTAGCCCTGAGGGAGGATAAGCAAAAGTCAGAAGAAGAAAAGTAATAATGGTTCTGTTTGCATGGAGTTTACAGGCTGCACAGCTGCAGGAAGGGAATATATTTGGAGGCTTTGCTGGTCTGTGTGTGCCAGTTTGGTTGAACAATTTCCTGTAAATAAAGGGGAAACCCTAGAGAGCCTTTACTAAACCTGGTCCTCCTGTGAACTCTCTGGGTAGCTGCTCAGAGCATGACTATCCCTGCCTGTGCAGCTGATGGGGGCTTGGCTGGCAACCCATGGATCCTGACCAGAAAGGAAACAAGGCAAATATTGGAACCTGGAAACATTAGTGAATTTTGAGCAATCAGCATTGAATTTCACTTTGATTAAATAATTTCTTTATTTAAGCTACTCATGCTGTATGATTTTGATCCTACGGAACTAGGAAAATACTATCCATGAGGCATGAGCAGTACTGCAACACTGGACACCTTTTAGTGTGATTAAACTGTGAAATTATATGCAACATTGATTTGGAATTTGATTAGAAGCTTCAGATAATTACAGTGGTCAGAGTTCTTACTCAACTAAATTAGTTTCAATTACTTTTGAATTTTGAGTGCTCCTGCCATGCAGGGTACCTGCTGTGCCCCTCCATTTTCAATAGCTGCTTATAGGTTTCCTGGCAGTTGTAACATCTGGAGTGTGGTTAAAAAAAATAAAAGGCAATACTTTTCTTATGTTCCTTATACTGATATTGCTCCACTGTGCATTCATTTGATTTTATGGCTAGTTGTGACATGTATCTCTAGCTGCGTTGTACCACACACACAAAAATGAGAGCAGGAAAGCATGTTTAAGATGTAGTACACTTGCACTAGAGAGAGTATTCAGTATTTTTGTTACAGCCTTTATGAATAATTATATGCCATAATTCATTTTAGTACTTTTATCAGAAAATAAACTGACTGAAAACCCAAAACACATACTGTGTCTTTCATAAAAGTGGTTTCAAGTGCTTGCCAGATCTGATCATCAGTACAGTTGCTGAAAGGATCTAAATTGTAGCTGAAAGAGAAAGATATAGCCTTTAAAAAAGGCAAAATGCAAGGCAGTAAAATAGACGTAGAACTGTTTTCCCTGTATCTCATTTGATAATCTTTAAATATAATTTCTACTTGACTTGTCCAGCCTTTGAGAGAGTTCAATAACTCAGTACTTGGGGTGTCAGGAGGATATCTCAGAAACCGTGCAGAAAAGTCTGTTATTTAATGCCTACACGCTGTCTTGAATACTGCTTTCACTTTTTAACAGAATTTAAAGTATCTGTATAAACTGGAGTCTTGCTGCCATATTTAAAGGTAGGTCTTACCAAGGCATAATCCAGTATCTCTTCAAGTGAAGTAAATTCTGAGTTTGTCTCAGTTCCTGTTTTCACACACACCTCGAGAAGGCAACTCAGCTATAACTTAAGGAGAAAAAAAAAATTATATAATTATTGGAAAATCACCTTTTGTTCTTTTTGACTGTAATAGCTCTGTTGTGGAAAGAAAAGTGACTAATCAAAGTAACAGGCTGCTTAAGAATGAAGCAATATAAAACCTCATCAACAACAGAATTTAGCAGTAGAGCCCAAGGCAATTTCCAAGCCATTAGAACATCCTGTGGAGACTGCCAAGCTGCAGTAGCTACAAAAGTATTTTTCACAGTTTGATGTAAAGTCTTGTATTTTTTTCTGGCCTCTCTTGCTTTAAGGACATACCATGTAGTTATTACAAGGCAAGAATCAGTATATTTAGTGTGAATTTTAAAATAAATCTATATAGATATAGTAGCAACACTAACAATCAAGTAATACTGCTACTATGGTGAGTTCATTTCTCTATGCTCATTTTTAGCTAAATTCTGTTCAAATGTAGGAAAGAGAATGATGTGTGTAATTTATATGTGCATGTCTCTCTATACACATTAGACAAGAGGTTAGTCAAGGAACTCAGAGGATGGTAAGTTTAAGGAGAATTATCCTGTCTTGCTGAAATTGTGTGTTTCTGAAAATCAAACCTCGGTGTGGATGTGAACTATTTAACATTTCTCTTGGACAATGAGAGCACACCTGCTCTGCGCAGCGTACCCTGAGTACAGTGATATCTTACTGCTTAGAATCCTGTTAGATCAGAATGTTTTAATTAGTCTAATGGATCACTGGTTACCAGCTTAAACTGCAGTGCATTCCCTGCTCTCTTATATGCTAGGTCCTGGACAAACCTTGAGACAGCTTCCTTGAGGATACCTATAAAAATATCTGAACCTACTGATAAGAGTCATCGAACCTTATCTCTTTAGAAAGTTTCTAGAGGTTGCTTAAAACTCAAAGGTAAAAGTATGTGCTGTGTTTAAAAATTGGCACAGTGAGACTGGATTTCATGGTGCTTGTTAAATTCTTCTGAAGGTCTGTAGTGCAAGCTGCAGCATTCCTGTGGCTGCTCATTTTCTAAATATAAGAAGCTCCAGGACCATGGCAGCTTGTGTAGCATGCTAACTTTGATGGAAACACTCTTTTATCCCTCTGTTGACTGGGATTATCAGCCCACAGTATCTGCAATCAGCTCAATTTAAATCCAGCGTGACCTATCCAAATCAGGGCAAAAATGAAACAAAGAATGTTCAACTGTATTTGTCTTGTTGGTTGATAGAGTTGTTTCATTTTCATGAACATGAATTGCACTGAGACCGTTCACAGAGGAGTGCACATGAGACAGCAGTGGTGATCTGCTGATTTTTGTTCTTATTAGTTCTTGGATAGTTCTCAGAAAAAAACCCTATAACAGTAGAAATGCAATGTTCTATGTGCCAGTTAAACTCCTGGGTGTAAACCACAGCTGATCATTTGTTAATGACGCTGCTCATGCAGGTGATTTGAGCTGAAACACTGCAATGTGTACACGCTGACAGCTCGCCACTTATTTGTGCTCTGTAATTTGACTGAATGTCCCAAGAATGGAGAACTCTACATATCCTTCTGGCCTCTGCTTTGGTTTTTCCTATAAGCTGAGTTCTGTTTTCAATTTAGAGCAAATTGAGACTATAGCCTTATCAATTAACTTTTAAAATACTTTGCACCCTCAGAAACCTACCGGAGAGTAGTTCCTATATTCCTGAGCAGAGTGACAATTTTATCTAGGTTTGGCATAGTAGTAGAGAGTTAGGACAGCCTTATGGCTTGCAGTTTTAACACATACCCAATTCAGATGTTCAGCTTAGGACACCTTTAAAAACCTGTTTGAGAGAGTAGTTACCAGTACTTGAATTGGTTCCCATCAGGTGATTTCAGGTCACTTGTCAGTTGAAAACTCTGGCTGAACTTGCTATTTCTGTATCTACTTTCTCCCTGAAGGTTTTTAGCATAGAAAAATGTTACTAATACCTTTTTTGTATTCAGAATCTCCTGTCATGTTTCAGTACTCATAATGCATTAATAACAAAACAATGCAAGATCCTTACCCTTACATAATCTCTCTTACATTATTTTATGTCCTTTCATTAGGAATGTTTTGGGAATATTGAAGCATGACAAAACATACAAGAAAAAGAGTGAAATTATTTTATTATCAGAAGGGGAGAGAAGCTTGAAGAATAGCAACACACCTAATCAAATACACTCTGCAAAACTGAAGCTCCAGAGTGATGGCTGAATGTTAGAAAGTATCTTTGAATTTTCTAAATTCTTGCATTGCTGGGTGCTTCTATCACGTGCTACAGCAGTGAATTTCCAGCCACTTCAGTTTGCCATCCCTTCTAACCTGGCCTATATCTGGGTCTTTGTTGGTACCTGTAGGATCCCAGGGGAATAGGCAGTACTGGTCGACAGGTACCCCTGTAATCACACTCTGCCCAGATGAAGAGACCTGACTACATTCAGAAAAAAGGCTTTAACCAGAGCCCGTTACACAAAGAGCAGGGAATAATTGACAGCTTCCCGTGCTGAACATGCTTGCTAGTTAAGATCCTTCATTCTACAGTTCTCAGCTTCTGATATGCCTTTACAAAAGAATCTGGAGAGCTGAAGATTAAGGATAAAAATCAAAAGCACACACAGTAAATTTCTGTCGTTCAAACAAAAAAGATAATTCAAAACACTTCAAATATCTTGAAGGAATAGTACATCAACTCACTTAAACAGAATTAAAAAAGCCTCAAAATAATAGCTTGATAGCAACTGCAATTAGCAGAAAAGGAAAAACAAGAGCTATTTTGACTAGAATAAAAAGACTTCAAACGGCTGCAAAAAAAGTCTCAGCATGAAATGGAAGGGTCACATCCAATTCATCCGTATTATTAGAAAAAAAGGGTCATTAGACTGCCAGTGGGAGTTGTATCAGAGAAACTCATTGAACTCTTTAAGATCTGTGGATAATGGGAAAGACAGATTCAGGTGGTAGTCTTTTACTGTAGTTAGAATTTACGTATAAATGCATACAAAAGCCTTAATCCTGGCTAAGATTAAAATTACAGGAGAAGCAAGCAATTTTATTACAGCTTTTACAACATCAGCATTTATAAAGCACCTTTTCTAAGTAATATTATTGCAAGTAAAATAAATGTCAAGTCTTAAAGTCTTCCTGTTGTTTTCATAAAGAAAGCAAAAAAAAAAAAAAGGCATGAGAGTCAGGATATCAAGGATTTGATGATTTCATAGCAAAAACTGCTGCCTCCACTTAGCTCTGTGACTTGTACATGAATAATAGCAACTTAAAGTAGATTAGAGGGGCTGTTATGGACTTAGGTTACACAGAATGATAGCTTTACTGAGAGACCTTGTCAGAGGGTTTTAGACATTTTATGAAGATTAACTGAGTAAGAGGTTTTTATAGGTGGTACTTTTTGTATTATAATGGAAATCCTGATGTAAAAGGCTGAGATTCATGTAATCTTTTTTAGGCACCTACAATGTAGATGTCTGCACCCAAGCCTGTTATCTGTCTTTACAATCAGTGGAAATGAGGAGACACTTCTAAAGGACTGTTCATGTTTCAGGCATTTTATCTCAGGACAGGATAAATCTCACTTAGGTTGCTGGTTTTCTCCTTCAACTGTTAAGGAAGTCTAGATAAATATTAAACAGGTATTCTCTACTAACTAGAAAAAACAAGGCAGCTGCTTTACCTCCTAAAACAAATTGCCAGGTAACACAGAAAGAAACGTTAATGAAAAATAAACCCTTTAATGATGCTTAGGATGAGCATGATGACTATACTGATTCCATAGACTAACAGATAAAAGTGCTTTCCAAGCACAACAGTTTTCATTATCCAAAATGTTGTAGTTTTCCTTTAAAAAATACAGAAATGGAATATAATCTTCACTGATACAATGATAGACAGGATTGGACGGAGGCAAGGCAGCTGAAGTACATGGTACATTTTCTACACTGTTTTTTTTTTTTTACTTTTATTTTATTTAACTTGGAAAATGGGTCCAAAGAACACTGGTATATAAAGAAGATTTAGGACATCTTGTGTAGTAAATCCTTATTTATGTAGAAAAAGCCTTGGATCTATAGGTTTTATACAAGTCTCTCTCATACCACAAAGAGCCCATATTTTTATTGCATTGAGTTATGAAACATTTGTATTGACTTTTGACAGTGTTTAGTTTCACCATATAAAACCTGCATTTTACCCAAATCACACTCTCTTCTTCTAATGCCTCACCTTCCATTTGATAGAACTGCCAACTTTTTTTGCAGGCATTTGGTTTATATTTCTGGAGAGTTTGGAAATTTCTTGCATTTCCTCTACTACATAGAGTGAAGTTTTTTTCACAGGCAGTAAAAAGTTAAGTCACAGAGGACAATCCTCTTCAGTTCCATGTTACTGGAACCAAACTCAGATGGCTGTGATGTATTTCTTGTTCTCTTCCTCTAGAAATTATATATTTGGTTTCCTGTACCCCATATGGATTTGTCAAGTTATATAGAATTGTAGAATGGTTTAGGGTTGGAAGGGACATTTAAAGCTCATCTAGTCCAACTCACCTGCAAAGAGCAGGGACATCCACTAGATCATTTTGCTCAGAACCCTGTCCAACCTGACCTTGAATGTTTCAAGGGATGGGGGATCTCTGGTAAAACTGTTCCAGTGGTTATGACCCTCATCGTGAAACTCTTCCTCATATTTAGTCTGAATCTAGCCTCTTTAAGTTGAAAACCATTTCCCCTTGTCCTGGCTCCAGGACAAGGGAGCTGATGCCATTTAGCAATGCTAACATGTCTGTCCCCATCTTTTTTACAGATACCTTTCAAGTCCTGAAAGACCACGATTAGGTCTGCCTGGGGTCTTCTCTTCTCCAGGCTGAACAGCCCCAATTTTCTCAGTCTTTCCTCACAGGAGAGGTGTTTGTTTCATCCCTCTGATCAATTTTTTGGCCCTTTTCTGGACCTGTTCCAACAGGTCCACGATTTACTTGCCGAGGACCCCAGAGCTGGATGCAGGACTGACTGCAGGTGGGGTCTCATGAGGGCAGAGTACAGGGAGAGAAGTCTAAAATCCTAGTGAGATCCAAGTGTTATCTGCTGTAAACCACACTATGGATATACACTGTTCCTTTTTTTATTTTTTTCAATTATTTTCTCTACTAAAATATTTCTTTTTGAAGAGGAGAACAAAAAAGCAATCTGCATTTTTAGTTTGTAAAATTTTCCAAAGTTTATTAAGTTGTTTGTGGTTTTTTTTTAATTTTTTATTTTTTATTTTAAATACATTTTATGTAGTGCATTTGTTGCAGTTCACTAAAGTTGAAGCAGGGATATTTAGCTGAAACAAAGAATGACTCAGTGTGATACTGTGCACCTTAGTTTTGAATGAAAGAACTCTTGATTTTCCTTTTCTCAGGCAAGTTGGTTTACAGGAGCTGCGATGTAAAATTGTAGAACTAGATGAGGTAATTTTTGTGCTAATGTCAGCCATTATTAAGCATATTTCAGCACAATAACCACTGAAAAGAACCTTTGTGTTACTTATTCCATAGGAACGTTTTGTCAAACATACTTATTCATATGTAGAGTCCTTGCTTTTGCTAAATGCTGCTTTATGGCAAGTATTCCTTTCAGTTATTGACTAACTAACAAATTGCAATAAATTATATGTACCCACTGAGAATGATGAGTAGGTCTGCACACAAAAATGTATTGATTTTTTCCTTCTCATCCTTGACAGAACAAAACGTCAATAGAAAGAAAAGCAAACCCCAAGTTTTGTTCCAGGGAAAATAGTTACAAATCCATTTCCTCCTCCGCCTCCCCCTTTTCTTTTTTTTTTTTTTTTTCTGAATTGAACCAGGAGAGCAAAATTTTTATAGATTCAAAAGTGATTTGTCATCTGTGAAACGAACCCTCAAGCTACACAGAAAATTGCTGTGGGATGATGTAATAGAGCTCTGCAAAGATGAGAGTGAAATGAAGAGGATGGGTAGGAATTAGGTGGTCAGCGTCTAATATGGTGACTGCGCTGCCCAAGGCAAAGCAAACTTACCCAAAGGTTCTTCAGACCACAGGCAGTAAATCTTTGGAATTTACTGTCAATGCTTTGCGTGGTTTCAAAGGCAGACTGGACAAGTTCATGACGAAGAAATCTATTTATAATTACTGAATAATCAGAACCTAGAATTAGTTCAGGAATTCCATAGAATGGCCTTTAAATAGTTAAATTGACTCCCACAATCTGTGCCATTAATGGAATGTTAAAATAATATTGGTCTCATATAGAGACTTGCAGGTTTTTTTTGCCATGGGAGAAGTGAAGCTGATGAAGTAGAAAGATGCTGCTGCCTGGTCATTGAAGATATAGGAATTTCAGAATCCAGGGCCATATTGGGAGCAAAGGAGAAATCAGGTCAAGTTAGTATACAAGTTCAAAGGAAAGCAGCTGCCAGTGAAGACAGGCATGTTGTGCTTTTGCTTAAACTGTTCTGGAATGGTCAGTGGGCAGAACACACACAGGTGATGTAACTGATAAATATTTGCTCTCATTTAGAGTCCTTATTTTACCTTGCTGATCCAAGATAGTTAGTTAGCTTGCCAAAAATGTTCTTTTTATTTAATGATTTACCTTTCAAAACAGTTGGGCACTTGGACATTTTTACATCAGTTAATTGGTTTATATGGTCACTGCTTTTATTTCCTGAAAGGCACTTGGTTTTTACAAACAAACAACACGTTTCCAGCCCTTAAGGCCATGAAAAATGCTCAAAATCAAAAGAAACAAATGTGAAACTATGCAGGTTGGTCTTTCCTTGAGATAAGACTGAGAGAACTCCTAAGCTCTGTTCATTTCAATAGGTACTAAATGGATGTTAAAAATCAGTTTTTAGTGTCAACATTATCTTGTTACTGATCTTCATAGTCACAAAAATATCTCTCTTCCCTTGAAAGTGTAAACATTTTGCATTTACCTATTACTCCCTCTTTGCTACGCCCAATATACCTACAGCAATCTTCAGAGGTATTGCTTGTTTTCAGTTTTATTTTTAAAAGAAAATGGTGTCCCTCAGACAATTATTTGCACATACTGTTTGAAGAATTGTTACTATTTTGTGAAAATGCATATACACATTTTATACCACAGTATTCATGAGTGAAAGAAAAAACTCTTTATTTACCTCCTGTACTGATACATTACCAACAGTATTGGGTTTGTTTTTCTTTTTTTGTTTAGGGGCACCTTTTATGTGTTGTTGCAAAATAAGCTTTCCAACTTGTGCATTATCTGCTGGTAGGGGATCATCCAATAAATAAATGTCTCTGTTGGCATAAACAACAGGAATAAAGAGGATTATTTGTTTCTGATCATCAGAAAGGTGGAGACCTCCTTCATCTATCCACGAGGAAGAGAAAACTACACAAATTAGAGGACAAACTCTTCGAAAAAACCCTGTATCATAGAAGATGGCCCTGCATTTATAATTGCAATTGATCCATGATTATAAGGCTATGCCCATAATTAGATGAGGATTTACTTACCGAATATAGTTTTAGCATTCCGTGGAGCAAAACCATCAAATCCCACACAAGTTTTGTGAGGCTTATTTCTGTGCCTTTGTCTTTTTTGTTGTTAGTGCTGCAGTGGCTGGTTTTCACATTTTCATGAAAAACCATTGTCACTTGTATCATGATTTTTGCTAATTTTGCTAATATTATAGTTATAAGAAAGTATTACCTTAGAGACAGGCATAACCTGATAGACATGTTCCTGAACCTTAAGTAAATTTACAGCAAATTTAGACTTTAATTTCTTATCTTTTATCACTTCAGCTATTGTGTCTGTAGTTCAAGATTCACTGAAATGAGATTTTTTAACAGAAAAAGATGTATCAGCACAATTAATTCTGTAAAAAAACCAACCAGTATAGCTGTCTAAAGCTGCTAAAGGACTATGTTAACAGGAGGGGAAAAAGGAAAGGTAGTATGCAATCTTATGTACATTAGTAACTTGCTTTTAAAATTACTTCAAAGCTTTCTACAAAATGGCTATTGCTCAGGCAAAGTGCTGCATATTTACTGAAATTCTGCATATTGTTCTTGATGTAATTCAGCTGAATCATATAAGCTTTCCTTTAATTTTCAAAATGGATCAATCTGTACTTTTCAGAGATAATCAATGGGTGGTAAAAAGGTCAGACAGAAAAATGGGTAGAAAGGTTCTTTATGATTTTGGCTACCCCCCCAAAAAAAATTATGGCTGCAGTACAGCATCTGATCACAAATATTTCTGAAGGCTCTAATCCTATCTGTCCCAAATCTGAAATAAAATTACAGTTATCAACTGTTTAGTCACAATATACACCTGAAGGAATTAGTATATGAGCTTCAGTGGGAAGTCAAGAGGGATACAAATTTATAAAACTTCTGTTTAAATGTACTCTTCTGACAGCAACTTCTTGAGCTGAGCAACAGAAAAAGACCTTTCTCAGAACAGGTCAGGTCAGTGAATAACTGATCTATTATAAGATGGCATAGAGATATCTCTTCTTCACTTCGGAAGTGGGTCATTCTTATTACAAGTTTTTTGAAAGAGAAGGATGAAATCTTAAGGGAAACAAAGTGTCTCTGTAACAGTGTGCTCTGATTGCATCACTTTTGGTACTGATCACATTAGCATTTGCTCTGATTATTAGGAACAACCATATGATTTGAAATGCGTGCCTCTGGAGTAGCTGGATTCGTTTAATCAGTCTTAGTATAATTTTTCATTTGCATTTTGAATCCCTTAATGCAGATCAGGGATTAGTCACTTCTAAAAAAAATTTATGTCTAATTTCAAAACATTTGAGAATGTTTGCTCTTAAATGCAAGATCAGGGAAAAAAAAGAAAAACAAGACAAAATTTTGTAGTTAATTCACCATTTGGAAATAACTGACTTAAACACTCAGTAACAGATGCTTAGCAGCTGTAATATGGTACAGCTTCATTTGCTTCAGTTTACCCCTGCTGAGACACTGGCCCTTGTTAATGGACTATAAATGACTCTCAGACAGTCTCCACACTGAAATGGCAGAACGGAACACCATCATCCTCCTGAGCCTGCTAATGAGAGTTTCCTCTTACAAAGATGCTCAGTAAACCTCTCTATATTTCTCTGTTTTACCATCTTGATTTCTTAGTCTGGTAGGATGTGATGTAACCTGATTGCCAAGAGTGTATGAAAAGTATTAAAAGATGGTGAAAGAGCTCTTTAGAAGCACTATTACCTCCAAAAGGTGTAGATACTGCATAGTTTATTTGAGGTTATTGGAGGCATTAATAAATTTGCTATAATAACATTGCTCCTACAATGCAGCTTTGGGTTCTCCTCACTTTAAAAAATATAGAAATTTTGAAATCTCGTCTTTCTCTTTTACTCTTTGTCCCTTTTTCTTAAATGGCAGTATAATTGCCTGCATTTTAGTATGAATTGTAATACTTCAGTTGTGTCTCCATGAGGAAGAATTTCCATTCCTAACTCCCGGCTGCATATCAACTGCATAACTGCATTTGAAAGTAAGAGTTCAGCATTTCTTATTTTTCATCATCTCAGTAAAATCTCATGCATTTTTATTAATTATGGCATCTGTGCTCTGAAACAGTGCTTTGAACCATACAGATACATGACTAAAATCCAGTTCTTCACCGTGTTTTCTCTGTAAAATTGCAGCTATTTCATGCTGTGAGACCTGTGGTATTCTCTTTCATTCTTAAATTACAGCTTTGTATGAGAAGAAATAAATTGTTGCACTCTCTAGCTTACATTTTATACAAGAAGCACTGTTTGAAATTTTGAGCACTTATGACCCAACAAGGTATCAACTCGACATAAGCTTTTATTCAGTATATACAATGCACAGAATTTTTTCCTGTAATGGGCCAGTTTGCCTTAACAGTCAGGGTACAGACTTATCAGGTTGATTATTTGCCTGTTTCATCCCATTTTCACAGACTTTGTTACATTTGCTGGTTATCCTGAGCCAATATGGGTATGGTTGCCTGTTCAACATTCCCAGTAAAGACTGTGCTGCTCCTTATCTATCAGCATTTCAAGACTGATGCTAATTCAGGAAATTGGAGAGAGTTTAGAAAACTGCATGAAAAGTTACTTGGAGAATAAGGAAATAATTCAAGAGAAAAGATTAAGTGAGTTAAATTTGCATGACTTAAAGAAACACCCATGTTTTTTGTAAAGGTCTGCATATCTTTAATAGCAAAGAGGTCGTGAGTAGAATTACTAAGGGACTACTGGTCATCTGACTAGAATAAGGAAAAGAAGCAGGTTTGGGGTTTTTTTAAGTATTTGACAATCATAGAGAAAATAATGATGCAAAAAAAAATAATCTTTAGGCCCATGTGACCTTTGGCATGCCCTGAGATCAGGGTGGCAAAATGAAAAATCAAGTAACTTTGAGACTGTTTATCATTCCATTGTGTGTCATGGTTTCTAAGACAGAGTCTAGACTTTAAAATGGTTGTAATTATGAGCGTAATTAGTTTAAGTGCTTGGAACATTTGAACTGGATGTGAATCAAGTCGTAGGTAACATATGCTAGGGCAGAGCATGCATGGAGAAAGCATTAGCATAACTGAGATCAGTGTTTTGGCTTGGTGTCCTTTTTAGGTTTGGTCACCTTAGGAGCAAAATTGTAAAAATAATGTTAAAAGTCCTCACTGATTTAGAAAACTACATTCACTGGAATAGACCTGTGAAAAGAAATCTGTAGTGCATGAATCTCCAGGTTGGCTACAAAAGACTGGTTCCACCGGGATGGAGCAAAAAAAAATTCTACTCTCTTGAGACAATTTCTGACATTTTGTTCTCTTTGCCTCTTATCTTGAGAGAGAATTCAGAAGAGGAATGCATAAAGATCATTCTATATAAAATGTTTCAGAAATTACAGTAATTCATATTGTTTCTGTGAACTCCTGATATTGCAAAAAACCCCATAATTAAAACTGTGTTCACTATTTTGAAATCACAATTTTCTATGCCTTAGGTGGTGGTTGCAAAGGCTATTTCCCAATAGTATTTTGTAATCAATTTAATGCACATTAAAATCTCATTCTTTATTTGTGTACACTTATTAGTTAATGAAAATGCTGCTCTCTGAAATTCAATTGTGAATTTAGCCATCTGTAGCCGTAGTCAAGCTGTAAAAATCTTGTTACAAAATTTCCTTAATACTAAAATATCTGACAAAAATTAACATAAACAAAGATAACTGGACATGAGCGTTATAAAATAGAAATGTTACAAACCATGTGCTACACCTTTAAAAGTGACATTTTTGACCACTTTTTATTTTTTAAGCATATATGTTTCCATATTAGCTACTACATATTTATGTGTTCCTGTCAATTCTATTACATTTTATTTCTAATTAAAACATTCTGTTGCTCACTAAGAGCATTAGTCAAGGTTCCCCTTTCATAATGATTGCTGTATGATAGTGAAGGAACATGGGAAAAGAAACTTTAAAACAAAAAAGGTTTCTTTAATGAAAATGCTACATGCTCATTCAGTAGGAATATATGAAATATATGTATATAATCTATTATCTATGCTTGATGTACATATATATGCCCTTAAAAAAAACACAGAAGAACTAGAACTACTGAAAAAGGAAGTGTTATTTTGCACACAAAGTTCTTCTGGAAGCTCTAAAATTTTCTTGATATTTTATCCTGCCTCTAATTAGTTGTTACAGACAGCAGTAATACGAGCACTAAGAGGTGAGCCTGCATCCCTCTCGTGCCAAGGGGACGTGTGACTGCCTGGGCTCTGTGCTCTGCAGGTTGTGGGCTGTCTGTGTGGGGCTCTGTGGGCTGTGCCAGGAGGGAGGCCAAGGCAGGGAAGGGGGTCCCCAGGGCTGGGGGCCCGACCATGACAACGGCGGGGTGTTGCCGTGTTCCGTGGCCTGTGACACCACGCAGGACCAGCCGTGGAACGGTGCTCCAGGGGCTCCAGGCACACCACCCCGCAGCGCTGACACTGCAGAGCAGCTCGAGGCAGCGGTGAGTGGGGCAGGAGGGAGCAAGGCTGGGCTGCCCCGGGCTGGCCACGAGCACCTGGGGCCACCCTGGGCGGCTTTGGGGGCTGCAGGGAGGGCACAGCAGGGGCCACCCTCGAGGCAAGTGCTCATCGACCTTGCCCTTGCTGCCACCCAGCTCCCTCTTCCACCCGTTCCCAGCTCCCTGCAGCTCCTGCCCCTGCTATCCCAGGGACCATCTCCCACCCAGCCCCACTGAGCCTCTTCTCTCCCTCCTCCTCCTCCAGCCATGGCTGGGAGCTTCGCTCACCTCCTGGTGCTGTTGAGCATCTTCCAGTGTGTGGTAAGAGCGGGTGACGGCAGAGAAGAGGCCACTCAAGAGCTCCTATACCAGCATGAGGAGCAGCAGAAGCAGGAGATGGCTTGGCTGCTGGAGGAGATGGAGGAGTTGGAGTGGAGGAGCCAGCTGCTAGACGAGGTGGAGCAGAGCAGCCCGGACAGCGTGCTCCTCTCTGCCTGCCAGCACTGGTGGTTCTGGGCCTTGGCTGACGTCCTCCTGATGGTCTTCGCTGCCTTCTGGCTGCCCAGGCAGAGGAACTCTGCATCTGACAGCTTAGACAAGGAACCTCCAGAAGAGCCAAAGAGCAGAAGGAGCAGCGGAAGGAGCAACAGGATGTGTGGCAGCACCACTGACCAGCTGGATCCAATCAGGTCTTCCCGTCAGCATCCAGACTCCATGGCCATGCAGAACTTGCAGAAGAAGCATGGGGTGAAGCAGATGATCACTGCATCTGACAGGGCCTGCCCACAAAGCACTTTGGCAAGAGGCTGTGTCTGGGGAATATATTAATACTCAGTAATACCTTTTGTAAGCTGTAGTTCCCATAGGTGTTGGAATCTATAAATAAATAAGTTTTCTGCATTTCAAAAGTGAGATAATTAATGGGATTTGATTCGAAAACGGGTTAAGCAATAAAATTAATTTCTTGCACGGTCAATCAGTTTCATGAGGACCATTGATTTTACCTGTTGAAAATCAGATTATATTTAAATGTTTATTAAGTTTTCATTTTAAGTATAGAGTATAAGAATGTTAGTAAAATTGTTTCTAGGAAATTAGTAAAATTGTTCATAGTATAAGAATGGCAATAAAATTGTTCTTAGAATATTAGTGAAAGTGTTCATCCATAAGAAGTAGAACTTAGAGATATTAAAGCAGCAAGTGTAATGTTAACTAAACGTGTTATGGTATCCTCCAAAACTCTCGTTCTTTGTTGTCATTTCCAGACTACTTTGTTCAAGAAAACTTTTGGAAGATGTACTTTCCATAGGTGTTGGAATCTGTAAATAAATAAGTTTCCTTGATTTCAAAAGGGAAATATTTTGATGGATTTTTTTCCGATGCCCAAATTGTGTAGGGCACTTGAGTAGGAAACCCATTAAGGAATAAAACGTATTTCTTGCACTGTCAATCAGTTTCTGGGAAGACATCTTTAGAAGTAACGCACAGAGCTCATTTTCACAGAGCAACAACATCCTATGAAATGAATTCCTTATGCAAATGAATCCTCTAGGAAATTATGAAAATGAAGCATTATTGAAAATTTGTTTCATGAGGACAGTCAGTCTTAATTTTTGAGATAAATGTCAACCACTGGGGAATAGATGAAATCACTGTATTTTTCCAGCCCCTGGAGAGGAGGCACAGAGTGCTCTTGTTGAAATGGATGTCAGCTGCCAGCACTACAAACCCACGTTTCATGGAGTTCTTAATACCAAATGGAAAACTCTTTTTTTTTTTTTTCCTCAAAGCTTTGGACTTGATACTACTAAATTCTGAGCATCTGACCCCACCCCATGGTGCTATGGACATGGATTTAAGCTTATAAATAAATTTTATAGCATTCATAAATATTCATGCCAGTGATAAGCAGGACACTGGGATTAGATTCAGCTTACACAAAACACTTCTGCTGAATTTTGGTTAGGACCATATGCTAATTTAGTTGGAGAGACATGCAAACTGATGAATTTGGAGAACAATTTTTCATAGACTTTTCATTATGGGTAGAGACTAAATCTCGCATAACGGTTGTGGAGGGATGCAGCAGTTTTTTACCTTCTTGTTTGTTTCTCTGTTTTTCTGTACAATATTATACACAACTCTTACTTGTCTTTTATATCTTAAAGACATTATGTATTTCTCACATTTTTTATTATTTTCTGAGATTAATGTATTAAATTAAACAATAGGAGCAGCACAAAACTTTTGCAGGTAAGACCTATGACTATATAGTTTCATCATTAAGTGTGAAAGCCAAGAATATGCAGCAGATGAGAATTGGATAATCAGCCAACTCAAGGGGAAACAGAAGGTATTTTTATGTATTCACCAGGTTCATTTTATGATTGTCATACTGACAAATGTTGACTGTAGAAATTTATGTGTTCTGAAGCATATAAAGGTATTTTGACACTTCCAGACAGGGATTATCATGCATTTTTTAGGAGAGTGCAAAAACATCCTGAATACACCACTGGCTAATTAATGATAAGTTAAGGTCATATTTATGGGATATAAATGAAGCCCTTCTTTCCAGCGAATGCTGCCTGCTCTGTTTCTGAACCAATGGAAAATCTGCTTTTTGTTTCTTCTGTGTTCAGTTAGACTTTATATTTTTTTATTATTTGATATTTACTTGTCAAAAAATGTTACATAATTCTATGTCTTACCACTAAGTTAGACTGTTCTTACTTCTTATGTCTGGTTCCTTTTGTGTTCTCCTACACCCTCATCATGCTCAAAAGCATCCCTTCAGTGTGCACATACCTATATTTACAAACACTTCAGAAATCCCACTGTTCCATACCTGGCTCCCACTGCTTCTCTGTCACCATAATGCTGTTGCATCAAGTGCCATGTCTTTTTCTCTGCGGAGTTATAGATGACCTGCATATTTGATCAAGGCACAATACAGCTCTTTCCAGTCTTCATAAATATTAATTATGTTAATGAAATATTAAATCAAGTAGTAAATCATAATCAAAATTAAAATATTAAATATTTATTGAAGGAGATCTGTGTTGGTGACTCTGAGAGCACATTTCCAGAAATTATCTCCTAGTTAATGTTGTCCCATTTATAATTGTAATGGTAATGGTCCAGCAGCCAATTATGTGTTTCAGACCAATACATTCATGTTCAAGTCACCTCATTCTTTCTCCTTGAAATAGGTCTTTGAGCTATATTGAAACCACTGACAAAACTTTGGCTGTAAATTTCTGGTTTGGGGAACAACAATTATAGCACTAGATGCAAGAATTATCCTGCTCAAAGCTGACACTCGCTCCCAGTCCAAAGCCTGCTGGCCTTGGAACTTGGTCTTTGAGTAGTTTAGAACATAGTGAAGGAATTTATATTTTAAACATAGTTATACTTTCCTGATTATACTTTCTACTCTTGGAATTCTCACAGTGGAAGAGACAATTTCTGCTGGACACTCATAATTTTATTTGCCTAGTGAATATTATCTGAGCTTACAACTCTTACTCTAAACTGTGTTTAGTACTGTAAAAAGGACTGATGGTTTTTCTCTGTTTTCTACTGAAAAAGCCCTGAGGGCATATCACCTGACCTTGTATGATCAATTAAATTGGCAGTATCTTGACAGTGCTGTTCTCTTACTAAATCACCATCAAAGGTAAACTCGTATCACGGATTAACAGGAATTTAAAATGCAACTTCACAAGTTAAAAAGATGATACAACTATGTTCCTTGCATTTGCTTCATGTTTTCTGTAATAGTATTTTCTGTACCTTTTCTGTGAAAGGTTGACTACTGAGGGAATTTGAGCTGTAAACCAGCTGGGCCAGAAGAAATTCCTGTTTCCAAGTTGCTTCTAACTTCCAGTTTCCTACTCTCTCATCACTGTCAATCTGTTTTTTTCTGTGGGGATATTTTGTTTATCATGTCAGTAAAAAAAAAAATAGCTGCTAATTGGGAGGAGGGAGAGCATTTGATACTCCAGAGATTTTAATCTTCCTGACCTTGACTTCATGCTGAGGAAGATTTTATTAGGAAGACTTGGCTCTGATAGGAGAGCTGCTATCAGATCAAGGAAGATGATCCTTCCCCTCTGCTCGACACTCATGGGATCACATCCAGAGTTCTGTGTCCTAGTTCTGGGCTCAGCAGTACAAGGACACAATGGATTGAGTCTAGAAAGGGACTCAGTCAAAGTTTGACTCAAAGGTTATTAAGGGTTCGGAGCACCAGACATATGCATATGAGGAGAGGTGCTGACAGTGCAGACTGGAAAAGAGAAGGCTTGAGGGGATGTTATCAACATGTATAAATACTTTATGGCACGATAGAAGGATGCAGATATCATGTAAAAAGGTGGGCAAAACTGAGAAAACAAAGATTCTTTTCAGTCAGAAGCGAAAAAGAAAAGAAACCTGTGAGGTTGGCCAAACACTGGAAGAGTTTCCATAGAGAGGTAGCAGAGTCTCCATCCTTGGAGACATTCAGACCCCAAATGGACATTGCAACCTCCTCCAGCTGGCGCTGCTATGAGCTGGAGGTTTGGACTAGCTGGTCTCCAGGAAACCCTTCCAACCCCAACTATTCTGTAATTATGTTTCATAGCACCTATGCCAGGAGAGTTGGTATTTTTATTGCAAAATTGACACTAATTTACTAGAACATGTAAATGACGATAGAATGGGAAAGGTCAGGTTATTAATGCCTGTACTATTTACTTTTTCCACTGTTTATGCTGCTTATATTGATTTGAACTGTTATAATTTTCACATATTCAACTGATTTTCACATATTCAAGAAACCTATCTTAGACTATTTTTACTAAACCACCATTGAGAAGAAGCGTAAAAAGAATTCACATGGCTCCTGGAAACATCAGAAACATAGTGTCTGACAAGAAATTCCGCCTCTTGTCTTTTTCTTTAAAGTGATAAAGTGTCCCTGAAACCCAAACACCCATGTCTGAATGTCTGAAACCATTTACTTTTCATGGAATGGACTAGCCATCACAGGCAAATTTGAACAAAGCCCTTGATGAAACAGGCAGAATCCTGAATATGCAATAAATAAACGTGAGGGTGTTTTTGGTGAAAGAGGTTTGAGACTTTCAAATTAATATCTTATTCTGAGACCTCAATTTCTCAAATAAAATATATCTTAACAGAAATAGAAAAAGTCTTCTTTTGTTTTTTTTCCCCTGTGTTAATGTTCATAGGACCTGGTTTTATTAGCTTTTATTTCTGGTCTCATTTTGTTTGCATATGAAGATTCTATTCCATTTGAAATTGTGGAGGCTGAGGTTATAATCATCAGCCTAGCACAGCCACCTATTTGAAATAGCTGATCTAACAAAAAGTGAGGCTAAAAAGAATCAAAACATGAAGGTTTCTGTTAATTTTTAAATTATGCATTTGTAATGTATCTGCTGTCACTGTGTTTTGTCAGTTAACCTCCTGTAGCCTAATATTTCCTGGAAAGCTTGCTTGCTGTTTCTGCTGTTCTTTTTTCATGTAGCAATTTAGAATTAAGAATAATTATCCCCTTACTTTTCAACAATTGTACTGTAAATGATTTTAAACCTAATGTGGAATTAAATGAGAAAGAAAGATGGTGAAATATACTGCAGATAACATACGTATCACCTACTGTTGGACATGCTGATTGATATTAAAACTATATTAAACTACATACTATAGGCTCAACTTTATTAATCTAGTATAGGTACAATTTATAAATATTTATGTCGAAACAGATGAAGCTAAAGAGAATTTGGAGTAAAGCAGTCAGGCTTTCCATGTGTTTCTATGCAGAACCTACTTTTAAAAATATCAAATATAAATTGTATGCATTGTATGGACAAAAACCCCCAACCAAAAACCCAACAGTTACCAAAAAGAGATGTTGATTTGTGTCTAAATTAAAAGAAAGATAACCAGAGGTCTGCTGTTATACCTTTTTATTTATCAGTAGCCAGTTAGTGGGTGACAGGTGCAGACCAGGCCGTGCTGGGGGATGCTGTTCTCACTGCGCTGCCTCCTACAGCTGTGGCCACAGATTGCTCTGGAATGTGCAAGTGCACAGCAATTTAATGTGCCTTAGACTGAATTAATGGATAAGAAGAAAGCCATTGCTGTCACCAATACCTATAGACCAGGCAGTCTATTCAGCTGCTAAGAAGCAAAGGCAAAACTCCTATTCATCCCCAAATTTAACTGCAATTATGTCTGTGTAATAATTCTGGTCTCTGTCCCTCAATCTGTGTGGACCTTCTGTCAGGTCAAACTCCAGAATTACTCTAGAACAGTTGCATGACATTTTTAGGTGGCAGTCAGCAAATTTCATTTGAACTATAGGAAAGAAAATGCTCCCTCTGGTAAGAGGAACATAAACATGTGATTCTGCAGCTCCTTCAAACTGTTGCTTCATTAAAATATTGACTACAAATACGATTGAGTTTGGCTTGGGAGAGTATTTACCTCAAGCTGTGGCAGTAATTCCGTTATTTTCCATGATTCTCCTCTTTGGTGACAATTTTCTTGGCTTCAGGAGTAAGTTTACTCCTTTTAGTTACAAGCCAATTTTTTCCATTTTTGAGGTTAAAAAAAAAAGGGGAGGGGGGGGGCTAAGCATACAAAACCATACCAAAAATATATGAGCCTCAAATGTGGCCCTTTCAACTCTTTCAATCAGTTACATTATACTAAGGAACCATATTTTTATCTCTTACTAGCAGTTCCCTAAAATGGCTGATTTGGCAGTATGCAGATTAAAGAGAGAAAAGAGATTCCAGGTAGTATGACACTGTGTGCAGCAAAACTAAGTTTGAGTGAAATTCTCTTTCAGTTCCTTCAGCTGTATCCTCATCTGAGCATTAATCAGCACAGCTCTATGGATGGCATTTCTTTAATTTCCCATGGATATTTCCTGTTCTTCAGAAGTTCCTCTGAATCCTTATTATTTTTGGGGTATGTATGCATCTGGTGTGAAAATCCTTCCTGGCTTGGCAAGACAAGCAAGAAGTCTCTCTGCCCCATTCTATTCTAGCTCAAGTTTCAAATTTGAACAGTAAGCTTGAATTTCTTTTTCCCCCTCCTCTTCCCTTCTTGGAGCTCAGACTTTTGAATAAAAGATGAAGTTTTTAAGTTCAACTGCTCTGGTGAGGTCTGTTAGCACTTACTCCTAAAATGCATTTTACAATTGCTATGAAAGAATCCTACACACAGCTTCAGAAATTTCGGAAAGGTCTCGCACTCTGTTAGTCCATGACATGCTGCCAGCAATTCCTGGCATGTGCTGCATGTGCTGTGCTTACATAACCAACTGGGAGACTTTTAATCAATCAGGGTGTGAAAAAACCAGATTCTTTGTGTGAAGAAAGAATGATTGAGGATATGTAATACAAAGCTTGCATTAACCCCCAGATTTTTAAATTTCCATTTCTACCTTCCAGTGAGTAGAAAAAGTGGACATTAAAGTACATGCACTTTAAAATGCAGTTCAGTTACATTATGACATCCTTTCAATAGCTTTACACAAAATCCCTTCCTAGTTATGGTTTTTTAAAAATTTTTGAGGTATTTCTGATGTACTCCAAGATGGTAGGAAGCAGAAGGGTATGTTCAGCACCTGGGGTAGAGGAAATATTATTGAGGAAAATAATCTGATGAACAGACAAGTTAGGTAGTCCAGCTGTGCTCAGGGGATTGACCATGCATCCATGTAACCTCTCATCACAGAGGACTGCAAAATGTGTGTTTTATCATCGCATGCATTGCAAAATCCTGGTAGTCTTGTATATTCCTTACTGGATGTCTCATGTTATCTGATGTATAGAAATAACACCTTGAATCAATCAAAACATCTTTTCATAGCATCTTTAAGCGTAAATGCTTTGTTAGATTGGGAGCCAGATAACGTGTTTGTTAAGGAGAAGCTCTTAAATTTTCACACACTAGAGAGAGAACTCGAAAAGAAAATGGGTAGACATCTTTTTCTATTTCATTTACAGATATAGAAGTTGAGACTGGAGAAAAACCGTTCCTAAAGAACACCATTGCACCAAACAATCTGTAAGTATGAAAAAGAAGCAGTATAAGAAACTCTGATAACAGATTGAGTGTCTTGTTCTAGAAAATAGCTGGAGAGGGCTTGAGAATTTTAGAGAGTGCCAGTGAGGGGGCAGAAGAGAAGTGTATGCACATTTTAGGAGAATTTTTAATCTCAAACAAATTAACCTCAAGTCTTCATTGTGAGGTGGCTTGGTCTTGGTTTTGGAAACACTGAACTCTCTCATGTTTGTGTAAATAGAAGAAATTGAGTAGAGGTGGGGGGAGACGAAAAATTATAAAGAGTTTTAAAGGTATAAAAAAATCTGTAAATTGCATTATTTTTCAAAGAAATATAGGAGTTCATTATTGCAAAATTATTAGGATGACCTTTCCAACGAGCTCAGGAAGAGCCCTGGTATCCTGAAGGTTTCTGAAGGATGTGAACAGGATTACCTACGTGCTTAGTGTGAAGGAGGTGGTTTTGTATATTGCTGAACTGGGATCTAAAATGGTGCCCACCTGTCAGTGGTCCTGTTGTTGTGTCAGTCGAGCTTCAGAGAGTGGTAGCAGGAGACTCTGCAGGGCACAGATTTATCAAATGGGAATCAGAGGTGCACTACACCATCTGCTCTGGTGTTCACTGTCTTAGACCATACCCACTCACACCCCTCCCCATCGGTCAGGCTGCACCCAGACCAAGGCATTAGTTCTTGAGCTGTGAGAAGTGGTGCTACATCCAAACAAACTTCAGACTTGATTTCATAAGGGAATAGTAAATGGAAACACAAAGACCCGTTTATGTGACATTTGCAAAATGAGTACTGGAATACTAGTTATAGGCTACCCACATTTTGAGGAGGAGTATTATTTGTATTCACTGAGGAATGATTGTTACCATAGTAGGCAACTATTCAACGTGTTAGGTACAACAGAAGCCAGTCTCTGGAAACTGAGATTACAGAGAGGCAAAGTGCAAATTTTAGCCATGCAATCAACCCTTGAACAGCACACCCATAGACAAGTTGGATTCTCTGTTTAGTCACTCCTTAAGCCAAGGCTGAATACCTTTGAGACACAGTGTAAGTCAGAAACTGTAGACCTGATGCCGAATTTGCTGGTGAGTGTTAGAGGAGGTCAGACCATGTGGCAGTTGTCCCTCTAGATCTTAAAACCTCTGAGTTGGGGGCACATCTTAATATTCATTGCTATGAAATGTTCTGCTAGTCCAGAAAAACATTCTGAAAGGTTGTTGCTTAAATCTGATCTGTTTGTATTTAAGTAAAATACAATTTGGGGGATCAGGTACTATCTAGACATCACAATGAGGATGTGACCCTATCATATGGCACACTTAGTACATGCAGGAAAATATAGCTTTGGGTATTAAGAGTTGTTCAGTAGAAATTGAAAGGAATCTTAAGGCAATCACTGAGATTTTGATACAGCTCCAGAATGAATTAAAAAAATATTTTTAATGACTACAGGGGCTAGTCATCTCTGAGGGAAGGAAAAATGGTACTCTGGAGAATAAGCATGATGAGATTGGTAGATTCTTTTTAATTAAAATACTCAAACTGAGAAAATTCATCAATAAATGTGACGAGCAAATATTTAACCTTTAGGTTTGAGTTGTGTTCACATTCCAAACAAATATGGTGAGAGATGCTTAAACATTTGTGATTGTTGAACACATGTTTACAGAGTAATTATATTCAGTATCTGGAAATTCACAAACCACTTTCCATATTCCATGTGTTACATGCCCTTTTATATTAATGTTTTCTAAATGTCATGTTGACTACTATATTAAATTCCAGTTTCTTTCTAAGGTAACTAAGGTAGTTGCTTTAGAAGATATTTTTCTCAGCTGTAATATCTTCTTGCATATAAATATATTGTTGGCATTTCCACACTGCATTTTCCAGTAGGCCAACAGATTAAGGTATTAATAAACCACACGATTCAGCAAGGTTTTAATTGCAGCTATCCTTTTGCATTTCAAATTGTCAGTATGTCTATTCTGTGATTTCCCCTCTGTACAGGATTACCTTTGTTCAACACGAATCTTGCAAGTCAGTGATTAACAAGACATTGGCTAACATCGTTCACTGCATTATGTAATTTTGATGTTGCACTTCATTTCACCAATGGGAGGAAAAAAAAAAGAAGGAGAGTTTTTAAAACTCACTTGCTCATCTCAACTCCCCATAGGGGCTTGGAGCCCTTTCACCTGGGCAAAGGAATGTCCTGGTGAGCTGAGCCCCCAGTGAACATCAATATTGCATTGGAAATCCCATTGTGTGGGGAGAGGATGTTGTGTCCTGCATCACTCTGGGGCTGCCTGGAGCACTTGGAAGAGCACCTGTGCTCACCTGTGCCTCCCCAGCATGAGGGAGAGCTGATTTTCGTTGAAGGTGGCAGAGCACTGAACAGGTGCCCAGGGAGGGTGTGGAGTCTCCTCTCTGGACACATTCCAAACCCACAGGGACGCGTTCCTGTGTCACCTGCTCCGGGTGACTCTGCCTGGCAGAGGGCTGAACTGGATCATCTCCACAAGTCCCTTCCAGCCCCGACAATTCCGTGATTCTGTGAAACCGAATCCCGGGCCCTTTGGCCAGGAACACGGATACAGGAGAGCAGATTTGTGCAAAAACCGACAACAAAGAAATAGATTTTACATCGTAACCGCCCCATTTAACAAGCGGTAAGATTTGCTACAGGCTCCCTCTCCGGCGTTAGCGCCTTTACCGCTGCCTCAGCTCAGAGCAGCACCCATCGCCAGAGCCAGACTGACACCTATCGGCGGCCGAGCGGCCCTCGGGAGACTGAAGGGGAACCGCTCCGGGCTCGGCGTTTGAGAAGAAGGACGGGCACCAAAGGCCCCGGGGGCGATATCGGGAGCACCGGGAGCGACCCCGACCCCGGGCCAGGTCCGGAGGTCAGCGCGGCCCGGCCGCCGCTCCCGCCCGCGGCCGCCAGGGGGCCGAGCGGGGGGTGCCGAGCGCGGCCGGGCCGGGCCCTGCCGGAGCCCGTACGGGGCGGGGCGGGGCTGAGCGGCGGCGGCGGCGCTGAGGGGACGCGGGCGGGGTGCGGGGTCGCGGGTGGCCATGGCGGCGGGCAGCGCCATCCAGATCCCCACGCGGCTGCCGCTGCTCCTGACCCACGAGGGCGTCCTGCTGCCCGGCTCCACCATGCGCACCAGCGTGGACTCCCCGCGCAACATGCAGCTGGTGCGCAGCCGGCTGCTGAAGGGCACCTCGCTGCGGAGTACCATCATCGGCGTCATCCCCAACACCAGCGACCCCACCTCCGACTGCGACGACCTGCCCTCTCTGCACAGGTGCGGCCCGGCCCGGCTCCCCCTCCTTCCCTCCCTCGCGGCCTCCCCGGCCATGGGTCACCCCGCGGGGCCGTCCCGCTCCGCCGCCATGTGCGAAGGGCTTCTCCCTTCTTCCCACCTCTCCAAGGGGAGACCTTGCCCCTGCACCGGCCCGGCGTGCGAGGTGTCGGGGGCAGACTGGAAAGCGTCCGGAAGGAAAGTTTGGAAAATGAGACTAAAGTGGAAGAGGAAGATCAGGTCGAAGAACGCAGGCCCGGAGCTGCAGGGCTGTCGCAGCTGTTAACCATGGCATTTTTCACCTGATATGAAACACGAATAGTGGCTTAGTTCGCATAAAATGAAAACTAATTGTGTTTCTGTGGGGTAAAAGACAAGTAAAACTTACATGGTGTAACCCTTACTCTCTGAACTGTATCGTATCAGTGGACTTAGTAAGGTTTTGCAAGGAAAAAATCTTCTGTTTTAAACCTGCTTAAAGAGGTGCTGTGACCTAAAATGCTTGTTCAGTACAAGGCCGGCAATTTCACTGAAG
Source organism: Lophotriccus pileatus (assembly GCA_035583135.1). Lineage (NCBI taxonomy): Eukaryota > Metazoa > Chordata > Aves > Passeriformes > Tyrannidae > Lophotriccus > Lophotriccus pileatus. Next base: position 7,268,992 of record JAWWES010000021.1, read on the forward strand.
AAACGTGACTTAATAACACTGTGTTTCGCAATGCCTGTCATTTAGGCAGAAAGGTCAGTGCACCTTTCCACACCGAGATCCATTATTTATGAAAAAATTACACAGGTTTCTAAACTGTGTGACTGTTAGTACCTTATCTTAGTTTTTCAGTGAATTCATTCATTTTCAGGTTTTAGGGTTTGGTTTTGTAATCTGTGTTA
>JAWWES010000021.1:7273868-7469325 GCA_035583135.1 Lophotriccus pileatus
GCAAGTTTGGTAAGGAACAAAAGGATGAAAAATCCCAATTGTATCTATTTGAGGTGCAATAGAAAAACTGAGTATCATGTCCACTTGGTACCAGTTTTCAAAAGTTGTGGGGGTGATACTATTAATACAGGAACAGTATGCAAAAATGGAGAATGAGGAAAGAATAGAAAAGCAGTTCCATTTTTAAGGGCAAATATGCTGATCTCTCTTCTGTTTTCCATGATAGATCGCCTTGAAATCCGGGCAGCTCGAATAGTTTTGGATAATGATCATTATGCTATGGAGAAGCTGAAGAAGAGAGTTTTGGAGTACTTAGCTGTCAGACAGCTTAAGAACAACCTCAAAGGACCCATTCTTTGTTTCGTGGGGCCCCCAGGAGTTGGTAAAACAAGTGTTGGAAGATCAATTGCGAAGACTTTGGGTCGAGAATTCCACAGAATTGCTTTAGGAGGAGTCTGTGATCAGTCTGATATTCGAGGCCACAGGTAACTACTTCTTCCTTTCCTAATTGCAATAAAAGTTCATTTTGTGATGTCAGACTTCAGACTCCTGACTGTGTAAGCTAGCTAAATGTGTGAATTCATTAGAGTGGTGGAGGCTCACTGTCCCAGCTGGAAGGAATGCAGGAAATCTTGTGCTGAACATCTGCATAAACTTGTAGGAATCTGGAATGTAATGTATTGCTTGGAACTGAGGGTATAGTACACTAATGGCCACTACTTAGACCAGAATATGAAAGAGGAAAAAATGACAAAACAATGAATTTGTACTTGATAAAAACTTGAAAATTCAAAGTTGTTTCGTAAACCTTTAGTTCAGCACCCTTGGTGCAACATGTGTTTATTCCTGTGCATCTCCTGTGGCAGATATGCAGGAATTTTATTCTCCAGAGTGTTTGACACTTCTGGTGTTTGTAGCTTGAAAGAATCATGTGTAAGGTTTCTTCTTAGTGTAGGTTTGGCCAATGTACCCAGCAATCCCCTGGGGTTTGTGACACTTGTTTTAACCCTTCTCCTGGCTGGCAGCACCGTGAAGCTGTTCAGGTGAGGAACTGTTCAGGTGAGGAACTGTTCAGGTGAGGAACTGTTCAGGTGAGGAACTGTTCAGGTGGGGAGCTGTTCAGGTGGGGAGCTGTTCAGGTGGGGAGCTGTTCAGGTGGGGAGCTGTTCAGGTGTGCAGGTCTGGGCTGGCCTTCTGACCCACTGCTTACACACCAGTGGAAGAAGAGCCAAAGTCTGTCCTCCTCTTTCACTATGTGTTATTCCTGTAACTAATAAACTGTATCTTTAATCTCTGTTCGGTAAGTAAGAATTCTGATGTGTCAGATTACTTATGGTACTGATCCTAAAAGCAACTTAAAGTTTCCTTTAACAACACGTTGCTATTCGAGCTGAAGCCACTAGAGGCTGTGGAATACTCAGCGTTATGGACAGGAGGAACTTTCCCAGGGCAGAGCAGGACTGAAGCCTTTGTACCAGGGACACCATGTCCTGAACTTGACAGTATAAACAAAAGTCAAACTTTTTATCTTGTGCTTACACCTAGTAAAGAATAAAGGCAGGTAGAGTCACATGATAGAGCCTTTACGGAAACTTTTATGTTCAGGTGTTTGTGGCTGGCACACATTTTTGAGGGCATTGTTAAATTATTAATGCATGTTAGAGGCTAGCCAGTATAAATTTCATATTAAAAATTTACTTGAAATTAGCCAATGGAAGGTATTTCATACAAGAGTTTATTTTTCACCAGCGAAGGAAAATACAATCTAGAATTAGCAGGAGTATTTTGGGGTTACTCTTCCAACAAACAAGTGTATAGTTTAAAAACACACTTTAGAGCAGTTGGTACCAGGAATCCCTTGTAACCCACTGCTTTTCCAAGTTTTTTGTAGTTGAAATCAAAACCAGCTGTTGCATAGTGGTTTTTAAATTCTTTTTTTTCCTGCTTCTCAGAACAGTATTTAATTAGATTAGAACTACAGACCTCTGTAGTTCTGTAATGTCTTTTTGCATGAATAAATCCTTCAAGTTATTCCCAGTCAAGTGAATCCATATTCTCTGCATCTGGTGGCAGTCAGAGAGGGGAATCACAGAGGTGTTCTAAAAGTGGAGGAGACATAGGCTGTTGTGTTTGGAGACACTGGCTGCTGTGTTCTGAGTTTTACTCTTTGGTAGGCTGATTTTCTAATATTACAAGTTAGGAGACATTCTTTTTCTTCTAAAAGCTCCTTATTAGGCTTTAGGGCTTAAGTTCAGGATTCCATTACCACTGCAGAAGAATGATACTGTATGTACCTACATTGAAAAACATGGACTAAATGTGCTAGAACATTAAAAAGGAGCTGTGTTTCAGTTTGACTTGCAAGCCAGTAGTGCCTGAAATAGCATTCACTTGGGCTGCTCTTTACTATTGTAAGAGAAAGGTGCAGACTGAGGGATTCAGCAGCCAAAATCAAGTGTATTAGAGAGCAGTAGGGTGGGTCCTGTGTGTTCAGTAACTGTGCTGCTCCACTGAGGTGGAAATAGGGCAATTGGAAACGCCCAGGTTTTGCCGTTTGAGTGTGGATCACATGCCTACAGCTGGGGTTTGTGACTTCTTTTTTGATTGGGGGAGGAGCAGCAACTACTGTTCTGCATTCCCAAAATGAAATCATCACCTTGGTACAAAACCAGAACTGTTATCAGACATCCTTCAGCTGCTGTTTGCGTTTACCACTCATCTATACCGTGTGTTACATTTTTGTGGTTTGTATTTGTTGTTTACTTGTATTTAAAAAAAAAAACCAAAACAACACAAACCACCAACAAAAAGGAAACAAACCACCCTGAAAAAAACCTTTTTTTTGCAAGGAGCTCACTGCATTTAAAGTCCCCTCAATACAGATATTTTGTGTTATACAGGAACTATATGAGCTTATCTGTTCTGTGTGTGTGTGGTTTTCTGTGTTTGAGAAGGAAAGGTGTAATTGTGCCATTTATTTATAGTGGTGCTGGTGAGGTAAGTGTGAAGCTCTTTTTCACCTTCATGTGAAGCTCTTTCTTCTTTTACCCTTGCTTTTCAGTTTTTAGTTGCTGAAGACTTACTGAGGTGCCCCAGAGTGAGGAGAGGTGATTCTTCACCAGTGCAGTTGTGCTGGCAGAAGGTCCCTGCCCAGGCCTTGCTGCCCTAGAAAAAACAAAACCTCAGGCAGTTTCAGCCACAAGAGGAACAGCTTTGTTATACAAGTACAAAGCACAGATACTCCTAAAGCCCTTGAGTAGGTGCAACCTCTGGCCTTGCAAAAAAAAAATAAGCTGTGACCTTGTGCAACCAAGTTCAGAAATAGCCTCTTTGGTGGCACTGACTTTGTTATCCTTTTCTATCTGCAGTGAAAAATGATTTAAATTATTTGTCTGTAGATCAACATGAAGAAAGTGAGTCATGTTTCTATCATTAACAGTACCACTGCTTTGAGAGTTCCAGTTCATGTCCATTCCCAGTTACACTGGGAGAGCCAAGGAGGTTAGATTTCCCTCCTGGTTCTCTTGCATCTTCTAGGTTATATAGTTCCTAAGGACATGCTGTACAGTTCTAGTGTTTTGTTTAACTTTTCACTGATTTTAAAAATAAAGAGTACTAAATTACAGAACTTTTGTGGCATGAGCTCTTAAGGGGTTTTTCCAAGTGTTGCTACGGAAGTGAGATAAGCAGGAAACTTGGTCTGTGCTTCCTGTTTTGAGTGGGGAGCAGCTGACTGTCCTGGGTTTGATGCATGGAAAGAAACCGCATCAAAACCTGAGCCAAGCTATGTTATATCATCAAAAGCACTCATTTGGAATATTGGTTCTTCTCTTTTCAACCCTAGAAAAAGGAATGAAATAAAGAATAACATCACATTCCTTGGCTGGTGTTCATAATCTGCAGTATTCAGTTTCACAAGTTACAAGGCAGAGGTTGATAATCAGGCACATAAATGGCCATATCTGCTTGTAATTTTAATATATGCTTGTGGGTTTATCTGTAAGTACCTGCAGGGCCTGTTTTACCAAGGACTCTTTGGTTGAGACATGTTCCATAATAACCTTGGAGATCTTCAGTCTTTGTTTAATAGTGTAATAAAATAGATACTGATCCATCTCTAATAAATGAAGATGTGTCATAAATTTAGACTGTTAACACCTGTTTGCCTTCATTTAGTTTATAAACCGAATCTCTTTCTTAAAACTAGATGAGACATGGATAGCTCAAAATTTTATAGAGTTTAAAAGGATCAGGTAGAACTTTGTGTATATAAAAACACGAACATGCATTAAAAAGGTGTAATGTCTTTAAGTATGCACTCGAGAACAATGTACCAAGCAAGAAAGAAGAATGTTTAATGCGCCCCTAATTATGTTATCCTATTACTGGCATAAACAGAACATTAGAAGCAGTCAGGCTGCATTGGCTCTGAAGCTTATAAAATTATTCTCTAGTGCAGTGATCACCTTTTCTGAAAACAGCCCAGACAAGAATAAAACCACCAGCAAATAAAACCCAAAACAAAAAAAAAAACTCATAACAAGAAAAAAACCAAAACCCCAAAGAAATGCCCAAATTGCTAGAATGATTAATTTGTTGCACTGGCAAATGATTGATTTCTGTGAACTTCAGCTCTGCTCCAGTCTAGTATTTTTCTGATAGCATTTTATAGAATCTTCCATTCTTTGGGCACGGTTGTCCATGTGCAGATGGAGGAGGAGATGGTGTAATAGCTCCCCCATGCAGAGTCTTGATCAGTAATACCTGTCACACAGAGCAGTCCTCAGTGAGAGGAATCCACTCCCTTGCACTCCTTTAGCACAAAAGTGCTAAACCATTGCATGCTGGCTGCTTGTCTTTAGCAGTCATGAAAGTGGGAAGAGGCAAACTGAATTTCTCTTGCATTGCTGGCTGTTTAGAAGGTCTTAAAAACTTTTATTTTTGCTCAGATCTAGAATTAAATATAGTAGTTGCAGTTTGTTTCTTCAGTGGTTAAACGTTACATGGAAGACCATTGCTGTGTGGTTTGGGTTCTGATTTTGTTAGAGGGGTTTTTTATATTTGAAGTTGTCTCTGGTGCTTTTGAAATTACTGCCATGGTATTTTTGGTTTCGTCTTCGTAAATGTCATCTTGTTTATTTTGGACTGTAGTAAAACAGATCATATGGCAAAGCAGGCCTGTTCTGCTTATCTGCTCTGTGAGGGTCATGAGATAGATCCAGTAATTCAGCACTTAATGTACCTCTTTCTTCTTGAGTGACCAGAATTTCATACTCTTTAATTATAGTATTTGGAGTAGTTATGGCACAAGCAGAAAAGGCTGTGATAAATGCAGCACACAGGGGGTATATGCACATAAAATGTTGTTGGTCTCTGTGTGTGTATTGTGGAAAAAAGTTTTTACTGATTTTGCTGAATAAATTCAAACTCGTAATTTTTTGTTAAATTGCACTGTTTAACTTTTCATATTGAAAGGACATAGTGAATACAGTTATTTTCACTGAGTATTTATTGAAGCATGCTGTATGTTCAGGGGACATTGGCAATTCAGCATATTTGGAATTTTACCCTGATTTGTAACGTGCCGTTTGAACTCTGTTGTGGTGCTAAAATCCCAGTATTGTAATTATTAAAATACTGGTATTAGTGAGGTTCCCAAATCTGCTTCTGCTGCTTCTTACTGTGCAAGGATGCTTGTACTGGAACATGCAAAATGCTTGCAAGCATTTGAATGCAAGTTTGAATATACTTTAATGCACATGGTTATCTTTCCAGACAAACTAGTGCACCATAGAACTCAGATTTTTCATCTGCTGCTACAGCTGCTTCTCTTAGTTCCATTGTATATTGCATATTTTTATCAACTAGTTCCAAAAAGTTTTGCAGAAAAAGCAAGAATTGTTGCAATACTGCTTGTTCTGGTGTTTTCCTTTGAGTTTGGTTTCCCTTGCTGTTCCTGCCCTGTTCCCCAGCTCAGCCCTGTTTCCCTGTGCTTTTCTCCCCCCAGGCGCACCTACGTGGGCAGCATGCCCGGCAGGATCATCAACGGGCTCAAGACTGTGGGGGTGAACAACCCCGTATTCCTGCTGGATGAGGTTGATAAACTGGCCAAGAGCTTGCAGGGGGATCCTGCAGCAGCCTTGCTTGAGGTAAGAGATGGTAAATTGCAAGCATTGTTTCATTTGTATTTAAAAAAAAATTAAAATCTTCCGCGCAAAGGGATAACCTGACAATGTCAGCTTTGTTATTCAAATATCAGCTGCTGAGTTCTGACATCGTTTGATTTCTGCCCATTACTTGGGCACAGTGCAAGTGCTGCCACAGCTAAATAAGATACTGTAAATCTCACTGAGCTGTACTTAAACACTAGGGTGGATTTTGGGGTGTTTGGTGTATTTAAATACCGTTCAGGCCTTAAGCATTACTTCCTTGGGGCACTTCAGGACGCTGGTTTTTAGTGACCAAATGTTGTTAGCTAAGAACAAGTGTAGAGCAGCCAGACAGCAGCTAGACTTTTTCAAGTTTTCCTTTTCTTTCTTGGAACAATTTTAATATATTTTTGAAGCTTTTGATGGTACCAGCTTATACTGGAGCTGAGCATTTTATCCAGTGGACTACCCAGATGGTCTGTTGCGTGTTCTTTTAAGAGCATTTCTTTAATTAGTGGTTGTAATTAACTTTCTAAACTTAAACTTTTCCTTTAAGTCACAGATCCCCACTCCTTTACTGATTATGGTGCAGTATTGGCTTTCCATGAGAGTGAATTTTTCCATGAGTGTGTTTTTTCTGAAATTCTGGGGTTTGGACTAAGATATAAATGTATCTAATTTTGAATTCCATGTTACAATTATTTTATCACAGAGGTTTTAGAGGTTTTAAAGTTGACTTGCTTCAAAGACACAAGTAAAATCCAGGAGATTGAGTTAAGGACTGGCAAATGAGATACTGTTGGAATATTTTGTAAATCCCACCACATGTTGAGATGTTACTAATTAGGTTAGCTGTTAGGTTTTCAGGAGGCTGAAACTGGAGTAATTATGAAGAAGATGAATTGAGACCTGTGCCTTGCAAGCTTCATTTGTCACGTAGCTGAAAGCAGTAATGAGTTGTCAAAACGTTCTGTCTGACTTCTATTTTCTGGAGTGTGACATGATATCCCAGAAGCATCTCAGTTGTCAGACTTAAGGTGTGGTAACTTTGGTAGGTGGGGATGAAAGTGGTTCTGATAATGTTTGCCTGGAGTAGTTCTAATAACTCTTTTGACTGACAGTGCTTAATGCAGTGATTTAAATATGAAAAATGCTACTTAAGGTGTCATGAGCTCATCTGGATGGTGTGTGACATTCTGCAAATGAAGTGTCAATTGGCATTCTACAGACGTCATTATTTTCTTCCTGCTAGACTGTAAAATTACTGTTTTGACAAGGCCAACTAGGTTCTTTGAAAATCAGAGTATGAGCAGGCTGTGGTTTGAGAGCTCTGTTTTGATCTTTGCATGTTAACATGAACTAGTAGTAATTTAAGTGTGCTAGAAAATGGCATGGCTTCACTTCTTCAGCTTTTAAAAATGACAGTTATGGTCCTTTACCTGTGTATTTCTCAAACGTGTAGCACACTTTCTTAGGGTGCACAAAAAGCCTCAAAATGCAAGGAAAACAAGCAGGAGAGTGGAACTAAGCTCTCCCAAGTCTAGTCAATGCATGGATAAATACACCTGCAAATTAAATTTTGTTAGTTAGCTGCCTGTTGTTTGCGAGGCAGTGAAAATCAGTAACACCGCAGTGTTTTGGCATTGCTTGGAAAGAATGTTCCAATCATGAATCTAGATCTGCACATTAATATTGTTAATTTTATTCAACCTTTGCTGCTGTTTCTAATTTATTTTCCCTCCCTGTTCTGCAGTAGAGAACAATTGTGTTCTTCTATCCTGTCAAGTTCATGAGGGCAAATGAAACTTCTTTTTAATTAGTTGTGTTTGAATTTTGGATGCTTTGAGATGTTTCTGTTTTTCCATATTTGAAAACCACTTTCTCAGTGATATTCAGCTCAGCTCATGCCATGGATTTTTCCAGCTGAGGCTCATCAGGTTTGCTCCCAATTGTCTGCCTGGGCTGCAATCTCTATGTAAGCCGTTGCTAATTGACCATTAGTTGCATCTGGAGAAGTAATTGCTCTATTAACCATGTCTGGGCTGCTCCCCTGTGAGATCTGTATATCCCTCCACTGCTGGCTAAACATCCTGAAGCAGGTGCTTTACCTCTTCTAATGGAGAACTCATGTCTGGACATAATAGCTTAATTTTCATCTGCTTTTTGTGGTTTACACTGTTGGGAAGTCCATCTGGAACAAGCAAAGGTGGCTATTATGTTGGAGAGCAAACAGTAGTTGGTGGTCACCTAACTGGTACATTTGATTTCCACACTGCTGCTTGTTGTTTGGTAAGTGCCATCATTAAGTATAAAAGGCACATCCTTTTTTCCCTGATGTGTAGGTGTGTTAAATTATCACTGTCTACAATGGGATATATTCAAGGAGAAAATTGCCATAACCTTGGGAGCTGGGAAGCAAAGCTTGATGTTTGATAATTGCCAGATATGTGTTTGGTTCTAATGCTGCTGCAGAATTGTTGCTTAAGTAAGACAGAATGTCTTCCTATTTCCAGTTACTGCTCATTAGCAAGGGAATATTTTAGTCTAAATTTAGATGACCTCTGTTAAAAACCAGAAGAAAACAGAAATGGATCCAAGTGCCTGATAGTGACTATTTGTATGCAGGGAAATTAGACCAGGAGCAGAGCCAGGCAATTAAATGTTCATGGAACTTATTCTGGATTTTGTGGTAATAAAAAGCTGTTACAGAGAAGCCTTTGTGTGCATGTGAGCTGCTGGCCATAAATTAGCCAAGAAGTTTTGTGCACTGAATGTTCTTTTTGTACTTAATATTTTTGTATTAGTTGAGTATCTTTGAAAACTTTTGAACTTGAACTTTAGCACAGATACCTCACTGAAGAACAGTTCTATTTGCTTTGGAAAATCTGTTTGAAATGCACAGGCGTGATACTGTTTTATGTCTTGTTCTCAGAAGTAGTTACCATGACAAAGAAATATGAGTCCAGAGAAACTCTAGTAGTTATTAAAAAATCTCAGATAATTCACATTTTTAGATATAATCTGAGTTGGTTTGGATTATGGTTTCATTTACCTCTGTTGGATAGTATTGTTTGCATGTGAGTACAGCATCAGTATTTTGTGTATCTTTGTAAATAATATAATCGGCATCTTGGCATTTAGTAGGATTCATAAGGATTTCCAGTTGTAGACTAGGAAAAAGAGAGAAATATGTCTGTAAATTAATGTGATAAAACACCAGTTTGGTCTGTCAGAATACATTGTTTCCCAACAGCTTTGAAAGTAGTTGCAAATACTTCAGCTAATAGACTGGAATTCTGTGGAAATACTGTTATTGGTGTTAAAAAAAGGGGGGGTAAGATGAATTAGGATTTGCTGTTTAAATATGTTTTGAAAAATTTGCAAGAGTAGACTTTGAAAAGGCAACTGATATTTGATACAGATCTGCTTTCTTTGAAAGCAGTTTGCAGGTGCTGTGCTGGGATTCACTGCCTGTTGTTGTGTCTCCCTGTATTTTAGGGCTGGACTGTAGGGCTAGTGGAGGTGAGAGACGTCTCTAACTGAGTGAATTATGCATCAGTGGACTTGGCTTGTCATGATACTTGAAGGCCTTTGCCTTCACTGGTAAAAAAGGGAGATAATGACAGCAGCTGCTTGCTGAAGAGGGTAAGAAAAGCTTTTGAGTAGCTTGTAGCCTGTGAACAATGGCATTCACTGAGTTCCAGCCTTAGGGTTAGAATTTAGTCATATGCTTTAGTGTGTTTTAAGATTTCACTGTTTCAGAGAACGTGTAACTCGTGTTTTATTACAGTTGCAATACATTTCCAAATATATTGCTCTTAAATCTGTGCAGTACTTCAAAATGAAACCAGAATTTATTCTGTTTAAGAAACTCCGCTGTTTCTGGCATTCTGTAAAACCAGTATTTTCCTAGTTTGTTCTAATTGTAGTTCTGTTCAAAAGATTTTTTTTTCTCTTTTGAAAGCTTGAACAGAATTTAAGAGTAATGAAAATTCAGAGTTGTTTCCTTTATGACCATCTAAGCTCAAAATCAGTTTTTTTTCTCATTATCAACACTGTTCATGTCTACAGTTCAAGTCGTGTGCATTCATTTGGGTGTAGGCAGATAAATTATTTTGACAGTGGTGTGCTATTTCTCAGGAGATGCATAGGTCCCATTATTTGTAACATGAGAATTATTCATGTTGGTGTAGCACTGATAATTTGTCATTTGGGAAGGAAGAGTGTGGCAATATTTTAAGGGGTTGTGAAGTGAAGGTGGTTCATAGGTGATACAGAAGCCAAGTGAATGTTGCTATATACAATGAACTTCCCATTAGTAGCACTGTTACAAACACACAAACCAGCATCTTAGTACCACTGTGATTCACATATATATTGAATGTTTATCACCTGATATGGAAAAACAGCTTATTCAATATTGCATTAGCACACATAAGTAGTACTAACAACACTGGGAAGACAACACAGTTATTCAAGCCATAGTTCTACTTGTTCAGTAAATTTTTGAGGTTGGTTGGACTGTGTTGTTATTCTGCTGTGCTTTTTTAATTTTGTCTCTGATTTTTTGGGGAGAAAAAAAAAAGAAAAATGTGAGGATTGTGTTAGGCAAGACAGGGCTCAGCAGGGGTCGAGACTTGCATGGGATGTCATGGGCAGTGAGAAGACCTTGTACTCCTCCAGTAGTAAAAGGCTGGCCAAAGCTGAACGAGCAGGGCAGGTGATTTTAGGGCCAGCAGAAAAGGCTGTGGTATCTACAGGGAGGTCTCACAGGTTGGTGTGCTGAGAATGAGAAGAGCTACCAGCAAGAGATGAAGATTGTAGTCAGGGATTATGTGGGAGAATTCTGCTTGTTCCATGGGACCACATGAGCTGCTTTTCCAAGGTTGCTGAGAGTCCTTGAAGGGTCCCACTCCCTGCCACGTGTACAAGGTCATGGAGATAGAGCTTGTGGGAGGTACTGGAGGGCTGGAGCAGTGCTGCAGCCACCTTTGGAAAAGGGCAGAAATGACTAAGGGGGAAACCACCACTCTTGTTTTGCATCTGGTGGGAAATGTAGTCACAGACTCAGCCGAGCAAGGCCAGGCTTTAGTATGTTCATAACGTATTCTGTGAATGTAAAGGCAGATTTGACAGATTCAAATGGAATATATTAAATATACACATATTTCATTTACTACTAATTGAGCAGTCACATCTCTTTTGTGTTCACTCTTGTCAAGGTGTTGGATCCAGAACAAAATCACAGTTTCACCGATCACTACTTAAACGTAGCCTTTGATCTGTCCCAAGTCCTTTTTATTGCTACAGCCAACACTACAGCTACAATCCCACCTGCTCTGCTGGACAGGATGGAAATTATCCAAGTTCCAGGTAACTCTGCAGTGTTTACATTAAAGTGACTATTGCAAATCCCTATGTAAGTTCAGGGTGTTTTTCCTGAAATGAAGGGCAGTTCCTTAAGGAAAGCCTGCCAGGAATCTGGAGTGCCTGGCCAGAATCATTAAAAGAGACTTGGCAGGATGCCTCTGTTATGGGCTCTGTCATGAGAGTGACACGTAGCATTGCCCTTAGGAAAATTCAGTACCAGGTCTGTGGTGATACACTGATACATTCTGAAATGATATTTTCATTCACTGATTTGTTAGTATTCTAATCCTCTGGTGGCTGATGCATCTTTTTAAGATTCTGATGAAGAAAGGGGTCTTTGAAACACTAAAATTCTGTTCTTGTTCACATGAAGTTATGAATCACCATCAAGGATCATACCAACAGCCTTTTAAATTATAGCGGGGGTGGGTTTTGTTAAATTCAATCAGCTAGAATTATAAAAGGTAAGAAATTGGATTATATTATAGTGTATAAGCAAAAAGATTAATAAATACATGCTTTTTCTTTGAAGGGTACACACAAGAAGAAAAAATTGAAATTGCACATAGACACTTGATTCCTAAACAGCTTGAACAACATGGCCTGACTCCACAGCAAATACAGATTCCCCAAGTAACCACTTTGGACATAATTACCAGGTAAGTCTGTTTGTTGCTTTCAGTTTAAATAACTTCTTTTTTTGTAACTAGTAAATCAGTTTATAATGTGATAACACAAAACATGTCTTAAGATCTGTTGTCCTTAATAGCTTCAGAAGTTCACCAGCTGGTAAATTAGGGAATTGCTCTTCCCTTAGCTTTGTTTCACTCTGCTGTGTAAAGGGAATCATCTTTCCTTCTGTAGAGAATTCCTTGCTCTTGCTCTCTGAGTGTGGCTACAGTTAGTTGTGCTGACACCATTGGCAAGGCCCTATGAATAAACAGGAGCACTTGAGGCCAGTGTTGCTGCAGAGTGTGAAGCTGTGGTCTGACAGCAGACAACATTTATTTTAAAGAACCAAGTTATATTTCTATCATTTGGATTTTAAAAAAATGGAAATTACGTTTTTTTTCATTGTGACTCCTACATTTCTTTAAAACTTGGAATTAGGTTAAAAAATTAAAATACATGGATTTTAAATAGCTTGTATTAATTGGAACTATTTTTTGTTGGACATGAGAACAAATGTATTGATCAGAACATCTTTTGAACGTGAAACTAGCTCATTTTCAATGGAAAAAGGATCAAGATTCTTGTGACCAGTAGCAGCATTTTGGCTGCTTTGTTTAGTGTTATTGTCTGGTGCTTCTTTTTAATTCATAGACTATAAGAAAATATTCTTTTACAGTCAGTTGCTCAACTTTCAATAAAGTTTGAAGTTTGCAAATAGTTCCTCCTTTTAATTTTTACTCATCTAAGAAGAGCTCGGTGCTATTGAAAAATTGTTTAGAATTTCACGAAGGTTTAACATCAGGTGTTAGTTATGTCTTCCTCTCACTCAGTAGTTTGTCTTTCTCTACGATTATATCAGCAACCACAATTATTCAGATAAAAACAACTGACTTCTTTTTTTTCTTGTTTATTAGAGTAGCCAAGGTTTCACTGCCTTTCATGTCTCATTTTTGTTGGATGTGTTTTTAGTAAGAAAATGTGTTTGCATTGCAAAGAACTCTCTTGCAGAGAACACCCACAGTTGTCTGTGCTCCAGGTACACCAGGGAGGCAGGAGTGCGGGCTCTGGATCGGAAGCTGGGAGCCATTTGCAGGGCAGTGGCAGTGAAAGTGGCAGAAGGACAGCACAAAGAGACAAAGCCAGATCGTGCTGAAGTGGGGGAAGGAGAAGGTCTGTATCTTTTGCGTGGTTTGTTAAAAAGGGAACTTCTAATGTAGTCACTAGGAAGCTAATTTAACAACTTCTCCTCCTTTTTTATGCGTCTTTAAAGGCTGTTTTCAAAAGCATTGAGGATAGTGTGACATTACTATTGTGCATGGTTCAAGTAGTGCTGAATTGGGACTTGGGACATAATTTCAGCCTGCCAAGTTGATAATTGAGAAGTACAATGAATCTGTTTCGTATCTTGGGGATGCAGTTATGATTTATGTATATTTTTGGGTTTTTTATGCAAATCTTTTACTTATTTTCTTGAATAAAAAGCCAAGTTAAACGTAGTTATTGTATCTAAAGAGGTTCTTTAACTGTGCTGTGCATGCTCTGCTGGCTCAGAACTCAATCCCCTTATTTTGTACTCTGAAATAATTGTCTGCTTGAAGAGCTTTGAAATGAGAAAGGTTTGGAGGCTCTTTTGATGTGCCTTTTAAGACTACAGTTATTTGAACCCTTGGAGCTTTGGTAAACTCTGAACATCAGTAAATCTGTTCTTATTTCCCATGTACACAGTGTTTTATCATTGCTAGTCGTCCAACAGACTGAATGAAAGCTAAACATGAAATTCTCAAACAGTACAAATACCCAGGTCACTGCTGCACCAGTAAAGGCAGACCCCTTTCTAGTCTTGAGATGGAAGAGGGGAAGGAAGAAGCCAAGCCCATAATCCAGTTCATGTGCAACACGCAGCTGGTGGTTGCTCCCTTCTTCATCCCCACACGAGGGTTCTCCTGAATAAAAATGAACATCCACACTGTGTCTGCTGAAAGATACCATGGAGAGTGTAGATGGTGGTGCTTTTGTTCAGCCAGGTGCTGGTGGGGGTGTCACTGCACAGAGCAGATTCCTGCTGGAGCTCCAGAGTGCTCATTGCAGCACTGGGGGTCTTTAGGAGCCCTCAGCGTAAGGTCCATGTGAAATCTGAAGGGACAAAATCCAAACCTGAAGTTGGACTTCTAAATGGACAGCCCTTAGTCTAATAAAACCTAGCAAGCAGGGTGTTGGGTGCTTCCTTTGTTTCTTAAGGACTGAAATGAATTCAGGTGACACTTCCAGACAAGAAGTCCTTCCAGTCTGTCAGAGAACAATTGTGTGTCAGAGGATCCTGGAAAGCCAGAACTGCAGAATGGTTGGTTATTTTTGCTCCAGGATATTCACAAACTTAAAATACTAAACAGGGCCCTACCTCCCTCTTGATATGATGTTGTGAAATACTTCCTGATTTAGTTGATCTGGAAAAAACCCTCTAGATTCTAACATCTGTACAGCTGGAATAGTTCTGGTCTGGATTAGAGGAGGACAAATAAGGAGACTCATTACCTGTTCCTTTTGAACAAGGCAGTGTACAGGTCTGAATGGTGCCCACCCCTTTTAGAGAGTAAATCCCAGGAGATTAAATATAATCAATATTTGTACAAGCAGTGGTATTAATTAGAGGGGTATTGGAAGAAGAGTTTTATCCTTCTGAAAATTGAATCTTCTTTTACCTTGTTGAGTTTTCTGAGGTCATCACAGTGTCTGTGGAAGCTGTAATAGCAAAAGATTGATTTTGGCTGTGTTTGCTTAAGTGAATTCAGCTCAGTTTTCTCTGAATGTTTGGCTTAATAACAGTGAACTCTCACAGTAGCAGTGGCTGTGAATGATCCTGCAGTTTAAATCATTTCACCTATATTAAAAGAAGAGCTTTTGAGGTGTATTTATTAATGCTTTCCATTCATATTATGTGTACCTTCTCTCCTCTGTGCTGGACTTTTGTGAAGACAAACACTTGAGTTTGGTGATGCTTCTGGGATACCTGGAGTTGCTCTTGGACCTGAACACGGAGCCTCAGTGCTGTGGTGGCCAGGCTCACAAGCACCAGGCAATATCAGGGGCAGGTTTTTAAAGTATTTCCTTGCATTGAAGGGCAGCTGTGTCTAAAATATGCCTCAGAGTTTTAATTCAATTGCTGAATAAAAAGAAATTTTTATTCTGCTCTTCAAGCCTTCTGATAAAATAAATGAAAGGTAGGTTCAGAGCACAGCTCGTGGTACTGTAAGAAGAAACACTTTATTAAGGCAAATAACAAAAAGGAACTGTATTAGACATCTCAGCAAGAGAGGTATTTACCATGTTAAAATTAGCACTGGACTTGCAACTTAGGTATTTACACTATTAAAATTATACACTGTTAAAATTAGTACTGGATTGCAACTTACCAAAGCTAAATGAAAAAAGCAATCTCAGTGCTTCAGAAGAGGGCAAAATGTTAGTGCTTTTGGTTGACACACAGTTTGGAGTAAGCCCAGAAGAAATGAGCTGTGAAGAGTTGCCTTTGTACTTCTGGAGTGGAAACTGTTGGTAAGAAAGAGCTGGTATTTAATAAAAGGGAGTCCGAGGGACAGGTGGCTCTATAGTTTAACTGTGGTATATTATGAAGACTTGTATAGAATGGTGCAGTATGCAAAGTGTTTTATTTTGTACTAATAATGTGCTTATACCCTGCTGTATTTTTAGCAGACTGTGTCCCTTGCTGGGAGTGTATGACAGTAGGATCCTTTTTAAAAATATTTTTGTTTCTTTTTCATTCTATCTATTGGAAACAACCAAGTATTCAAAACAAAGCTTGTAAATATCTCCAAGTACTTGCAAATAATGGGATATGTGGCCTAAATTTATTTCTTTGGCATTTTTTTCTCCTCTTGATTAGCGGACATTTGTGCAGTTGTGCATCTTGATGATGAATTTTTATTTCATGTAATGAATGGAAGAATAGTTAATCAAGTTGTTGTCTCTTAATAGTTTCATTTAGAAGTATTTCTTGATTTTTTTTTCTTTATTTGTAAAAAAGGACCTGTAATTCATTTTTGCTGTACACATTTATCAGTTACTGATGTGGGATTGAGACTCCAATTAGTGCATTGACATGTCCTGAGACATGTCCTGAGAGAGGGCAAGCTCCAGCCTTGCCTTGCTGTCTAAAGCATAATTTGTGTCGGATTTGGAGCATATTTAAATAGTAACATGGTGTCTGCTGTGCTTATTCAGCTGAGTGCCCTGTGGCTTGTGGGTTGGAGTAAAAGTTAAGAGGCATTAGGTAGGAGAATCACAGAATTCCCATTATCATACTGATTGTCAGATTATCAACTCCAAGAGGAGCACCTGTTTGCAAGGTTTGTAAAGATGAGGCTTTTGACACTGTTTGATACTGGGCTCTGAAAATGGAGGGTACCTGCCATGGCAGAGCTGATGCTGGGAGATGCTCTGTTGAGCTGTGTTTAGCACTTCCCAGAAATGCATGACTGAAGCACAGTGGCAGCTTTGTCTTGCCTTGCTGCTCCTTTGACTCCTGAGCTTTGTGAAGAAGTTGGCAAGTGGGGCAGTGTTAGTTTGTGTCAGTCGTTGGGTTTGTACATGAACTTCAGCAAAGGCAAAGGGAGTCATTTTTCAGCCTCTCCAGGGAGTCATCCTTGTGTACAGTATCACCATCTGATATTTCACTGCAACACTATCTAAGATTTATGAGACACTCCTCGAGTCTTTTGACAGTAGACGAAATTCTAGTAGTCACAAAAATATGTGAAACTCTCCTTCCTATTTTAGTGCAACTGCCTTGAGAATACAATGCAGCAACTGTGCACTAAGGCATCATATCATGATGCAGCAGTTGAAACCCAGAGTGAAAAATGATTTGTCTAATTCAGACTTGAAAGAAGATTTAGGGCAGGTAATATTTAATAATGAAAGGTGATTAAATCAGGATTCTATTTATGTTGAAACCAAGGCTTCGAAAATACTTTTATTTCCCTAACCCAGTGCAGTTTTCTACTCCTTGTGAATGAAACAACACTTGGTTTTGAGTTTAAATGCAAGTTTGACTCAAGTGGTCAATGTATTTGGGTAACTTCCCAAAATATGATGCAGGAGTCTGGAAGCTTGGTATACCTTCCTGTGTAATACAGACTATGCTTTAAATATGTATTAGGCCTGTGTGTTTGGGGTGGGAAGAAATGTCTCCATTCTGTGCAGGATGCTTTTCTCAGTGGCAGGGAGGCACTGCTGGGAAACTGCCACAGAACCTTAGAAACATCTGGGTTATCCAAGTATTTTTCATCTCTCTGATCTGTGTTTCACTAAAATATTGCTTTGGGCTCTTGAGAAAATGGTAATGAGCCTTTTACATCTGGATGAAGTTCCTCGGGGAAATGACTCCCTGCTTGCATTCTCCCTCTGTGTGCAGTCACCGCAGTAAGTGCACAGTCTGGGCCTCCTGCAAAGGGTGTTTGAGTTCCTGAGCTCGGTCATGCAAACAGGCTGTGCAGGCCGGCTCTGAGACCAGGCTGGTTTGAGACTTTGGTATTTCCAGGGTTCCCACTGCAGTTCCCTTTTGTGCAGAAAACACTTTTATAGAGAGAACAGAAATGCCAAGGCAGTTTTGCTGAGAAAACAATTGTATAGGTAAGAAATACAATCGTGCTGTAAAGGAAGGAAGGGAAGAGCCCACTTCTGAAGCCATAACTGTTGCTTTAATTATGTAGTCCCTTCTAGATGACACTTGAGTATATTGCATTCAGAAGTCTCCAGTTACATGTTTAGAAGAGGTTTATACCGTTCTGAAGAGTATGATCTTTAATGTCTCTTGCAGCCCAAACCATTCTGATTCTATGAAATACTGTTTCTATGAAATCTGATGAAAAGTGCAAAGTCCTAAATGAACTTAGTGTGTTTTGCCATTTGAGCAGATGAGTTGCACCTCTGTCAGTGTTCTAGATTTAATATCTTCTTTGATGAACAGATAGAACATATTTAGGCTTAATAATTAAATGTGATGCCATACTATCGTAACAAGATTTTTGTGAAAGATGGTTTAAGCACATTCTCATGAATTTTCTGAGCATTTCTTTGAATATGTTATTTTTCTCTGCCATGATTTTTTAAAATTCCTTTGTCTAGAAAGACTGTTACAAATCCTAAATTAGATTTTCTTCTCTTAGATTGCAAGGAGCATGTCACAGAAGATGCAAAACCAGAATCCATCAGTGACACAGCTGACCTGGCTCTGCCACCTGAAATGCCGATTTTAATTGATTTCCACGCTTTAAAAGATATCCTGGGGCCACCCATGTATGAAATGGAGGTAACATCCTCATTTGTTTCTACTTGACTGTTGTTTCTGGCTGCTTTGACTAGTTGTGTATTTTATTGCTATTGCCTGAGTTTATACAATATTAACTTCTTTAAAATGTGTTAGTAACAGAGCTGTTTGTGTTCCAGCGAGAGTATTTTCACCTAAAGAAGTTTTTGTTTTCTTTTAACTCGTGGTACATAAATAACCTAGTGCCATGACTTTCTGTTAGCAAAGATGCCTGGAGCTATTCTGTGCTTAAGAATGTGGTGGTGTTTTTTCAGTTTATAACAACTTTGCTTTTGTTTGGGGGATGTTTGGTGGTCTTGGGAAAGGAGCCAAAAGTAGAACCCAGGAATCCTGTGTCTGCAGCAGCTGTGCTAAGGACTGTCTCACATACCTCCTTAAAGCCAGTCAGCATTTTTAGGTATTAAAGCCACTTCAGTTTGCACCAGAAGTTCTCAGACATTCTTTAGGTTAATGCGACTCTCAGCTATTAAAATGCTTTATGATCAGTCAGGCACCTCCAGCTCTGTTCCTCAGTAGGCATAGTTCAGAATTTTTTCTCTCCCCCATCTATGCATTGCTCCATTCTGTGGAAATGCCATCAGTTAAAGGAATTTGTTAGTCTGGGATTCTCTTTTCACCATTTCCATTGCAGTTCTTCTCTGCCCTAGTTCAGGCCTGGGTGAAGTGACCAAGTGTCAGTGGTGTGACAGGAAACTTGTTCTGAATTTTTGAATGAAACACTGAATTTTTCTGTCTGTATTGTGGAGAAAAGGTCAGTAAAGCAGTAAGCTATGGAGAAAACAGAACTGGAGGGAAAACTTGAAAAAGAGACAAACTTCTGAGAACTTTCGTCTTCCTGGATCAGAGGCACAGACTCCAGTGGGATTTGGAGAGCAAGAAGGGGACAAGATATGCAGGGGAGGCAGGGGAAAGCAAGTGCTTGTTAAGGAATGAGTCAGTTTTTAGAACTGAACTGAACTGAGGTTTTTGGATATGAAGGTTTTATCATGGAAGAGATTCTTAAGGAAGAGACAGAAATGAGGAAACAAGTTGTAAGCCCAGCTGCTGTCTCTGGCAGGCCTTTCAGACTGGCTGCTGGTGGTTTTTCTGGTAAGTCTGCAGAGTGTGTTTCCTCTCTATATCTGGCTTTAAAGCTTCACCTTTGACCTGCATTTTGCCATTTCTGAGTAGCTGAAACAAAGCCACTGTGTCAGTACCTGGGTGAGAACTGAGCAAATAGAACTGAAAACATGACACGACTTAATTGATCTCTTGTCCTTCGGGAACACGCGAATACAAGAGATTCATCTTTCACCTTTGCAGTTCTTTGCTTGTTTTCTGCACTGCTCACCCAGCAGAAAGACATGACAGAATATTCAGCTCATACTTGCAGGATTAATTCATTTATCAGAAATAAATAATCTTCTGTGTCGCCCTACAGAACAAATGTTGGAATAAATCACATAGGGAGGCTTTGAAAGAAAAATCTTGACACTTTAAAGTGTAAAAGATTTAATGAAATGTTTCAGCACTGCATGCTTTTGGGGGAAAGGATTTATGACACATCCAGTGTGTTTATAATGAACTATTTATATTTTTGGCTTGGATTTTTTTTTTTTTTTCCTTTTAGCTCAGGTAACAAAACATTACTGGCACCACAGGAAGGCCTGTCAGGATTAGTTTATATCCTCATAGTGGGAGTGAAGTTGAAGGGACAGAAGCTGTAGGTCAGTGGAGTTGCCTGTTCTAGGAAAAGAAAGTACAGATGCCATAAAATAATGGGTCTGTTTCATGGGACGTGCACACTTCTAATTAAGGAACAAAGGAGGTCCTTTTAGAAGGAAAACCTGGACGAAGGACAGGTTTAGATGAGGGTTTTTATCAAAGAACTGTCAATCTTGTAGTGATATTTCTGGGAAATCCTCCTCCCTCAGAGGGAAGCTGCTGTTAACGTGCTTTGCCAGCAGTGATTTGCCAGGAAATGAATCAGAAGAGGAGACTGGAAAAAGGTTGGTACAGTCAGGTTGGGAAAACCTGTGGAAGGATAACAAAGATGCTCAAGGCCAGCAAGTAACTGAACTGGTTCTCATGCCATTGTGAATCAGTGATTTAATAGCTTTTTGTCCATTACACTGACTTACAAAGCAACTCCAAAACTGCAGACAATGTCTCTTGTCCTTTATCTTGGAACAACTGTAAATGTTTTAAAATAAATTACTGTGCTAAATGTTAAGGCTTTAATTCTGCAGTGTCCAGGCAGCTAAAATGTGTCTGATGGTATGTGTAGATTACAGCTACATCACAGCTGGGTTGGTCTCATCTACAAAAATTTTCAAAACCCAAGACTTAAAGTCAGTAAAATCATCTTCATAATCTGACAGATGTGACCAGTCATCAGCTGATTCTGGGGGTCATTTTTAATTGAAGTTGTTGAAAAAGTATGAGAAAGGATTTCTTCTAATTTAAATTCATCTGATAACGGTGAGAAGAAGTGATTCAGAGGTGCCAGGAGTGACTGAGTCTTGTGGAGCTCACTGTGACACTCCACAGCTGTTTAATGAAGTATAACATTCTTCCATCTCTGTATGGTGTGTCTGTGTGTGTGTTTGGGCATTTTCAGGGATCTTTTCTGCAGACAAATACCAAACTGCCAGGGCATTTTCCATACCTTTGCCTGTCAACAGGCCTCAGGTAAGGCTGAGCTGAGGAGGTCACGGTAGGGGTAGTCCAGTCTCTCCTTGGACAGCAGAAGGTGGCTTGGCCTGTGAAGCTGCCACTTGAAAGGTCATTAACACCTACTACCTCTTATCAGATCTCCCATTACTTGTGAATGTAGGAGGAGGTTCCTGCCCAGTCTGGGGATACGGGAGGGAGGTGATGTGTCTTTAGAACCATTTGTTTTTTGAACTGTTGTCACATTTGCTGTTTCCCGCCCCTGAACTCTAAAACAATGGAGTCAATCTGTAAACTGTTTCGAATTGATACACAGAGTCCAGTCCAAAAAAGCTGAAACAAAAACCCCAAACCACCAAACCTTGTTCATGGCTACTTTGGGGCGGAAGAGGGTTTGAACAACAGCTGATTTTGTTCATTACATCTGAAATGTTTGAAACCACAATGAGCTGCCAAAATACGTGATTGTTTCAAGTGCAAAGGAGAATTCTCCAGCCTTGTTGGATCTCAGTGTGACCAGGATGAAGTGACTTTGTTAACCTGAGTTCCTGAGATAATCAGAGTAAAAAGCTCCAACTGATAAAATTTGGGGAATGAATATAGAAACTAATGTTAGTGAAAGCGAAAATGCTTGAAGATTTTGATACCATAAAAGTGAAACACTATTATGTAAAATTTGAAATGCTAGAAAAAAACACAGCCATTTTAGCTAAATTATGCTAATAAAAGCAGATGGCATGATGTTGTTCCAAATGCACAGATAACCAAGAGCCACGGGAGAAGGGCTGCGTGGCTTCCTTTGCTTTAGCGTGGTACAAGTGTAGTTACTGACTTCCCTGGCTGTCAGCTGGATCCAGGGGTGTCTCACTGGCCTCTCTGCTCCTTGGCTCTCCTGTCTCTTGTGTGGGGCAGAGCTTGCTTAACTGCTTGTAATTCCTAATGGGAGTCTGTCAGATTTGCCATCCTCTTTCCTACCTGTCCTGCAGCACATTCATTTCCCGTTATTCACAGTTGTTTGTAAATGTTTGCAGTGAACATCAGTGTGTTTGTTGTCTGAGTTCAGGCAGTGCAAACACCTTTAAACACTGGAGAGCAAAACTGTCTTTTTCACATGAGTAACAGCCAGGGCAAATACACCTCTAGCAGATGGGTTAAGTCACATAAACATTCAGTCAGGATTGACTAAATACTTGAAGTCCTTTGAAGGGAAAGATTCTTGTGCTTTTGGGGGCAGGAAGGGTTTCGAGAATGATACACCCAGATGTTTGCCATTGCCTTAAGCTGAGCTGCCACATACAGCTCCAGTTCTGTAATTAGTGTTTACACATATCCAGAATTACTGCTGCATTAAATGGTAAAATAAGAGATCAGACACTTGCCTTAACTTTTGTGTTTTAATGGGTACAGCAACTGTCAAATCAGTTTTGCAGTAGATTTTTTAGCTGTTTCCTGAACAGTTGCCTGTGTTTTCCCTCAGGTGTCCGAGCGCCTCAGCCAGCCAGGAGTAGCCATAGGCTTGGCTTGGACTCCCCTGGGAGGGGAGATCATGTTTGTGGAAGCGAGTCGCATGGACGGGGAGGGGCAGCTCACCCTGACGGGGCAGCTCGGGGACGTCATGAAGGAGTCGGCACATCTGGCCATCAGCTGGCTGAGGAGCAACGCCAAGAGGTTCCAGCTCACCAACGGTGTGTGGGGCTCTGTGCCACAGGGCTGCAGGGGAAGGATTAATACTGCAGGGAAATTCAGGGCCCTAAAACTCGGTGTTTGTCAGTAATTCAGCAGGTTGTAGCATTGCTGAGTAACGGGGGGGCCCGTCTCTCCCTGCAACAGCCTGGAAGGCTGGGACAGCCTCAGTGCCAAGGTGCTTCTCCTGAGTGGTGGCAGACTCTGCCTCTTACTCATTTTTACACTTGAGCTTTCCAGCAGTACTTTCATGATGTACTTAGGTACAGAAGTCTGTAGTTTTTATGTAAAATAAAGACACAGACTCTGTTAACAAAGTATGTTTTTATAGTCTTTAAGTTTTTTTATATTTTGAGAACGTTGGGTTTGTATGGTAGCTGTTGAACTACAGTGCAATAGGACTCTGGACAAGAACATTTTAACTCTTTCTTTTTAACCCCCAGGGAGTTGTGGAAATGTGCTTTCTAGCATCATCTGCTGAATAGGCAAAGAATTGTCCAGTATCTGTCATTATTTGTGGAAGCTTAGATAGTTTAAAAACCAAAATGGAATTAATGTCTAAAATGCTGCAGGTATCACCTGTGGGTTCCTGTGGAGTGCTGAGTCTGTGGTATATTCTCTGAAAATTGACAGTTATGGTTTGGGACATAAAAATTCTATTTATCTACATTAATTCCTACTCTGAATTGGCCAACACATGGAAATGCTGAGCTTACTGGTTAATGTATTACAGTTTTTTTCTAGGAATCTGGATGCAGGAAAGCTCATTGGGTTTTCTTTTTGTTGTTTTTTTTCTAGGGCGTCTGCAATGTCGTGTTGTTTTTTTCAGCCTGCTGTTAAAAAAATAGTGCCAAGGCTTTTAGTTCTTGGTGGGCTTTTAGAATAAAGACTGGGAACAAAATGGGTTTAGATTTTTAACATTGAAACCATTCTCTTTTTTTTCTTAAGCTTCTGGAAGTTTTGATCTCCTTGACAACACTGACATCCATCTGCACTTCCCAGCTGGAGCTGTCACAAAAGATGGACCATCTGCTGGTGTTACCATAGTAACCTGTCTTGCTTCACTCTTCAGTGGGCGGCTGGTGTGCTCAGATGTAGCCATGACAGGAGAAATTACACTGAGAGGCCTTGTTCTTCCAGTAAGCATCATTTGAGAAAAGAGCTAAGTTGTATTAATTCTCCCTATTCTGGATATAAAATCTGTTTATAGGCACTTAGAAAAGCAGAGTCTTGCTGGATCATTTCTTAGCAGCAATCCAGTCTCTTCTGGTGCAGTTGGGAGGCTGATGGAAGCCAGCCTGCTGCAGTGCTGTCCCCCTCCTTTCTCTGCTTTGCTTTTCAAGATAAAGCAGCCTTGATGTGGTTTTTGGGGAAAACACATTAAGATGCCTAGTTAGAAAGAAAACCCTAGAAGTCTTAAAATTCAAGATGGTTCCAAAACATGTGTTGCAATTTCTAAACATGCTTCTTCAGACTATCAGTACAGAACTATCTTTGGTTTCTTTTCAAAGTTGTTCCTTAAAGCTCTCACAGTAACTGTGTATAAGTTACTCTTGAAACCATCCTCCATACACCTATTTTTAGATTCTTCTTAAATGTTTTTCCTTGTGTACAGTTCAGACAAAAGATGTTTCCATAAAGCTTCTTCTGGAAAATAAAGCACGAGGGCAAAGGAAGGTTTTCCAACAAATGCAGTTTAAAATGTCAGTGGAGATACAGGAGTTATCATCCCATACCAAATGATGGTGAGGAGGATGAAGAAGGAAAACAGAGACAGGATTTTGTGTACTGCAGAGGAGGGTAAAGCAGGGGTGCCATGGTGAGGTAGCAGAGGAGGAGGACCTCTGGAGTTTGTTTTGGGGACAGGGAGCCCGACAGGATGGGCTGTGGTTCAGGGTTCTGCTGGGCCCTGCACTAACTGGTGAAAGGTGCACAAGCTCCCCAGAGTGTCTTCAGCAGGGAGTGTCCACACTTTGCCTGCTGTTAAAGGTGGGTGCAAAGATCGGGTACCTGTAAATGTTAAACCAGATTTACCTTCTTCCAGAACATTGTCTGCTATGTTGCTGTTGTCAGTCCCTGAATTCCTGTGAGCAGCTGCCCCAGGTGTGTGCTGGCTGTGCAGCACCTCCACACCACTGGGATCATTGTGGGGATTACAGCCCCTCCTACCCTGTGTTACAGCCCGTCGTGCTATATAATACACAGCTTTGCTCTCCTCTAAAGCATTGTAGAATTACAAGTTTCTTCTGCAAGATGGTCTTTAATTAGGATTAGAAGAGAGTTCAGGGGAAGAAGCTACAGCTGTGATTCGAAGCAAAACTAATTTAACTCCTCTTTCTACAACTCATTACCAACCCAGCCAGGTGGCTCAGTGGAGCAGTGCCTGTTGTTGTAGCACAAAGCATCCCTCTAGTCTTGGAGCACAGGTTTGCATTTCTGTGCGTTTTCTGTTGTACAGCTCAAGTTATTTAACTGTGTGACAGTGCTTCCTTAGGACTTTTTTCCTCTAAATCTAACACTGCCTTTTTCTGAAAAGCCTTCTGTTCTAATGCAGGATTTCAGCACACCATATAAAAATGGATTGAAGGCCACCTTAGTTAAAAAAAATTCCTGAAAAGTAATGACTTTCCAACTATTTAGACTCCTGTACCTGCACTCCTAGATTAATTTTCCCCTTGTTATTAACTGTTACAGAAAGAATACCACAGCATATTAACATATTTCCCTCATTAAAGCACATAATGAGCTACAAATGTGGCTGCATTTTTAACTGCTTTCTTAAATTACTGGGGGAGGCAGAACCTTTCATCAAAATTTAACTCCTGATGTGATGCTACAGTAATTCCTGTGTTAGATTTGTGTGATTGTTTTTATATATGTTTTTTACATACGTTTTTATTTTTTCCCCTTACTAGGTTGGGGGAATTAAAGACAAAGTCCTGGCAGCACACCGAGCTGGCCTGAAGAGAATTATCATTCCTCAGAGGAACGAGAAGGATCTGGAAGAGATCGCGGTGCACGTGCGGCAGGACCTGACCTTCGTGCTGGCCACCTGCCTCGACCAGGTCCTCAACGCGGCCTTTGAGGGGGGCTTTGCAGTTAAGCCCAGAATGGAGCATTTGAACAGTAAACTTTAGGCAGCCAGGCTGAGATTCCTGCTGGATCAGATTCCCTGGCTTGTGATCTCCAGCTCCCTCTGTGCATCAGTGTAATTAGGAGTTAAACCGGCGTGTTTCAGTGGGGTGTAAATGCAATCAAAAGGAAAATGTTGCTGCAGGAGTTCAACCTGAAACCGTGTTCTAAGGGCTTTCGCTGCTTTTTATCAGCAAAGGATCTTGGAAAAAAATACTTCCTGATAGAGTCAAGCATGAGAAAATTGAAGCTGTTGAGAAAGAATTCCGTGGCATATCTGGAATGTGTGTATGGATGTGGCCGCAGCTGGTCCCACCCTCCTCAGAGAGGGCACACCCACAAAGAGGGAACAACATGCAATTCTGGGAGAGCTGTATCTGCAGCAAAGGCAGCAGGAGAGGCTCATAGATGGGCTTCTGACAAAAAGCAAAACTGATTTAGCAGGAGAATTTACTTATTTAGAGAATAATAATTGTAATAATTAACAATAATGTGCTAAGGAGCAGTAGCATCAGGGGAAAAGTAAGGTTTTTGAAATCTAAAAAACATGCTTAAGGGATTTGAACAGAAGCATTATAAATTAAGATAGTAAGTTTCTTTTCAGCACTTGGTTCTAGTTTGCAGCAAGGTCACTGCAGACAACCTGAAGCCCTGATGAAAAAACCTGGTAACATTTTGGAGGGATAAAGTACACATCCTTTATTCTTACTGATACAACAAGTCCGGGCTGCCTGTGTTTGGAAGTGAGCCTGTGGAAATTAAATCCATTTAAACAATGCCAAGAAAATACTGAATCATTAAAGTGCATTCAGTACTGCACACTGTGAATAATTGATGGTTCAAGAAGTCTGTCAGTCTCCCCTCTCAGTTGATAGCTTTGTCTCTTCTCTTGAACCTCAGGGAAAACTACATTTGTGTCATCTGGGCCTTTGGCATTGTTTCTGCCAGTCAACCCCTGGGCAAACCTCACATGTTGGTACATTCTCCTCTTGTTCATTGGTTCTGAAACAAACTCCAGTGTGCTCAGGAAATACAAACTGTACCAGTGACAACAGCCTGTTCTAGAAGCAGCCTGTAAATCAAAAGAGTTTGCTTTGCTTTCGTTTCCATATATAACAAAAGCTGGTTTACCTGGAATATACAGCACTGATAGTAATATTCAGTGGGAATTTCTGCACCTGTTTTACAGAAGATTTCACAGAAGACTTAACTAATAAAATGATAAAGATAAAAACCCTTCTTGTGTCGCTATTTTAAGAGCTCTACTCCCAAGTCATTCACCAGCCAAGTTCCAAGACCATGGGCAACACACAGAGTCTCAGAACATGTTCTGCCTTAACAAGAAACTTGCAGGCAAAAAGTGCAGATAAACCACACCCTGGGTAAAACTGCAGGCCAGAATGGTCACAAGTGTGCTGCTGCTGCTTTGCTTCTGATCAAACCAGGAGGGAAAAATCCTTAACCAAACTTAACCCAGCTCCAATAACAATCCTGCACTATTGGCACTGGTGAGAGCACAGAGATGCACAGAATTCCAGCACAGTCTGTTTATACATGTGGAAAACAAACTTGCATTTTTTTTTAAAATAGTAAGGACTATAAAAAAGTTTTCACCACAGCAAAACAGGGAGTTGCTCCCCAGAAAAGTTAAGCCATGAGTTTCTGCTTGACACACCACTGCCATATTAAGTCATGTCCACATGGACTTCACCTTGGGTCTAAGGGTGGGAGGGTTTAAGGCCACCCTGAAGAGAATGCCAGGCCTTTACTGCCTGTGTGCTGTTCCTGCGGGCAGAGCTCTCCCGGTTGTGTTACTTTGTTGGTTTTAAACACAACCTCTGCATTACGCCCATATCAGACACTGCACACTCTGGAAGGTGGTAAGAACAACCCTCCATGCAGCAGCAAAGCACTTCTGAAGTGATTTCAATGCACTGGGAATTCTGCTTTGCAACTGACAGTTAAATGGGTCTGATATTAAACGTGGCCCTCAGAAGAATACCCTAAAATAGCTAAAGCTTATCAGAGGTAAAAAAACAAACCACAGTGGTAGCTCCTTTCCTCTGTCCACACTATAAATTGCTACAGAGAGTAAGTATCCCACTAGTGCATTCCTGATTTAATCATGGTAGCTTTGGAACAATTCTGGATAAAACAACAGGACAGGCAGCAATACAAAACCATTCACCTGCTTTAATTTTAAAGCACTACTGCAAACAGAACTAGCAGGAACTGTCACAACAGAACCCGAATATTTACATCCACATTTGTCAAACATTTTAAGGCTTTCTTTTTAAAGGGCAATGAAAACCACAGAGGTAGTGCAGGCAGACAAATGCAAGGTCTACTGCATTTCATCTTTTAGAGACAAATCTGAATGCTCTTTCCCAATACAGCAAAGTAAAACAGCACTTTCTAAAATAAATAGCTAATGTTAAGACAATGCCAGGCTTTAATACACCATTTATTTTAGATAAGGTAGTAAACTGTACAGATTTCTAGTATGTTTTCTTTTTTCATATATAACAGTGTCGTTGACTTACCAGATCCTCACACTCTTTTCGAGGAGATCCACTGAGTCAGGCTCCTGATACTTTTGAGGATCTGGACTTAAGTGTAATTTCTTTAATCATTCCATCTGATGATGGACACTGAGCATTTTATACAGATTTAAACACCACATGGTACTATTTTACATTACAGTAAGTCAGCATACAGTAGTTATGCTACAGCATTTGTCATCTGTAAGACATCAACCAACCTGTCTGACCACACCAGTCAGCTCCTGGAGCTCACTGCAACTGCCATTCTTGAAGTCCCCTTCAGAAGTACAGTCCTGACCTTCAGCCCATCCCAGCCTAGCTCAACTCACTGCAGATCAGCACAAGGTTCTCACCGTTCTGGAGACACGAGCCAAGCTGAACCCCTGCAGGAACAGTGCCCGGCCTTACACACCTGTGCCTCCAGAGCCCCGGCCTCAGGGCACCTGTCAGGCTGGAGGGAACACTCAGGTTCTCCCCTGCCTTCCCTGAACAAAACCAGAGCTGGAGGCAGCTCAGCTGGCAGGAGGACAGTCCAGCCGGGCACCAGGGAGCAGGGGAGACAGGGACTCTTAAAGTTCTGAAGTATTTAGCCAAAAGTCTGTCAAAGACCAGAAGACAAAACAGAGGTAAATGTGACAGGCTTAATTAGGTGAGAATAATTACTGAATTTAGAAAACTGCAAACAGTTGGATATTCAAAAGGAAAAACAAATGCTAGATTGCAGGACTTTTGGAAGCACTTATCTACTGTCACAAGGTACCAGTACATCTTTTAAATTACATCTGTGCACAGGTCAAACAGCCTAAGTATCAAATTTTAAGAGTGAAACTTTTACTACATGAAGCCAACTATTTCTGTAGTATTTTAATAATCCCACCCAATGGATTTTATGTTCCTTACCTGTGGAACTACTTACCTCTTCATGCATCAAAATAACAATGAGTTGTCTTAACAGATCAACTTCTCATAAGAAAGTTAAGACAGTGCACAGTAAATAAACTGTATTTTAATGTGTTACAAAAGTAGCTGATAGCCAGACTACCTCCCCAAGACACGTCTGTTAGACTAGGTTTGACCAAGATTTCTTTCAAAGAGCTTGAGATGAAGCAGCTTTTCCCCTTTTCTGTCTGTCTCTGTTCTGTAACACAAATGCCACATACAGTCGTGTTTAAGGTTTTCACCTACAGGCAAGTCTGCAAAAAGCCCAACATCCTTCCAGAGCCTTTAGGGCTGGTGAGACACCTGCAAGAGATTTATCTGCACTGTCATGTGTATCATTCACCATAATGATATACAAAAGTCACTTCCAGACAGTTGCTTTAGTAACAACCAAAAGACATGAAAACAAGAAACTGAGCAAGAACATCAATGTGTCAGACTTTGAGCTAAAGCAAAAAGCAGAAGCTGGCTGTGTTTCTTTTAATTTGCCAGGTATTCTTTTAATGACAAATATAAAAAGACTGAAAACATCTCACTGACTGCCTTTTTTTTTTTTTTTAAACAAATGGTCTGCTTTTATAATTACAAATACTGTGTAACACAATACCTTCTTTGTACTGCAAACCAACAAATACAAGGATGCAATCAAGCGTCTAAGCATCTCGAAATTTGAAATGTGAATTATTATTTTTTTTTAATTTGGAAAATTAATAATTGTTCATTTTTGTTAGAAGATAACTCAAAGTACAACAACATCTAGATCTGTTTTTAAAGGAGCTGTCTTTCCTGACACATCTTTGAACATAAGCACTCCTTTTGAGTTCAGTACATTCACAAATAGCTCAATTAAGAACAGTATCACCAATGAATTGACTACTGGAAAGAGACAAAATTTACCAAACATACAGAAATATAAGTTTTACCATAGCAATTATGCATATCAAAAGATGACACCTGTAATTAATTTTAAAAAGATACAAAAAAGAGAAAAACCTGAATTACAGAAAAGAAAGTCATATTTATTTAATGAAAAACTAGAAGTTAATAAAAATTAGCAAATACACAAAAAATATACACAAACAGCAGCAATACTATGTAGTGACTTACAAAGAGGGGGTGGGAGGAGGAGGGGAAGCAGTGGCCAGAGACCAGACCGCTCAACATGGCTTGTCAGTCAAAGGGGGAGGAAAAAAACACAAACAAAAACACGAAACAGTATCCTTTTCAACAGTACAATCAATCTACAAACAAGTTTTTAGAATTATTTTACAACATTTCCTGTAGAATCAATTCTTAATACAAAAGATGCCCATTTTGGGTGTATATATATTTTCAGTGGTTTACTGTTGACTTATTTTAAATATATTAGTTACTACATGCAACTGCTTCCTGTAATTTAACAGCCTTTCCTTTTATTTACCTTCATTTATGTCTACCCTCCATCTACCAAATAATTTGTCTGACAGTCAAAGATGGTTACCCTAGTTTCTGCTAAATTAAATGCAACGGTTTAAACACTGGCCTGAAGAGGTTTGATTGCCATTTCAGCACATGGATATAGTTACGTTGATGCCTAAATTGCCGTTTTCTGCAAAGAGCTGTGCAATGCTGGTGTCAAAGACTAGGCAGTCACTATTCATAATGGCTGTTGCAATTCCCTCATGGATGGACCGAGGAGTTGCTTCCCAAGTCAATCGCCGCCTATGCCCATTTAGCTCGAGTCGATAAGCAAAGTTTTCTGCTTGCTTGCGTGTTCCTATCAGCTGTACAATTGCGAAGAACTGCTGGTGGCCATCATATTTCTCCTGTTTCTCCAACACTAACATGAAATGGAAGCCAAAACAAGACTGCATCATAACCCAGTCAACAGCACCAGGAAGATTAATGTCCGTAGCCAGGAACACTATATCTTCTCCCTGCAGTGTTGTAATGGACTTATGTTGATGCATCAGGTGTGGCATCACAGCATCCAGGGAGCCTTGCCATTTACATGAAGCACCGGGACATGGACAGGAATAAGGCCTAAACTCACACAGCTCCTCATGGTCTGCTTTTTCCGTGTGTGGCAAAGTTATCTCGCATCCCGAAGAGGCGTATTTACATGGGAATAGTACAGAGTTGGCAACTTTCTCCATAGCCAGGTTACGGATGGAGCCCAGCGGGCCTCGGCAGGTTGGACAGCACGTAAGTTTGGGGCGACAGTTGCTACAAACCAGGTGGCCACTCTGACACTGCAGGATGGGTGGCAGCACATAGTCAAAGCACACAGGACACTCAAAGAGACTGGCCAAGTCATTGTTGGAAGCTGTGGTGCCCGTCAGCGCGGGCACCCTCTGCGATGGCGTGCACTTGGAGGTACCCGTGGGGAGTGCTGTGGCAGTCTGACGGCTCATGTCTGCAACAGAAGAGACAAAAGAATTAATATCTAACCACCTTCAGGATTTCTTCCTTTACAAAGAAGCTTCGAGAGAAGAGACAGAAATGAAAGCAAAAAACCCCCCCGTAGTACAAAGTGTATTATTACATGGATTGTATGTGCAAAAGATCAGTTGTGCGCGTTCGATGCAGACACTTGCACAACGTGGAAATTTAACAAGTGAAGAAGTTCTTCTAAGTGCTCTGCAGTGGAATTTACCTATTGGAAGCTGGAAGGGAGATGAGTAAAGATATGCTAAAAATAAGTTTGGTGGTGGTGGTTTTTTTTAATACTGCGTTTACAAAATGCTTCACCCAGATCACTTGTGTGTAACAACTTGGAGCACTATGGAACAATTCTAAGGCTGGATTTTAAGCTGTTGTGTACGAGAAACTGGCCATTTTTAAGGGAAAAAAAAAGATCTTCTGGACATGACCTTCTCAGGAATCATATTTACTGTACAACTGTTTTTTTAAAAAGCTGAAAAACAGTAGGAAGTAAAAACATAGCTCAGACAATTGCTACCCTTTTTTCCCAGGATAGGACAGTGACTTCATTTTCACTACTCTGTTACTGGGCCCACAGCTTGTAAAGCACATCCACTTCTTCAGCGTCCTGAACTAAACCATTTGTGAGGATACCAGAAAAGAAAAACAAAGCAATTATTTTCTTGAATTTCCCAAATAAGACAAGAAATTAGAAAGATTAAATCTGAGAGTTAATTTTACCATTTAAGTAACTCAAACATTTGCAGTCCCTTGAAAAGGCCCTGTTGATGAAGTCTTACATTCAGTGGAGCTCCCACTGAAGTTTTTCCTTCCACTGTCCCTGCACAAAGGTGACAAAGGTCTGACAGCTGTCTGACCAAACAGCCTGCTCAAGCATTCCACAGATGTGGTACAAGAACCGTATTTGTTAACATGTTATGGATGCTACACACTTTTTGCACCCCCTAACTCTCCTCCTCCTTGTGCATGAGGAATTACTAGAGCTACCCGAGAAAATAAACACAGTTCTGAAAAAATAAACATTACCTTTGTAGGTTAAGGACAGTTAAGCAAAACGCTACCCAAAGTTGGCCTCTGTTCCACAGTACAATTCTCAGCCACCCCAAGTGCCTCTCTGCGAGTACATTAGCTCTGTATCTGTCACGTACGTACAAAGCTCTCAAAATAAACCTCATCTTTAATCTCCTTGCTATTTGACATGGGAATATTAGGCAATAGGCAAGCTTCCCATATTTAGCATCATTTCACCCACAAACTTACTCACACTTGGACCAGATAGCTCAGAGCAGCATACTGTGCATGCTTTCACAAGGCATGCACTGTTCACGGCACAAAGCAGAGGAACTCACAGATTCCAACTTGCAAAACTACTTATGCCTTGACATCCAAAAAGTAATCACAGACAGGCAATTCCAAATTCCTCTACAGAAGCACTTCTCCTCAGTCCAGAGCTAGAAGAACATGAGTGTCTAAGATTGGATATTTAGTCACTGATTTTATTAGTCTCACAAGCCCAGTAACAGCATCTTCTCAACTCTTCAAATTCTATTCCTTTATCTCGGGCTTGGTGGTCTAGAAATACCCAATTATCATCTTCAGGAAAAAAAATCCACGCAGTGGTTTTCAGTGCTGGACCTAAACTGATACTGCAGAGATATGACAAGAATGTTTGCATCTTTTGGCTGCATTTTCCTACTGTGAGGCATTCCAGCTCAGATGAAAAAGTTTAGGATGTCTGTGACAAATCAAGAACGTATTCTGGGGAAGTGATACTGCCCCAGTGAGGGGATTTGAGCAGCAAGGCCTCTGGCAGCTGGCAGTGCTGCTGCTTCCCCAGCACCCGCGGGTGGGAGCTCGTGACCCTGCACTGCTCTGGAACAAATGACGCACGGGAGTTGCTGTACACGGGGAACCAACTCAGATCACGCTGTTTGCTTGGGAAGCACAAGCATATTCACATGTAAAATTCTGGAAGTGCTTCCCTTCAAATATTGTAACACACACATTTCAGAAGGTTGTGTGTGCTGGATCTTGCCTGACCCTGTGTGTCCTGATCCAGGGATCTCCAGCAACCTGCAGATAACGCTGGCGAAAACCACTGCGTCAGACCAGTTCCCAGGGCAGTCTGACGAGCTGGGCGAGCTCGGGTGTCTTTAATTACACCGCTCAGAGCCCATGCAACAGTTAAATTAAGCAACCTATAAACTTTGCGAAAGACCTTACGCGCAGATGCACCTCCCACTTGAGCTTTCGAAGCTACGGAAGCACCGGAGACCAGGACTGTGTGTTATCGCTGTGTGACCAGCCTTCACACACACCTTCCACAACCGAGCACCTCACACGAGCAGGGATAAAAATGTGCAGGAACATGTGAACCAGACCACTCAGATGATTAGCATGCAGGGAAGAAGCTGGAAAAAGCTTTAAACTGTAATTTACCAAGCCTAAACCTGCCCAAACCCTGCATTTTCATCACTCTTGTTAACACAGAGATGAATAATACATAATGACATAAAAGTAAGAGAAGTTAATTTTTTATGCCTATCTTAAAAACTACAAGTTAATCACAAGTAAAACTTCTAACAGTGTAATACATTTAAGCCACCAAACCATGAAAACCAAGTGACTTGTTTACAAACTGAGGAAAAACAACGACAGAACTGGAAATAAAGTTTAAAGATATTTTTAGTTACAAACCCCTTACTCCCTACCTGCAATACTTGCTATTATGTTATCTATACTTCCACACACTGGGAATAAGTCTCTTAGCAACAGTGATAAACTAAGGTATACTAGGTGTCATTTTAAGACTATTAGTTCCTTTAACTCCAATGTCCCAAAAGATTGCACATATTCCAAAAAATCTAACCACGAGTGAAACGGGGAAAATGTATTTTAAGATTTCCTAACTGTAAAGCAAGAAGAACTGTCCTTCATGACATCAGAACACACCGGCCTGTTGATAAGTGTTCTCGCCACTGTTGTGCGGAAGGTGACGTGCACAGGCTACCGAGAGACCTCCCGAGGGCCGCGACTTCACAGCTCGTGAACCCCAGCTTTAAGTGCTGCGATAACGCAGTGAAACGTCGCTACCTTTCCCCTTGCAGGCTTTACTCCCCGGCAGACACGCAGACCAGACACCCTTCCAGGAACACGGCCCGCTGGAGGCGGCTCTGCCCGTCATGTGGCGCGGGGCAGCTCATGGCGTGCGGGGGCAGCACAGCCGCGCTGGGGGCGCGGGCCGGGCCGGGCCCCCTCCGAACGCCCCCGGGCCCCGGCGGGCCCCGCGCCGCGCACGGCACTCACCGCCCCGGGCCCCGCCGGCCCCATCCACGGCCCGGGCCCGCTGCGGCCGCTCCGGCCCCGGCCCCAAAATGGTTCCCCGAGCTTCCCCCGGCCCCGCCGGGCCGCGCCCGCCCCGCCCCGCCCGGCCTCCGCCCGCCGGGGGAGGGCCCGGACCGGCCCCGCCCCGGCCCCGCCAACAGGACCCGGCCCAGCCCACGGGGACCGGCTCCTCCCGGGCGGTGCCGCCTCTGCCCCAGCACCGCGTGTTCCCCGCCGTGTCCCCACGGCCGCGCACGTTCCGCACACGGAGCTCCCTCTGCACGGCCGGGACCTGACCAACAGCCCTCTCTCTGCTCCACGCCGACGGAGCTCATCATCCTCCCTAAAAAATTCTTAAAAACCTACAGATCTGCTCAAAACTCTTTCAATACATGAACTTCACTTTCTGCTGTTTCAAGGATACTCCTCAGATGAGCATTTCCCACTGTGGATCTACAAAGTTCTATTCAACAGGAATTTTCTCCATTTTAATAAAGATTATTCAATAAGCAAAAGTATAATAATCTCAAGGAAAAGAAATTAAACTAGGACAATGTGGCATATTTAAATATTCACATAGACTCTTAAAAAAATTAGAACAGTTTAAGGATAAAGGATAAAAACCAAGTCAACATGCTTGCATGATGCACACGCTGGGCTCAGAAGATTTAACACTTTATATAATACTGACGTAATGATGATAAGATCATGGAGGTACAACTTTCAGTGGAGGCAACAGAACAACACACAGCAGTAATTTGTTTTGGTCACATAAAAACTAAGGCTATAGTATCAGAGTAAAGAAAATTATCTTTAAAAATGCTTTCTTACTATTTGAAATCCAAGTCGTGTTCAAGGAAGACTTGTATCAGGACTTGAATACATACCAATAATGCCCAATTACTATAAACAAAAACTACCAATTCGATAGAAGGTTTCCTTCAGCCTCACCCCCAAACATGGAATATCCATCAATCACACTAAGAGTCAAGAAAGTTTCCAAGCAGAACAGAAAAGCTAAAGAAAATCTGCATAGAAACAGCTTTTGAGAAACTAGGCGTGTTCTGCAGTGCCTGGAACAAGCCCTGGGCTCTGTCCTGCAGCACAGAGCTGTCCCCAGAGCAACCCCAGAGGCCCTTGGACAACTAATGCTGCACTTGCTCTGCTCCACTGCAGCCTGTGTACCAATGCCTGAGGGGAGAGAGCCTTTGGAACCCCGGGCAGGTAACAGAAACACCAGGACAATGAAAAGACACAACCAACCCACTGTTAGAAAAGCTCTGCTTGTGGCTAAAGCACACGGAAAGAAGTTTCAAGGGAGGTTCACAAAGATGCTGTACTTGACATGCCAGGGAATTAACACCGTATACAGGCCTACACTGATACCCTTTCAGCTTCTCACCTTTCCAAGGTGTTACCTCCAGACACATTCTAGAAATCACATCTCCTGCGCTTCACTGGAATACAGGGCACCTTTGACAAATTCAACTTAACACCATCCACTTCCCTCATATCAGATATCGTATCTTCTCTCACATCTTCACCCAATCAAGACTAGACTTGAGTTTAACACTTTAATTTGCTTTTGAGAGGGTAACTGAATATTGGCTTTGGAACAAAAAAAAAACAACCCACAAAATTTCTGTATAGTCATCTTAATGTCTGGAAGGGGGGGAAAAAATCTCTCATCACACCTAAGCATGATACAAGGACAGATAAAATGATTTATCACAAATGTCTATATGTGATGGCTACAGTATTTTTTCCTATTACATTTCAGAACTTTTGAATTTGGAGACTTCCATTCAAAATGCACTCCTAATCCATTACAGTCATCAACAAATAGAAAATCTTTTAAATTTTTCAATTGTACAATCGTATTTGAAAATCA
This sequence comes from Lophotriccus pileatus, assembly GCA_035583135.1. Classification (NCBI taxonomy): domain Eukaryota; kingdom Metazoa; phylum Chordata; class Aves; order Passeriformes; family Tyrannidae; genus Lophotriccus; species Lophotriccus pileatus. The sequence continues at coordinate 7,310,994 of JAWWES010000021.1, forward strand.
GACTTTTAAAAACACAATACTCTGTTTACAGAGCACTGGAAATGAGAACAGGACAGTGTTCAAAGTTGTGAGAAACACTGACAGGTTACTTTTTTCCAAGATGCAATACAAGCAAGAATGTCAAAACACAAAAGCTAATTAACTGTTCTAAATACTCATGAAACAGGTGTAAATAAGAACTCAAAATAAGATTTAAGTAGCGTTAGGTTAACTATATGAAAAAAACTTTGGACACCATAGTTTTGTGCCATTACTGCTCAATTATGAGAAGCCATACTGCTGAGGACATCATCTTCAGCAAAATGGAAAAGCCAGCTCTTCTACTACACATACTTACTATTTCTGAAAGTAATTGTCCAAGGAATCTACCTTTCCTTTGTCCCCTCTTGCACTCATAATTGTCAACATACAGCAAAACAGAAGGGAAAGAAGTTTTAGCAAGCTCTGTTGAAAATAATATATATTGTCCTCACCACCACCTAACCCACACTTCAGCAGTCAAAACACATCCAGTGTATTATGCACAGGTTGTATCAGAGAAAGGCTTGCAAATATTTTTTAAAAAATTAGTATCATTAATTTTTATTTGATTTAAAAGACATTTTAGGGCCCAAGGTTTTTCCAGGTTGAAGTTCAGTTTCTCTCTTACAACTCTTGGGATATGTCAGATCCCAAGGGCCTGGCACAGTCAGCATCAAACACGGGCCTGCTCCTGCAGCTCTGACCCCCTGGACACTGACATGGTTCATCCCTGCTCAGCCACAGCCCCTGCACCTCCTGGCCTACTTCAATACTTCTGCAAGACAGTTCAGGACATAAATTATTAATCAACTATATAACACAATAATGAATTATGAATTTTTTCAACCCTTCCAGACACTGTTTTCTTTAGTGCCCTTAACTGTGCTATTTATTTCAGACACCTCAGGGCTTTCTCTTTTTCTGCATAATCAGCAAAAGCTAGATCAATCCAATGTAACACATTATTATAAGATATGACCAAAATAAAATTACAACATTTACAAGAAGTCTCATGATTACTTCCTTTTCCAAAATATCATCTGTCCAGTTCATCTCCTTTCCATATACAATTTCAACATTTCCCACTACCTCACAATGACCCAGTCTGCCTGAAATCGTACGTATCTTTTTTCCTTGCACCTCACCCTACCAACTCTGCTTTCCAATCACCAGGAAAGGAAATCCCAGTGGATTCATGTAATCATGGAATCAGTTATTGTCTTCATGGCTATCCCTGCAGTGAGCCAGCCCCTAACAATCAGTGTTTCTGACGTTTATCACACACTGCAGTCACCAGTGGAGTCACGGCTGCTGGACAATCCAGATCCTCTTCAAATCCAACACATACACTGTGGCAGATGCAGATACAAACAGCCCTATGTAAACACAAACAGTATGATTACACCCACCAAATGGCAGTGACCTGTTTCTAATCCAACAAAAACCCTGAGTTCGGCTAGTGCTGTTTGACTTCTGCTTCATCACTAACACTATTTCTCCTCTATAGATACGCCAGAATATTAAACAGGAGGTGTTTTTTTCCTGGCTGTTAAAGATTTTCTTTCCAACAACTTTGTAATGTAAAATTAAGAAGGAACAGTGTCCTACAGAGGATATATAACAACCACATAAAAAATCACATTAGCAAACAACAACTATGACTGACGTGTTATTTTTTAAATGCAACTAAGAAGTCCACCAATTATAAAGAGTGAATAACCTGTAGCCAAAGAGAGCTTCAACATCCAACTTAGCATGGAATCCTGGAGACTATAGTGCTGTGGTACTCCAGCCTTGCAAACAAAGACAAGCCAAGGAACAAAGTTTTAAGAAAATACAACTACCTGATAAAACCTCAAATTTCATTCAGGATGAAAACTAAAAATGTCTGTTCAATGGCCAAAACCTGAGTTTGTACCACTCCCTCTTACTGTATAATTGGAGAACATCCAAGCCTTCATAGGGCTTAGAGTTATATGTAGCATTAAATAAGAAAGCAGATTTCTTTGGAAATTCAGACCATCAACAGTTTTGCTTATAAAGCAAAATAGGATATTTAGATGTCTTGCCTTTTGAACTTGGAAGGAAAGGAAGCAGGACAGAAAGCAAAAGCTAAGGGAACTATCAAGGACATTCCTGAAAATTCAAGTGACACTAAAACCAATTTACCAGATGCCACTGTGAGAAGAATTCAGCAATACATTAAATAAACTGGTATAAGCAACAATGTCAAACATAATTGATATCTATTATAATAAAAGGAAGTTAAGCCTCAAAGTAGTTAGTGAAACTAAATAATAATAAAAAATACAGAGAACCCCCCATTCTTTAAATACAAATCAAAACTAAGCACTTGCATTAAAAAGACAAGGACCACTTCCAAACTGGACTTCACCATATTTTTCAGTTTTCTTTTTAAAAACAAGATAATAATTTATCTTGCTGTGGCACTGCCAAATCCCACACCCTACAGAGGTGTGAGGATGAGGATAAGAAAACACCGCTTAAGGCTGTATCCTGTGCACTCTTGCATGGTACCTGTGACAAAAGCCTTCTCCTTCCTGCCTTCCCTGTGTCCCTACTGCCAGTCAGCCAACGGCCAGAGCCTCCCTGACACAGGACACCTGTATCTCCAGCATCCCACATACGGACCTGCAGCACCAAAAACCACGGGATGGACTCATGGTCTGGACATGGGACAGCTCGTGGAGATATAGCAGAAGTACAGGTCTCAAAATCAAGATGGCAGAAACCACAGAACCTAAGAAAATAAAGAAAAACTTCATAGGAAAGCACAGGTATCTCTATGCAAACATTGCATAAGAGGGAAAACAGTTTTTATTTTATTTTTCAGTAATACCTAGCCTCCTTTCACTGTGAAAAGAGCACACTGAATTGAGCTGCATCAGGATCATCTTCCAACAATAATTCAGCCAAGTAATTTCTATAAACAGAGATACAGTTACCTTTTAAGAAGTTCTAGACATACAATGCTACAATAAAAGTAGGAGGCATACAGGAGGATCAGCTACAAAGCGAATTAGTAACAGCACCAGAAAAAAAAAAGGCAAGTTATTTTTCATGCTCTAACACATACTGCCATTCAGAAGTACCTAAACAGGAAGCACCTAATTGTTCTACAAGGCATCATAGATGGGCTCTGTATACAATCACACTCTATTAGAACTAAAAAGAAAAAAAAACAACAAACCCAAACCCCTCTGTAAACATTCACAGCAAATCCTACCAAGTGTGACACTTTGGGGGCTGTATTTCTCTCCTCAGTCTGATTTTGCAAAGCCTATATTCTCCACTGCATGCTGTAACTGCCATGCAATATTGCATCACCATTCCTGTCTGTGGCAGACACAGGGAAGAGGGTGTGGCATGGAAGCACCTACCTTAATTCAGTAAGGCTCAACTAAACCCAGTACCTGTACTTTGATGTGTCTTCACTTACAAAGTCTGTCTGTGATAACTATTCCAGTTCAAATTCATGCTCAATATTTTCCCTGCATAACTCAACAGCACTAGGGAGCAGACCATCAAAATAACCACACCTGACCAAGGAGGCCTGCAAAGACAGACTGGCCTACAGAAGAGCCTGACCATGACACAGAAAGCCACTTGTGGGAAGAGTCAGGACAGAATGATGTACATTGACTATTTTTATGAAAATCCCTCCGTGTTGTTCATTGCTGAGGTTCATATATATTTCCATTTTAAATAATAATTTATTCCTATGATCCTTCATTTGTTCTGTATTCCGGGGGGCAGCCCTAGTGACAGTGAAGCCTTGTAAGGAATGGCAATCTAAACTCCAGAGGGCAAATACGGAGGGGAGGGCCTGGAGAACAGAGGTACTCACTCCAGAGAACAGAACTTGGTGCCCCAAGGCAGGTCAGATATGGAATCCAACATAAATACACCCAGAATTGTAGAACACAGACTAGTGACACTGGAGGCCTAACTTTTAACTCCTCAGAAATTATCAATTTTTTAGAACCTCTGGTACTAACACACACAGGATCTCTAGTCATTCTGAGTGAGAGTTTCTACAAATCTGGGTTTTTCTTAAATCCAATTAATCTTCAGAAGAAAGAATATTTTGAAGAATGTCCAATATGGATAAGGCATTTATTTTATTACAGATACACACCACAAAGAGAATAAAACACAACATTTTAAACGTAAAGGATCAAGCCTGTATTTTTAAAATGGACGTTTCTGCATTTTGAAAGTAAGATTTTTTTAGTATGCTACTAATTCAAAAGGAGAGCTGTGGAAATCTAAGATGGGCCACAGGCAGAAAACAGAAAACACTGAAATTATTTACATAGTAAAAAATACACTTTAATTTAAAAAGTACAAAATTACAGTGAGATTTTCCCATTTCTGATGGTTCCACTCTTTTAGGTACTTCATTTCGTTGAACTCCCATCTTTGGTATGTCTTGTGTTTCTAGCATCCATTCTTTGAAGCACATGTGCCTCTATTAAAATCAATACTGTTTTATTTGACTTAGTTTTACCTCACTGGTCCACTCTGAATCAGCTGTTTCTGTAACACTGTGGAACAAGGATTCAACTACCACAACAATAAATATTTTTTAATATCATTATTACAACGTAACTCAAATTCCCAAACTTGGCTACTCCCAAGACTGGTCACTCTGCTGCAGAGAGCAACAGTTCTACAGCTTCTCATCAGAACCTCAGGTTTAAAATGCAGCTTCATCTCCCAAATAAGAGCACTCTGCCAGCAAGTGTCCAACCTGAGCACAGCGAGCAGGAATGGGCAGAACTGCTGATGGGGCAGAGCACCCTGTTACATGAAAAGACTGAGCATTCCTTGAAACCTTAAAAAAACCCCAACCAAACCCACGATTAGTGGTACTAGAGCAGAAGTCTCTGGCAGGGGAGGCCTGGGGTTAGTTCCTGCTCTGTCACGAGCTTCTGAGTCACCACGGGCAAGTACTTCCCTGTTTCTTACAGGTTTTCAACTACCACAAGTAGCTGTGAGCCTCAGACATTAATGCAAAGAGAATGAAATGACTTGATAAGGATACTAAATTAACCTTGTTAGACCCTATTTGATATTACTAACCCCTTCAGGTTAGTAATAACTAAACATCATTATACACTAAGTGATAAGTGATTTAACATCTCAGTTTTTATAGTCAACAATCATCAGACTTCAATCACTGTTTACTTTCCAACTCCTGCTCACATATGGATAACTGCCCTCTATTCACTCCAGCATTTTGTACATCAAAGAGACAAATTAGGGAGACATTGGCAACACTCTTCTCACTACTTCTATAGTATCTAATATGAAGACATCCTGATTTTATGAAAGGTAAATAAAGTAACCTTTCTTAAGAACAATCCTTATATTACCAAAAAATTTCCCTTTCTTTGCGAAGCTCCAAGTATCCAGATTCTCAAGCAAGTGATTCAAATTCAGCAGAAAAAAAAGCTCCTAGGCAAGAGAAGTACATATTCTTTTATTGCCATTAAACTCTGGTCAGGTACATCTCAAATGCCAAGTAAATGCACTCACTGTTTCACTTATCTGTATTGCTTGAAAAATGCTTCATGGCACACAAAATTAAAACTCAACCATAATCACTCTGAAGTCAGGCCTGAGTCTGTATCAGAAATTAAAACACAAGATACTATAAAAGGTTTGAAAATGACCGGCGTAGATGTACTTTTCTGCTACTTCACGTTCTCTTTATCTGCACTTTCTAAATTCAAGACTTATCATTATGTCCTTCTCTGTAAAATATTGTCCTCTCCTCCATTATGTAGTAAAAATCAAAACCTGAGTCTATGTTGCAGTGCTGAATCCTGAACATCAAATCCCAGCAGTGACTTACTACCTAAAGCACAGCTGTAAACTTCAGTACTTTTTAGCCTTTTTCTTTTACAGGAGTATTACCAAAATACAACAGGTTGGAAGATCAAGCATTCAAAAATTGGGAAATAAAAAATGTAAAGTTTCACAGACAACCCTAGGCCTACTCCCTCAGCTTGATGAAATGCTCTTTTTGCTCGTGCTCAACTCCAGTAGTAGACAAGCACTTGTATCCATGGAATAACTAAGATGGTACATGAAGGAACAACTTGGGCTTAAATGGAACACCTTATCTTAAAATAAAACTGTTTAAGGCAGCAGCTGGTTTTAATATGCACAAAAGTGCTCTTAAAATACTGCTTTACAGGTGCTGTTTTAGAAGAATGTCCATTTTTAGTTGTAAAATTTCCTTTCTAATAATTACATTTGACCTAGCACAAAGGCAGACTCAAATTTTATAGCACACATCAACATCTGCCAGCCAAATGATTCCCCAGTCACACCTGTGCAACCAGTCTCCAAATTATATCTTCACCATACTTGTGTAATCACACAGATATTGGCCACGGAGGGAAGAACCCTACACAAATTAACTCTGAACTGTGTTAACGCCTTCATGCACTAAAAAGGGGGGAGAATTCCTGTGAATAAAAGTAATTTTGTGACTCTAAAGATTTTTATATAAATATATGTGCATGTATATTTCAAAACAAACAGTCATTCAGAAATCAAAATATTAGCTGAGCAGAGCATTTTCACAGCTTTTACAAGAAAACAATTGCACATAAGAAGATGGAAAGGAGCAAAACTTAAGGCTTAAATATAGGCAAAAGTGAACAATTTTACATGAATTTAAAGATTAGGTTATATACCTATTGACACACAAAGGCATATCAAAGCACGTTTCACACATCATTTCCAAAACAACATTAGTTAATTTAAGATTAAAATATGAAACTGTAGCAGACCTATATCTGGTCAAAAAAGAGAAAAGAAGTAGTGGAATTTCAAAAAAAAAAAAAAAAAAATCAGAATCCATTTTTACAGAACTAAGGACAGGATTAAGGACTATCTAAGCTGATACAGGGAGTTTGAGCCATTATCTTTCAAAGAGAAAGTAGCAACATTACATGTTTTCAAGGTTCTTAAATATTTTAATAGCACTTTTAAGAAGTGCTCTGTTACAGTATTTCTTAAGAGCTTTCAGATACCATTACAAACAGCAAAGAACATGGTTTATCTACAGCACAAAGAACACCTCAGCAGGTACAGTCTCCCCAGTGCCAGGCACACACAGAGCATGTCAGAGTGTACCGCCACTTCTACAACAAACAAAAGGCTGCCACCAACACCAGTGGTTGTGCTGCCTGCCTCATACCACTAGTTTTCTTTCTTTTTAGGGTAATGTATTCAACGAGATCAGTCTTGCACACCTACCTGAGCACTGGCACACCAGGAGGACACCAAGACCACGTAGCAAAGGAGGGCATGGCCATTCTTCATCAGCTCCAAGTCTTCACCTGCACTGCTCCTGAGGACTCCCACCCCTCCTGCAGCAGAGCTGAACCTCAGTTACCACGCAGCTCTGGGCAGTGACCCAACAAACAGGTACCCATTCCTCAAAGGCACAGAGTTATCAACTCAACTTGGGACTGAAATTGCCCCATTCACGTTGGTGGCAGCAACACTGCAAGTTAACTCTGGCAGTCCAACAGAAACTGTTTTTAGCTACTGCAGAACTGTACCCTGGATGCGCCACAGCTTGTGCAGTGCTACATCTTCTATTATTTCTTCTTTCCTAACACTAATGTGCAATAATCACATATTTTAGAAATAATGCTGACTTTTAGAAAGATTATAGGAAAAAATACTTTTAAACCCCATATCAAACTAATACCTACATCACATTTCAGCATGAAGCAAGGTGTACTAAGAATTACGGAACAGAACTCAAAAACTTCACATTTCAGTTGCCAGCCCCTTGCAAAATATAGAGGACACAGAACTTTCCCTCATGAAAGATCTGTAATACAGAACAGAAACCAAAAATTACATCTTTTAACACACATACATTTCTAAGCTAGACACCAGTTATAGCAATTTTAATGCAATTTATTTTCAAGCTTTCCCTCCTCTAGTAGAACTGTAAATTGTTTCAAAATACTCCTACTGCAGTTAAAACCTCTGGACAATCCTTACATGAGCAAAATTTAACATACAATTTTCCTTCATATATAGTTTTCCTTTTACATATTTCATCTGACCACATGTTTGAACATGACTCTTGGAAGCATGGCATTTTAAATGCTTTTCCTTGACAGCATTAAAAAAAACAAACTGGAAAAGCAACTGTGGTCTTTCATCAAAGACTAAAATACTTTTTGCTCCATTTAGTAGTATCTGCAAGAACTGTAGAAAAGAACCTTAAAATATTTAACTTAAAGACTTCGTGCCACTATGCTTGGTTTTGGTTGGAGTAGAGTTAATTTTCTTCGCAGTGGCTGGAATGGGGCTGTGCTTTGGATCTGTGCTGGAAGCAGCGCTGATAAACACAGACACAGCCGTGGTTTTGCTGTTGCTGAGCGGAGCTTGCACAGCCTCAAGGCCTTTCCTGCTTCTCACACTGCCCTGGCAGAGGGGAGGCCGGGGGGGCACAACACACTGGGAGGGGACACAGGCGGGACAGGTGACCCCAGCTGACCAAAGGGATATTCCAGACCATCTGCCATCACGCTGAGCTGGGGGGAAGGAGGAGGAAGGGCAGGACATTTGGAGCGATGGCGTTTGTGTTCCCAAGTAGCCATCACCCATGATGAAGCCCTGCTCTCCTGGACGCGGCTAAACATCTGCCTGTCCACAGAAAGTGGTGAATGAATTCCTTGTTTTGCTTTGCTTGTGTGCACAGCTTTTCCTTTACCTGTAAACTGTCTTCATCTCAACCCACAAGTCTTTTCCACTTTTACTTTTCCATGTCTCTCCTGGATCCCACAGGTGGGGAAGTGAGAGTGGCTGCACGGTACTTAGTTGCCAGCCAGGGTTCAACCACGCCAGCCACACAAACCACAGTTCAAAGAACTTCTGTTTCACTTTTAAGGAGCTGATGACTAATTTTTTAAGCAGCAGAAGTTATCACTACACTCTCCCTGTTTTTCTTCATCTCTCAGCAAGGTCATCAATTGTTACAACAAAAGATACAAATGTGTTTCTGGATAAGTCAAACAAAATAGGAATAGTCAACAACTGTGTCTGTACAGCAATTTGCTGGTCTTTTTCTAACAGTTTCCCTGGATATATCATGGTAATTTTATAAAATCCGTTTCCAGATGCAACAGGACAAATACAGGTTTTACCATTGAAATAATATTTTACTTCCTCACTGAAAACACAGCCAACCTCAGTTTTTGCATTCAGCTTCTACAAAGGAAAACAAGTCAAAATCAGAAGTCGACCATTTGGTTAGCTGTAATTATCTAGCACTTTATCTGATTAAAGTACTGTGGAATTAGTAACCAAATCTCTCATTATTCCTGTGATAACACAAAGAATCACCATATTATATGGTCACTCACACAGGCATATCTTTAAAATAGTTGTTCTGGGCATTGCAGAAACACAGTATGCAGCTGGGATTAGAATTGGAATATATATCTATAGTGGCGTAAAACTTACAGTGGGGCATTAATGCCAGGTTTTGTCTTTCTTCCTTATCTCACATAGCTAACAGCTAAACATACCATAGCTTGATATCAAACTGTCCCAAGTCAGTGATTTAGGAAGACTTTTGTTACATGCAGTTAAGTGCTAATAGGAAAACCTCAAGTAAATCTGAAGTAACAGCTCATGGTAACAACACAGTATTTATGCCTATCAGTTTCTCATGTTGTGATACTGCACACAGAAGACACACACCAAAATCGCATTTTTATGATGACACTGAACATTTAAGAAACATACATTTTGAAAAAGAGTAAACTGCTTACAACAAATTTTCTTATTAATGAAACAAAACATTTTACTGAGGTAATGATATCTAATTGCTGTGCATTTCTGTTAAAGTCAAAAGGGCTATCTCTTACTAACAACTACTTTTCACTTTTCTTAATGCTGACTTCCCTTCAAAAACAAAAGCAACAACAAAAAAAATCTCCAGCATCTACAATGTTCAGGATGTATAAGTGTAAACTTCAGAGACGAGATCCTAAGGTTTAGGCACCACGTGATGGCTGAGATGAACCAGAGCCTGCCAGCATCCTCACTTCACTGCTGCTGCTTTCTGCAGCAGGTAGCCCTAAAGCACCAGCCAGTAATCCAGGTAACTGCAGTCAGCAGCTGGAAACACAGTTTGCACTTTGGCTTTCTGCAGACTGGGCACACACATGACAGCTGAAGGACTGAGTTCTTTGGATGTGCCCAGAATTACAGATACCATTGATTCACCTTGACCGTTCTGGTTGGCTCCCGTAAATGAGAACATTACTACAGAAAAAAACCCCACTGATAATCTATTTGGCAAAACTCAGTCCAGCTCTTAAAGCTGACAGTTACAAGGCCACAAGCACTGTTACAGCAGAAAATAGAGCAAAGCAATTCTAACTTAAAATTAAGAACATCATGTTCCTCATAGCAGCTGCATGCACAGTCTTCTAGACTGTTTCATCTGAAGATCAGAGTTCATAAAACTGTCCTACTTGATTTTTTTGAATTTTGAGACCAAAAAGAGTTGCTTCTCAGGTCAACATGCTCATGCCCCCCCCCCTTCCACCTTAGAGGCAGGTGTCTGACATCAGAGCAGGATTTCTTTCTCAATTCCCACTAAGCAAACAGTAGCAACTCTATTCAAACCTAACTATGAAAAGTACTCGTGTTATTTAAAGTATTTACTTTCCTTAGTTCACACCTACTTAGCTGGAGCCTCTGAATTTCTGAGCTAACTCCTCTAGTACAGTCTAATTAGACTGCAGCATTAAAACCTTATCAACAGATATGACACACTAATGGTTAAGATACTTCATCACAACATGCATTTCCAGGTCAAAAATGCCCATCATTTCATCAGTTTTAGAATTCTTGGGTCACAACAGATTTCTAAAACTGTATTACTGATAGATGACCCTTATCCTTGTCTTTAACTACATAATTTTTCACTGCTGTGAGAAATGCTAAGGCTATTTAAGAACATCAGTTTCCATTGACATTACATACTTATAACTTCTAGCATTCAATTTTTATATCAATGTTACAGCATAGAATAAATGATAAAAGTAGAACTAATCGACCTATGCTTTAAGTATTCTCCCCAAAATTATTTTCTGCAACAAATGACTAGTCCAGAAATCCAAGTTTCATCCTAAGAGCCTCTGTATTAGTCTACCTGTATCCCAGTAACTCAAATCTTCTCACAGACCAGCTTGAATAAATCAGGGTTGAGAAAAGCCCCTTCCATTTTCCCTCCCCCTCTGGAATGCACTGCGCTAACCTCGAGTTTGGGAGGGAGACTAAGAGACATCCTGTGCGTGGAATATCCCATGTCCTCCATGACCTAGTCCAGTTTAGCTATGGGCTTCCTAAGAGACACTCATCTGCCACGTTAAACAAATTAAACCACTTTATTTATTAAGCATATGAGTAAACTGCTTTCAGGGGAAAGGCAATATTCACTCAGATTGGTTGAAATAGAGACTGCAGAGAGAATATTGGAGAAATATTGTATGAACATGAGCTTATAAAAGAAGTGCCACCAGTTCACCACCAGAAAAAGAAACTTGCCCAATAAATACTTAAAATGCTTTGCCTTTCACTACAAACACTGTTGTTTCCCACCGTGGAGAAGGGGAAAGAACGAAGGTCTCCAGGCGTTTAATTCTGCCGGGGAACCCGAGGGACGAGCCAGAACCTCCCTCCCTCTCTGCCCTGCCCGGATTAGGTAAGAGCCAGCCGCGCTCCCGGGGAATGTCACGGCGGGGCCGCGAGCGGCCCATTTCCCGAGGCAGCCGTTCCGGGCCCGCCGTGCCCAGGCCGCCTCCCCGAGCCGCGCCGGCCCCGCCGCGCCGCCCCAGCACAAAGCGCGGCGGGGCCGAGCCCACAAAGCGAAGGGGCAGCCCCGGCCGGGCGGAGCGGGCCTGGGCCGTGCCGCCGCCCCCGCCCCACACAATGGCCCGGCCGAAGGGCCCGGGGCCGCCGCCGCTGCCCGGCCCCGCAGGCCCCGCCACAGCTCCGCACGCCCGGGCCGCGCTTGGGCCGCACTTAGGCCGCGCCGGGGCCTTGTCCCGAGCCCGCCCCGCGGCCGCGCCGGGGCCTCTCCCGCGGGCGGCGGGGGCCGAAGGGCCGCGCCGGGCAGAGCCGCTCCCGTCGCCCCCGCGGCCGCTCGGGCTCCCCGGTGGGGCCGCGCTCACCTGTGTGCGCCGGGCAGGGCGGGACCCGCTGAGGCGGCCTTGGCTCCCCCGATGGGCGCGGGCTCCGTGCGGGGCCGACTCTCTGCGCTGCTCCGGCCGAGACGCTCCGTGCGCGGCCCGAGCCCAGCGCGCGCTCCCTCCCCTCGCTCGCTCCTTCGGCCGCGGGCACGCGCCGGCTGCGCCCGAGCGATCCCGATCCCGCCGGTGCCGCCTCCGCGCGAGCGCGCTCCCGAGGCGCGCTCCCGACACCCACCGCGCACGCGCGGGCCGCGCTCTGCCCCGCGCCCGGCCCGGGAACAAAGGCCGCGCTGCCCCCCGGGAATGCTGCGGGAATGCTCCGCCATCCCGCGGGAGCCCGGCCGCCCCCCGAGCCCCGGCAGAGCCGCCTCTCACCTGCGCCGCCGCGGAGGCACCCGGAGCGCTCTCAGCCAGCCCGTGCCCGGCGCTGGGAGCGGGTGTTGGGACACACCGGCATCCGCAGTGCCGGGGCCTCGGGAGCCACGCGGGGTCTGTCACAGGGACTCGTAATTCTGTTAAAAAATCTTAAAAAAAAATAAAAACCCGCAAAGTGGCGTCTCCGAGAGAGGCCCGAACTGTCCAGCACAGGGGCACACTCGTGGTTTTAATGGACTGCTGAAAACAAACCCCTCCTCCGGGCTCTGCACAGACTGTGCATCGTTCGGGTTGGGTCCCCGTCCAGCAGTGCCCTAAATACATACGTAACTTTCAGCACATAAACTGGATGAAATAAATGTAATTACTGATGTGCTTACATGTACTTTGTTGGATTAGGACCCTGTTCATCTACGGAAGCTATTCAGAGCTTTGCCAGAGGAGAGACATTTGTTTATTTTCTGTAAAATATTTAAAAAGATGTGTTTGCTAACTTATTTCAATTTTTTTGAATGACTTAAGCATTTTCTTGGCCAATTTAATTGATTATCCAGATGGTTCTCAGTATCCTCCTCATTCCTTTTGATGACCAGTAAAGCACTTCTTTTTGTGTAACATTGCTATGTTGAATCTGCCAAGACTGCTCTTCAGAGATTTTTGTGATTTATTTTAAGGCAGATTCTCCAAAATACATCACTGTAGTGATGCAATGCAATAGGTACCAAACCCACTCTTTTAAGAATCCTCCTGAGTATGGATAATATCAATTATTTATTGTCAAAGGATAGCAACTTATAGGAGTTTAACTTTGCACATCATTTCTCCCTGCACACCTTGTAGCTATGCAGTGATTATTGAGCCTTTTCCTTTAAGTATTCATGAGGAGTGATACACCTGGCAATGACTGCCAACTCATAGTGGGGCTGACTTATTGAATACTTAAAGAGATATGTTATGATTAAGTAAGGTACTATTTTTGTCCTGGATAGGAAGGGCACATATCTGAACCAACATATTCTCAATATTAATTTTTTCCCCACCTTCAGTTTTAGTACAGAGTAGGGCTAATCATTTGATGTATTTTTAAACACATGGAAGTCTATTCAGCGGTGGAAACTTCAAAAAAAAAGGTAGTATTCTATAGAGAACAAGGAAAAACCATCTATAAGAGTAGCAGTTAGTATTTTTAGAGAACCAGAATGCTTATCAGTTCCGGTAATCTGTGTGGTTTCATACAAAGCATCTCTGTGGTTAACACTTCGATCCTGGAAACACACACTAACCTTTTGCTAAAAAGATGCAAGTGACAGTCTCGCAGTCCTGTATCAGATCAGTGCGTTGCTAGTTGGTCAGCATTACTAAGCATTTGCTTTTCCCTGGGTAGAAACTAATTTCTTGGGCAGTGAAAGTAATTAAACCTAGTTTCTAGTGGGTTTTTCCTCTCTCTGACCTCATCACAGCAACCTCCCAATTCACTCCCATGTTCCTGCTACCCTCTGAAACGCCTCCAGCTTGCTCACCTGCCTCAACCCTTTGTAGCACCTCAGCTCACTCATCCTGGTAACTGCAGGTGCCCCAGGGGGAACAGCCAGCACAGCTCCTTCCCAGCTCTGTTCCACCCACTGCTCCACGACCCAGCTCACACCTTCCAGCTCTCCAGACCAGAGTCACCTTTCCCTCCTCCCATCAGTAGGAGCACTTATCTCAGTTTTCCTCCACTGTTCATCATTACACTTTGCAAGAAAGTTACAGGAACTGCAGAGTCTTTGAGACTCATTCCTCCCTCAGACTGGGATGTCATTAACCCACAGAGTCAAGAGTCAGTAGAGAGGCCTGACTGGAATAGACGCCGTAGCAGATGGCACAAGCTTCACTACTGTAGGAAATGAGGGCTAAAAGGTCTCAAAGACACATTAAGCGGTCATCTAATCCATGTTCCTGCTCCAAGGTAGGATCAGCTATACCTTTGTTATTCCTACCAGAAGTTTGTCTAAACAGCTCATAAAAGTCATTCATATATATCATTACATTATAATCTAAATTTCCCATTCTAATTTCAGCTCATTCTTGAAACACTTCGGTGAACACAGGAACATTTTTTTTTCATTTCTCAGCTTTTGATGACTTTAATCTTCAGTAAATTACATAAATTCCTTTCCATCTACAGGTTAGCACTGCAAGGCCTCTGATCATTCTTTCCCTTTCTCTCTGCATACTCTGCACCTGCTCCTTTTATTCTTTTTCTGCCATAGTTCTGGCAACTGGACATAGCACTCCAACTGAGGCCCTTTTAAATGATGAGTAATAAAGGCTGACTATGGATGTGCCATTAAATTAGCAGTATCTGTTAACATAATAATTTCAAACCAAAGTTAAGCTCTTAACACCAAGGTTTACTAATTATTTATTTATTGACATTGTTTTTGTAGACATTGTTTACTAAGAAAATTACCTACTGTCATTATGGAAATATATAATAGTAAAGTCTTTGAAGTTATAAAGGGATGTAGGCCTCTAATGGGATTACTGTGTTTCCTTGCTAGACAATAAGGTCTGTGGGTCTTCAGTTTCATTTTATGTAATAAAATACCTTTTTTCTCCTCTAAACTTTAGACAGTATCCTCTTCCTTAAAAGTCCTATTATTTCACATTCATTTAGTAAAATGGATAAACTAGTTCACACTGTTTATATAAGTTACTGTAGTCTTTTACAAAGTTAATGTATTATTATAGTGTACATGATTTTTTATGTGAAAAGTCATTGGTGGTTATTTTATGTTTCTGTAAAACACATTTTTTCACAAATGAAGAAAGTTTTAGCAATACATAGCAGCATCCTCTTGAGATGAAGAAACGTGATTATCAATGGATAACTTGGCTATCAGATATTGTGTATATATATATTGAAATGAGAACATTGAGCCCTGAAGAAAATTGAATACATGAATCCAACAAAACACACTTATTTTGAGACTTGAGTAAATGAAGTACCTGAAGGTAATAGTACACTAATTAAAAATTAGTGATTACCCACATTACAAAAGGACACGTTGGATCTCTACTGATCTCTTCATTCTGCAGTAGGGTGAATTTGGGTTTTTAATTTACATTCATCACTGCCTAGGCTGCTAAACATCTGTATTCCCAACCAGTTTATTCAGGGATCTTCTGGCAACAAGAAAGTGAAAGAACAGCATGACTACTTAAAGCAGCTCATTAAAAAATAATCTTAGTTTTCCAGAGAAGCATCGATGGCTGTTTCATACTTGTGCCTGAACCACACACTCTGCATAGGAACAAAATTCTGAGCTGACAAGAATTCCATAAGAAAGCAACTTTGGATATGCTGAATCTCTTCTTATATAATGTGCTGAACTAAACTTAGTTTGTAAAGAAAGTAATGAGATTCTCTGAAATAGGCATGATATCCCACTCCTAACCTGCAAAGCCTGGTACGTACACAGGATTGCTGACTCCAGTAATTTCACTGATAAATACTTCACATGACAAAGAGCTGGGGGATTTTTCCCTGCAGTGCTGCCTTTAACATCTGCAGTATTCAAGCAATTTCCTCAAATTTGGTTTCCACTAAAACAAGTGAACAAACAAAACTTTCAAAAGTAAGAGCTAAAGTTTGAGGAGGCAACTCAAATACAAAACTTAGGTTTAAAATAATAAATATTTCATTTTGAAGCAATGTTGTGTTAGACTGTTTGGATTTGCTGGTCCTGATGTACCAGTTGAGTTCATTGGATACACTCATAGAAACGATACGCTACGTTCTATTATTAATTATAGTGTAGTTATGTACTAAGTCTTCAAAAAAGGCAGCCTGGACAATATCAGACTGATATTTTGTAATTATCATAATTGACTGATTTAACTGATCTCAGTTATTTTATGAGGGAACATTTTCCACTTCTGTTTGACTTTCATGCATCTGATTTATTTCCCACTTATGTCCTTTTTCAGGATTTATCAGAAGCTGAAACTGACAGAAAAGGTAGAAGAAAGACTTCATAGAAAGATTAGGAAAACAAAAGCATTTTTAGTTCAACAGCGGGTGAGTGTTGGGGACACAAACAAAAAGAATCTTTTTAAAGTGAAAATATTCTAAATTACTTTTTAAAAAGTTATTCTGGGCAGGAAAATGTGCCGTGTTACCCTTTAAATCATATAAACACATTGCAGAAGCCTTTTTAGAACTGGAGATTTTAGGCAATCCCCAATGAATTAACTCTTCAGAAGCACTATAGAAGTTAATACCTTCCCCTCCTGACAAAGCCCAGAACTTTAACATTTTGTTATCCAAGCATACAGCAACCACAAGATTAGGCTGCATGTACTTTTTCTTTATGCAGCAATTATTTAAAAAACACATTTTAATAATCTGTCAATCAACTGCAGGCCCACTAGCAAATCTGATGGGTCACAGAGCTCCACAGAAATAGTTATGATCAGCATATTTCTATGCAATTATTACTGTGCAGTTCTAGGAGGGAAGCAAGTGAATGTGTGCCAGTGTGGATGAAGTAATTAATCTAAATTCTGTTTTAAAACAAGCTCTGGTTTTCAAGACAGAAGTAGTACACTATCAGCTACAGAAAGAGCCAGCACAAGCATTGTCCTCCTGAGGATCAGCATGAATCCAAGGAGAGGCTTAGGACCATCAGGTTATTTTGCAAGAATCTATACCTAGTCATTAGACAAAATACAATTCCAATCAGCCCTGACCTATTTTAGATTCCAGCTAACTAAATTTAAAAGCCTTTAAAAGCAATTAAAATCTCCTGAATCATCTGGTTCTTATATGCTGTCTTCATTTAACTCCTTCTGAGTGAAAAATGAGATGTGTAATTATATAGCATTTAAAATGGTATCACTTTGGAAAAATTCTGTGGTCATGTCAATTCACTAAGTCAACTACAGGATGAAAACCTGATTTAAAATAGCTTGAAACATACAATAACTTTTCCAGTTTTGAAATTTTCATGTCTGTAAGGTTGAACGAGTGTTTTCTTGAGGGTTTTCTTTTGTCAAGATTTTTGGGAGGTTATGCCTGGGTGGAAGACATTATTCTTACACCATACCCTGAAGAACCCCGACACTGGACAGTCATAGGTCATTAGAAACAATATAAAGTAATAAGTCATCCATTAAATAGTTGGGGTTTTTTTTTGTGAATTTTTGTTGTTGTTTTAAGTCTGAGACTATTACCAGATCTGATTTTGTTTGACAGATAGTCTCCATATAAAAATAATCAGGTGCCAGCTAAAGCCTAATTCTTATATAGAAAGTTCTGAACCAACCTCAACACGTCTTTAGTTTAATCCAGAAACAAACAGCAAACAGGGTATGCAAACACCTGTAGCTGGCACAAATAAGTTAGTTTTCAAGAGGTATAGTCCCATACCAAGCACATTAAAGGTAGTTTTTCTCTAAATTCTTACAGGTTGTTCCATTATACAGTTACTCACAGTTCAAGCAAACAGCCAATGTTTTCAGCCTTCCTAAAATGTTTCAGTCAGGAGGAGACCTGGATAGGATTTAGGTATGTCTTTGTCATAAGCCTATTGATTTATGAAATAGTTGCCTTGAACATATTGGAGAGAAAAAGAAAGTGGCATCACTTTTCTTGCTTACAAATCCCTTTATTTTTGCTTTTGTGAAATACCTCTGACAGAGGCTGATGGCTTCTCTTCAAGTTTTCTGATGAGAAAACACACACTAATCCCTATTTCTATACTTGCAACCAGCCTCCCGAGGCACATGATTAACACCTTGCTCAGATCCTGCCACGTCTCCCAGTTCCTACTGTTCTAGCTCTCTCAGTACACATAAATGTTCCATTGTTCTCCTCTTCAGCCTTTGCTTATTGACAGCCCGTGACTGAGCACAGGCACAAACATTTGCCAGAAAAAAAGACCATTTTGAGAACACCTCCAAAGAAAATGGTCATGCTTCCACTCTTTTCCCCCCCTCTTTTCTTCCTCTATCCATACAAACAGGGACAAAAAGTCTCCTGGTTTTCATTTTCTGCATGAATCAGTAAGAATGAGAGCACTACCATGGGGAAGCCTGGACAAAGAAGAAAGGTTTGCATTCAGCTTTCAATGAAGGGGAATTGGAGAGTTTTGAATTTCCTGTTAGTAATTTTTCAGCAGAGTTCTGGTGGTCACCATAATATAAATGCAGCAAGATCATATAGTACAGTAAGGGTCAACTTTATTCACATTCCTATTTCTGTTTAAAATACATTTTAAAAGCATTATCAATGTCAACAGAGGCTTCTCAGCAGAAATACATCAGAAATCATGTACTGGAAAATATAAGATCTTACATTAGGTGTTCTAGGAAAACTGGAAAGTAGGGATATTTATTATCAGAGACCCTTTGTCATTCAACATTCCTGTTAATTTTACTGGGAGACAGTCTGAGCACACACCACAGAGTGTACTGAGGATTATAAAATTGGAGTGGGTGAAGCACTGAAGAAGCTGTTGGCCACAGAGAAATCTGATTACATGCATTATCCCTGACACTTCTGATTTACCAGAGAAGAGGGAAAATTACAAATGATAACATTCTGGTTTTCACACCTGAGCACAGAGAAAGCTTGAGGCATTATAATGTTATTTGATATAAATGCCTAATTCATACTGCACACATCTTTTTTCCTTCCTACTGTAGTGTCATTTACCATTATAGCACCTCTGTTTCCAGCCTCCCCATAGACTGCTGGTGCTGCACAGGAAAGCTTTTGAGGCTTCCTTTTATTCAATGAGGTTGTTATAACAGTGTTATAAGAGAAAAAAAAACCCACCTAAAACACAGTCTGGTTTGCAACAGGATAATTCAAAAAAATGTAACATGACAAGAATAGGTTCACCATCCCAATTAGGATGGTGATACTGACCACCAATAATGTCACCACAATTCTCTCCGCTGAAGATGTTGGGTTTTTAATTCCTGTTGTGTTGGTCTCTTTTTTTTTTTTTTTTGTTTTTTTTTGTTTTGTTTGGTTTGGTTTGGTTTGGTTTTTGGGGTTTTTTTGTTTGTTTTTTCTTTTTCATTTCTCTCAGTTGTGTGGAGAGCACAGATCCCTGGCCAAGGTAAAAGACTGTTTTGTAAAATTGTTATACTTGATTCATTAAAGATTAAGCATATACACCAAAGTAAGCCCCAAATTAAATGTAAAATCTCTGAGGTAGTTATAAATAAAAACCATACTTGTTTTATTTTGCACATTTGCTTAAAATGAAAAGCTCTTGGGAAGATCACACATTTGCAGAGCTGCCTGAGAGAAAATTTATAGCCTGTCAGCTGCATAAAGATATCATCTTCCAAAGTATTTTTGGGTGACATGGTAACAACATTCAATAAGATATTAAACAGAAATCCTTTGCAAGCTGCGCCTGTGTTCGCTGTGATACTGCTAAAAAGTTTATTTCTCTCTAAATGGAAGAAAGCAAGTACATCATTTGAACATCTGCACAGTGAAACACACATCCTTTTTCATAATTATGGAGCAAACTCTGCCCTGGCTGGCCCAGTGGGGATGAGGAGAAGCGCTGCATAGTGCAGTCGTTTCCACAGGGACCTCGCAGACAGGATTGGATTCCAACAGGCACACCCCAGGGAGGCACTTCAAGACATGATAAAATACTACAACCCTGTCTGCCTGCTTGGCCTTATATACAGGATTAGGGAAGCCTGCAACAACACCTTCTTTTAAATAATATACCATTGAAGCTGTATGATATCAAGTAGAGGTCTGCCACATTACAGATCTGTAACATGTTAGTGTAACATGCACTGCCTCTAGAGTGCTAATGGAAAAATCCCCTGTTTGTTCAGAACTGAAGCTCCAGAACACAGGGATTTCTTGCAGCAGAACTATTCTTGCTGTTGGGCAGCCTACACATTCAGGCAGTTTGGATGGGTGGTAGGGAAATCTACTGCGCAGCAATAAAATCAATCATCTCTGTATGGATTCTAAACGAGGCTATTCAGGGACAAATCTCAAACAAAGCGGCTCCAATAGTTTCAACAAACATGTCTGTCCCTTTAGTCACCGCAGTGCAGACAATAATTTTCACAATCAATAAATTTCATCCCTGAGCTTACAATAAACAGTCCTTAGAAGTGTATTACAATGGGAAGTCCTGGAATGTGACCTATTCTAGTAACTAACCAAAGCAGAATCTTCTCCAGCTGCACATCAAAGCAGCTGTAAAGCTTCTTTTAGCAAGGAATTAGAGTTCATTCAGAAAATCCAACTATTTTACCCTATCAAATTTCTCCTCATCATTGACTGTAGAGTTCCTACAGTGCTGCATCCAAAGTTTTGGCGTTTTCTTGTGGAGATTTTCTTGAGGCAGAGATAAATTTCAGCATATTCCTGAAAAACAGGAAAGAACTTCTTGACTCCAACTACTAAATCTGCCTCCCCTCCTCATTTCCAACTTTTTGACAATTTAGCTTCCTTTTACAATGACTGCTCTCTCTTAAGTTGTTTTATTCCACTATTCAGGTTCAAAATTTCAAATTGTGCATTGTGTTTTCCAGAGTTGCATATCTCCCTTTTTCTCCTTAGTTGTGAAGTCCATTAAGAAACTACTTTAATCCATGTCCACTTTAACTTTTTCCTCCTTTTTAAAGTGTTCTTTACCATAAACTCTCAATTTTATTGTCACCTTCCTGATTGCTGTCTACCAATTAGACACTGAAAAGCAAAAGGGTATCTGGAGCCTCTATCAAGGAGAAAATTCCCTTTGGGAATGAAGAACAACCCATGGCTACTGCATCTGCTGAATTCTAATGGAAATGAATTTAATCTAGTTAGAGGATAGACACTGGGGCTTAGTAGTGCCAGAGGCCTTCTGAACTGTGTACATGCTTATCATAAATCCTCACAAACTATTTTAAATGTCATTTATCTTTGTAGCTCTCTAGTTCTGTAACTTTGTTACAACACGGTGCTTAAGGAAACCATAACAAACCCCTTCTTACTATGCAGAACTTGTTTTCACCCTGATTTTATGCAGTATAAACTGAAACCAACACAAATAGGAACTGGGTGGTGGGGGGATACTTGTTTCTGTCAGTACTGTTAAATACATGGTTTCAGCAGCCTAAGCTTGCATGTGTCAAACCTGTAACAATATTTAAAATACTGTCCCTATATTTAAAATACTTTCCCCCAAAACCCACTTACCTCAAAGAGGATGGTGACAAGACCATATCCTAGAAAGGAGATAAATCTTTACACATTATCAAACAAATTAAGCAGGGAGGTTATTGATTAGAATCTCTTATGCCAACAGAGGAAAAAACAACCAGTTCTTGGTCTGAGAGAGGCACTTTTCTAACATTCCCAGTTTCTTGTATTTTTACCTTGAGTTTTGAACTGCAATTGCAACGTCATCAAAATGTAAATATTATGATCTGACTTAAGAGAGTTAAAACACTTTACAACTAATTTCAGCCAGTAGGCTAAGAAATTCTGGTTTCTCTGCCTTTTGGATTAGTTGCCGTATGCATGGGGGTTTTTTTGGTTCATTTGGCTTAGACCAAGTGCTGTAACTACATATTATTACTCATACAGACAAGTTACAATGCTAATTAAAAAAAAAATAATTTACTGTTTTGCAGATCTGACAGATGTTATTTCCTACATCAAAAGGATTATGTTGCCTGCATAAACTAGGGGTAATGTGTGCATTACACCATGTTAGCAGAATCTACCAAGATTCATGTAGACAACCACAGACTGGGAATACTCTGATCCATCTCCTTTTGCACATATTTAATACAAACAGTACCAATCTTCCTTATTCTTGGATACCCTAAATTCAGACATTTAACAAGAAAAGCAAAATGGGACCTGAAATCCTGTGTCTCTATTCCCATCAGCAGATTCTGTGTGTCCTGGGGGGGGGGATGGAATAACCACTCCACTTCCCAAATTGCCATTTTTGTCTTCATGTGTGCATATAAAAGGACTGATATGTTTGATTCACTATCCTTGCAGTACCCTCAAGAGTACTACGAAAAATCCATCTCAAAATTCATGGAGTAATTCTCCTGAACAATCAGGATATTAGAATGCTGATGGACATTCCTCCTGATGTCATGGAGTTACCTACAAGCAAGACCCCTGGCTAAAGCCTTCCTACTCAGCCCACACACACAGTTGTCTCAGTTTGGTGAAGGAAGACTCGATTTACTTCTATCTACTATACAAACTGCAACCGACCTCTTCAAATTACAAGACAATAAAGTGTACTAGGTAATAATATGTAATTGGATTTTCAGACACCTTTGATCATAGATCCCTTTATGGAGTCTTAACAGTATCAATTCCAGTTTTGCACCAGCCTAAATTACATAGGTAATGCTTTGTTTGTTAAATGCACTGTGTTTATGAATCCTGATCAGATGCCAGGGCTTCAGTGTGCCAGTATGTTCAATGGATATAAAGTTAGGGAGGACACTTTTTGTCCCACACACACACTTTTGTGTAAGATGCGAGAGAATATGGACAAAAGAAGGTGACAAAACAAAAAGGCAAGCAATACAGGAAGTGGTGCAGTATTTTGTCATCCTGATATTTATCCTGTTTTGCAGGCATGACCAGTAAAAAAAAAAAAAAAAAAAAAAGAAGAGGGATAAAAAGTTTGCTGGGATTTCAATGTTTTGCAGGTGTGCAAAACCTTCTTCTGGAGCATGAGGAGGGGCAGAGAAAAACATGAAAATCTGAACTAACTAATTCAAAACTAACTAGAAATTCATCAATCGTACTGTGTTGAGGTTATTGGAGAAAGGATTTAATCATTCAGTACCATTGAGAGTTGACAGAGAGGCTGTGAACGGATCTAAGGAGGGGCACAGCTTATTTGCTTGATGCAATATGCCAACCAGAAGCAGATGATCTCAGAAAAGGATCATGTTCTTAAAGTCGCTGTCTAGGAAAAAAATCCCAGATTTTAACAAGACAGACATCAGCAGAGAGAAATTCCAGAATTTCGTGTTCATTTACTATGAAGCAGATACAGAATTTTAGAAATACAGCCTTTTTTTTTTTTTTTTTTTCCTGACTGACCTCTGGTATTTGTTGAGAAGAACTGAATTACAGTACCAAGGATCAATCCTCAATGTAGTTTTTGAACGCATTTCACGTTTGCCAGCTAAAAGTTTAAACAGAAGACTCCCCTGGCATCACCACTGGCTTACACACAGATTCACTTACACACATTCCATTTTTCATGAGGTGCCCACATCAGCCATATAACATTACTTACAGAGAAACCTTACTGCTTTTTCTCCACTGTTTTTTAGTAAGACAGGGCTTCTGTTTCCTCCGGGTCCTATGGTTTCTTCTTTGTTACTTTATATCCAGAGTCACAGAAGAGCATCTCTTGCCTTTCATTGTATTCCTCTGCTGGTTGTAAGGAGTAATTTTCATGGTTGGTGTATGAAAGAGCTTCATTAGGAGAGGTCATTTTAGCCAAAAGACTCCCTCTGGTTTTGGAAAGGATTAGGTTATTTCTTTTTTTGTGTCTCTGGCCTCATGGAGAAACTGTGTGAGGCCAATCCTCATTGACTGAAACTCTGGGCTGAGCTTCATCTTCCAAAGAAGCACATCTTCATCTGCTTATGCTTCTGTATAAACAGTTACATAAAAATGTACATTGGACTGATTACAGCTTATAAAAGGCCCTGAAATTCCCATGATATTAGAATTACATGAATGGCAGGAAAGATTTGTACCCCATTTCTGCTGTGGGAGCAAGCCCTTCACTGTCTACCCACCAGACAAGCATTAAGATTTGGGGTGCTGAGCTATAGCCAGATGGCTCTCCAAGACTAATTCATATAATGCATTTAAAATTATTACTTTTTTTTCCCCTCTGATGATGGTGCACTGGTAAAGAATAAGCTGTATGGACACTCTACATGCTACTTAAAGTTTCACAGAGAGAAGGAAAGTGCTGTCAAAATTCTTCTGTACATATCTGCCAACATTCTGAGCTATAATTAATGAGAAATCTCCCAAATGTTTCAATAGTTGGTAGAAGAGAGCTGGAAGTGTTAAGCAATTTTACAATTTTCCCCAGTACTTTTGGGCATTAACCTTCTTTGTTCTCCATCAACATAGGTGCAATTTGTCAGGCATCAGATCTTCAAGGAACTCCCCTGGTACTTGTTGATAGTCCTCAGGAAAAGTTCTATTGTATTACATTCCTTTAGTGAAACATGAGTAAGATAACTGCTTTAAACCTTTCCCATTTTCAGGAGAATTCTAACAAAGCCTGTGTTAGAATCTCCATAGCTTTAGTGATTTGAGTCTAACAGGCTGACTAATTGCTCAAGTCTTTGAATATCTCAACTGGAAAGAGATTGCTACCTGTAATTTAATTTATTGACTGTGCACATACCCTTAGTTCTCTATAGGAATGAAGTAAAAGATAAGAAGGGGAATAATATATCTGAAAGTCATACATTTAAGTGACTGTGAATTAACTCCCTCAGTTACTGCATAATCCATTGTATTTTTCTTCTCTTTTCCTCTATGTTTTACTGAAAAGCCTGACTAGAAAAAAAGGGAAACAAGGAGAACTTGTAAAGAAAGAGAAAGGACCACTGATAGATTCAGCAGGAATTCAAAACCATCTTCAACATCCAGGTCTTCACTTTACCCAATTAATGCTTATATGGAGATTTTGCAGGCAAGTTTGGAGAATAGTGTATGAGAATCTACCAAGTTAGAAGGAATTTTCCAGGCTAGAGCAAGACATAGTACAGGATAGAGTGTAGAGAGTGTCTGTATTGTCTAAAACCTCTGTTCAAGGTGATGCAAATCTGCGTTGGGTTCATAATTTGAAAAATAGAGAGCAGTGACAGCATCTGCACTCCTTGCATGGAGCATAATTTAAACAGGAAAGCAATACTCTTAAAAACACAACTGAAGAACCTACAAATTATTAAATAATGTTTTGGACTTCATATAACCTGAATGTGGTCTCCTTTCCAGTGACCGCAATCTAATTTCATCCACAGTGAGGTATGAAATAATTTCATTATTGGAGGGGTAAAATATACTGTACATTTTAAATTAACCATGAGAGATGGAGGGAAGGTATTCATACAGCTCACACAGGAAGATGAGATTATGGTAAATGTAACCGATTCCCACTCTATTGAATAGTGTTCTCCAATTTAACAGATCCAGAGTTTTCTGGCTACATTGTGGAATAATGGAACAGCTCACAAGACAAAGTAGCAACTTCTTGGGTTATGTTTCAAAGAACATGTTTGTCATACTAACAAATTCCTCCCACACACGATGGCCATAACATAAATCTTTCAATGTAAGTCAGAGTTTGCACATACAGGAACAAAAGGCATACTCTGTTAAGCTTCAAGGGAACATGGGAGCAGCATCTATCATGACAAAGACTTTGTGAGCATTTTGTTACTTGCTGTCCTCTTGTTTTAACTCTCTGCATTGATTTGTCATAATCATCATCCTTCTCTCTCTGTCCTTCTGTCACTAGCCAAGTGATATGTGAACATCCTCATATGTTGTACTTAATACATTACTCTGGAAATTTATATGATTGCCAGTGTTTCTGTTACAATTCATGGTACAAAAAAGGCCTACAATTGAACTTTCTCTGCCCATATCTCATCAAAACCTCTGAATCACTTCTCATAATTTTGGCTTTTCCCCAAAATAAAACTTGTATTTCTTCTGTATTTTTCCAATGTTCTTTTCACAAGGGGCAGGGGGTGTCAAGGGTTCAAACTGTAAGCCAGGATAGATTCAAGTATGCTATGCAGGAACACCTAATCTCACAGCACTGTACAGAGCAGAAATGTTCAGCTGTGTTATGATACAGATAACCTTTCCCATTGTTTCCCACAGAAAGTACCAGTGTTTATTTAAACTAAATTTAACAGTATCAAAAGCATATTTCTTCATTTTACATGTCAGACTGAAGAATATTTAAATAATAACAATAAAAAGCGCTTAAGATAAAAGCTAATTTAATTTGAACATGTATTTCATGTACTTTGACATGATCTGGAAAACTAACCATAATAAAAGATCTAAAAAGGTTTATTTACACAGTGATATGCTGCCAACAAGTGTTGGACATGAAGGCCAGAAGTCAAGTTCCAATCTTCTGAGTCAAATCCACAATAGAAAACAATGTCACCACTTCACGTTTTCTGGAAACATTGTCTGTCATTTTTGCTACCCATTTGTCAGCACTCCATCAAGCTTCTGCCACGCCAGAAATGAACTGTTGGCTACCTCAGATTATTCACTATTATTTATGTAAGATCTTGCACTATTTGGCTAGATATTTTGAAGCCTCATTAGCAAAGATTACATCATTACTGAAGATTTAGCCCTGACAAGGCTAGGTCCATTAAGAAAGAAAGAAAGGCTGAGTTCTTACACTATATAGTAATTTGCAAGTTATATTAACTATATTTCCACACTTAGTACAACTGTGTTTATATCAGGTGTTTCTCTGGTATGAGAAGAAAACATGATTATCAACAAACATCCACTCTGTGAGCAGTGAAACCACTCAAGTCCAGCCTCTGGACTTGATTGGAATTCAAGCACCTGTGGCATCTGATCACTTACTGTCACAAATACAATGAGAAAGAACCCACCTTCATCACTTTGGTAGAAACTGGATAGTGGTGTGAAAGATGACAACTTGAGCAGCAGCTGAAAGAGGGCAGAAACTCATAAAACTCATTTAACTGCAAAGACAAGCAGAGTAAATATCAGGTCCTAATCCAGGTTATTACACCATCAAGATACTGTATTGTGAGTCAGGACTTAAGAAGTCAGTGATGTTTATCAATCTGCACATTAAATGCTTTCTAGCAAGTATGAAAACAATATAAGCTAAAAGTTAGTGATGAGATGGAACATGTTCACATAAAATGCTTCATAAGAAAATATACTCAATATATTCTGCTCATATCACCAACTGCAGACAGCTGTATAATGTGATACACACAGGATAAAAATGAGAATGATGAAAATAAATGCCTGCTATCTTTAACACACTGCACTTCTACAGTACCCTGCAGAGGAAGCTTGAAGCC
The DNA here is from genome assembly GCA_035583135.1 of Lophotriccus pileatus. NCBI lineage: Eukaryota > Metazoa > Chordata > Aves > Passeriformes > Tyrannidae > Lophotriccus > Lophotriccus pileatus. The sequence continues at coordinate 7,338,797 of JAWWES010000021.1, forward strand.
TAAAGGTTACTTAGATTTATTTCTCAGAGATTCTATGAGCTCCTTAGAGGACCTCCAGATGTTGTTAGAGTACCTTTAATTTATCTTGAAATGCATAAGCAACTGTGCTTCAACTGCTGCTAAATGTTTTCCACCCTTCTTGCTCTGCTGGCATTACACTCCCCTCACAGAACCCGAGCTTAGCAAGGGGCCAGGAGAGCTAAACACACAGGCTACTTTAATTTCTTTATAGTCAGCTTGTGAAAAAGGTCAGTATGCAGAGTATGGGTGGGTCAAAGCCCCCTGACACAGACGGCAATGTTACAGAGGTGCACAGGGATGGAGGTTTGCACAGGAAGCTGCAGTTCCAGTTTATGTATCAAGGAAAGGTCACACACAGCAGAAGTATCTGCCACAGGTTTGGCCGCCCTAAGAAATAAACTGGTTAAAAGATGGTGGAATGACACTTTCTTCCTCTGCTCTGCTTTCAGGAGCAAGACAGTGTAGAAACAGAGATAACCTGGGCATTGGGATCACTTGTATGTCAGCATGGCCACACCCCCCAAGCTGCATCCTGCTTCCAGCTAAATTCTGTCCCAAATCACAGCAAAAGCTCTCTCCATCCCACTTACCATCTTGTCTGAATAGACCCTACTCTGTACATTTTACCTTCAAAACTTTAAAATTTTTCATTGCAGCCACATTCTTTCTCCCTGACATATGTTCCAAGGAACATCAGCACAGTTTCCTTAAAAGAAGGGTTATTTATATGAAGCCTAATAAATGGTATATAACATTGCATAAAGTTATATACTAAGATTACCTCTGTAGTAGCATCTGCTTTCTAAAGCACATGAATGTAATTTTGACAAGGTATCTAGAAGTAATCTTTGTATTCTGGTATGCGCAGAAATAAAAACATCAAAAGGGAAGTCTCCCTTTCTTTCTCAGGAATTGACAGATCTCCACTTATTTCTCATTTTGCAGAGCAGCAGAGTGTGTCCCTCTGTAGTACACACAGTTATGAATATTTCCTCTTAAACTCACATTTTCAGGAGGGAGTTTCCCAAGGAATGCCTTTCAAATAATGTTCCATGTCAACTTGTGACCCTGAAGCAAAGTAGCCCACATGCCAGTATCTTCCAAGGGTGACATATCTATCCCCCTGATATATGAGCACCTTGAACTCAGTGTCATGTAGCCCAAATTGCAGGGATGACTAGATCATGATGCAATTCTGCTGATTTACCAGGATTGCATAGAGGGACATTTGGTTTATGGAACTCAGTGATGTTTTCATCTCTATTTTGAAAGTGTACTGAAGAAAGACAACCCCCCAAGACTGCCTGATTAGCTCCGTGTCTTTTTTCCCCATTGCCATTTTCCCCATTTGAAAAACAAAAGCCTGCAGCATGCCATGCAGACACTATCCCTTCAAAGGGATATGTTTTTGCACTCTCATTTTAACACTGCTGCCATCTTCTAAATAACTGCTGTGCTCTGAAATGATGACCCTTTCCTCCTCCTTCTGTTTCTACCCTCATACCAACTTCCTAACTTACAGGGATAGGGACAGAGTCTAATCATAGTACAGATGTTAGAATCTAACCTTTTATATATACAGCACATATGGATAACATCAATACATGAGAAAATCATCTCCTGAGGAATTCAGTAGCACACTTGCATTCCCACCAAGGTCAGTGAACATGTAGGAAAACAGCATTTGTCCCATAGTAAAAATGTCCTTGCTATGCATAAACAAACATTCTTCCAAGAGCCACTCAGTTCTCTTCCCAAAAAAATTTGGTAGGATTAGCCAGCAGGCTTACAGATACCGTCCAAAACTTTCCCTACCACCAAATGGTAGAAAAGGTGAAGAAAATTATTACAGCAGAGAAGAATTATAAGGAGTGATTTATAGGAAGAAAGTAAGAGCCATTAATCTTTCATTTCAGAAAGCAATAGCTGTAATGGTAGAGACTCTTGCAAAACTTTTTCCCTTCTAGCATGACTTGTAAACACACTGCAGTCAATGGGGAAGGACTATCAGTACCCCAGCTTTGCTTCTCCCAGCAGTATTGGAAGCAACTGAGTTTGACTTGACAGTGGATAAAACCATGAGCACGGGGATCAGAATGTAGAATCTTATTTTGCTTACATTCAATTTAAGTTTTTGAACTAAGTCTCTGCTGCAGCAGCAATTACAAACATTGCTAAGATTAAATTTACCCAAAAAAGTGTGTATGTGCGTATTTGTACTTCTGAGCAATTTTCACTGGGTAATATAAAACAGCTGAAAGTAGGAATTTCTGTGTGAGGCACACATTCCTATCATTAGTGGTTAAAAACTCAGATCTCACTGGGGCTTTTCTCTGCTGAATTCAAAACACTGTCACTGATGACCCCACTGTTCCTCACCATGGACCAAAAGTCACACACAAATAGGGTTTTAACACGCTCTGCTGGCCAGGTCAAACCCTTTGCAAAAGCATTATGGTATTAGTCTGTCAATTGTTCCTGCATTATTTGTCCAATTTCTATTAAAGCTGCATGAGTACAGAGAAGAAGGGAGAGGACAAGGAAGTGTGACCAGAGCTGGTTCATCTGGAGCCCCCCATTTTCAGAGAAACTATAAAAATAATTAAGTTTTCATATGAAAGTCATACTGCTCTACGCTTGTGGTAAAACCAGCATCAAATGTAGCAACTTTGCTCAGTCACAGAAACACAGAACAACTTAGGTCCAATCCCCTGCTCAGAGCAGGTGCCATTAGATCAGGTGGAACAGGGCTTTGTCCTGTCCAGTTCTCCAAAGATAAAGATCCCATGACTTCTCTGGTCATCTGTTCCAGTGCTTGATCACCCTCACAGTAAAAACATTTCTCTTCCTCTGTAACTGAAATTTCCCGTGTTCTAATTTACGTGCTTTGTCTCTCCTCCTATAGCTCCGCAGCCCCTGGGAAGAGTCATCCTCTGTCTTTTCTGTACCTTCCCATTAAACACATGTAGAGAGCAATAAAATTTCCTCTTCATCTTCTTTTCTCCAGGCTCAAATAACCAAGTTCTCTCAGCCTCTCCTTTTGTATCATGTACTCCAGTCCCCTCAGCGTCTTAGTGGCCTTTTGCTGAATTAAGTCCAATATGAAAATGTCTTTCTGGTACCAGAGAACCATTAAGAAGTTTCTAGTGCTCCTGTACCAGACAGATGTATCTCAGTTAAATTATTTTAACAGTTTGAAAATCTTTGAAAAGTAGCAGCAGAATATTTTACAAGTGGATCATATGCTGTCATACTTTTTCATTTTATCTCCTCTATCTTGCACAAAGCTTTTACACATTACAATACATGTGATTTAATATATATCAATATAAGAAGCTGTCAAACTTCTGTTTTCTAAAGTTTTTTCTGCTGGAATTAGGAACTGGAAACTAGGACACTTCCTGCGTAAGCTTTACCTTCACTCACAGCACAAAGAAATATTAACAAGGACACTGGGACTTTGAAAAGTGTCACAGCTTTGCTGTCCTAGATTTAAAAAGGAAATGGCAATGCAGTGTCTGCTACATCGAGACTGACTCCTGGGAGCCAGAGGGAAAGCAGATGAAAAGCAACATTTTCTTTTTTTTTCCTAATGACAGCACAGGTTTCTAAATTTAAACATCCAAACAGAGAGATCTTGCAAAGATCTTAAAGTGATACCTTAACCCACTTTTAGAAACAATGATTTTTTTCAAAGTGCTATTCATATATAGAAAAATAACAGCACAGGGATTACATCACCTCGAAAACACATAAGAGGATAATCAAGGATTCTGTGCTTCAAAAAGAAAGGTGGTGCAAACGTCAGCCTCCTCTGGGTTAATATTGACAAAAGCCAAATGAAACAAACTTTCTGTGTTAAAGCAAACCTGGCAAAGCAGGGCTCCAACGGGGCACGTGCCAACAGAGGGGCAGAGGCAGCAACAGCCTCAGGTGGGAAGCGTGCTGGGACAAACAGTGCTTTCTCCTGAGGAAACACTGCACAGATCCCTCCATAACACTGCACCTGCACTGTCCCAGCGTCTGTCTCATACCGGCAGAATGCCTCCCATTTTCTCCAGCTGGTTTCCTGCAGCACTCAGAGGATCTCCATAGCTCCAACAGACAGCCAGGTCACGTACAATAAATAAATCAGGAGCCTGCTAAAATGTGCACTCAGCCAAAATACAGCTTCAATCAGTTTTGGGGGGTTCTTTGTTTTGTTGTTCAGGTTTTTTTAACTCATGGATGCCTGGAGGCAAAATGGGAACTGAAGTCCCCCCTAAATCTCATATTAAATTGATGTCTAGATTACTCAGATGCATTAGCCTGCACCACAGACACAAAAATCTTTGACCTCATTTAGGCTGCTGTAAAAAATAGAGACACAAAGATGGCAGTGAAAAACATATTTAAAATTAGACACTGAGATATTCAGACATCATGTGCTAAATGCTGGTTTATTCACTGTCAGGGTGCTGGAATCAGGAAGTTCCATAAAACCTGAAAATGACAGTGGCTTGTGTAGTGAGAAGGAAGTGAGAACTAATCCAGCCAGCTCCTTAGTGTGTCTGTAGGCAACAAAATTCTTTGTTTTGCGTGATTCTGCACAGGTTAAGCTCAAATGTTTAAGATTTTCAGCCCTTGGCAGATAACTAAGGCTACTAGTTAACAGTGACCAGAGTTAGAGACCTCCTGCAAACTCCTTACACGAAAAGCTACAGCTTGAATAGAAGAACTGACCTCTGCTGGAAGTCATGGCAGTGTAAACACAAGTGTTGCCTTTCCACAACAAGTACTTGCATAACTGGGGCAACCCCTTGAACTGAGGAATTCAAGTACCTTTGCAAAATACAGGGAAGCAAGACTATAGCTGGAAATGACCTGACTTGCAAAGAATCTCTGTCCATTTATTCTTTTTCCATTTGTACTTGAGGAAATGATCAGAAAGGTTGTAACTTCCACCGTTATGTGTAGTGGTTCAAGAACAACCAGCTCTCTTGATTTTCTTTTTCAGCAATAATGTTTTACTGTGGCAGTGCCAGGCAGCCATCACATTCAAATCTCAGTGCAGCAGTTGGTGTTGTTTTCTTCAGCTCATATTTGGTGCTTGTTCACATTCTCATTTTCTACTCTTAACTTTAGGGAAATAAAATGTTAGTGGCATACGTAGTATTGCAGATTTTTTCTGTGGATGCTGATCAATACAACTGGTGGAGTTCTTATACAATATAATGTGAAAATTAGTGAAAAAGGGGCTACACCACTTTGAAAACTTAGTCCATTATACCTCTGAATAACCTGAAATAAAAATACTGAAATGAATTCATAAGAGGAAATGGGCAGGGAAGAATCTGTTCCTTTTCTATACAACATTTAGGAAGAGACAAAATAAATACTGCACAATCTCAATCATTTAGATGCCAAGAAAAAGGACCAACTGTGTTTGAAAGAAGTGATTTATTATGGTTTATATAGTCCACGTATGCACCCACATCCCCCCCCAGGGATCTGGATACCAAAGTCTCCTGGACCTTCATCTACTACAAACTGGGAAGGAGGCCAAGAACAACCTTTCCACTGGCGTTGATGGCTGTGTTTTCTATCAAGCCATGGAAAACTGCAGAGGGACAGTCAAAAAGTGAATGTGTATCTATGCTTCAAAAATGTGGGTTGATTATTTTCGTAAACAAAATCTCACGGAAAAGCCCTCACAAGATCCATGACAAGGGATATTCATATAATTGATGCATGGGGAATGGGTATTGTACCCATGTTCTGCCTGCTCATATTGCTGTATCATATAATCTTTAAAGATATTGTAAAAGCCCTAATATGGAGCCCTTTGCACTAACATTTAGTGTTTGATTTCTGAGCATTTTTATATTGTCTCTTCCTTGCCAGTTAGTAAATATTGTACAATTCCCCCTAATGCTGGAACTTTAGAAGTGAGACAGCACGTCCAAGCAAATATGCCAGAAGTTGTCCTGCTGCACCAGCTGGCTCTGAGGGATCCCTCTGGCCTTTAGGACCACACTTATAGCATTTAATATTTAGAACAATTGTGAAACATATATCTAAACAAGTTTTTTAATAATTTGGAGCAGTATAACAGAGAACACAAAGGATATTCTGTGCCTTGTGAATGGGAAACCAGAGCAAAGGTGAAATGCCCTAGATCATCACAACAGCAATGGACATTCATGTCTTGGCACCTGATTCATGCCCAAAAATGAAGTCCCAAAGACGTCAGGATTTGTGCCCTATCTGCCGTGTCTAAGTCAAAGCAGCTGCAGAGTATATGAACTGCACACCTTACAAGGATGTAACAGTGCTTAACCAAACCTTAGGTAACACTTTCTACAACTGGAAAACTTTACAGAATCAAACCTTATAACCTGTAAGATATTGGCATGTCGTAATTTTACAAAGTGAAATGCAATTATTTGATTTCCTCGACTCAAAGTATTACAGAATTGCAAGGAATCAGGATAGAAAATTGACTGCAGTGATTTATGCTCAAAGCCAGAGAGGCTTAACACAGGCTGGAGTGCATATGTTCAGTCAGACCTCACTCCCCCAAAGGCTTTTATTACATATGGGAACAGCTTCCCATGTTGTTTATAAATTGCAAAATGAATATGACTTGACCATGCAACTTAAATTCAATCAAGAAGGCCCATCACTTTGAAGTTACAGCTATAAGTAAGGAATTAAATTTGTTCACTAACTAATCAACAATATTGATGTCCTTCATGGTTATTAATGCTCATAGACAAAACCATAAATATTATGATTATTGAGGGATATTTTTCATGGATTCCTGACAGTGTTACTGTTTCATGTAGTATTTAGTACCTCAAAGGGAGATGCTTGGTACTTCTTTGATTTAGTCATAAAGATCCAAATTTATTCACTCTTGAAAGAAAAAAATTGGACATTTGTAAAAGGATAGCAAAGCAGCTTATCATATTTCTGTTATGACATCAAATGGCAAACAACAAAAATAAATTAAAAATGAAAACTTTCACTACTCTGAATTAGAAATTATTTTACTGCCATATCTTTGCAAAATGATTCCTGAAAAGGTTTTGTGTACCTCTGCTATAAATCCAATGATTATCACATTGCAGCAGCATTCTGCATGTGAACTTGAATTTAATTTTCAATTTTTTCTTAAGATACTTAGTATGAAAGGGCACCTACTGGGTCTCAATTAGTTGGATTGATGGTAAATTTTATCTCATAAGAGTAGTGCAAACGAAGTATTCAAACCTCCAGACACCTATTGCAGTGCACTGGAGAGAGGCCAGCTTTCACTCACAATGTTCTTTGACTAAATTGAATCCATATGTTTACATGGAATAAAATATTACAAATGTCTCCCAAGGGCAGCCAATCATTACTGAGTGCTTTAACAACCTAAACCAAATTTCTTTAAGGTGACAACTAACCTTTAGCCAGAAAGATACTTTTCTATGGTTTACTTTATTTTTTTTAATAATGCAGGGTGTATTATCATAATTTAATTCTAGGTTGTCATCAACAAAATACTTATCTGGGATAATTCTGAAAAAGCTGTACAACAAACCATTTGTGAAAGCAGTAATAACTTAGTTCTAAACATATGGTTCCAATTTATCTTTTCATTCCCCCCCACCATAAACCCAAGTTAGTTGTTGTAGTTTTATTTTTGTAACACAAATCTGATATCTTTGAGAGAGAAATCTAGGCATAAAACAAAAGCTGTATTTACATTTTAAAACTGCTTCAACTGCCCACCATTTTCTCCCCATAACAATATAGCACCATTCAACAGTGCACAAGTTCCTGAAGATTAAATTCATAGAGAGGCTACTATTGAACAGGAAATTCCTGGAAAGACATTTCATCTTTACATTTCTCAAGAAAATTACTTGACACTGTCTAAACAAACAGAGCTTATTTGTGTCTGAGGCTTGTACACATAGAAATCTCAATTCTAGATTTCCTAGAAATCAGTGTAAAGGTGACCCGTGAGGACTCAACAGCAAGTCAAGAAACTAATATTAATTTTCAATCTGTTCAACTGTAGCGTGAGAGTCTCACTTGGATTTCAACTTCCTTCTTAAGTAATTTAACCTAATTTACTTTACTGGGGACTTGCAGCATCCAGAAAGGAAACTTACAGTCCATCTTGGTACTAAGAAAGTATTTTGATAATTAAAAATGTTTATTAAATATTTTTAAGGGGCTTTATTTTGATTTCAGTTTCTTAAATGCACTCACCAACTTGTATCCACACTGGTCCAGATACAGGCCAGGGTCCTGTCCTGGATGATTAAGGATGCCCATTCCTCTCAAATGCAGAAGTCTTATTCTGAAGTGCCACTTGGTGTTTAGCCAGGAAGATTCCTTCATTACTGAGACTCCAGGCACAAATTTCTTTCTTCCTCAAAACTTCTCTCTAACAGAGCTCATCCCCCTTCTCTGTCCCAGCTGTTACAACCATTTTGCGTGCAAGGAATCTGTAGCCTCCTGATTTACCAGGCGTATTTACCACATAAGAGTGGTAAAATGTGGCTGTACCATGAATAGAAACATGGCCCAGAGACCTCAAGAGAAAGTATTTTTGTAACCAGGAAAACTGTTAATATTACATGTCTGTTAAAATGCAATACATGGGTGGAAATGCTAAAATTCTATGTAAGGCAGAGACATTTCTGGAGCATCTTTGTACATTAACGCTGTGAGGAATTATTAAGTTAAAAGAATGCTCAAGGGCATCAGATACACTGGAGGGTTTACCATCATGTTTTATACTTCCCTAAAAGAAGGGATGGAAATATCTGGGACTTGTTAAAAGCTTTCAGTACATTTGTCCTGTGAAGAGACAATGGAACATGCAAAAATGCATCAGCTAAGACTCTCCAGTACTATTCACAGAGAAATACTTGTGGGACTAACCCACCAGACATGCAAAGACCAAGCCAACACAAACACAGATGGTGAAGCCCTTTTCAGACCCTATCTGGTGTCAAAGGCAGGAGAAGGTATCAAATGAATTTTTCAACCTAAAAGTACGTGAGGAATCCAAATTCCTCGATCTCCTTTGCACCCTAAAACAGGCAACGATGCAAGGAGACAACTTTCTAGTCTTGCTTTCTGGTTTGCTACACCAAGGGCTTCTCTCAGAACTCTCCCAGAGTAACAGTTTGACAAACCTGCTTACCCAGAGATACACACATGGCTGCTACCTCCTCTTCTGCTTGAATTTCATATCAGTTACTGAAATGAGATAGTCAGCATGTCAATAAGGGAAAAAGTCCAGTGTTATACTAACATATGGAAGGGATGTCACAGAGAGGGTTCTTATCTCCTCTACAGAGACGGGTGGTGTCACTCAAAATACTCCATATTTATACCATTTGGAGGACAAGATTTAGGCCTTCATTTATTTTGAAGCCAGACTCACAATACTCACTAGCTGACAGAAAAGCAGTAGCTTCCAGGAAGGTACTCTAACATGACAGAGATAACTGCACTACACAAATCTATAAAAACTGGATTACAGTGCACTCCTTCCAGGCCCCTTTCCTCCCTTGAGGATCCTAGTCCATTAGTTTAAGGAGGTTATGCACTCAGGTTCCCAGTGTACTCCCCCATGGAAGCTTCTGGTTATTTTAGATCTGTTGCAAAACTGCAGTTAGAGACAGACAGTACCACTCCTTTTAAATTGCAGCTACTGCTTGCTTCCCAATTATCAAATTTTCTTTCAAATGCCATATTTTTAAAATAAAGTAACAGGATCTGTCCTATCATTTCTTTTTCTCAACATTGCAATGCAATCAAAAAAGGGTGCTTAGAGCATGAGGTATCCATGCCAGACCTTGGAGTTTAATTAATCTTCATTCATGTTTAGTTCCAGAAAATTATTTATAGCTTCTTTGAGATGTTTCACTTTGGAACTTAGATAACGGCTGAGAGCTGCAAAGGAGTAAGATACTGACTATATTTATGGTTTGCAAGTGCCACAGAACAAAAGTAACGGGATTGTAGCACACACATACCTGCACTTTCACACATGAACATCTTTACAGCTACTCAGAATTGAAAATATATAATAAATAGTAAAAAGAGGACAGCAGACAATTTCTGACTTTGATAGTAATGACACTCATCTATATGCAAGACAAAAACTAATTGGAATTAAAATATTCACATATGAGCTGCAATCTGTGCTTTTGCTGAGTCACATCATATAACATTTGTATGTTCTGTTGATTCTGGATTTGTATATATTTATGCAGGTGCTTTGGTAGGAAAAAGAGCTTAATCTTTTTAGGTCAGAATATCTTATTCTGACCATTAATTCATGGTACCTTTAATCCCGAGGGAGCCAAGGAAAGAGTGCTCCTTATTTTAGCTTTTCAGTATAGGCAAGCACTTGCAGCCTGTAAACAAAACAAGAACAGTAAATCATCCAGTAATTTTAAAATAATCTATAAGGAACAGAGAGTAAACAAAATTCCTAACCAGAGGTTATTGGTTCCCCTATGTAGAAAAAAAGGAGTCTAAAATAATTTCTTTGTCCATATCTTTATTTTCTCTATAGCTTCTTTTTATTTCCCTTTTAGAAAATGCCCTCTGTAGCCTATAATTTCTTTTACATATTTGGAAATTTTCAGTCCACTCAGACATCCTCCTCCTGCAATGGAAATTTACTTCACAAAAAAAAAAAAAAGCAACAGTTGGTAGTCTCCTACTTAGATTGTATTTGAAAACATGCTTGTAGCTATAAACTTCTACATTCCTTTTAGCTGGAGCTCTTTTGGGGTTATTGTTTTGCCTAGTCCTTCTTGGAGAGTGTATTTTGCAGCTGTCACTAAGGAAAAATATCCGGAGGTTAGACCATCTAGCTGTGTTTTCGTTACCACACAGAAACCAGGGGAAGAAAGCAAAGAATTGATCAAAAAAGAGATGGTGGATTTGGGATACACTTGCACACAAATTAAATACAAAAATGCAGATATCACCAGAAAGTCAGCATTACCCCTAGGACCCTTAGGCTTAGATAAAAATTAAGAACATCAGACTGATTTGGCTGTAAAACTCCAGGTTGTGATTTCCACAATGGTTTGCAATCTTTGCTGAGCCAGATCCTGTAACAACTGAACAGCTGTGATTTGCTTGGGACCTACAATCACATCTGCTCTGCTTTCACCTATTACAGTGTCTGAATACTTTCTATATTTAAATTAGTAAACTAAAAAAAAAAAACCACACAAAACTTTGTCATGTCTCTTTCTTGAGAACTCAAACGTTTGAGACACCTTTACTTCAAAAATATACACCCCTCCCCCCCCCCCCAAATAATTATTTGGTGCTGCCTGTTTTTTCTTGGGCTGAAGCTGGTATCCAGATGTAATTCCAACAGCAAGAAGATGTTTTCCATGAAGATGATTTGCAGAAGTTCCCAAAGATGTTCAGTGCCTGGGTTTAATCTGCCCTGGAATAATGTTTCTAAGCCAGAACCACTTACATGAAAAAAGTTTATCTAGGACTTTGTGATTTACATTGTCCCACAGGATCACAGCTGTTGTCTTAGCACTTCAGAGGCTGAAATTCCATCTTCAGTGTAGCTGGGATTTGATCTATTAACTACTGTGCCTTGTCACCAAATTAATGAAAAAACCTCGGAAGACAATATGTTATGTAAATTTAATCCATGTAACAGCAACACTATTTAGCCAAGCATTACCACTGGAGAAATCCATATTTCACTAAGTGTGGCTGCTGCAATATATGGAGTTCTGAACTTGGCTTAGATACAGTCTGAACAGCCCCATCAGTTATAGAAGAGTCAGAGACACTATAATGAGCAATTCCAGCACAGGGCTGATGACAGAAGGCACATCTAGAGAATATCTTTAGTGTGTACAGTCCTCTTGAGAAGGAAATCATGCTGGTAAATAACAACCACACAAGAGGCAAACTTCTTGTTGGTAAGAGCAGAGCTGTCACAAGGGAGGAATCAATGTCAGGAGTGGTTTGAACTTCAAATAATGAAGTATGTTAAAAAGAAGAGGAAACAACAAGTTCAGATGCAAATATCCCTACACGAGGCTTCACAGCCTAAACAAAAATGTTGCTTTAAGGTCTACACAAGTCTCTAAGCAAATCACTGGAACTTATCTGCAAAGTTATCCCAGATGGTCCTTCTTGGCTTGGCACCGTGGGAGCTGCCTCAGTGACAAGAGTGATAAAACTCAGTCATTGTGTTAAGATAACCAGGCAGCTCAGGGAATATATCACCATTTAGAGACTCCCTGGAGAATTTCAGTGAGCCAGTTAAATGTCAGGTATTATCAGAGTCAAAAAGGATCAGCACACCCTCTTGCAGATGTGCTGGGATGAGTGTAGGGGCTTCCTGGGAGACGCAGGAAATGGAACTTGTTCCAGAAGCCCAAACAAAGGAGTAAGGTAACAGGTAGTTACAGGAAAAGCCTTCTATTCAGAACATGCATCTTTATTAGCACCTTTATATATAAAGCCTCATGAACAGAAACAAAGACTCATTCATGAGAACAGCTCAAGAAACACGTGCACAGAGAGCTACTACAGAGAGGAACCCAAACCCTTCCTCAACTCTGACTGATAAATAACACACTGAGCACTTGAAATGGGTACAAAAAAAAGTTTCTGTTCATTAAGTTTTAATTTCAGTGACCTCTGACTTTCTTCAGATCCTCTTCTGACTGTTACCATTTTTCACAGAATTAATTCTGTGTTAACTCACATGCTCCTTTAAGGATCTTCTGTTCCTATCACATACTTTTTGTCTCTCAGGAGGCTGATATGGGTAAATTCTGGCACACACTAAAGACACACCAGAATCTCACCACAGTGATCACATGACTATTTCTTACTCATGAACTGACTGTTAATAAACTTTATCCAACCATTTGGTAAGAATTTGAGAGTCAAATTCAAGTGAATATTGGCCTTTACAGAATTTCATAGAGATAGAATTAGGCAATTCTTAAGTTTCAGTCAAATGAGCTTGTGATTACACAAGTGAGGAACTGGTGTAAATGCATATTGAGGTAAAATTATATATGTAATATCAAGATTGTGTGGTAGAAGGAAAATTCCAGAACTTTCATCTATTAAAATTAAAATACTTAGAAATAGCATAATTATCATCTTCTATTTGCTACTACCACATCATTTAATATGCTGTATTTTGAATTTCAAAACTTAAAAAGCTAAACTGAAGCTACTTCATCATTAAAACCATAACTGAATTTGTCTAAGTGAAAGTTTTCGGATTTAATCCATACAGAACCATCTACATGTATGAGAAATGTTCTTCTGTGAAGAATAACTTATTTGGAAGCATAAGGGGAAAAATAATTCCCAATAAATTTAATACATCTTGGAAAAGCTCTTTCAAAGGCTTCCTAATTGAACTTGCTTAGGCTCACAAGTTTTATTTTTTGTAATAACATGCTAACATTTGAAAGCCAATAGGAACAAGGTGTCTCTGTACATTTTACTTCTTCAGAATTTGTACCAAACACCTATTGAAAAGAGGGTTTGTTTCTGGTTTAGAAGTAGGGTGCTTTTTAAATAGTAATCTTACAAAAGAAAACCAAAGCACAACTTGGTTTCTTGTTCCACCACTTTCAGAAAGCCTGCAGAGCCAACATAGAAAAAGGTTCTAAGTATTAGAGAAGGTGTTTTTAATCCCATTAATGAGGCAGCAGTAATTGCCTTTAGGGTTCTCTTCAAATCAGCAATCTGCTACCACGCTTGCTGCTCTGCTGGGAAGCTGTGAAGTGAACCCTTCCTTCTCCCAGGGCCTTAATTATTGCTTCCTCCAGTGGCCACAACAATCCATTCTGATTTTCACTGGAGAGCATTGCAGAGTTGGATCCTCTCTACAGACAGTGCCATGTGGAAGTGAAATGCCAACACCAAATTCAGCAAGTTCTTTGAGCCTTCAATGGGCACTTTAAAATGTGCAAGACAATAAGCACTTCTACCCACAAAATCTTAGCCAGTCACCTGTAAATTCAGTGACATTTTTACATAACCCGAACTAAACAATCAAGAACTATTCAGGAAACACACCTATAATCAGAGCCTGTAAGTCCATGCTAGAAGCATAAATTCCCTGATGTCTTCTAAGTTCTGGCTCCACAAGCCCAGAATTAGTAAGACAGGAGGTCAATTTTGGCTGAGTCAGCACTTGCTGCAGCTTGTTCTCACTCAAAACTAGGCCATCTACTTGCTCTGGATGAGAATGTTTTAAATAAGCCCATTCCTGTGAAACATCTCCTAGACACTTCTGTTCAGTCCTAAACATTTCTAAACAGTAAGAACTGCATAGCAAAACCTGTTTGAAAGTAAAGCAAATCAGTCCAACCCCCTGTCCTGACAATGCTGTGCACAGAGTTAACCAGATCTGAACTTTACTAGAACAGAGAGATCTTTGAAATCAATTTTGGCATTTGTCTCAGAAATAAGAATATTTGCAGAAGCAATAGTTTTGGAGCTACCACTGCAATGTATTAACTGGAGAAACTACTCTTACTATATTCAACTCTGAAACCCTACACAGTGACCTTTCCAGTAAAGAAATAGGACAGAAAGCATAAAACCATACTGAGTTAGCCAAGACTTGCAGAGAAAGGTATTCAGAAACTCCCAACTTTTGTCATCTCTAACAACTAAGTACCATGCAAGTTACTTGACCAGATTTAAAACCTGATATACTTCTGCAGTCCAGCCCTCTCAGGGAGTTCTCTCCTTCCTCATGCTAGGAATGTGACTTTACACAAAACTACATAGTTGAGTTATGCTCCCACATCGATGATCTTTTAAAAATAAACTTCTAACTGACTACTTGTAAACTCATTTTCAAAACTTTTCTGTTGATCTGTATGTATTCTTAATCCCTCAGATAAGTATAATTCTCAGATTATGACCATTTACATAATTATTAATAATTAGCAGGGCTATCTGTGTACTACTTGTTATCTAGGACTTTCTGTTGATTACATGGACTCTACAAAGCAGATCTCAAAAATAGAAGCTTCCATTTAATCTCCTCTGCATTACACAGAAATATTTGGCACTTGTTCATAATACATTAGCTTCTAAGTAACATAATAATAGAGCTAGCTGTCTGACTCAGGGCTATTTCTGAAGCTGCTAATTTGATTTTTTTCCAATAAACAGAAAACTTTCCCCATTATATATACCATTATGTGGCTTTTCTGCTTGCAATGAATTATCCCAGATTGCTACATAACTAGATAATCTGATAAGACAAATTTTGTTTGTTTCAAATAACCTTCATTCAAACCATCCACTACATACCATGATGAATGTAAAGTGAGGCTATAATGCTTTTTTTAATAAACATACTTTATACTTTTGACTGATTTATACAGCAGTAATATATCTTAGGTATCAAAGGAGGAGGCAAGTATGCTCAGGGGGCTGCACTGACACAAACCTACATCACAGACATGGCACAGCTGGGCAGCTGAATGCTCAGGGAAATGCTGGTGTGAGCTCATTGTTTGGGTGTAGCTGTTCTAGATTAACATTACTCTTATGGATATATTTTACTCAGTCTACACAGAGAATTCTTCCCCACAGCTAAGGCAAAAAAAAAGCCTGACTTCACAATCATCAATATTGATGCCCATAAAAAAAAATGCTGGTGCAGCATATAAATATTCTAATATCAATAATGTGCTTTAGTTCAATTCACACCTTTAAGATAATCCTAGAGCTGCACACATTCTGTCCCCTCCTGGACGTGCTCCTGAGCTCAATGGAACAGTTTCAAGGAGAGATGAGCAGAATTTTTTTCATTTTATTCTTAAAGAGCCAGACAAACAGAGCTGAGGGCTTTTAAAGGAGCAAAAGTGAGAGTTCTCTCGTTCAGTGAGTCTTGTCCATGGAAATTTATTTGGCAATTCAAAATTTCAAAAATAGGTTTTAGATTCATTATTAGTCACTGCAGACTCTTTCAGAACATGAAAAACTGAATTTAACATTGAATTCCCATGACTTTAGTTGTTTTTACTGTAAGAACTGAACTAGCAATCATACACAATTTAGTGAACGTGTTGCTGTACAACAGACTCGACCCTATCCTGCAGTTAAAAACTCTGAGATGAATGTGGCTTTTGCCAGTGAGAATGCAACTTTACCTCCCATCCCCACCCCCAAACTGCCAAAGATCAAATAACTCTAGAGTTAGTAGTTCATTAAATAACATAGATTGCATAAACAGAATGTTTGATTGGGTTCCAGTTTCTCACAGATGAAACTCTAGGGCTGCTTGCTGGAGATGAGCCAGACTGAGTGCAGTGATACATATTCTGCCTTTTAGGTATCCACTAATTAAAAATGTGCAGTTTCTCATTAAAGATTTATCTGATTTTAATAACCTCTAAACAGACTTCCTGATTTACATTCAACTGATATTAAGAATGCATTTCAATAATAACATCCAAAATAATTGAAGAATTTACTTCAACTGGCCCATCCAACACCTCAGATTTTGTTTATTCCAACCAAACTACTGACTTGTGAAAATACGAATGTGAACAATTCCTGATAGAGGTTTAGTGTTATTTTTGCCAACTCCCTAGGTACTTGAAAGAAGTTGATTCTGAAAGACAATAATTTTCTGTCCATTCACATCCACTTAATTTAATTTATGTCTCTTGGATTCACTATAATGATACTGTGATTGATCCAACAATCATCTCCTTGGATGTCAGACAATTCACTAGATAAAAACAGCAGTCCCTCTGATTACCACCTCATTAGGCATAATCCAGATATTGGGAAAGGAGTCAAAAAGTGTTCCAGAGTTTGTGGAAGGAAACAGCAGAGATGATGGTGACAATGCTTGTGGCAGCAAAGGAACAATGGAGAAAGTAAGACTTGAGGAACGATTTTCCTATGGTAAACATTTTCCAGTAAAAACCTTCCCTTGTTAATATTGCTGGCAGAGTCCAATTCTTGAAGACAATGGGTTAAAAATGCATAAACCTATGACAATTCATATTTGTGCAACAGTTATGGAGCTGTCAGCTGTCCACGCTGCTCCTTTTGTGAATGAGGACTTCAGCAATTAGGTTTAGAATTCTTAGTATCCAAAAATTTCAAGGTAATAGTATTTAAATAAACACATTTCTCAGTTCCATCTTTCATACCTGCTTTCATGAAAGCAAGTAATGACTGCTCCAAATACCATAATAAAAGATTTCATATGATCTCATATAAGTCATTCTGATTGCTGTCTTCTGAAATAGTACTGTCACCTCTTTGCCACCAAAGTTATTTTCAGAAAGACCAATCATCTGTAATTACAGCTGACAATGATGAGAGATGCATACATAGCTTCAGCTCTTTCCAAGCCACCCGCTCCTAATTTATAAGTACCCAGAGGACCCCCAAATTTGTAACAAACTGGGCACATTTTTCTTGTTGGGCATGAAGATTCAGTGGGGCAGTTCAGTGACAGGAGGGAAAGAAGATTGGATTACCCTACTTCCAATTCCCACATGTTTTTCCAGCATTTCTGACTTGGAACATAAAATAGTAATATAAACATTTAACCTAGCTTATGCTGCATAAGCCCTCATATTGACCCTAAAGACTCTCCAGTAAGTTTGTACAGAGTAGAACCTGGACTGCAACACACAAATACCACCCATAGGCTGCTCTTGAGTTTTCAAGCACACTCCCAGGGAGATGCACACATTTCTGTGAGGGCAAACACATGCACAGAATAATCAACCATCTGGAGAGGGGCAGTGTATGTTATGAAGGGAGTGGAAGAATAATAGATGGAAGTTTCTTGTTAGAGCAAGAAGAATGCATGCCCCAGGCTGCAATAAAGAACAAGATGTCCCAATTCTCATTGTCCTTAAGTAACCACTGCAGCCATCTCCACAGACAACATCTTCGTGGCATTAATGTCAGGCTATTATTCAGGCCCTCCTCCCCCAAGTGCACAGAATAAACCTTCTAGTTGCAGGTTTGGTCACCTATGCTTTCAAATATAGGTCACGTTAAAAAAAAAAGAAACTCTCAGAAACCAGTCTATTTGTGTTAAGGCCTCCAAGAAATGCTTAGTTGGCGTAATTCAATTTCTTCAGTGTTGTATCAACAAGAATTCTGCTAATAAAAGAAAAAGTAGCCTTCGTGGTATGAAAAAAAAAAACGCTTATAAATGATTCATTATTTTTCAAAAAGCATCTACATACAGAAAGATGAGGTCAAAAAATCTCTCGTATAAGTTTTTGGTTTTTTTAGGAGACAGGGTACCATTAATTCAGTAACTTGTGTAGAAATTTGGAAGCATTTTTTTTGTTGTAGGAAATGCTTTATGAAAAAGGTCCTTTCAGGCTGGGAAGGGAGTGCTGGATTATAAACCATGTTATGCAAGCCTGCAGCTCCAGAAGCCAAAACCCTGCCCCATCAATTGCATAACCAGCTCCAAGGGAGATCTGAGCCCTGCTTCTTTATGAAGGAGCCTCTATGGAAATTCAGCAAGTTACCAGCCTTCCCCAGGCCATAAACAAGGCATTTACTGTCACTTGGCATTTACTGGAGCCAATTGTGCACAATTTGATTCCCCCCCCACTTCTCATTTCACAGTGTAAACAAAGAAACAACTTACAAAAAAACTGACACTAGGCAGACTGTCTCCTGTTGACACCATTCTGATCTGGGACTCATATTGCCCCTTTGAAAGGCTGAACAAGCCTGTAGGCTGCTGGTACAATTCTGAAAGGAAGTGGGAGAGGCAAAAGCAAAACAAGATGCTCTGCAATGGAATGCACTAAAGAAAACCAAATATTTGAATTCCTCAAGTGTGGGACAAAACCTGCTGATCTCACCCTGAACAACTGAAACCACTACAAAAAACCATAAGGCTGGTAGTATACAAGACTAAAACATGTCATAGTTCCCTGCAGATCAAGAGACACCTTATACATTCAGTTGCCATGTTTTTTTCTGTACTATTCTGTTTTTTCTAGACTGTAGCCCTCAGTCCTGTTACAGGGCATGCCAAACTCTTGCCAGCTTTGTAGAGAAATATAGCTGAAAGAACAACACAACTTCCATTTCCCATGGACACCTGCTCTGTCCTGATCAGTATTAATATTTTTCTTCCTCATTTGTATTTGCAATATTAGCAGTGCATTCCTAAAGCCTTCTGCACACTTCTTGTTCTCATCTTTACTGATTTAACATGCAGGATGCTGCACTGTTGCTTTTCCTTACAGTAAACGACACAAGGAGAAAAGAAAGATCCAAAAGCCTATGTGAGTTTTGAGAGCCCACTGAGCAAGTTTGGTTAAGGGATTACATTTTCCATAGCCAAAACCACACAAAGGACTCTTATGAACATTGTTGTTTCTGAGCACTTCCCCCTCTTCCTTATTTCTTCTTCCTTTGTCCTTTCAGTATCATTCAGCTTGGAAAGGATGACTGGGGGTTTCACTCAGACCCCAGATTGGGGTTAGTCTTAAGAAATACAGTTTTGCCAATTGTTTTCCTGCAAAGCATTCTGAAACACCTGAAAAAGTATAGCAAAAATCATACCCATCTCTGAAGAAAGCAGCTGCAGTCATCCAAAAGAAAAACTTACTCATCATTCTCACACCATTATGTATCACACTTGACTTGAAAAAACTTAGACATCATGAAAAAAAATCTGGCCCAATACTCCTAAGTCTCTAAGCAATTAAGTGTAAAAAGAAAGCAACATTGCAGTTTGTAATAGAGAGCCCAGTAATCAAAGACCTGTGCGCTGACAGGAAGCACTCGAAAAAAGGCCTTTTGAGTTTTTGGTTTCTAGGATTCCGTGGATATGATTCCTAATATTAAAACTGATGAAGTTCACAGTCAGCACAAATCCCCCTCTCTCCCTTGAATCAGATTGCATAACACAAGTGGTTGAGCAACCTACCCTAGATATCTTTAAGATTTAGTCCATTATCCTGCTCATGGCTCAACGTGGACTTCATTATAAACAACCAGATAAGCAAATGCAAAGATAAAAGCTATGAAATACATTAAAAGGAGCAACATTACACGTGATATACAAGGCACAAGCTGGCTACAAGAACTGTGACCTCTGAACATCTACAATGCAAACCAGCTCTGAATAGGTAACTTTTCCCCCTTCACAATTAATTGTCCTATGAAATTAATAATCATTAATCAGAGCCTGATGATCTTACCTTGGGCAGAGAATTCCCTTTACTTAGCTACTTTATTAAGCTGACTACTCTCATTTCTTCCAAATCTCTTAAAAATCCATCTGCTTTGCTTTGAGATGCTAAAATTCCCCTGAAAGACCATTTTGGCCATACATGTTCCCGTGGTGTTCTATAAGTCTCTTTAAACACTGGCAAAATTAAGTAATGCATGATGGAGCTTAGAAAACGAAGGCCTTTTCAGGCATCACCTTCGCCCTCACATTGTTTTCTAATTAGTTACTATGTTTGAACCTCTGCCAAACAACACACCCTTAGCTAAGCAGCCGTTAAAACAGTAAATTAGGCAAGTTGTGCAATCCCTTTTAACTCTCTCAAGCCAAATAAATATTGCCCTGCCATTATGGAGACACTTGGAGTAATCAAACTAAAATGTGCTCATAATATATAACCTGAACCGTTTTCAATTAATGAAAGACTTCTGGCAGAAGGGTAGTGTTCCAAAAGCACTTGTTTTCCCTTGAAATCAATGGGAAGGAGCCAATTAGGCAGTTCTGAAAATTCCATTAGGTGTATCTGAATATTCACTTACCAGAAATATATTTATAGCCAGAATTTTAAATGAACTGTAGTGGTCTGGATAAGCCGCATATTTACAATCCATTGTGGTAGCTAATGCTGTGGATTATACTTTTAAGAGAAAGAAATGCATCTTCTGAAGCAAAGGATATCCAAATGTACTGTTTGTATGATTTTAAAGAAGTTAATAGAGATCATGTCATAGTGTAATATATAAATTACTCACTTTTTAAATAAAAAGCATTGTATTTCCAGAACGCAAAAAGACATTAGGGCAGATAAATACAGATAAAGAACAGTCAGGCTACATCAAGCTGCTGTAGCAGCTTGATGTATAAGCAACTTGATCTATAAGCATTCTGTGGACCTTATTTTTAATCTGCAATATAATTTTCAGCCTAATGATCTCCACGAGCTCAGTTACATAGGCTGAGTTTACTTTCCATTCAGACACTTTCAGTGAAACAAAAGAAGTTTCAGCTGTATCTACTTACAGACAGGATTTGCCTAATGGTTATAGTCCGAGTCAACTTCCCAAGATTTAGTTATTTATTATTAAACATATATTATTAGGTGATTGCAAATATAGTTTTATAAAGCTTAAGTATGTTTGTAATGAGCTCTGCCTATTTTGTTGCAAACACCATCAGTCTGCACAAAGCCCTGACAAATGGTCAGTTATTGCTCCAATTATAAAGAGCAGACCACGACAAATAAGTCTGTGCAATTTATAGGGGAAAATATCAGCAGGTAAAGCAACTGTATTTTACCCTGCATATACCTGAGCATTTTATTTGTTATCATATACAAATACAGAAGACACACATATATAAAACATTCTATTTGGAATAGGGACAATACTAAAAGGACTAAATGCAGGCTGAAAATACATTTTTAAACATAACTACCAACAGCAGCAGGTTACCAGATGATCCATTCTTGGATCATGTCATTTATACTTGTACAGGCAATCTAAGCAGTTGTGCAAAATATTTACTGTCGACAACTTTGTAAGATGTCAAGTCACATTAAGGATGTTAAATCATGGTTTCATGGTCATGTTGAATATTCATATCACTGATTGTATCACAATATATCTAGGAAGGAAGAAGGAAGGACACAAAAACATATGGTTAAGATGGAAGCCATCCTGAAAAGCAGCAATTCCCAGGAAGACCTGAGGGTCATTGTAACTAACACAATTCAGCTCTTTGTGTAGCCTTTGTAGTAAAAAGAGTCTGCAATACCCATATTAATAATTTTCTTACTTCAGTAGTTCTTTACAATGCATTTTTGCATATTTGTAAAGAAGAATATCAAGTGGAAACATAACACTTGACATTTGGGAAGACAACTTGTCTTCAAGTATAAAAATATTCTGGAGATTATGCACAGAAACCCCAACAGGTTTCTGACACAGAAAGCTGTGCCTGACACAGGCACAGGATGTTAACAAACCTCTGTTTTGCCAAAGAAAATTGTGGTAAGTGGCAGTCACTAAGCATGGGTATTTACACATTAAAAAAAAAAACAAAACCAAAACCAAACAAAAATTTGTTAGTTCTGCTGATAAACAGAAATGGATGCAAGAAATTGTCCATATTTCCTACCAATGAGGTTCCACTGTTTTTGATAAACATTTTTGTCAGTGTGGGTGGCAGAAGAATCTCTTACCTAGTCATTTACTCATCATTAGATGGGTCTTAATAGCATGCTCTCTCCTAATTCTCCATCTGCAGCATTTAATCTCCCAGGATGCAAAAAGCTGAACCCTAGGACAATCATCCAAATTATCAGGTGAACTACAACTGCTTGTCACCTCCATGTCAGGCTATACAATCTACTGGCTGCTTGGCTTTAAACTCCATGAAAGTGCAATATAACTACATCTACTAACTACATAGCAGCATGCAGACTAATTATGAACACAGCAGAATGTTAGTGACTTCTGGAGAACCAGACACAGCAATTCCTTGAATAGCAAACATTAAGTATTTAAAAAGATATTACTTATTTACAATTAATTACGTGTAATGAAGGAGCCAGAGTTAAAAAAAACAAGCCAGAAATTTGCTTGGTGTTCGATAAGAATAATTAAGTTGTTTCATCAAGGCATCATTTTGCTCCAGGATGTTTGTCAAATGGCAGTACTTATACACACAATAGCAATATATACCCTAAACCAACTTACAACATATGGATCCCATGAATATAAATATTACATCCTTTTCTTCCCCATATTCATTAAGAATGTTACAGGATGCCCATGACTTTGCCAAGAAAATCTCCTGCATTTAGTGGTAAAGAATACACATATTGAATAAGGCCAAATAAATAGAATACAAGTTTCTCTATCAGGTTCAAACAGAATTCACCAAGAAGTTGTGAAGTTAGTTATTAGCAGTCTTTTTTTCTTTCATTTGCAGTTCCAAATCTGCAAAATTCAAGCCCTCTCAGGATTTCAGTGGTTTCCTTTATATTTCTTAACACAATCTACATAACAAGGCTGATGTGACAAAGATGGCTGTGTGAAATTTAATATTTTGCATGATTAAATGCATGGCATACCATTTCCAAATGTGAAGAACTATAGCTATAACAGGTTAGGATTTGTTGACATCACCAGCAAAATAAGGATATTTCCAAGATATATTTGCCTTAAATTCTCTTTGTTTCAACCAACAGTAGCACATTCAGGCACAATTTTTTAACAAAGCAACTCATTATATTATTAAACTTCCAGACCAGACTTTCAGCAGATGGAGTTAATTAACAAATGTAGAGCACTTAGACAGGCAAAGAATGTCTAAAAAGTTAAAAGCAAAATGTTAATAGATGGAACATTAAACAATTCCATACTATTTGCTAACTATGTTATTGTTAAGCAGGTCTTGTCTTCCCCAGTTTTACCTTGATGACTAAACAAACATATAACCTGTGAAATTTATACTCACTGTGCTAAAAACCCCCAGTGACTTCCTGCTGGAAACCTTTTCATGGGCTATTTCCTGTTGATTTGTTCTGCTTAGGTATCTAGCTCATTTTCATTGGCAGGATTTTCTGTTGCCAAAACTGGAATGTTGAGGCTTTTACACTGGCATGCAGGTTTTCTGTGTGTGTGATCTCCCTGTTTTACATGTCCTGGCCCTTCTGAAAATGCCAAATCAAACTGAAATGCTGCAAAGGAAGATTATTTCCTTTCCACAAAATATATATCTGTTGTGTCTGCAACTGTGTCTACCAAGTAATGTATGTACAGAAAAACAACAGGCAAAGATGACCCTACTAAAAACCACTGTGGTTTAATTGCACATAAAACACATCATACTTGTCAACCTAAGTTTTGTTCCACTAACAAACTCCTAAAAGAGCTTCAGAAAACATTTCCAAAATCACATCCAAACATGCAGTTCCTTAGACTAAAATCATAATGAGAAAGCTCTTCTGTACTTTCAACCTTATTATAAGCTTAGCTTAAGAAATTTCAACTTGAACTTGAATTGCAGCTTGGTTGGCGTGTCTAAACTGGGGGAAACCAATTTTAGGGGAAAATCAAGAGGCTTGAGGGAAAGTCTCCCATGCAGAGGGACTTCAGACAGACTTGTGGCTTTAGTCAGCAGAAACTTATGAAATTCAACAAGGACAAGAGCAATTTGGGGTGGAACAACCCTGTGAAGAACACAAACTGAGGACTGTCTGGCTGTGAGCAGCTGTGCTGAGAAGGAGCTGGGAATCCTGGATACCAGCAAGCCAAACGTGAGCCCACAGTGCACTCCAGCAGCCAGGATGGCCACCAGCATCCCGAGCTGTACTAACAGGAGCAGGCCCATAGATCCAAGGGGGTGATTGTTCTCCCTGTCTTTCACACTCACCGAGCCAGAGGAAAGAGAACTGATAGAGCTGGAAAAGGAAAGCCTTTGTGGGGACTGGACAGCAGCTCCCCAGTGCCTACAAGGAGGTTATCAAGCAGACAGAGCAGGCCTCTCACAGTAACGTAGGGTGGAAGGATCAGGGATAAAAGACAAGTTGAATCAAGAGAAGGTTGAATCGATTCAAGGGAAAAAAGAAATCTTTTGATCTTGGGGACAGCCAAGCAGTGGAGTAAGTTGCATGGTCTCAGCTCCTGGAGGTTTTCAAGACCCAATAGGATAAAGCCCTGAGCAGCCTGGTCTTGTAGTTGACTCTGCTTTCAGTAAGTGGCTGGACTAGGTCATCTCCTGAGGTTCTTAAATCAAATTAATCGAGGATCACATTGCTTTGTTAAGCAAAATTGGGCCCTATCTTGCACTAGTTATTAACCAAATGCAGCTGCAGGGACAACAAAAGACAGTTAAGATCTTTCATCACACATGCTTAGACTTCACAAAAGCATTCACTACAGAGAATGTAAGGAACACAAGTACTGAGAGAGCCAAAGTAAAGGAAAAAACACAATAATACTAAAAGAAAAAGAGGAATAAGCATACTAGACACTGGCTTTACTACTTTGAAAAGAGGAGTTGTATGGACATGATACCGTGATATTAATGGAAACAAGAATTTTCATAACAAAATTCTCATATCTATAGATAAGGAGTTCCATTTCTATCCCCCTCCTCAAAAAGATATTCTGGAAAATTATCTTGGAGTCCAACACACAAGCTTGTAGCCTTGGTTTTGCTTCAATAACAGTAAGATTTTTGCAGTTACTGTGTTTATGGGAAATCTTGAATCCTATTTTGCATATATACAGCTGTAAAGTCTCCCAACACAGAAGGATCTGTAAAGCCACAATGTGTTTTATTCACTTAGATACACAAATATTCAAGGACTCTACATAGGTATTTGAAGTTAAGCAGATCTAAGTTACTGCAGGTGGAAAAAAAAAGCTGAGTAATTTTTTTGTGCTTAGAACTTGACAGGCATTGAACAACAATGGATCTCTAGATGGTTTCCTTGATTCTACAAATGAAATTCTATTCTTTATTTTCTAATTCAAAACCTTATATTTGACACTAAGTAGGCAAACAGTGGGCCAAATAGAACTAACAGCAAACATCATCAGCCTCTTCAATAATACATTTAGTGGAAAGAGTCCTAGAGATAATTTTTCCCAAACTTTAAAAAAAGCAAACAAGCACATAGTCCTATTAGGTCAGCTGAATAACGTCTGGGACTGGAAAGACAATCTGTGGTACTCAAGTAAAAATTTAGAGTATTTCATAGACATTGTTAATGAAATTCACAAGGCTATAAGCTTCCCAAATAGAAATTTCACTGGCATATGGATTATTTCCAAAGACTGTCTTTGTGCCAGGTTTTTTTTTTTTTTTAATTTCTGAGCTATTTGTTGACAGGAAACAGTTCCAGTAAATAGATTACAATGGGAGCTGAGCATCCTTGCTCAGATAATGAAATCTTACCCGACTCCCCAGGTATATGTGCAGTCTTGCCCAGGGAACACTCCAGTTTACCCCACAGATAAACCAGCTGGAAGGTTCTGGAGCACTACAATGATGCCTTCTTCCAGACCATATGCTCCTTGCAAGACCATATGCCCTTTATGACAGCCCCAGATTAACCCAGTTTGTGTGAACTCAAACCCCACACATGGCACCTTTGGAGGCAATAGGAATAACTAATAGAATCCCCTTCTCCCCCTCTCAAAAAAGTCCCCCAAGAAAACAAAAAGACCTCCCTCCTGAAAAAAACCCTCCAAAACGTACCTCCCACCAAAAGCAAGACACCTCCACCCAAAAGAGAACACCAAGAAAAATATTTTGTTTTCTTTTTTTAAAGTATTAGATTTTCATTTCAAAGAGAAATGAAGAGATTTATCTTTTTTTTTGGTCCATTTGAAGCAGAGTCAAATCCACATTTTCTAGAAGGATTTGCTTTATTAAACTAGTTAAATTAATTAAAACATAAACCCCCAAATTAGGGCACTTACAAATTGAAACCCAAACTATAGATGTTATGATGCCTCTAGAATTTAGGACATGTCTGCAAGTCTTCTCTTCTTCAAATCTACAACCAATTTTGTTTCACGAATGAAATAAGTGGTATGTTCAATATTCCATTTGCAAGTGCATTCGTTGGGTCTTGCAACTTAATTAAATGCCTCACTAACTTCACACATCCAAGCATTTCTGCATGGCTGCTTCATATTAAACAATTCACAAGAAACAGAAAATATCACGAAACGCTTCTGTAATCAGATATGGCATTGTACTATAAATTACTCTTGTGTTATAGAAACTGTGCTAATAAATACAGAGGCAGCTGGTAGAGAAGCCTTTATGGTTAAATGGACCATCATCTCTTTATCACTGGTTAAGCAGAGGGGAATTCCTAAGGAGACAAACACTTGTAAGAAGCTTACCTCCCAACTGCCAGGCTGGGCAGATTAACAGCATTGTCAGTCACACCAAGTCACCAGGACTGCTCCTTCACTTTTATGCAAACACTCTGTTGCTTGCTAGTTTTGTATTTCAAATTCACAACAGCTTATTCTAGTGGAAGGGGTCCCTGCCCATAGCAGGGGGCTTGGAACTAGATGATCTTTAAGGTCCCTTCCAATCCATAGCATTCTGTGATATATTAAAAAAAAAATTAAAAAATAACAGCCACTTTTGTACCAAAGTCCCAAGTAAACAATTTTATGCTTACTTTTGTAAGTAAGCAGGAGTTGCAGGAGTTATGGTCTATGAGCTATGGGCCTGGAAAGCACCAGTAAAACAAAAGCTCCAGAGGGAGAGGGAGATAGGGAGCTTGTCAAGAAGCTCTTTCAGGCCAAAAAGGCTCTGATTTCATATTAATGTAAGGTTGAAGCACCAATACATTTAATGTGCCAAAGACATTCACAATGGCTCTGTGGCATACTTCATACTGGAAATGCTCTTTATCATTCTGTGCCAGGTTTAGACAAAACCAGACACTTGGATGCACACTGAAGTTTCTGTGAAATCATTTCAACGTCGGGCTCTGCAACAAGACACTGAACTCGCTGCCTTTACTAGAGCAAGTGACAACTACTAGTCCTGATGTCTCAGGACTCAAGACTTTCTTATGGGCTCATTTGTTAAAGCACCAAACATGTGACGAACCTTCTAAACACAATCTCTGCCTGCACCAACAATTGTAATGAACCCAGTGCAGCATTACCCACATACCTCAACATTCAGGCTGCTTCTTCCTGAGCAGCTGCTGCAGGACAACCTGCCTCACGTTTGAGCCTCCAGCTTTGAGTCTCTACCCTTAGACCCCTTCCATCTTCATGAAAGAAAGTTTAATCATGATCAGAACTGGAACTGCATCCAGTAAGCTTAGCAAGTCCACAGTTTTATTACTGAGAAACCAGTCCTGTTTTTCCCCTCTCTGAGAGCACAAACTGTAGCCACATTTGGGGCAGTTTACATGGAAATGCTGCACAGCCACATGGCTGCAGTTGTGCATTCCTGTGGCATCTGACATACTGCTCCAGATGGTGCTAATGGCATGAGACCTAAAACACATTTACCTCCCACTGTAAATCTACATCTGATTTGCTTTCCTGAGGTAGTCACATTTTGGTGATACTGTATGAAGACAAAATATGGGCTTTTCAAAACTGTAAGTGCTAAAGCCACATTCTCTAAATTACCTAGAGAACTGTGGTCTTTCAGAAGTATTTATGTACCTATGCACTTCTGAAAATGCCATAGAGCTCCTTCCTGTATCTTTAGACCCCTAAGTGCCCTGTAAAGCTCCAAGAGCCTTCTGGAACAAATCCTGCCCTGTTAATGAAAAAAGAAAAACAAACCAGAAAAAAGGAGTACTGCTCATATATCTTCGCATTGCCTATAAGATTGTTCCAGATTTAAAACCAAACCTCATGACTGATGAATAGCATCCCTACTGAAAAGCAGAAAAGACTAAGAAAATTGAGCTCAGATAGTTTTATTTCCTCAAATGCACATGATATTTCTTCTAAAAATTATTAAACAGGTTTACTCTATTAAGTGTCAAATTAACAGAAAGAGAACATGTATAGCACATTACCATCACTTAGAAAATGTCTATATATTAATAGGCAACAACTATATGTATAAATAATCATGTGATGCAAATATTATATTTACCTTTTTTTTTTTCTGGCAAAATTTTGGAAATATTGTGAAGGTAATAGCTCCAACAGTACAAATGGTACTTTCTCTACAAGGTTTTTTTTTCCTATCATTTTCTTTATTACCATCTCAAACTACAGGCTTTCCAAATTGCCTAAGCAGACCTCTTTGGCAAAACCCTTGACCCTTCTGCACTTTAAATTTCTTTACCCATCAGTGTAAGTAAACAGTATGTACTTCTTCATAATAATTCTCTAGAGTTTGCAGGTGAAGAATCCTCTGTATATCTCAAGAACTATTTTTAGTCTGAAAGTATTTTGTTCTGCAGCACCTTTGAAGGGATTTCTACCTACAAAAAGCTTTTGTAAATAGTTTAGCAGTAACTCATCCTGACAATTCATAGCACCACATTTTGATAAGCAAACAGTTTGCGGATTCCTTGATGATAGTCTGCTTCAGTCTTTGGGAAAAACATGCACAAGCAGAAGTTCAGTCAAGTAAATGCACTAATTTTATATCAGGGTTGATACACTGTATGTAGCTTGGAGAGAAATATTACATCTAACTAGCTCAAATGGCATAGAGGCACCTGAGGATACCAATGAGAATCACAGCAAGATTTTTAGGAGCTATTTTTACTTTTAAATTAATTCTACTCTGAATCAGAGTTGTCATGGGAAATGAACACTACGTAATGGAATAACGGGTCTAACCTGCTAGCTTATTTATAAATACAGCATAAATAGCTACAATTTTTTTTTCACTAAAACATTTTGGTATACCTCACTATTTAACATGCAGCAAGATGACTATGGCCAACATGAAAATGATCTTGCATAGGCATACAGAAATGTCATTTACGAGCTGTCCTTACAAATTAAGAGTTGGTCATATGTTTTTCAAGCTCAGAATTCTGACTCTGCATTACTGGTTTAATTTCTTCCCCACTCCCCAGTCACTCACCTGTGCACTAGAATCAAACCCAAAACATCATAGGCTTACCCCTAAAGCAAGAACTTCCATAGATTACTAAAACCAGAAGAAAGGAGTACTGCTCCTAATTGATTAAAACCAACAATCAAAACTACAAGATAACTAGAAAATTAGAGGGGAAAGCCACCCCCTCCTCAAACCTTATAAAAAACCCCCAGGCATTAAACTCTATGTATGCCTGCATTACCCTCCTTGTTCTTCAAATTTTCCATTCAGAATGCAGTCTCTTCATAACGTGGTCTATTTTTTACTCTGAATATGCAGATCAGAATTCAGGTGGGTCTGTCAGGTGTTTCCATCATATCAGTTACCAACCAATTCTGTTCACCTGTGAGCTAAATTACCTTGTCTACCAACCAATTCTGTTCACCTGTGAGCTAAATTACCTTGTCAGTGCAGAGCCTTGCTTTAGGAGTCAAGCGGCAGTGGGGTATCACAGATATCTTCAATGCAATGCTTGCAGAAAGCTTCAGGAAACAACCTGGTTGAAAGGGAACACAGAGAAGGTTGCAGCCCATCACAGGGTATGCCCTGTTTTCTCTCACAGGTCTGTTAAGAGATGGTGAAATCCCCCCGGCTCTTTTTACCATCAGCAGGAATGTCTTGGAAGAAGCTTTACCTTTTGGCAAGTGGATGGATTGCAAATGCTGCCCTGAGGAGCTGCATAGTGATAGGTCCTGGCAGAGACCTTCACATGCTCTAAAGCCAATTTGTGCATCATGTAAGAACAACACAGTATATATATATATATATGTATGTATGTATACGCGTATATATACACATCTATATATATATGTCTTTTTTCTTCTGCGATGCAACAGAAAATGTGACCCTATTTCCAAGACTGTTCAGTACCATCAAGTGTCAAATCAATTAGTAGAACAGACAATTCTCAGAAAGGCCATTAACTCTGATCAAATATTAGAAAGTGTAAAATTGTAAGCCTGTTGACTTGTACAGTAAGATATGATTCAACACCAGCCCTTTCCACAGCCTGTACAGAGTGCTGACTCTGCTCTTCTCCTCCCACCCATGGGCTTATGGACAGACACAATTTAAGGCAGACTCCCATTGCATCCTTTTTACACTGCACCATTCACCATTAGTGCACTGTGAGACAAACAAAAGACAAGCAAGAGCCTATTTGTGACGAAAGAAATGAAGGGTTATAACAATTTTACAGGAACCTTACAAACTTATTTAAGCTGCTTTATTTATTTGTATATAATTAAATATCATATTAAAAGAAATCATAACCTCCCCTCCCAAATAGCTCCTCAAGCAGCAATTACACTCACCTCCTACCAGAAACATTTGAATAATGCCCCTGAAAGGCCCTGAGACTAAACCCACCAGATGGGATAGATGAGATATCCTGGGCTTTTGTGTGAATTATTTCAATCCATCATCATTTGGAAGACTCCTAGCTGCTGTAATACTGGAAAGCTTAATTTGATTTCCATTTACAAAGTAGGGCTTTGATGGATGCTATAAAACAAAGGATAACAATCTAGCTACTATATCTGTATCTTCTCTGCATTTTTGTTGACAGCAGAGAACTGAGGGCTCAGACTCACGACCTACAACAGTTTAAACCAATATGCCAGCTGTGACAACTGGGAAACCAACCCACAGAATCCTGCAGGAGCAAGGGCAGCAGAAGTGAATCTCCTGCAAACAACATGGCTACATTTTAGGCCACTACAACACACACCACTTGTGAATCAGAGCCCTCAATAATTAGTCAAAATTAACATACTGAATGGTTTTAAATAAAAATAATCATGTGCACACACAGAATCGATAGAGACCCTGCAAATTAATTTCAAGATCATGTTTGTGTTGTCTTAAACCGTTTCATTTCTAGTGCTATCTCCTTATTCATTTACTCCAGAAGTCTGTTTCTGGCTCAGATCTGGAAGGGAAAGAAGTCTGAACATCGTGAAGCTGTGTGTTGATGTTACTTGTTTCACAAGTTACATTAAGCCCAGGAAATTTCTCTTTAGATTAGGTGCTAACAGCTGATAGACACACATGCCAAGAGAATAAAAATTTGTTTAAAAGTTAAAATTCTATTTTCCTAATGAAAAGAATCCTTGGGTAGCTACAGTGCAAGAGAAGTGCAACAGAAAACATTAATTTGTTCCCAGTGAATGTCAAATATTACTATTTTAATGCCCCTTCACTTTAGAATGTCAAGAATGTCCTTATCCATACTCTTGGTGTCCTGCCAGTAGAAGATCTGGCAAAGGACTTTGATGTGCCTCTTTTAATTCTAGGCCCTCTGCTGTAAAGATCTCCCACACAAAGTATTTATAAACCACAATGCATCTTCTCCTCCTTGCAAGAAAATATTGCCAGACCTTCATGCTCTGCCTTTTCGATATTCCCAATTTCCTTCTGTCTTTGCAAAACACACAGCTGAGCTGGGTACGGTGGATTCAGGGAGCAGTAAAGCTCCTCACATACTGGAGTCACACACACTGGTTTCAGTATCACTCAGTCCTATGTGCTCCCAAGTCCTTGTCCCAGTGAAAGCGCTGGTCCCTTCCTGCCTCTGCTTTTGGATTCTGCTTTACCCCTAACCAAGCTTTAGGCAGCCGGTTCTGCTCTCATGCTGTTATGTGAGTCTCTGTGATGTCTCCTCTGATTTCTAATGTAATGCCTCTGAATTTATCTTATTTATTTTTTTAAAATACAGTTTCTCTTGTGCTGACATCATAACTTTTGAAAACCAGAATTATTCAAACAGCAGACTTCTGGCTGCAATTTTGAATTCAAAGAACTCATATAAAAAGTAAATATATTGCTATTAATTTCATTCGCATATCAAACCTGAACTATTAGTAAACAAAAGAACAGTACCTGAGCCAGAAAGCAAATGAAACCTATCACACAGCTGTGGGGATATCAGTAAAACACCAAAGAGACAAAATAAGACCTACAAGCGAACTTCTGCGCTAAGACAGGGTCACTGTGCACGCACTGATGTGTTCAGACACCACCCGCAGCTTTCTCCATCGCCGCGGAAGCCGAGCGGTGTTGGAAGGCAGGAGCGAACCCGTGGCTCCCTCTACTGTCACACGAATGTCAGCGCTGGTATTGCTTTCCAGAGACATTTAAAAACTCTTCAGTGTCCATCAAAACAATTACAAAACATTAAAGAACGGAAACACTCAGTTTGGGCTCACCTTTAACAGTCTTTGTAAGAAGGGCGTGTGCCTGTGTTTCCATATAAAGCACATGCAAGGCAGCATTTTAATTTTTTACCAATAGCCTCTTAGTAATATTTTGCTCAGCAAAGTTTTATCTTAAAATTAACAATACTAAGATTGCTAACAATACTTTGCACACTGCATGCTCATTCAACAGCCCGGGAAAAATTATACATTGCTTTGGATTTGAATCACAATTATTCCTACATTTACTGACAAATTATAAGAAAATAAAAGTTAAGTGGTATATTTCAGCAGAATTCTGATGCCTTGGGACTGTAGTTTCTGGGTGTTTTTATTAAAAATATATAATATTTTGGTTCTCTTATGTACACTCTAAGTATAATTTCTGAAACACTTAAAAATACTCAAATAGAGACTGAAAAGGAGACCAAATGCATTCAAAACCAGTATCTTCTTAAAAAATGCTTCATTTGAACATGCCATTTAAAATTATCTAATGCAATCTGACAGAATTTAGCTATCTATAAGGGAGACAGCAAGACTGGGTTTGTCATACACAGCTGCAGAGTTTCAGGAGTACAATGGAACCACATTCTAAACGTGAATGCATGCACACACAGGTGAAAAATGTACAAATCTAAAATCCACCTGTTTTTCTTTACAATTCATCAACTATCTATCCCATCTACTTGAGGACTGCCATATTTCCCCTTCATGCAGACTTAAATACCAACATATATGTACAAAATTGAGCACACACAGTAGGTGTCAGGGGCACTAAGAATACTTTGAACACAGTGAATTGCACAGTTTTAAGGCACTTGGCTTTCAATTCTGTGATAAAAATGAGAAAATGAACACATCAGAGACACACCTACTTATATAACCAGACTCCAAACACCAGAATACCCTGTGACAGCTTTACTTCTCAAGGCAGATTAAGCTTGAATCTGCAAAGTCATCATTATTCAAAACTGTATTTATGAAAAATAAGAGGTCCTGTACATGAATTATAGCAGAGCTAAAGGCTTCCCAATAAAACAGAGCCATCCGGGACATAAATCAGGCCCAGATCTAAAAATAGCATTGGGTGCAGCTACATAAAATTCTAGCAAGAAAGGCATTCATATCAAATAGAGCCTGCAAGCTTGCAAAACAGAAGGAAACCCTGCCAGTATTAGAAAGACACTGTATGAGTCACTGTTTGTCATGGAACTTTCACAGGCACTTTCTCTGCTGTTGCAAAAGGCAGTTCAGAAATGCTCTTCCAAAACACAAGCTCCCCTAATATGGCACTGAAACAGAAAGGAAAAACAGCAGCACTGGCACTGACTCCTGGGGCTCGTTGGAGCTTCACTTGTTTACAACTGGAATTAAATGATTTGCATGACATTCTCTTAAAACTTAAGAGGAAAAGCTCCTTTCAGCAGAAAACTGTTGTATTTGTCACAGAAATCTTTACTCAGCCTCACACCAGGAATCAGAACAAAGTCTCAGGACTTTACCCCTTTAAAGGGAGGGAGAGGGAAATGCCACATCACTCACACAGAAGGGAAGGTTCCTGTTATTTTCCACTCAAAACACTGCTTCTAGTTGTGTTGTTTCAGCAACCAAAGGTTGAATAGCACAAAGCAAATGCTTCAGAAACAGACTCTACACAAAGAAATGGAGAAAGAAGAAAAAAATACTGATCTCTTCACTCTCATGACCAGTGACAGGACCCGAGGGAACAGCCTGAAGCTGAATCAGGGGAGGTTTAGGTTGGGTATCACGAAAAGGTTTCTCACCCAGAGGGTGGTTGGGTACTGGAACAGGCTCCCCAGGGAAGGGGTCACAGCACCAGCCTGAGTTCAAGAAGCATTTGGACAACACTCCCAGGCACAGGGTGGGATCCTGTGAAGGGCCAGGAGTTGGGCTCAACGATCTGGATAGGTCCCTTCCAACTCAGCAAATTCTATGAAATACAGATTATAATATATGTGTATCTCCCCGCCAACACCTAAAAATTGAACACATATGCAACCAGGATGTACAAAAGCAGAAGAAGGCAAGTTCTTCAAGGAGCCTGTTCAGACATGCACACAGGCAGTGCAAGGTGAAACTTGGTGATTGCATAACAGTAGGTAAGAACTACTTGGCAAACATGTGCTGGTCAGAATGGCTCTGCCCACCTGAATAATGAACTCCCCATTCATTTATACAGAATGAAAAATAATTAAGATGTGTCTGTTTGGACGTGGAAACCTTTCTTCATCCTCACCTCTATTTTTGAGATGGGGTAATAACTCTTCCTAAAACTTTTCTTTTTTTTGTTGCTGCAATTCTCTTTCAGGTTGCTTCTGTTAAGGGAAGACCAAGACTTCAGCTTCTGTTTCTGACTTCACAAGACATGTGAAAGACCACTAATACTTTAGGGTGAGGCTCAGTACAGAAGTTTAACATGGGCTCTTGTAGCCCACATTTTCTTTATGGTCCAATTTGATTTTACTAATGTGAACACTCAGCATCCAAAATTGGTTAAAGGGAAGGTGTAACAGATTTCAGTCTGTACAAAGACACAGACACACAGTAATCTTCGCTTTGCTCTGCTCTTGAAAGTGGTCCTGTTGGTCAGCTTTCATAAACTGTGTTCCTTTTTTTTCCACATTACTTTTGGGATAGATCCCAGAAGAGATTTAAAGGGGTGGAGCTGACTGCTAACTGCAGCGTATGAACTCTGCATAAACATGTCACTTCTATATAAACAGCATCACTTTCTGTTAACATCACAACATTCAGGCTTAAAATAGGCAGGGCAAAGACAAATGGGTATCAGTGTAACTTTTAAAGATACTAAAAGTACTCTGAAAGGGTACTGATGGTCAAGAGAATTTCCAACTCAACAGCCAATGTAGATATCACAGATCTTTTAGAGCGTCCAAAATATCTTCTACTGATGAGAGCTCTGAATTTATATTTTTTCTTTTAACTACTCCAACATAGTATTTCTCAGCTTGAATGAGCAGGCAAATGGATCTTCTTGGATTTCACTCTGCAGGCACTAAGATTTACCCACACATACAAAGCTTCTTAGCTGCCCAAAATTTCAATTGGCTGTTTAGTATCCCTAAGTCATTCACGTAATGCAGAGTTTTGCCCATAACACCCTTACTGATTCTCCTGCTTGGCATTCAATCTCCCCTTACAGCATCCCGAGCACTTCCAAAGCTGGGAGCAGCATTCCCGGGCATCCTCACAGTCCCACTGATGCCACCTGGTGGCAGCGCTGGGGCAGCGCGCCGAGCCCGCTGCTCCCACACGCAGGGCTCTCTAAACTGACAGGATTGTTTCCTTCTGCGAAAAGGGTTTAATAAAAAGTACTAAAAGTCCATTTAAAAGTAAGTACTGCTACTGCTTTAATAAGCAATTCAAGTGAAAGAGAAGATTTGGGTTTTTTTCATAGAAAATATTACTACAAATCTGTAGTAGCAGCAGTTTTTAATTTACTAAACCCTGGAGTCTATTAGCAACAGAACTTACACAAAAATATCTTTGTTTATACAAATAAAATTACGTTTTGAATATTCACAAGGTAACATAACAGAGCAACGTTTTTCTTCACATTGATATTCGTTAGTCAGATTAGTGGTGATATAAAAGCTTTGTACAACATTCAGTCAAGCACCATGGCTGACAGTGCATTAAGATCTCTCATGAATGGATGAGCTGACAGTATCTGATCAATCTTCTGTCTTTGATCATAATCAGGAAAGATTTTTATCAGGGCTTCTCTGAGCTGTACTGTTTCTGAGGCAGATCTCTGTGGTGGATGAGTCTCTCTGTTTTCTTCCAGCGGCAGCCATGGTGATGAATGGCCATCTCTGCCTTCTGGCTGTTGACTGCTACTGGATGGTTTGGGGATGAGGAAAGGTGTCTCAGAAGAATATTGTCCACTGCTCTGAAAAGTCTTTTGTGCTGACCAAGAATCTCTGTGGAACAAAATAAAAATTTTTATTAAATTAAGCTAAAGGAGATGGTGGCTGTAGCTGCTTCTGTACAAGAGAGAAATGTGTCTAACTTACACTTCACTGCTGCTCAGCTAGATCCTGACTGGAATCAAATGACAAGCATTCTTTCAAAGTGAAACAAAACAGCAGGTTTAGCAGTTTTCAAGTTGAATCTGGCACCTCAGTACGCTGTGAGTACTTTATTTGACAGAATACAGCAAGAGTCAAAGCTTGTTTTATGAAGGTATGGCTAAAAAGATACACTGAACACACATACACTGATTCAGAACATTTGAAAATACTGACAGACCAGAGAGATTTCCAGATGCTCCACAAGATTATTCCTCACTTATTTTTGCTCTTGACTGTGAGCTGTGCTCACATTTAGATCAAGGCCTTGTTTCCCTTGTATAAATAATATCCTTGATGGGGCAATGAAGTATTTTTAGCCACATCAGGATTTGAATACTCTTCCTTAATTGATGAGATTTCATTTCAGACTTTGAAAAGTTATTGCTACTCTACAAACTGCCAGCACTACAAAATTTAAGGCCCAGTCTGCTTCAGATGCCACCAGATAACACAGAAATATGAACTGGAACTCATGCCACAGTCCAGTTTCCTACCACCAAGGGAAAGAGTATGTAAATTATAGAGCTCTATTTTAAAAGCATTTGGGTATGACACTTCCCATTACTCACGTGGAAAGGCTCTCTAATTGCTCAAGATTCTTCTAGTTTCTGATCTTATTCCTGGTACCATTTATGCTTTCTGCATCATTTAACTCATGTATCAAAGTCTCAGGGAAGGAACAAAATGAACTCTTAACACTGGCAGCTTTTCTGTCTTGTCTGTCCCCCCGCTCCCTGTGCCAAACAACCCCAACAGAAACCAAATAAACCCCAAAGCCAGTTCCAGTTCCAAGTTTACAAATAAGAAACCAAGCTCTTAACAGGCCTTCTCAAAGGAGCCTCTCTCCATTCCTACAGGGATCACACTCACCTCTCAGAACACATTTCAAGTTCATTTTTCTTCAGACACAGGCAGGTAAAACAGTGTTCCAAATAACATCTCATAAGGGTTTTGGGATGAAGCTTAAATATTTTCTTTGCATTTCCTACTGGAGTTCTAGAACTGAACTTGCTTTTTTAATGTCAGCATGCTTATTTTCATATCAACTTGTGACCTATTGGTGTATGTATGTTTCACTTTCCTCAAATGTTTCTAATAGATGAGATTCTTCCTCATTCCATGTATTAATGTATTAAGTACAGCTTAAGAATTGGCCTTTTCTATTGCCAAGTTTTAATTACCTCACTTGTTTTTAAAAGCTCTCTCAATACTCCTCAGAATTATTAGCATTTATAATTCGTAATCTGGTGAGAGAAGAGCAGATTATTTTCTTGTGCAAAAGAGCAAACTAATCTTCAAGTCTTGGTAGTTGATGCAAAGCAATTTCATACTTGGAATATACGCACAGTTAAAAAGTACATTAACCTTAAAGGAACGATATATGTTCAATAATATTTATAATCATTATTCAAATACAAATGCATTTAAAAACAATGCCTCAGAAGTTGTTTTGACAGCAGTACTGTACCCTCAGCCACCAGGTGAAATACCTCTCCAATGGCAAAAAAGAGTGCAGAGTGTTTATAGCCCCTCCTGTCCCACTCTGAGTAAGTGACCCCACCAAGGTGTTTGAGATAACATCAGTGTCAGTAGCAGGATGTCTGACTACCACATACCCAAATCACTGGCACCTCAGTGTGCTGTTAACACACCTTTGCATGAAAGCCACAACAATCAAATCTCAAAGGAAGTTCTTGTCTTACTTATCTTAGTTCTGAGAGACATCTTCATTAGACAGAAATGTCACCACCAGATTCTGAACAGGAAAAATATGTTTTTTGTTAAGTTACTAAATATTATACAGTGCTCCTGCTTAATTTTACTGTGCTTTTACAGTGTTTGAGTCAACCAGGTAAACAGTTTATTTCAAATGTGAAATCATAACTGTCTCAAACAAAAGTGAAAACAGTGCTTATACCTAAAACAGCCTTCACTTCGAAGGAAGTCATCTAATCTGGGTCCATTTCTTCCCAGAGGATCATCAGGAACCATAAATATGTCACCAGCAAAAGTGTACTGGAGCAACCTGCAAGACAGTTCTTTCAGTATTAGTAAATAACAAGGGAGTACACCCTTGTCCTTCACCTTTGTAGGACGGGACAAACTGCCTTAGAGTAGGTGCTATACACCAAGAACCACTGAAGTTTAATTAGTAAAAACCCACTTGAGATACAACCAGCATTCACTGTCAAAATAATCCAATGGGAGCGGACAACACTTCCCACTACACTGCAGAACACAGAGCTTCTCTTTCTTTTTTTCGGACAGAAACAGTTTTATGACTGTAAATTTTTGTAGCAAGACCAGGGTAGAATTTTCTAGACCATTAGAGATGATTTTCTGGTTGTAACTCCCCTTCCTTGTAAGGATCTTCAGTCATGTAGCTAAAATGCCTATGTTAGCAGAAAGCCACAAAACTAGCAAACATAGCATTAGCTGTTTACAGTTAAGACATGAAGCTATTTTTTCTGGAATCATTTCGGGATGGGGGAAATTGGGAAAAAAAAAAACCCAACAGTTAAACTAAAATTTGTCTGCAGGGAGAGAATTTGGTGCAGTGGAATTTCCCCAGAAGTAAAACTAAGAGCAGATGTTAACACAAGCTCTTAAAAAAACCACAGACTCGAGATGACGTGCCAAGTATTCTTGCTACAGTTCTGTAGAACAGAACATGACTTGGGTAGAACTCACTCAAGAAATAGTGTAAATACCTACATGATTAGCAATATGAACTCCCTGTTCTCCCAGCTATACTGGGAGAACCCAGGGCAATTTGTAATTACTTATTTCATTAGACCTAGTCACTGTAGCAGATGTACCCTCAGAAGATGTCAGTGGGAAATTTCAGTAACAGATTATTATACCTTAACAGTAAAGTGATCTGATTCAACTGTAAAGGGAAGAAACCAAAACCCACCCAAACCCAACTAACTGGCAAAAAAAAAAGGAAACTAGTTGCACAGAAGAACCTGATTCCACAAGCTGAGGCAGAGATATTTGATAGCTAAGTGAACTCAACCCAAGGGACACTCAACATTTGCAGGGAAATGCCTACATGGACATGCTGCTCATTTTGTTTAGCTGCCGATCTGTGGTACTTGAGTAAGAAGTGATTGATTCTAAAACCTCAGAAGTGATACTGGGTGTGCATCAGCTACTGTGTCTTCTTGAAAAAAAAGTAACTTTTAAACAAGAAAGGCTGTTAAAGTGGACTGCAAAGCATGTGCTCTAACAGGATCCAACACTGAGGTTCAGAAGTGCTACAGCTGTGCTGTTACACCAAACTCCTATTTATGTGAGCAATTAACAGACATACATCAGAAAATATGAATAACAGGAACATTAGACCACCCAGCACGTGATTATAAGGCCATGAATCAACATAGTGAAACACAGATAGTACTTTCTCCGGATCTAACAGAATTCTTTGCTAGATTAATTAAAAATAACAAACAAACAAGAAGGCCGAATGCCTACAACTGAAAGGATAGACAGCCTTTTAGGACTTGATAAAAATTCAGTGATTACCTTTTTTGAATAATTTCTCTCCAGGCAAATGATTCTGTCACAAATTCTCTGAAGTTATCATTAGTCACAATAACACCCCCAGTTTTATCAGCGAGATGTAATAAAAACCTGTAAAAATCATTTCAAAGACCATTAAGATTGCCTTGCTGAAAATGATCCAACGATCTAGAAAACCAAACATCTCATCATCCAAAAGCAATCTGTTTGCATGAAAACAAGCACTTTGATTACCAGGAAATGACTCTGTTTTGACCCACCTTAACCAATGTTTAGAATAGCATTTAGTGCAGCAGAGTCTTTATGGGAGGTTTTCTTCCCGTAAAACAAACCACACAAGCAAACCCCCCCAAGCCCCAAGATCTAAATATCTGAAGAGGTAAATAGCTTGCTTTATGGAACAGTACAGTGGTTGTTACACATTCCAGCACAAACTCATTGCCATATCCTTTTTTCCTCAGCATTAATATCTATGTTCTGCAAGACAGTG
Organism: Lophotriccus pileatus; assembly: GCA_035583135.1. Classification (NCBI taxonomy): domain Eukaryota; kingdom Metazoa; phylum Chordata; class Aves; order Passeriformes; family Tyrannidae; genus Lophotriccus; species Lophotriccus pileatus. The sequence goes on from JAWWES010000021.1 coordinate 7,380,008, forward strand.
TTGTGCATGTTACTTGTTTGTTCTGTCAACACTCGTTAACAATATTGTTGTTAAGTAAATTCTGGCAAAATGTAACTACTGATTTATTAAAAAAAAAACCCCAAACATATTTGCTTTCATTTTAACAAGACTTTTGCCATTTGAAACTATTTTAGCAACGAGGTAATAGATGGTGTCCTTTCAAGGAAAGCATACACTTGTAACAGAAGTTATCACAACACTTATTTCCACAGTAATCTCAACTGTAAATACTGCACCCATAGCATTTTATATGAAAGGCTGGGTGCATATAAAACATTAGTCTGTAAACAACTCCAACCTGGCTGCATGGAAATTTTTTTTTTTGCTACAAGGTTAATAGTTAAGAAATCAAACTTGCCATGTTTTAGCAAGGAAAATAAATTAAGTACACTCTATATACTTCTGCATATCGAAGTTTTGAAACCAGGTACTGGATTGTGCAATCTATCAAAAATAAACATGCTCATGACACAAGAGCTTGACAATTTTGTAGTCAGAAAAATAAAGTAGGAATGGTTATTAGTAGGAAAAAGAAACCAAAATCCAGCAAACTGCAGTGATCTGCAGAACACGATTTCAAAGCTGCAAGCTGTGCATCCATGGAGAATTTGAAAAACTGGATATGGAAAAAAGGAAACCCAGGTAACTGAAGCAGCATGTGCTTTTAACTGTGTCTCAAGACTGGGAAAATCTGGCAAAAGGAAGCACCAGGAAACTCCCACAACACAAACTCTTAAAGCTCTGCTGTTTTGTTCACTGAAAGATGATCCCCACATTTTGAAGCTGCTCTTTGGTGCTCAAATTAACTTGGAAATTTAATGTTACAAATACACTGCTCCAAGCATATAGCAATGTCTTTAATGCTACCGTGGCATCAAGAAAAAAATGGAGCTGAATTGTACTGATCAGTCACTGATTTATGCCCTCAACATAAAAGATGATTTAGGGATAGACTGAGGATCAGGAAAGCATTAAAAAGCATTACTGGAAGATCAATTTCCTCCTCAGTACAAGTGATGACATTTGAAATGGACTTTTTTTTTTTAAATTGCCATTGAAATTTGCCATTTTCCATGACTTTCTGAATAGACAGGAGTGTTTCTTACAACAGCAAAATAGTGTTACAGGTGTAGAGCTCAGTCTTAAGTTGGATGCATAGTTCTGCCTACAGAGGTTGCAGAACTAGCTAACAGAACCACTCATGAAGTATTAAGTATTATATTTTACAGCCATTAGTCAGATGTTTAAAAAGACTTTAAAACAGTGTATGTTCTGTACCTGTCATCATGAGAGGCAATTCTTGCTCCTAAAACCATCCTTGCAGGGGTTAAAGACAATATTCCAACATCCTGGAGCTGCGTTAAGAAATCCTGCTCTGTTAAAACATGATTTGACAATTAGTCTCACATATAATTAGCAGAGAAGATGGGCTATTTTTATACCAAATTATCTATAGAAATGACATTGATAACGGAAGAACTGCTAATATTATAAAATTGGAGAGAAAGAGGTCAAAACTAGAAATTAAAGAGCAAACAAAGAACAAAGCAAAAAGGCCTCCACTTAATGGCACCCCAGTTTGCCTAAACAGCATTTCAGTGTCTCACACTGCATGTGGAAACCCAGTCACACAAGCGGAGCAGCCAGACTGCTCATGCTTAACATTTTATGAAGTACTCTTTCCCCATTCATTCTTCACAGAAGTATCCCAAGAAATAGTTACAATCTGTTTTAATTAAGAAACATTAGGAAGTTTCCCTCACCTGTAATGAAAGGGTCACGTTTTGTTCTCCACTGTGGAACAAACACAGTTATATTTCTGTGGCCACGTTTCCAAAAGTAGTCAACAGCTATTGCAATTCCTCGACAGGAAAAGAATTTCCTTAGACCATGACTGGGGGTGAAAGAGAGAGAAGGGAGATTAAATTCACAGAGGTTTTATTACTATAAATACAAAGTGACTTTCCAGAAAAATCAGCAACTGCCTAATATGAGGAATACTAAGATTTGAGTTGATGACCTTGCAAAATCCCTCCCAACTGGAATTCTCACTGATCCTTTATGCCTATTTAATACATGACACAAAGGTGTCCTTTACCAATGAACTGTCTAATCAGACTCTGGGAACTGAGTTTCTATGGAATAATGGGAAAAGAATCTTAAAACAAAGCACAGAAGATAGAATCAAAAATACCTTTAGAGTAAATTCCTACCAAACACTATTAGCACTGGACATAAAGGCTAAATCCAGTTTTCATTCAGAAACTTTTCCCTGCACGTTTTCATAGATTAAAGGCCACACTTAGACAAAACAAAGAAATGCTTTGCTAGAAAAGACACACTGATTGAGCACTGAGGGCACGAGCAGACAAAGCATTTCTTGCAAAATAGTGCCCAGTCTGTGTTTTGAGTTAGATGTTAAGTCACTGCCAAGTTTTTGGAACAATAAGTGAGCGAGTGGTATGAGCACTTGAAACCACTCTCCCACTTAACATGCAATTGCATCTTATAAACCCCATAGTAAGCCCTGTTGGTTTTGAACGGAATCTTACCTTTAAACCCTAGTTTATCCTACCAAGACATCTTCCCAACAGAATGGTCTTTAAAAGATTTCCATGGAAATATTTTACAGTGAAACTCAGTCTTTAGTAGCATTCATTTATCCTTTTCCAAGTTTGTAAATTCCTTTTAAAATAAATATATCAAAATTTAAATCTACTAAGGTTTGCTGTCCTTTTCTTGGACATGCAATGTTTTCCCTTCGGTTTTGTCACTAAAATACTGTGACAAATCAGTAGTTTGGCAGCTCAAAGAAACTCCAAAGGTATTGGCAAAAGCAGAGTTTAATGTGAATTTGTCAAAATACAACTTTAGGGAATTTTGTGGTAAGGTTCACTCTTGTGAACTTGCGAAAAGGAAGTTCATTACTTACTACACAGATTAAAGCATACAAAGGAAGGTCAAATTAGGAGCAATTTGGGATGATTCACACCCAAGCTGGGAAGGCAAAAGCAGGTGGATGCAAAGATAAGGGTGCAAAAGGCTTGAGCAGTACTTAATCATTGAGTACTTGAACATTTACAAAGCGATTCCACAGGGTTCACTATAGTCATAGCAGTAACCTAACCAGAGATTTGAGATGGTACATTCATACCTTAGTCAATTCACATGCACACAGGTAAAACAATGTGTACCCCTATTTCTCTGTCTGGAAAGGTACCTATGAAAAATTCACCTCAAGTTCAGTGAACTGCTCACATCAAATCCCTTCGCATTTTCCAACAGGCAAGGGTTGCACCTCAAGAAGTGTGCAGATGTATGTGGAAGCCTCACTTTCAGTGACAGCCCTCTGAGTATCACAGACTTGAGGATTTGTGATCTCCAACTCACAGGGAGAGCTCAGAGGGCCTCACTCAGGATGGCTTTTATAGGGCCACAAGATGATTGACTTTGATCATCAGTGAGTTTGCATCCTGGCCACAACCCAACTCGATAACTACTGGGCTTTCCTCATGAAATGCAGTAACAAGTCAGGTAAATGGTCTACCAAGACTTCCACGGATAATTGCTTATCCTTTGTTTCCCACCTTGACTGGGCAGCTGATGCTTCTGATTGTTCCCACCTTTACCATGCAGAAGCTCCTGGTAGGATCAGGGAGTGCCTCATGGCCCAACTGATAAGGTCAGGAGACACTTCACTGCTCAGCCAGTTTGGTCAAGGCTTATCAAGAGCTTTTGGGACTGCAGAACAGACCCAAGGAGGAGGGGGAGCAGGGCAGGGGATGCACCACCCCAAATACATATAATTTACAAACTGTTCTAGCAAGATACAATTCCATCCAGTTATTCTTTCATTCTGAGTTTATTCCACATTTTAATAAAATTTACTATTACTCAACTATCTGGATATTTCAGTCTGCTTCCAAAGACCTGTTTTCACGTACAAAGAGGTAATTTTTAGCAGCTAGGGTAAACTCTGGGCTTCCTCTCATTCCACAAGCACACTGAAAGTACAGCTAACAACACAGCAATACCCTGCACAAGTCAAAAGAAAAAATTCTACAGCTTCTTGCAGTTTTCCAGACTTAGGAAATAAGCACTGGTTCAGAAACTCATATAGCCTTAGTCTAAGCATGGGGGTAACACATTAATACCCATGGCCATTAAAAACCCAACCCAAATCAAAACCCCACAGTACTCAGGGGTCAAAAGAACCCCAAACCATGTATAGGCATGGAAGCAACTGTCTGTAATCTCATGGTACTGAGAAGTAAAAAAGAAAAAAAAATTCAAAGCAAACAATTCTTTACTTTTTAAGATGGAAGAAAATAATGAAGCTCTGTTCATCCAGAAGGAAGCTGTAGAATACCTACATAATAAAATGAACAGGCCCCCATGCATTGATTATTTAGTAGGATATTTAAATATCTCATTGGTTCTGCTCTTTTGAGGCAGCTCTGTCCTTTATGTTTCATAAGCAGTTTTTACTTGATTGAGCACGAGGTGTTATATAACCTCTTTTTGGGGACTGTATGTCAACAGCACCCAGGTACTCTGCCCTACTCTAACATGAGGTGTGTGCACCCCAGCTGGTATGCAAGGCAATCCACTTGATGGATGAAGGAAACATCAGAACTCCAGTAATACACATACATAGTTGGTAAATATACATATCTTGGGATGCACACTAAAAGATTTCTTTATTCATGGGGTGCTCAATCAAAAAAAGTTAGGACACCACTGCCTACAGTTGTGTCACAGTAAGTTTTTTATTCATCTTTTAAGCCATTGGTTTCAGATGTATTTAGTTGTTGAAAAAAACAGACACAAAACCCCATGAAATGATCATGAAATACACAGATGAAAAGAAATCTTCGTATTAAAAAAAAAAAAAGAGGATGTGGTACATTTGTTATGTCCCACATGACCCCCACAATTTGCATCTTCCACTAATACATATTTTTAAAAGCTCAAGGTAGTTTATGACTCAGTTGCAACTTTTGCATCATCATTTTCTAAATAACAGAGACGAGGTAATGTTTACATTTAAAACTATTCACGGTAGCAAAACACTGTACTTGAATTAAAGCAGTGTCAAGAGTTGTGGGTTAACATTAGCCATTCCCTTTAAATTTAGCAAGATTATAAAATGATAGAAACCCTTAATTCTCCAGCGACTGACCAGAGAAGCTTTATTGCTGCCAGTCATTAGGGACTATCTCTGGGCTCTGAACATGGTGAAATCAAGTCAGCACTTTCCTCAATGCAGACTGACTCAATTTTTCATTATGCAGCTTTACCCAAACTCACCAGTGCAGCCATCATTAGTAGTTGAAAAACCCTGCAGCATACAGAACTGTTGCTCACCAAAAACATAGCCAGCAAAAACTTGACACGTGCCACTGCAACCTTAGCCCCCATTTCATTTGCAAGTTCACTGAACTGGTAGTAAAGAGACAACTGAAAATAACGATACTCACGAAATTGCAACATTGCTTCCATCAATAATTATGTGCTTTAAATACGGTTTCCCAGGCTCATTTTTCAGCTCCAGTCTGTATGGCTTCTTCAGAGAGTCCAAAAACCTCTGAACTCCAGTAACTGAAGGATCAGGATGACTTCTGTGCGGTCCCACTGCCTCTCTATCAGGATTTGAAGGATGTATTTGTGAAGACAAGTGGTCTGGGACTGAATTTTCACAACTGGAGGTTTGGGAAAGGCGTTGGTAGACAGATCTTCCTTGAGCAGAGCTGCAGTGTCCCAGTCTGTCTTCAGAAACAGGATGACTGTTCTGTACAGTTGAGGGCCCTGTGGATTTTTGGTGAACTGCAGTTTTACCCCTAGTTGAGCCACGCTGCACATCTGAGCTCCCTCTGGCTACAAAGTCAATGTCTTTTAGTGCTCTGGCTTGTAAAGTGCTGAAAGTTACACTGCCATCAGTTTCTATATGGTTTGACCTTGAACTGTGACTCTTACCAGGGCAGTAAATGTCTCTGTCTTTATAGCAAATAGCTGAATTTTTGCTGGAAGGGGAAGCAGGTTTGCATACCACTGTACGCATTTTATCTTCTGCCTCAACTTGCACATCTGGTACATCTCTTACTTTGTGATACTCATTTTTTGTCTCCTTTGAAATATGACTGGTTTTAAGTGGGCTTTTCCTAGAAATAGATTTGTTTTCTAGCTTTTGTGAATTCTTTGCATTATTTTCTAAAGGAGAATTGACAGTTCTAGGCTTTTGAGATGATTGTTCACATTCTTTTCGAAATTTCAAATTTTCCTTTTCAATTTCTTCCAGCAATATTAATGGTTCCACAGATTGCCCTAGGATACCAATAACTTTTTCTACAATATTTTGTGAATACCCCATTGTTCTGAAAAAGTTCACAAGAATCTTATATTCCATTTCCTCACTGATATCATCACCTTCTTTAAGGCAGTAAGGAGGATCATCTGATTCACTACAGCTATCCAAAAGCAGATCAATAACTGCATCACTGTCTGGACGATTATGGTGTGAAGAAGATTTCACTTGCTGATCATTTTCTAAAGAGAACTGCTTTTTAGAGAGCCTTTCTTCCTCATCAGAAGATCTTCTTTTACATGACTGCCTTTCTTTAAATGCCACTGCCTCTGACAGAGACTCATTTATGGGAACAAAACTTGTTTCAGGAGCATCAGAAAACACAGTGTCCATTTGCTTTGTAAGCTCAGTTACAGGTGTGCCAGCATTGTTTCTTGCTTCCTCACCACCCACCCTTCCATCTCTGTTTGTAGCAACTACTTTGGAAGCACTGTTCTGTGCAAGCCCTTCTGGGCTTTCAGAGCCTGTAAGGTCTATGATATCGTCCTCCACTTCACAGAAGTCAGTTTGGGTGAGAGCCAGGAGTTCTCTTTTTAGTGCACTAGGCAAAATCAGTAAATCCATTGTATACTTATCTGCATGTGCTTCCACAAATTGCCTGAATTGCTTTTTAATTTCAGGTTCCTTGTCATTTAGTAAGCTTTCGTTATTCTCAAAAAGCTTCACAAACTGCTGAACGTGACTCTGAGCCATAACAACAGCTTCTGCACCCCCCTTAATAACGAGCAATCCCATTTCCAGCACTGTTACATCAGCACAGGTATCCTGAATAAGACTGTTGAGAAACAGGCTCTGAGCACCAACAAAGATGCAGTGCATATCCTTTGGGTAATATTCCTTTTCTTCTAGTTCAGGTTCACACAGTCCCTTGATATATTCCTAAAAGGAGAAAGAGAGGAGAGAGTGAATAGTTGTGAAAAGCCAATATATTCAGTCAGTTTTTATTAGGTCAGTAGTGGACAAGCACATTAGAAAATAAAGCAAATTTAACATAAAAAATGTGAGAAAGTAAATACTGCCAGTAAACTGGGTAACAGAAATAAAGCACAGTTATCTAAAATGATTTTTAAATAGAACTCATAGAAGCCTTTTATATCCTAGTGTTTATAAATAAATTTACTTGAAACTGATAGTAACAGGGTACTTAAGTTGTAGCTCTAGCAGTTTAAGACAACTCAAAAGAGACTTATTTTCCCACCCCCATTCTTTGGTCAAAGAGAACATACCCTTCATGAACAAACACCTGCCACTGCACAATTCTACCTAGTTCATGAACTTGAACTTCTGAAACTAGTTTCTAAAGAACACTTCCTAAGGCTTATCCCAACAGCAGCTATCCTATATTTTTGTTACTGATAAAGGACTGAGAACTCCAGGCTCCAGACAGTTCTGTGTTCCTGAAGTTCAGGTTTTTGCAAAGATAAAAAAAATTAAAAATTCCAGTGCTATTTCTGGCACCTAAAAGTTACTGCAGTTAAATTCACTACACTACCTTGTTTTAAATGTGTCAAGAGTTCAAAACTCTGTCAATAGAGCATATTATCATTTCAGGCAGCATTATTTTTCCCCAAACTGTCTCTTTCTCTGCTTAAAATTCTGTAATGCAGTGAAACCAGTTTCTAAACTGCAATGTAATCACAGACTCCCAAGTGCACCACACTTTAGTATCTATCTTTACTCTCAAAAATTAAACTTATTTTAAGTGGAACTCAAAGACAATACAAGGTAATGGATAACATAGCACCACTTCCTTGAGTTACATCATCACACAGGTACCAAGGCACAGGAACACAAACCGCTTCTGCAGCAAAGCCACGGGATTACTCGCCGTGCCTTAGTCATCAGGTGACTGCTTTTGCAGAGCAACAGGACAACAACGGTAAAAAGGATACTCAAAATCTGGCAACTTTTTTCTTACTAAGCAGCACTGAAGAACAAATACGTTGTGTGTGACTGATGAATTAAACCACAAATTGCTATCACCAAATCCTTTAAAGGGAGATAATATAGATGTGCAGTTGACTACTTCTAGCCAGTAGTTCCTCCAGAGAGTGTCTGAAAACTGCTCTACATGCAAGTGAAGTTTCTCATACCCTTTAAAGTATCTGAAGCAGGAAACATTTTGTGTGTTGTTAGAAAAAGCTGCAATTAGAAAACTGAAGCCTTGTGCTATTTATTTTAGGCTTTAATTTCCTGGAAAACAATGAAATTGTACTGCACATGCCTGCAGAAGAAGAACAGCTACCTGTAACAGTTTCTGGAGTTAGAGCCCATGCAAATTGGTTTAGCGTAGATGTCAGTCGAACAGTTCCATATTTACAGCATTTTCCTTACAAGTCTTGTGCATTGCACAGTTAAGGGATCAAGTTTTTAAAAACAGTCTGTGACTGCCAAGTCTGTGAATTAAGTCCCAAAATACATGCTCAGGAGGCCCATAACGTCTAACTCTAAACAAACAAACGGTCAAACACCCATATACCGAGATTTTGGGTTTGAGAGGTACCTTCAGCCCACCCAGCGCTCACACCGAGTTCTCATCACGTGACTCAAACAGCTCTACTTGCCAGGTTCGCTATGAGTAATACTCATTTCAGCATTAGTGCTCAGAAACTCCCCCCAAAGGTTCGTTGTACAAGACATTTCACACGTGTGAAGATACTTCACAGCAACCGGTGTCCCGCTCTGAGACACACAGACTGCGTTTAGTGTGAGGAGACAAAACTCTGAACTCTTTTAGTGTTCGGTCAAGGAGAGCCATCTGTTCCAGCGCACACCCTGGGAAAGCAGGCGGGCTCCGACCACTATTACACTAAGGAAATATCACCTGCACAACCCGTCAGCGAGAGCTTCGCTAACGAGCTACTAAATCCCACAGTATAGGTGAATTCTGTAAGGCAAAACATGGCAACGCCCAGGCAATTCCCGAGGGATTTCTTGACTTTGGGGCGGAGGAAGAAGGTGAGCGCTTTCCGACGAACACCGTTCCGTTCTCCCCGGTGTGACCCGTCCTCAGCGGCGGGCGGGAGCGCCTCACACCGATGGACTCTGCCCCTCCCAGCCGGATTGTTTCGCTTTATCCCCTACGCTTGTGTCAACACTGCCGGAGACTCCCTGGCACCGGGCACACCCCCACCTGCCAAGGCAGCGTTTCTTCCTGGGGCTCCCGGTTTCCCTCCCCCCCGCTTTTCTCCTCCGTCTCCCGGGCCTGGCCCGGCCCCGGTGTCTCCCCCCGCCCCGCCGGCCCGGCCCGTACCTTGGCGCTGCTCACGGCCTTCCCTCCGCCCGCCAGCTGCACCCAGATCCTGGCGGCGGCGGGCGGCGGCAGCGCGGGCTGCCAGTCCCCCTGCGCACCCAGCACCGCCAGCCGCACTTCGAACAAGTCCTCGATGCGGCCCTGGCTGCGCTCCAGGAGCCAGCTCTTCTCGGCGGGCACCGTGAACTCGTCCAGCCTGGGCGCGGGCGCGGGGCCGCGCGGAGCCCGGCGCGCCGCCATCAGCGTGGGGCCGCTCGCGATGCCATCGCGCCGGTAAAAACAACGACTCCGGTAAAAACAACGACTCCGGGAACAACAACACCGGGAATCACCGCTCCCTCCGCTCCGGGCCGCGCGTCATCACCCCGCGCCGGGAACCGCCCCCGCGAGCACCGCCCCCGCCGGCGCCGCCATCTTTAGCACGGGCCGTGGGGACATGGCCCCGCCCCTCAGCGGGATCGCCCCGCCCACAGCCCGGCACGGCCCCGCCCACGGCCGCTCCAGACCCCGCCCCGGCCGCTCCTGGCCCCGCCCCCCCGCGTGCCGGGCTGTGGGCGGGGCCGCCCGGCCCTTCGCCTCAGAGTGCCAGGGTGGGCCGGGCCGGGAGGGGCCGCAGCGCTCACCGCGCACCGCCTCCCTGCCCGAGGGGCGTCATCCCGGTGCACGGGCACTGCACGGGAAAGAAGCTCTTCTTCGCGTTCGGGAGGAACTCGCTGTGCATCAGTTCCTGTCCCATCGACTACAGCCTGGCTCCGTCTTCTTGGCATTCCCCGTGTAGACGTTTATACGCACTGATGAGGTCCCCTCTCAGTCGCCTCTTATCGAGGCTGAACAGTCTCACCTCCCTCAGCCTTTTCTCGTCAGAGAGATGCTCGAGTCGCCTAAACATTTCCGTAGTCCTTCACCGGACGCGCTCCAGGAGCTCCATGTCTGGTGCTGACGAGCCCAGAGCTGGACACAGCGCTCCCGGTGCCGCCTCCCGGCTGTTCTCTCCCGGCTCCCCCCACCCCTATCTCCCGTGCCCCGGCCGGGTCCCCTCAGCGATATCGGCCGGCACAGCCCTCACGGAGCCGCTCAGGAACCTCCCCGCGTCACTCTGCGCGACCTCGCTTTGAACACGCTGCGAGCCCAGTCCTGGGATCGTCTTCTTGGATTCCATTTAAAAATAAGTGCAAGTTTAATGCCTTCCTGGTGGCAGGGGACAGCAGTGTAGCCCCCATCCCCACATCGTTACTTCTGATAGCTCAGAAAACAAGGAGGACACATTTTGACTTAAAAAAAAAAAAAAAAAAAGTCACAACCCCCTCCCCCCCGAACTCTTAAAATGAGACGTGAAGGATAACAGTTCTTAAAAAGTACCTCTGGGACTGCCGTAGACTTTTGAGTGCCTGGAGTTGACAATACAGACCAACTGTTGTACAAAGGAGCAAATGTCTCAGCTGCTTTCATCTCCTCTCAGACACAGATAAATATCTTCCTAGCTCCCCCCAGACTACTGGATTCCCACTTCTTTTGTCCACCTCTTCAGCATCCCTGTGTAGTAGCTGTTGGTTAAATACAGCCTCTGAAGGGAGGACAAATATTTTACTGATTATTTAAATGTATATGTTTTGTTTTCGTCTACTTGCATGTTATAACAGCAAAGGATTAATACAAACATACAAAATATCATTTTTATAAAGGCACTGTGAACAGCCTGCATTTAAACATACGCGCAGTCATTCTACACAGCACAGGGTTTTGGCAGGGAGTGTCATATTCCAGAAAGATTCTTCCCTGAAGTTACTTTTAATTTTGTTTTGTTTGTTTTTTTTTTGCTTAGTGATTTACATTGTGCTTTCCCATCAAATTATCCTACAAGGTTCACATAATTAGAATGTAATCTAACATTCAGCGAGGCAATTCCTGAGGTGATTGGTGCCATCCACTGTTGGAATGTAGCCACTGCAGCCAGTGTTGCTTTTAGTTAAAACAAACGAAAGCCCTTCTGAAGTGGAAGAGAAAATGCTATTAAAAAGGTTTACCAACGATTACAAACATAGGACATTTACTAAAACAAGTTGGAACTTTCTCCCTTCATTGTTGGGACTCAGACTAGAAAAAAATATTTACATGATAGCAGGATTTTTACTTTCTACTTTTTTTTTTTAGTGATCATTGGAAACTGCAGCCTGAATTTGATCTTTCTCATACTTAGGAGACATTGCAAGAAATGCAAGCCTCTTGTCACAAGGTCGAATGGTACAAAGCCCAGATATGAGCTAGGTTGAGAACAGTGGAAATGCTCTGACATTTTCCAATAGGCTGCTTACAAAGTGGATTTGTCAGGGAAGAATGATTTTTTTTTTCCATCCTCTGGGATTTTCAAAGTAAAAAATCCAAAGTGATAGGCCTTATTTAGTTGGTGGGGAAATATCACTTTCCTGAATCTTTGGTTATACCTTTTAAGGTTGTTTTAGCGAAGGAAAAGTGCAATGTTTAGCTGGTAGCAATCAAAGGAATTGGATACACCCAATGCCTGCTCTTGCATTTCTGCTTGGCACACCAGTGGGATAAATTACAGATTGCCCTGAATGTGAGTGATTTGCTGCCAAGTTCACTATTTGTGTTACTGCTTGGGAAATACTGCAGTGGTAATGTGTAAATAGGGTTTTTTCTTCCATGTGTTACAACAGCTTGCTTCAGATGCCTTGTGCAACTTCTTGCTTTTTATTAAAATTTCTGCAATTGAAAATAGGTTCCCTAAATTGTTTTATGAAACTGGGCCTTCCTGGGTTGCTTGGGCTTGAGCTATATACTTGAAATAGGAGCTCTTTTGGTTGAAACAACATGGAAACCAAATTTGAAAATTGTCTTTCAGATCCATGTTGTGTAAATGAGCTGTGCAGTCTATGACAGTGCACATTACAGATGGTGCTCTGATCCTCATTATTAGTGTTATGGTCTTCAGTGGGGTTATTTGCATGCATAAACTTAAATATTTGTTCATTGTTTGCAGGATGGGGATCTAAAATGCTAGGGTATAAAATATGCATGAATATGAATAGCAGAAGCTTTAATTTATACTCATAGCACAAATAGTAGCATGTTTTTTTAAAAAGTGATACCTCAAATTCTATATATTTCAGAAAGAAATATATATAAATATCTATGACTAGAACTCTCAAATCTTGTATGTAATATACTCAGAAAACTTAAGACAGCCTCAAATTGTCATTAAGAAATTTTGGTATATGCTTTAACTACAATTGTTGTTGTTTATAGAACTACAGAAAAAAAGCAAAAAATGGTTTGAAATAAAATGATTCACTGCTTTATAAAGACCAACTTCTAGGTCTTATTCAAGTCCCCAGTTACGCAATGACAGACGTTTATATCTGCTCGAAGCCCTTTTGACACTTGTGGTTAAGAAGGTTTCCCTTTTGGAGAATTTATTGCGTTGGTGACATCCTAATGAACTCATAGATCATCAACTTTATTATCAAGAAAGTATTACTGTGGAAAGTAATCCAAGGTATGGATTCGGTAATTAGTAGCTTCTATTAATGAAACATTTTTCCCTTAATTTTAGAATTAATTACTGTTCTTAATTCCAAATTCCTTTCAAAAGGATCTGTTATGAATAACTGAATCTTTATAAAAGGCAGAACAGACAAAAGCATTGCAATTACACATGCATCAGTTGTTTGAGAGGGGGTATTATTTTTCTTTTCGAGTAATGGACTCCACATTTGGTTTTTGAGGCTTTTTGATTGTGTTTGCTCAAGTTTCTTAATTAGTTACAAAAAGCTGCAGGTGTATTGGCAAAGACTGTTATTTAGGCTGGGAAATGTTCCAGGAGACAGTTTTGTTTGTTTGTTTGTTTGTTTGTTTGTTTTTTAATGTAAATATTTAGCTGTATTATTACCAGTCATTTTAAAGGTTCCACACTGTGTGGCTGCTGTGTATTTAAACATTGCAGGTTCACCTGAATGACTGACAGAACAAATGATAACCTAAGAGTATAATCTCTATTGTGAGAGGGGATTGAGCACTGCTGAGTGACTTGCAGAACTGACAAGTGGTATTTGAAGGGGTGCCACCCCCACACAGCTCTCTGTGAGGAATACAGAGCTCAGCTTCAGCTGAAATGCTGGAAAAAGTGAGCCCTGCTCAGGTGCCACCCTGTCAGCTCCTTTAAAACCAGTGTACTTCATCAAAGTTTCTGCAACTGCAAAATTAAAGCAGTATTCTTGCTATTCCTATAACTGATATATAATAAAGCTGTTTCAAGTAATTTTTTAGAGGTTATCAAAAGTTAGACTCAGACTCTTGAGCATCATTAGGGTTTTACGACTCTTGCAGCTGTTTGGTTTTTTTTTTAAATTTTCATAAACATTTTGCTACTGCTCTGACTACAGGAACTTAAAGATTTTTAAATGTTCCTGAACTTATATAAAAATGTGCTCTTGACATGATGATACATATGTTTACGTCATGTAATCCTGTAAGTTTGAATAAATTTTTATTTTGCTAAATCTCACCAACTGAACCTGTCTTGGATCTGGTTGATGTTTAAAGGGTAAACCATCATAAACATTATTTTCTTATGGTTGATGAGTTACAAAGTTCCCCAAAAATGACCAGAAATTGATCTAACCATGTTTTTCAAAATACAGATGCTGCATTTTCAATTCCTTATGCTCTGATAATAAATGAGGAAGTTTTTTCATTTCTCAGACTTGACTGCAGAAGTGTCCTCATAAAAACCAGGTAAAAGCTGCTCCTCTTGTGTTTCATTGTGCTTTGGGCTAAAAAATGACCAGTGTAAGGTGATAGAAATATTGTCTAAATAGCATCAGAACACATGATAGGATTTGTGATAAAATAGGGCTGTGTAGTAAAAAAGATTGCCTATTCATGTCAGCTCATTAGCTCTGCTTACTGATTTATTTTTTTTTATATTTGTGCCATAAGCACTTGTGAACTGCAGCCATTTCACTCTTCAAGCCTTGAACAGAGATAGGTGATAGCAATTTTGAGATTAGATGTGTTTAACAAGTATCACAAGGGTGCTGAAGGTCAGATCAAAGACAATAATGGACCCAATATATATTTATGTAACAAGTTTACTTTGAGATAGAGGAGTTCCATCTTTCCAAATACCTTTAGGAATTTGGGTGTTATTTTTCACTTACACTGGTGGAAATCAGGAGTTAACAGTATTGATATCATGGGCTCTGTTGTGGCTTGAAGCAGAACAAATATGACACTGGGAAAGGCTCTTCAGTATTTGAGCTCTGTTTCCCTGAAAAGTGTTTCAAACAATAATCTTGTTGCTTTACCTGCCCATCAGAAAATCCATTATAACAGTGGCTGTGACACCAGAACTAAAAAAGTGGGTTGGGAACTGAGCTCTGGTCTTCCACAACTCCAAGGCTGTTAAGGAATTGTGCAAGTTGCTGGCTGACAGCAAACTCAATCCTAACAGTTTTGCTATTTGAAAAATATCATTACTACATAAAAGTTATTATTTGAAGTTTGATGTGATCAGATATACACAAAGAAAAAAATATTGAATTAAATCTTTGTATTTTATTCACTGAAATGCAAAACTTCTGAGAAACTCAGATTCTATATTCACTCTAGATGTTTATGTTCCTCAGAGTTTCCTCCACAAAGAAAAGGCCCTTCATATATTTTAATTAAAAGCCAAAGAAGAAATAAATTGTTCTTGGCATATGTCATGCTAATGAGCACTGGTTAGTTTGAAAATACGTGTTCATTCGTTTTACAGGATAATTTCCCTTTGAACCAAAATATCGTGTTTAGACAGAAGCATTTTCTGGGAGCAGTAGGGGGCATCATTTCCCTTTTGTAATTCTTCAGAGACATTAACCTCATGCATTATGTGTGCAAACGGAATTGTCTTTTTGTTTATGGCATTAATCCTGAGGTTAAGGTTGGCCTATGCTGAGCAATAATAAGTTTAACCTTTGACTTCATGCAATAAGATGTAATTTATTATTTCTAGGCTCTTTATAAGTGTTGTTGCCCTCACTTCTGCTTAAGATAAATTGAGACAAGTGAGCATTTGATATCAGTGATCTTTACATGCAAGGCATAAATCTAATTTACTTATTATCTGAGCTTAGTTTTTATCCTCTGATTATGTCTTTTAAACAGTGCAAACATTTTTTGTTTGTTTGATGTGTTTAGTTGATTTTTGTAATTCATAGAATGTTTGGTCCTTTGCAAAAATTTCAAACCAGTAAATATAAATCCTGGAATATCTAAATGCATGGAAACTTTATGAAATGTGGAAATAAAGCAAGCAAGCAACTTGTATGCATAATATTTACTTGCTAAGTAACTGAGATCAGGAAAGCATTTTAAAATTAATTTTTATAGACAATTTAAAGATGATTAAACAACTAGCAGCATGTAAATAAATCAGTTTTGTAGCCATAACCACTCACTGATAATGTATATGTAGCTCTTAAATATAAAACCTCATTTTTTTAAATTGTAAGTGAAACAGTTTTAACTTCTTTTTAAAAAACCCACAGTTTTTAAAAACACTTTAAATGTTTGTGTTGCTTTTTTGTTTGTAATTGAAGAAATTTATAGCAAGTTTATGATTCTCCATGCTCTTCAAGGAAGAAAAAGAATATACTTTTTAATTGTGTATTCTATGAGTACTTAGTCTTTTTGTCCATGCTGAGAGAGTGTTGATTCATCAAATATATTTGGGTGGGGTGTGAGGTAAATGCTGATTTCGTAAATGATTGGTTTTGCGGTAGGATTATTCAGGTAAAATGATCCAGGCTCATGACCCTCAGTAAGAACAGAACACTGAATCTCTCTTTCCCTCATCTTAATATTTTTATATTGGTACCTGTTTTTATCATATAAAAATATTTGTCAGCATGTGCAAGTGAAAAGGCGGAAAAACTTGAATAGAAATAAAAGTTATTTAATGCTATTTTGGATGAATATTAATGTTCAGGAAGATTCTAAAATATATTTCCCAGCCTGGATTTAGTGTCCTGGAATGAAAAAAGGTAAGTTAGATCACATAATTGTAGAAACTCAAACCATTTATAGGCCTTTCACATGAAAGCTTAAATAGAAAATAAATGTGTAATTACATAATTTGTATGGCAGGACTGCCCATGATCACTGTGTTCAGTCTTCATAACACCAAGGGCTAGTTTGATGGTAGTTTCAGTCCCGGTCCTAATTTGAAGAGTAATTGTTTGACAACTAAAGAGGCTGTTGCTGCCTGTAATATGTGCTGATATTTGAATCTTCACTGGTTTGTTTAGCAGAAGTTGTCTTTCAGCTGATTGCTCACGACAGAAGAGCAGTGAGTGGATGAGCTCAGCTCCTGCTGGCTGCTTACAGGTAAGGGATGGGGAGAATATTGTGAATCTAACAGGAGCAGCTGTTTCTCATGACACACAATAGACAGTGATGGATTGTCAGACTAATTAGATTCCTTACAGTCTTAGAAGGGTGATTTTGAAAATCTTCCTGCAGCCTGCCTTTCACAGATATACTTTGTAATTTCCCTTAAGTTTTAATTATTTTAGATAATGAACATGTAATAGTAAGAGCTGAAGATACCATCAGTTATGCTGGTTTCATACACTACAGCTATGTTGGGTAGAATGAGCTTAAATCCGAGTTTAAGAGAAAGAAATATTCTAATGACATGAGAAAAGGAAAGAAGAAAGGAAGTGCTCTTTTTCTGAGCATGTCACATGTGACATTAAAAAAAGATTAATTTATTTTTAATAGGCTGGGCTGCCTTATTTGAGAACACAAAAGCTTTGTGAAAAGTGAAGGGTGTGCTGGTTGTTGGTGAACCAATAAAATGTATTGTACCAAGCTTATTATTCATACTGTAACACACCATATCAAATATTTGCAATAGATACCAGATTCTAAGATTGGTGTTCCTCCTCACAGGGTTAGAGCATCAAGGGATGATAACTTCCACCTGATGCAAAAGTAAATTCTTCAGCTAATGATTATAAACTGTTACTTTGGATATTGATCGGTTGTTAGAATTCATATGAGAATTTGAAAATTGTAAAGATAGGAAAGCTTCTGCATGACATGAGCATGACTCATTTGACTCATGAACATGAAATAAAGTGATTATCTCTTCTTGTGCAGCAACTATTTTCTCCAGAATTTTGGATATCAGGTAGTGTTATCAGATCTGTTGTATTTGGAAATTTCAATCTGGAAATTGAAAATCTCCAATAAGGAATATAAAATGCAAGAATACTACATGTCACTTAAATACATCAGACTACCCCTCGAAGTGGTACAGGTAAGAGGTATGTACTGCAAAATGTCATGGTTCCTAATTTGAAACTATCCTCAGGATAAATCAAGAGGCCTTTTTGTCTGTCGTATTTGCAGTTATTAATATTTAATGTGCAGTTACGATAAAACAATATAGGACAAAATCCCGGGACTCTTCACAAGGCAGATGTTTCTTCTGAATGCCATGAGGAAATCATCTTGAGTGTTGTCATGACACATGCAGGACCACCAGGGGATCTTGACTTGCTTCTTGACTAACCCAATCTCCTTCTCTGACAAGGTGACCCACTTACTGGATGAGGGAAAGGGTGTGGATGTGTCTACCTTGACTTTAGTAAAGACTTTGGCAGGATTGCCCACATCATTCTCTTGAAGAAACTGGCTGCTCATGGCTTGGATGGGTGCTCTGTTTGCTGGGTAAAACACTGACTGGGTGGTCAAGCCCAGAGGGTGATGGTGGATGGTGGTAAATCCAGCCAGCAGCTGGTCACGAGTAGTTCGCCAGTGCTCAGTTCTGGGGCTAGCCCTGTTTAATATCTTTACTGATGATCTGAACAGGGGTTTGAGTGTGCCTTCAGTCAGTTTGCAGATCACAGGCTTGAGCAGGACTGTTGATCTGCTGGAAGGCAGGAAAGCTCTGCAGAGGGATCTGGACAGGCTGGATCGATGGGCAAAGGACAATGGCATGAGGGTCAATAAGGCCGAGTGCCAGGTCCTGCACTGGGGTCACAGCAACCCCCTCAGTGTTACAGACTGGGGAAGAGTAGCTGGAAAGTGCCCAGTGGAAAAGGTCCTGGAGGTGCTGGTCGACAACAGCTGAACTTTAACCAGCATGTGCCCAGGTGGCCAGGGAGGCCACTGCCATCCTGGCCTGTACCAGCAATAGTGTGGCCAGCAGGAGCAGGGCAGTGATTGTCCCCCTGTGCTGGGCACTGCTGAGACCACACCTCGAGTGCTGTGCCCAGTTCTGGGCCCCTCAATTTGGGAAGGACACTGAGGGTCTGGAGCGTGTCCAGAGAAGGGTCTGGTTGAAGATCTGGAGCACAAGTCCAGTGAGAAGAGGCTCAGGAAGCTGGGGGGATCAGCCTGGAGAAGAGGAGGCTCATGGGGGACCTTCTTCCTCTCTACCACTACCTGAAAGGAGGTTGTAGGGAGGTGGGGTTTGGCCTCTTCTCACAAGTGACAACTGATGGGACAGGAGGGATCAGCCTCAAGTTTTGCCAGGGGAGGTTTAGGTTGGGTATTAGGAAAAAATTATTCACCAAAACAATTGTCCAGGCTGCCAAGGGAAGTGGTGCATCCCCAAAGGTGTTTAAAGGACATATAGATGTGGCATTTTGGTTCACAGTTTAGTTGTGGACTTGGCAGTGCTGGATAAATGGTTGGACTCACTGATCTTAGAGGTCTTTTCTAACCTAAACCATTCTGTGGTTCTATGATTTCATCTGCTTGAAAGAAATTTGGCCTGTGGACCCAATAGAAATGATTCCAACATAGCTGCTACTTCTTCTGCTGTCAATGTATTTTCCCCAAGTCGATTGAGAAAGTCAAATTGGTAGTAGGAGGGAAGGGGTTGGAAAGAAAAATACCGATCTGCAGAAATAGTCCTACATTTTCTTTGCTGGACTTTTCATCTCGCAGGTCCTTTCTCGGAATGGATTGTAACAAATTGAAAAAAGCTGAGAAAACAATAACATGTAATGCATGACATGTAATGTAATATGTCATAATGTAATGTCTGCTGTGGATAAGACGTATGTATGTATAATACACATATACACAATATAAATAAAATGTAAATATATATAAACTATGTATTATGCATAAAATATATAATATACATTATATATAGTACATATGTTTAAGTATATGTATTACATATGTCTATAATACATAATATAAACAAAAAAATTAACAAACTATCAGTAGCCATTTAAAGGCTAAGGTCAAGTGAAATGTATCTCTGAGCTCTGAGGTATGAATATACAAGCTAATTTTTTTTATGTGTTCCCTTGTGCCCTTTTCATACAGAAGTTGTAATCACAGAATACTTAGAAATAAGGTTGCCACCTGTATAGGGAAAAAAAAGCTTCCTTACTTGTCAGAGGCAGCAGATATGAAGGTCTTTCATGAGACTTTCCATTTTACTAAGTAGAAATCTCTTTCCACTTGGTGGATAATAATTCTGACAGCTCTTCAGGGTTCATTTCAAATAATGCAAGTTTTTTTTCTTTTTGAAAATAAACTCAACAGTGCTGAACAGTATTGGGATCTTCATTCTATCTTCCTTTCCCGGGGAGTTTCTTCTTACTTAGAGCAGGCTTCTTGAGGTCAGAAGAATGGTTAGCCCTTAAAAATCGCGGGTTAAAGTTTGGGGAACAAAAAAGTTGTGGCTCATGTGGAGAAGAGAAACACTTTGGTAGCTGAAGATGAATTGAAGTCTCACAGCAGGGAGCTGCTGCTGACCTGTTACCTCAAATCATTCCAAGGCTTTTCTGGGGTGGACATTTGCTCCAACTGCAGCTGAGTCATTGGGGTACCTGAACTGGTACAGCTTCTGGTGCAGATACTTTGCAGGAGTGGAATGATTCAAACAGGAAGAAATTCTTCTGGTGCAATGGGAATATTGGCTTGTCCACACGAGAAATCTGTGTTGGTGCTGCTGCTTTCAGTGGCTTTTCATTGGGGCATACTCCCTTTTACAGACAAAAACTTAACTGATGAAGAAATTCAATAGGAAACTATAAAGTGAATGAAAATTTCCTCTCATGCAAATAAAACTGAAAGGCTGAGAACTGTTTTGAAATTATCCTGTGTGGGAGATGCTGTATAATTGTGATGGTTTATTCTTTCCTCTAAAATCTGCACTGCTTTGGCCAGTGGCCAGTAGAAGAATTGTATTCTGACAGTTTTGCCTTTTTATAATCCTACCAAATACTCTTAACTACCCAATTAAGGCAGTTTCTCTTCCACTAACATGCTTTTTTCCCTTGTATTTTCCATCAAGACTTTTTTTCCTGAGTTTAAATACTTGAATTACTGCTTCAAAATGACAGTTGAACATTTTTAGATATTCTGAGATAACTCCAGGTGATTTTTTTCTGATAGGTTGTTATGACTTAAGGACTCTACAGATCCTAATGTAGTGGCATCTGAATGAAATTTCTGTGCATGTGGAGTCTGGCCGTGGGTTTCAACGTGTTGTCTTTTCTCTCTCTTCTTTTTGTAACACAAAAAAATATTTCTGGGAATTTCCAAGGAGTACAGTACACTTCATTTTTAGTTGTCAAGATAGCTGACAGTTTATTGTGGTACTATGAATAAATTATCCCAGGGTTCACACTTAAAACAAAGGCTGAAATGTTTACTTTTTTTTTTTTTTTTTTTTTTTTTGAAGCTGACATTTTGAATTTATATTAAGCATAATATCACCTGGATACACACTGCATGAAAATATAGGCTATTCATAATGAATTATTAACCCAAAGCTTTTACCCTTTCTTAGATGCACTGGAGTTACTCTGCAGGATACTACAGGGATATGAATGTGGGAGAGAATAGGGGGTTTCTAATAAGATGTGTAACAGGCTACAGTATCAGTGGGTGTCATTGTTCAGCAGTTATTTTCCGTAAGAGAAAGTTTTTTATTACTGAGAGTTGGGCAGAGGCCTCTGAATATATGAAGAAAACAGGAGCACTGACGAACCTTTTCATATCCAGGGTAACTGCATAGTCAGGATTGTAGTTCAAATGTAGTCAGTAAAGCTATAATGCCATTAGCCACTGAATTTAGTACACATTTTTAATAATGATATTTAAAATGTCAAAGTTTAACCTTGTCTGAAGACAAGTTGTCTGAAGACAATCTTGACTGAAGTTCTGTCTGAAGAACTGAAGTCTCTGTACACCTCTGCAAGACGTTTTGGAACAGTCAGCTTGCTCAAAACTGAAATAAACAGTTTTATATACAATCCTTCAGCTTTAAGTTTGGTGAACATGGTGGTAGGTGGCTTGGAAACAGCAGAAGTGTACAGGCAGCACCTTTCTACATAAAGATGGCAACGTTTGTCCTGTGTTCTTTGATTTGTTTGCATTGGAAGAATGACTGAAGAGCATCAAGGCAAATGTTACAACTTGGGGGAGGCTGCTACTGATTTCTGGGGACTCTGAATCGTGTTCTAAGGCTCATATTACTGATTGTCAGAAGGTGTAGAATATGATGGGCCTGATTCTTTTTTCCACTCTAGTTGTAGAATACCAAAATATATGGAGTTGTATAATCAGCAAGCTCCCTAAAAGCATCATGACCTGAATATTTTGAGACATTTTTCTCTTTCTTTTTCTACTCCTTTAACGGATTAACAGCAAGACCTTATCTTAGAAAAAGAAAAAAAAGTCAAAATTACCCAAGTGACTGTGGAAAAACAAATTAATCCTTAGATAGTTATTATACAAGCCCCAATCCCCCTGGTTAGTTGACATACAGAGTTGGAGAAAATGAAGTTTAGAGTATGAAAAAAAATATGCTGGTACTTAAACTCTACCTGTGATCTTTTTCAGAGTTGTTTTAGGCTTCCTAAGCATCTTACCCATTTGC
This sequence comes from Lophotriccus pileatus, assembly GCA_035583135.1. Classification (NCBI taxonomy): domain Eukaryota; kingdom Metazoa; phylum Chordata; class Aves; order Passeriformes; family Tyrannidae; genus Lophotriccus; species Lophotriccus pileatus. Next base: position 7,402,562 of record JAWWES010000021.1, read on the forward strand.
TGCCCAGTAGCTTTTTTAGCCAGTGGAGTGCTGGAGTCTTCTCAATATGTGCCTACGCGATGATTGTTTTATTTGAAATCCTATTATTTAAGATGTGAAAGGTGCTGTCCCTCTGACTTTCACCACCTCTGGGGAGATTCTACTTTTAATTTTTAAATAATCATCTACACTGTTTCTTCCCTTATCTTCTTTGAATTTTGGTTGACATTTTTAACCTTGGGTTAGTTAATTTTGTCTCTTTAATTTTTATTAAACTGTAGTACTTAGGAGTAGCAATTTCTGAGTTGCACTGCCATCAAACCTATAATTCCCTCAGGACCACACCTAACTTCTAGCATATAGCATTACAAATAGGGATAGAAACACAGTGCTAGTGCTGCAGAGCAGTATCAAGAGGTGCAACTAGGGCACATATCTAAAAAAAAGAAACCTCATAAAATTTTCCCTTTCTAAAAAAGGAAGTTTGAAGGTTCAGTTAAACTACTGTTTGCTTTATATGGAACACTAAATTGAGCACAGCAAAATCTGTTCTGGTCTCGTCTAGTCCAGAATGTTTGAAGAGTGACTGGCAGAATTACTCCCTCAACATTCTCTGCTGTTGTCTTGCTTTAGAGCAAACAGCACTGTTTAAAGGCTTCTGGACCTCACAGATTCTTGTAATCCTTCTTCTGTACCTTCATGACATTATGAAGGTCTGTTTGATTTGTCTTTTTAGCTGCAAAAACCTGAAGTTGATATTTAGGAATTATTTTACTTGTTGAGATAGCTGGGATGAATTTGACCTCAAGTTTGACAGGTTTCATTTGGCTAAAGTATGGGATATGTTTATGGTTCTTCAGTTGGAATCAAAAAAGTCATAAGAATGTCCTTAGGTACACTGAAGAGTTTAAATAAATGTGAAAATGAGTTTGAAAATAAAACCTGAAAGAATTAGCACAGTGCCTATGTCTAGCTTTTAACAGAAGAGCTTGAATTTCTGCAGATCAGAACGAATTAATAGCCTTTTTTTTTTTTTTAATAATAGTAAAGTCACCAGTCAGGAGACAGTTGGAAATCTGGGTGCAACTTGTGTTTACAGACCTCTGATTCCTAATTTCCATGGATGCTCATAATTTTTAAGAAGACAGATATATATTTTTTAAAAAAATTAGCAGGTATTTCTCCCTCTGAAAGTCCAAAACAGACTGATCTCAGTGAAGAAAAATTCATTCCCCTTGATTAACAGAAACATCATTACTGTTATGCTGCAGAAGATAGTAATTAAAATATAGCTAATATAAGCCACACTCATTTTGAAGCTGTCTCAGTTTGCAGCCCTGGGGTAAACCAAGTAATTGACTTTTGGTGGAGCACTGAAGTGCAGATATATGGGAACAGCTAAAAAACAATGAATTGGACAGTCCTGGTGTAAAAGAAGGGTGCCATTAGATCCCAGGGTACTGTTTATGACCCTTAGACCACTGCTCTAAATGATGTTAATGTCATTAGATACTAGAGTTGGATATTTTACATGTTAAACCATGATAATTCTCTAGGATTTCCAGCCCATGCTACAAAAGTAATGTCTCTGCATTCAAGAACCTGGTTGGAGCTTGCAGCTGAAGTGTTTGTGGTTGCAAAAACACCCACCTTATTGCAAGCTCAGAAAATAAAGAGGAGTCACTCCAGATGATTAAAAAGTAGCAATTTGAGTGATCTGTGGGTGAACTGGTGATGGAAGACAGAGGAGTGTGAGTAGATGGGGTAAAGCTGGCCTTGGAAATAACCACTGTTGTGGACTGGGTAAAATAAGCATGCGATCCTAATTCCACAGGAAGTTGCAGTTCAGGACCCATCTCTGAGGCTAAAACCTTGTGGATCTTGATATTTACAGGGAAGATAAATACATGACCAAATCATTCACCCTTCCAAAAAATGCCTGTCCGTATTTGTCTCGTCAAGAACTGTGCAAGAGTTTGAATGAATATTTCCAATGTGAGTGTCAGTGTCAATCCTGGTATTTCAGTTGGGCCAGTTACATTCTGGTGTTTCTTGTGTTGTAGCTGTGATGTAACATATCCTAGCAATATATGTATATGTACATAAATATACTGGTTGACATACATTCCCTGTTTTACTGACTGATGTGAATTGAGTCTACACGGAGAAATGTATCATCTATAATAACATCAGCAGGGTTGTATGTTGTTTTTTTTTTCAGACTCCAGAAGACATCAGTGTAGGTTATGCTTTCTTCAGAATGCCTATTTTTGTACTATTTTCACCACAATTTTTTTCAGCCTTCCCTTTGCAATACTCTGTTAGGTGGTGTGAAATACCGTGTCTTCTAACTGAAACCAGTCAACACATCTGATGGGAAGAATCTAAGAGGATCCTTATCTTGTTGAAGAAAAACTTGTGTCAGGTCTTTTTTCTTTGTGGTGAAAAAGAACAGAAATAAACCCTGGGTTCCTGGGCAACAAATCTTCTCAGTAAAAGAATTCCTATTGTCTATGAATATATCTGAGGTTTTGCCAAGAGCACTCTGGCTGCCACATTTTTCTGTGCTGTCAGTAAAGTACTTTATTGTAAAGTTCTTTGGGACACTCAGTCCATAAAGTAGTACAATACAGAACCAAATTCCATTTTATTTGGTTTCCTGAAGTAGTACAATTAATTGTAGTAAATGCTGTTGCCAAAGTGATCTTAAATTATTCTGTTTAGGCAGCCGAAAGTGTCAATACAATGCTTTTCTGAATAGCTAAGCTAAATACCAAAAGTAAAAAAGTAGGAGATTACATTGGTAGGAATGGTTAGAAAATACTATGGTGGACAGTATTTTTCATGTGCTCTCTCTCCACATCATTTCAGTAAATGTTTTTGTTACAACTTTTGCTATGCAAAAATTACACTACTTAAAATATTGTATAGAAATAAAACCAATGGGATTACAGTGGCATAAAACCAATGGGATTACAGTGGCATAAAATCTGCAGGTACATAGAACTATCCAGATATTTTAATGTGTTGGCAGAAGTTTTGTGTGAACATTGGTATCTAATATTTCATATTTTAACAACTTGCAACAAAATGGATATCTGTTATATTTTAGCATTATGCAGCATTCAAGGCATGATTGAGATGGCAAGGAATTACACATAAGGATGAGGAAGTATCGCCACTCATGTTCCTTTGCTTCAAATATTTTACATTAAAATCTTCTGCCGTCAGTTTATAGATTTTTGACTTTACCAGATTGACTGTTAGGTATGCTGGAGAAAGGTTTTTAATTTTTTCTTTTTGTTATTCCATAACCAAAATGCACAGAATCAGCATCTCTATATCGTCTATGATCTCTCAAGAGTTGATAACTGTTTGACTGATTTCGGAAAAAGATTTGTTGATCTCAGCCCTGCAGTACACGTAGTTTCCTAAAACTTAAAAGTCAGTGCAAATTTATTTTGCTGGTCTGGAATTTAACTCCACTTTAAATAATGGCTGCCATCTTTATTGATTTTGGGAATATCCTAAAGAATTCAAAACCGAGTCAAACTTTTTTAAGAGTCCGACTGTAGTTGTGCTCTGAGACTGAAAGTGCTGGGATAATAGGAGATGTTTATTACAAAGTGAGCACATCTTGTGGTTTGTTGAGCTCACAGACCAGTTATTTGTTATCTGGAACCACAGCACAATTGCTGTCCAATTCCCGATTCGTTCCCCTCTCTCCCTGCCCATGTACTCTCATTCTACTCTGTCTCCCACACAGTTGATAACGATTCTCCACAAGCTCAAAGAGGGCGGGTCTGTGTCTGTTGAGAGCAAAACTTAGTGTATGTTAGAAACAACAGAAGAAACGCTGAGGATGATTTCCAGGCAACAAGATTGCAATTATTAGATTAGAAATAAAGAGGAATAGTTCAAACAATCATAACAGTGTGCCATAGTACCAACATAAAATTTAAACTGCAAGAAATACAGAAACCTCAGAGAGGAAATGCATCATTTGGTCAGAAGAGAAATAGCTCTTGTTTGCATTTGTTGAGTCAAATTTCTTATAGGAAGTACAATCCTGATAGTCAGTGAGAAGCATTTGGCCAATTTCTTGTCTTTTGTACATACTTCACACTGGTTGAAGTTGAATTATTTTAGCTGGAGCTGTTTTATATCTGTGTAAGTCCACAGAATTTCTAAAGAGACAGAGAGTGGTAAAAATGCTGAAAATAAAACTTAAAATGGTTTTCCACTACAAAGTTTGTGAAGAGATAATTTTTTCACAGTTGACTCACTTTTAGTGTTCATCTTGGTAGTTTACTTTGTGAATATCTTTCTTGGAACAAGAAATGTACATATTGTACATATAGAAGAAAGCAACAAAGGTGAAATTCTAGCAAAGGTCTTCAACTGGTCTTTAGTTAGTTCACCAACACTTGGTGAGTGGTTTATAACCTGAAACAGGTATTATGAGCTGAGAAATAAAATGTGCGCTGCATTTATGCATTTACTTAGTTTTAGATTTGCTATTTTCAGATATTTATTGTTGCTGTGTTTTAAAAAATTCTTTCTCCCCTAAATTAATTTACTTATTTATTATCTATAAGTCTGTAAATCTGGCAAACACTAGCAACTTCTTAATTTTTCTGCCAAGTTGTGTTCTTTCAAGTTCAGTTAGATCCAGTGTTATTTATTTTCAAATGGCAAAGCCCTTAAATGAGATTTAGCATCAAAGTGACCAAAAGAAAGCACATGAATTCCCTACTGCAGTAAAGGTGTGTGTGAAGGATAGACAGGGGAGATGCAACAAGAGCTGAAGATGAACTGTAAAGTTTTGATTGGGATGTGGAACAGATGCTGTTTCTGGCTGCTTATAAAAGATCCTTTCTACTCTTCTTTTCAAAGGAACTTGAATTCCTGTTGCTTTGTCCATTACACTGTTAAACTCCTAAAGAATAGATTGGGAAGTGTGCATATTTGCACAATATATGCTTTTCTTTTGATTGGCATTATTATTTTGCAAAACCATTTCCACATCCAAAGTCCTCCAGTAAATTCATAGAACTACAGATTCACTGTTTGGTTCTTGGTATTTCTGGGCATCATCAGTGAAGGCTAAAAGGACAGTCTGTGGTTTGCTGAACACACAGAACTACTGCTGCAAAAGCTTTTGCACCTTGGGCATTCTGTAAAGTGAGAAGTCCTGTAAGGGGTTCTCAATCAAGGCATAAGGTTACCTAAAAAATATTTTCTCAGTAGCAGAGCTTTATCTTATGAAAAACTTTAAGAATATCCACAGGGAAAATCTTTGTTTCTGCAGCTTCATATTTAGATTACAGTAGCTGGAAGTTAATTAGCCCTGCTAGCCTTTTTCTTTTGGGCTAATTAGTAAGAAAATGGATATAAAAAGTCAAAGTCATTTTGAGAGAAAGAACTTCAAGATTTTTACAGAGCAGTCCCTTTGGAGAATATTATCTCCATAATGACCATAGGATGCTTTCCATTCTGACAGAATGTAGTTCTACAGTCTCTGGACTCATTTAGACGACATCTTAGTCATTAATGATTTCAGGCCTAGCTGCTTGCAATTGCCAGATGAAACCACATGACATGTTGTTTAATTATGCAATGATCAGCAGCCTTTACATTTTAATTAGGGAGCCACTGTAATGAAGCCGTCCCACTTTACATATGGCTTATTGGGCTGAAAGGTTGTCTTTACTAATTGGTTGTTTGGAAATGTAATTTTGACACAGCAATACAGGTAGACTTGTCTTCACTTCTAATGTGTTTCCTGATCTTTTTTTGATTTGGCTAATTAGTGCTAATAATTTAAAAGCTGCATGGCATTTCAAAACTCCTGCTGTTTACTGTACGTATAGTAGTTTTGTTAAGAGACTTTAGTACTGTTAATACATGGTGACACACTGCTAGTGTCTGCTCACAACTTTCTTTGGTTTTGCAAGATCACAGGAACTTCAATGTCACACTAATCTTTCAGTTAGCTGTGTGTGAAACAGATTCCTGATGCAAGGAGTTTAAAGAACTCTAGTTTAATAACCATTTTCGGTACTCTTTAGAGATTATTTGCTTGGGAAAATGTATGATTTTTTGAGTTTAAGTTTTCAATGATTAATTCATGAATATATCTGCAAGAATGCCAAGGTCTCCAAAATAATGAAAGCATCCTTTCATAGCTGTTTGTTTTCATTTCAAATCAAAGCTATCCTCTTTGTTTGTTTACTTTTAAAAAGAATAGTCTGTTCTTTCCACTGGGTTTTTGATACAGTTTTGACAACTAAAAAAAATGCGTTTAAAATAAGGAACCAAATAGGTAAAGTTTCCATCTCCCTCTGCATTATATTATGTGATATGATAAGCAGAAATATTTGCCAGCCTGCTCCACCAATCCAGTCCACATGCTACTCCTATTTGGTGTTTCATTTTATTTGTCACAATAAAGTCGACAGAGTTCATCTTAGTTCCTCTCAGGGATGGCTGTTTATGAGGATCTTAGCTCAAAAATATTTGGCTCTGTGTCCTTTCTCCCTTAAAGCTATTTTTGCTTATATCCAGTTGGACAAAATATAGGTTGCTTCAGTTAGTCAAGAGACTCGACAGGAGTGTTTCAGGCCAACGCTGCTCAGTTGTTAGAGCTCTCTAATAGTCAGACTAACACTGATTAAATCTGGGGTTACTTCCACACGGCTCTCACAACCCTTCTTTTGCAGCCTTCAGAGCACTCCTTTAGGGTTTCTGTTCAGCAGCTTCTGACAGCTCTACCGGCTTTAGATCCAGATGAGTGTCTCTAAAAGCACTGTTTTGTTTCAAAGATTTCCTGTGCATTTCAGGAAACCGATCCCATAGCTCTCCTTTGTTACTAACGTAAAGTTCTTAAAGGTGGGACATATCTTACTGTTTATTTTTGCCTGGCAAAACAAAGACTTGAGCATGGTGAGGTGATTTTACAACAACACTGAAAAAAATGAGTAGCAATCTGTCAGCCACAGAAATCTGACAAGAACTTGCAGGATGTGCTATCTAACATTCAAGTTGTTTTGTCTCCCATGTTACAAACATTTACATGTATCACTATGGTCAGTGTCTTCTGTGGAGCCATCCAGATTCCTGATTTGAAGTGAATAATGTTTGTAGAAGGTTATCTTGATAATTTCTTCCTCTATTTTTCTTTGCATAACTTTTTTTGTACTGGTACTTGGCTTGGTCTATACTAAGTAAGGTGTTGAACACTATGGGAGTTAAAATAAAACAATATAAATAAACTCTTCTGCCAAAAAGACAAATGATTTATTAATTACCAGATGAGGTATATTAGAATGATGTTAGAGCAAGCTTTCTTTTCTCCTGATCACTAACAAGTTTTTATAGTAAAAAAAAAAAGTACAAAAAATTGCCCTTTCATAAAGAATTGTAGGTAATTTTTATATTTCCTTCAGAGTAAAAAGAAAAAAAAAAGCTCTGTTGAAAATCTGTTTCTGTTGATCATACATACATTTGAAAAATGCTCTCCTGACCATCCGTCTTCACTTTCTGTTCCATTTTTCATATTCTTTAAACATTTATTTGGACTTAAGAGAGACACCTTTAGTGAGCCAGTCTTTTTAAAATGCAACGACAGGTGATAGAAAAAAGGATAGCAATTCAAATAAATATGGCCACTTTATTTTTTCAAATATGTCAGCAGGTTTGATATAAGTGTACACGAATTTATCCTGGTAGGTTTGGGACTCTTTTTCCAGCTTTTTAGATCTGCAGCTTGATGTTTCCAAAGCATTTAAGATGAGAGGCTCAAAGATGAGAGTTATTCAATTTATGTGGAAAACTGTATATCAAACATAAATAATACCTGCATTTTTCAGTAATGTGAAGGTCTTGGAAGACTGATCATACAAAGAACAATTTTTGCAAAAAAAACCCTCTGGTGATATCAGGTCTCTGAAATAATAGGAACCACCCTTTTGCATTATGGAGAGGTGAGCATTTGATTGGCGTGTTTTCAATGTCATGCTCTCTGTATAGATTTTGATAACAGGGTGTAGTTCTTTCTTAGGTTCAAAGGTGTTTGAATATATAATTTGATTAGAATTTTCTAGGATGTATTTGATATATTTTTAGCTTCGTAGTAACCACTTATAAACTATTTACTAATATAGAAGTACTGTTTATTTTATTAAGTGTAACAATACCAAAACAGGGCCTTTTTAAAACTTCAGTGGCCAGAAGTGTTGCTTTACATAACATCTTTGTGTGAGAACTTAAGAAATGTTTTTATGTGATATATTTGTGTATATTGAAAGTTTATGATGACTTCGGTAGAACTGCACAGAAGATACACTTGGCTTTACTTATATTACATAAAGCCAGGCCTTAGATTATGTCTCTTCTGAGGAAAGAATGGTGCATAAACACTTCGACTTGTACAGGAAACATGAATCATTCTTCCAGTAAAATTATATACAGTGGTTAAAACTCTGGAAAAGAACAGAGCATTCAGGCAGTTTCTTTACATCCTGCATTATGGTAGATTACTTATTGCACTGTGTGATAAGTGCATATCACATAACCTGATACCAGAGTTTCATTATAAACCCTCTTAAAAAGACAGGAACACCCCCACAACTAAAGGCAGGCAAACACACATCAGGTATGTAGATGAAGTTGGTAAAGGTACTCAAATCACCAGCTGGTGATTTGCTGATAATCATGTTTGTATTTCAGATTTGTAGCACTACCATTTGCCAGACTGGATTTAAGTTAGATCCTTTTGAATTCAAACTATCTGAATTAAAAATAGGATGCCAAATTTTTAGTGGTTGCATTAGGATTTTTATGATGGCTGAATTTTAATTATGCTATATCAGCATAGTTGGTAAAATACCTGGGAAGCATGAACAGGATTATTGTTCCCTGTGGAGAGCTCAAAATACAAAGTATTCAGCCTATATCTCATTTGTGCATTGCACAGCACTATCCTGTATCATAACAAAATGGCATCTATTTGTAAACCAGGTGAGGGAAGGGGATAGCTCCTAGAAATGCTTATCAAAGGCCTAAGGTAAAGTCTGCCAGAGCCAATGAGAACAATTATGTAGATTTGAATTAAGTTTTGAACCAGGACCCAAGTACACCAGAGGTCATAGTGTGTACAGGTCTATATCTAAAACCAGCTGAACTGAAGAATTGCACCCACACAGCACAACAGGAGCAAGGACTATTTGAGTTATGCAGAAGTGCAGGTTCCATACCCCACCTTGTACTGATGTGAGGTGCTGATCATGTCTGAAAGAAAACTTGCTGCCCTTGCTGCTGAACAAGGCTGACGTGCTGCCTGGGAAAATGGGAGGTTCTCTGCTTAAAGAACTGGTCAGGCCACTGGGAAGAGATAACTCAGATTGACTGGGAACTGCAAGTGGTTCTTGGTCATGCTAAACCTCTTTCTCCAATCTGTTTTCCTCCTTTTTGCCAGCTAAACCAGAATATTTTATAATATACTAGTTTTTCCCAGGGTATTATATTTATGACTCAGCAGATAAGGCATTAGTATGATAAAACAACCAGAGTGGAATGTCTTGCTGACTACTACAACTACTGAATTTTAGTGTTAAACTAGTAATTTTTGTTTAACTGGTAAAAATGATTGGTATCTTTTAAAATATGATGAACAGCATTATCACTTATTACACTTCTTTAAATCTGTGTTTGGTATGAATTCTCTCTTATTTGAGGAACCTGAATGCTAAAAATTAAGATTAAATTGAAATGTTTAAAATAAGTGGTAACAATCATAGCAATATGAGCCCATGCTATTCCAAAGCAGTGCAGTGAGTCATGGCTTATCAGCACTTGATTGCATTAAGTCCATAATTGAATTCCCCATCACATTTCTGTAAGATTTCTAACTTTCTCATACTAAGCTCCAGCTTTCTTTTAACAATGGGTTTCTTAATTTTTTTTTACTGCAGTAGACAATCAAAAGACCACAGAGTTGCTACATTTTATGAGCTATTGCACTGAAGAGATGAAGACTGATTTTTATAGATCTCTGGGAGACCTATATGGTTATTTATCTATCAAGACAATATTCATCCCCATCATATGAATGAGTCTATTCTGTAACACTATTTTACAGACAGAGAGGAGAAAGGCAAGTACATCAAGTGTGTCTCTCTGCAGGGAAACACCTCAATAAGCAGAGTCCTGAATTTACACCATGTTTTCTTCTAAGTGTATTCTTAAGGCCTCTCTCAAAAGTCAGTAAATTTCTCCATAGTGTTGCTGAATGGGAAAGAACCAACAAGTTGATTGGTTGGTTGGTTGTTTTTGGCTTTGTTCCCTCCCCTGCCAACCCCAGTCAGAGCCTGGTTGTTCTTTTAATTGGTGTTACTTTCTGAATGTTATACTTTTCCATTTTCTTGGAAAATTAGCATGGGAAGTATCGGCAAAAACCGTATTGTTTCTGCATTCCTCAAACAATTTGGGAGCTATTTCATGAATAGTTTTTTAAAGAAAATGGACATTTTATCATTCTAACTAACAAATACTCCCTGTGGTTCTTCAGTTCTTCACAGGGCTGCTTTTGCTGGGTTAGTTGACTTAAAGGTTTAGCACACCTCTGCAATAAACAAGCGTGTTGGGCATGTTATTTGATGAACTTCAAAGATTTAAGCACTCAGCTCTAATTACTGATGGTTTTAGCAACAGCACAATAAAGATAGACTCCTGCTTCACTAAATCAAAGAAATGTGACTGAGGGACTTCTGATCCAATTGTTCTCATTTAGTTAAGCTCTCACAAATGTGATAGTAAAATATTATTGTGGCTTGAGTTGACATGAAACACCATTGCCATCAATCAAATAAATAAATAAAAAAAATGTGGGGATCAATACATTACACAAAACTGGTGGTTTCAGCCACTTAATCAACTGCACATATTTCTCAGATTCGTTTCCCTCCTGCCACTTTTTCTCTCCAACTTCTACTTGTTTGTTTTTTAGGTTTTTTTTTTGTTTTTTTTTTGTTTGTTTTTTTTGTTTGTTTTTTTTTTTGTTTGTTTGGTTTTTTTTTTAACACTTGTCATTCTGCAACCTAGTGAAGCTTAGCAGCTGTTGAGATGAAAGAAGCAACACTTCCCAGTCTCCGAAAGGCACTGTTACTATATAGCATTTAAGTGCTAATGTTACTCAGTAAAGCTCTGAACCTTTTACTTGTTCAGTGAAAATAATAATCTTTTGTCTCCCTGCTGCTACGATTATGCACACTATATTGAATAGTTATGATTGTGTGGCTTGTCAGCATTCCAAGATTTTGGAATAGCAGAGACCCTGCTATATGAACTCATTCAGAGCAGTGAGGCAGGTTTAATGGGCAAGCTGGATGAAGCATGAAGCCAGCTGGTGTCAGCTGCCTCTTAACAATGGTAATATATATCAATCACTCAGCATGTTATTTTTTTTTAATTGGGATTTTTTTGATCTTTGAGGTCCTAATACCAATAAAACATATTTACTGGGTTTAAAGAGGCAGCACTATTTAGAGGGAGGAGATGTTCCCTACTGCCTTAACTTAAGCCTGTTGTGAATGGATAATCTTCAGCATTGCCCCTTCTACTGATAGAAGGATAATTCAAAGGAAACTGATGGAACCAAAAAGAGATTCTTGTCATTGATTTCTGCATAGAGAGAATCCAATGCATGGTTTCTACAAGGACAAGGGGTTTCTTAATTATAAACTTTTTATTTTCTCAAAGTAATGTAACTTTGGGTTAGAAAAATGGTTTAAAATACTCAGCAGATTATCTCACAATTATCAGATCATCAGATTGTTCTCTGAGATTGTTTTTGAATAATAACTTTTTAATTATTTACATTTGTGTTAAAGAAATTGAAGTTACAAATCCAATTTACATTTCTTGATCTTGAAATCACAGACATTATATGCTTCAATATATGAATATGCAAGGAAGTGTTTTAAGTATAGTATGAGTCTCTTGGCTTTAATGGGGTTTATACACATGCTTAAGTGTACACATTTCTAAAATAACTGTTTTTTCACCTGACTACTGTTCACAAAAACCATTGGTTTTCTAACAGTAATTATTCCAGACTGAAAAGAAAAAAACACACCTAAACCTATAGTGCCCACAGATGGAAGGGTGTGACACCCATTAGGTGTGGGTTGCCTCTGTTTTATTTAGGAAATACTTTGTTTTAAAAGAACAATGTTAAATTTACTGGATAATCTTAATGGGAAGTATTAGAGTAGTTCTTTAAAATCTGTGAGAAAAAAATAGATCCAGAAAAGTGGTAACCAGCCATGTGCTTACTTGGCTTCCTCTAAATCTTGGAGATTCGAAATTTGAACACAGATTTAAGACCAGGAAATCAAAGATTTCTGGATCATAAAAATCCAGTGATCTAGAAAGATGTGCCAATGCTTTCTTTTACTAGCAATTTGGCTCATGTCCTTGCTTTTCTGTCTGAAGTCTGCCGTGGCTCAAATACCTTCAAAATCATTCTGTACAGCTTTGAAATTCACCTTTGTTTGACTTGTCTGACTTTTCTGGATATCACAGTGTATCAACCTATATAAGTTATTGCCTGGCAAATATGCATGGGCTACATGTTCTTCTATCTCTACCAGAGATACTCTGGTAGCTTCCAAAACAAACACACCAGTTTCAGAGACCTCCAAAGAAACATCACAGTCATCTGGGAATACGTTTTCAAACGTTAGATGAAGTTGGCGCCAATGGATGATGTAAAACTTGGAAAGATGATGGTACATTTACATTGCATTTCAATTATAACTGCATAAAAAAAGAAAAACAGACAGTCCGTGAGGTAATTCATGTTCTTCATCAGTTAGCATATATTCTAGGCTATGTGTTTTATGGCAAACTCTCATTCTAGAGTCACAGTGAAAAATGATTTGTGTCCCTGTACCTCTATGCTCTTGTGTCTAGCACAGGGCCACGTGGGGTATGTGTATCAAAACTACAGCCAGAGGTGTCCAAAATAGCTTCTGGCTTAATCCTCCCTCATGCTCCCAAGAGTAGACTTTACACTGAGATTAAAGATCTCTAAGAATATTGGTTAATATAATCCCAGTAATTTATTTTTCTGTACTATAAATCTGGTATCAATACTATATGTCTGATATGGATAGCTTAGCAAGGCTTTTCTTTTGTTTAATGTGAGGATGTATAAGAGGTGAGGCAACATCCTCATGAAGCTGAACTGATTCTTGTTCCTTGGTTGCTTGTATTAACCATGTTTTAATCTATCAGAACAAATGTCAGCCATGCCAAAAGCAAAAAATCCTTTCTGAAATCTTGTCTGAACTGCCTTCAGAAATGAACCCCAAACTGCCCCATGCACTGTAAAAGGTGTAATTTAGTCCAGGCAAGATGTTCAGAGTTTTTACAGTGCCACGGTGAAAGGGAAGATGAGGAAGAGGCCACAGAGGATGGACTTTGAAGACAAAAATGTTGTAGCCAATTAGCTAAAATGTTACAATTGGTGCATACTAAGCTTGATGGGCTCATTAAGCATTAAAACTCCTTGACATTTCCCTGTTGTAGTGATAAATAGGAATGAACATTTTGCATTTTATACTTTACTAAATCATATGTCTTTTTGGCTTCTTCATCTGTCATGTTTTACATGTTTGATTTTGCATCCATTTTATTAAAAAATTCAGCATTAAAGATTCTTTTTTCTTCTTCTAATTATCTTTCTTCGAAAAACTCTTAGTTTTGTATCAATGATATTGTTTGGTTCTAAAGTTTAATAGTTAATGCTCATTGTTAAATTGCCAAAAGGATATAGACTAATTTAGCATGTCACTGCTGCTTGGTGAAAATGCCATCATTAGTGATCCATGAGTTGCAGAGAAAAACAGAAAAGAAAGGATGCCAACAGTCTCCTAAACACCCTAAATGATTTTAAGAACATTTTTATTAAAGGGGGTTTGAATGGAACCCTCCTTGACATAGTTAAATACATTAAAGTGTCACCTTTAAGTAGAATTACAGCCACACTGATTTAATAAATAGGAAAGAACAAAAGGCAGATTGTGAATGAGTTAGTGTTAGCCTTTTTATGTTAATGACATTAACCTCAGGACTATCTTTCTGTACTATTCCAAGTTCTGAAAAAACCCCGTCTGGGTTGTATATTAGTGGCATGAACTAGTGAAAAAGACTAAGTTTCTTCCTTTTATCTTTCATTTGCATTCATAACCAATTGGTTCAGAAATCCCCTTTGGATTTTTCAAATATGTTTTCTTTCTCTCTTAAGAGGAAAGTTCCTGATATGTCCTTATTTTTCCTAGGTTTTTACAGATCAGCATCTGACTAATAATTGCTGACTTCTGTACTGGGTGCAAAGGACAAGGTTCAGTGGCCTCTCTGGAAGCGGTTCAGGGCTGCCCCATGCCAAACTCAGCTGTTCCCTGCCAGCTTGGCAACAGACCCACCAGTTGGCAAAGTCAAGCTGTTTGAAACAATTCGCACCACCTCTGTGAAAACATATTTAAGAAAGGACAAAAGAATGTGTAGAAGGAGGGAACAGAGGGAACAAACAATGAGATCAGAGGAACAGTTACTTGATGGTAGGGCATACGTACCCCTGGAGTGACTGTGGCCTGTGGATAAGGCCATACCAGAGCAGGTTCATCACTGAAGGGACTGCATCCTGTGGAGGACCCATGCAGAGCATAGAAAATGAGTGAGAAACAAGGAATGGCAGAGAGAAACCTCTGTACACTGGCCTCAAGTGCCTGCACTACTCATTGCCTCCCTGAAGGGTCTGAGTGTAACCTACAGCAATAACAAGGGAGCAAGGAGAGGTGTCTGCAGTGAGGTAATGAAGTTGAGCCTGGTATTTTCCCTAGGCAAATATTTGTCTTCTTTGTTTACCGACACCCAAATCAGTAATTAAATATTTAAGTTAACAGGCAGTAAATCAATTTGTTCTGATTGTAAGAGAGGTTTACCTTTTAGCACCTTTTTGACATGCTGGAATATTCAGCCAGTAGCTAGATACATGTGTGATACTGAAATAACCGCTTTTGTCTGATCTAGCATGAAATTAACTTTTAAAGTCTCTGTTAATTACAATAAGACCACTTTTTAAAGTTCTGACAGTCTAACGGGACTTAAAATTATGATTAGCTTTCATGCTAGATACACCATAGTAGTCAGAGAAGTACTACAGAAACTGCAAACATGAGGATAAGCTGTTCCCATGCTTTATTTGTTGTTCCCATGCTGAGGGCTTTAGGCTGACTTTACGTCCCCTGTATTCTACTACATACGATGTACCCAGCTCATACAATTGCTCTCATTTAGATATATGGTAGCTGCCAGACAGAGTTCAGTTCCAACACCTCTCTGAGAGACTGAACAAAGCTTCCAAAGAGCACTTGCATGTTTACTCTTCATCCACCTTCCAAGTCCTCCATACTTCTGCAGCAACTTATAGTGCTCCTGTGGCATAAGTGACTCTACCCCTGCTCTCCCCGACTCTTCTCTGAAATCCCTTTCTCTTCTCTGAAATCCCTTTCTCTTCTCTGAGATCCCCACTTCCCTTCCCTTCCCTGCACCATCTCTTTCTCTCTCTCACCTTCCCTCATCTGCCCTCTTCCCCTGGTGCAAAACAACCACCTTTTACATTACGGTAACTCTATTTATCTCTTTGGAAGTTGTCCCAAATTATCTTTTACATTGCACTTTTTAAAAAAATGTCATTGCCATCACTTAAAACACCTGTATATCATTATGCAGTTTCTATATTTTTCTTGGAAAAAATTTTCACTGTATGCACATTTAGGAAAGAGGTTCAAAATATTTACCCAATATGCTGTGCATCTAACCACACAGTATCTTTTCCCTATTTTGTTAAGAGGGGGAATACAAGATAAATCCAGCTCAAGGAATGGAATCTATTCTAATGATAAGTTTCGATTCTCCTTCCTCACTATCTCAAACTTCAGCTTAATGGACACTCATATTTCAGGCAAGAAATATCTCTAGTAATCGTAGAGTTGTAAAAACAAAGCATTTGATGGTGTTTTGTCCACTTTCCTGTTTTAAATTATCTTTTCCTTAATGTTCTCTTTTTTCTACAGTGTCTGTATTCATCTCTGTCATTCTGCTTTAGCAGTCACTCTTTAGGTCTTGATTACCCTTGCTTTGGGCAATCCCTTCTCTTTTAAATAATATGATGAAAGCAAATCCAGTGAGGCTTACACAATGAGACCTTTAAGGTGCTGCTCAATCCTATTTGGTCTTGCTGAGACAAAGATTGGTCTTTGCTTTCACAGAATTCATGATCACAAACACAGTTGTTATTATTCTTATAAAAAGCAGCCCATGATGCAAATACTTAATAACTATATCAGTGCAAGGCACTGAAGTAGCTCTTTCTAATGTTGCTTAATTTACTATTAAGAGAAATGTTTATTGGCTCCAGGGAATAAAACATTTCAGTTGGAAGGCTCACTGTAGTCATTCTGGACAAATTCTGTATTGCCTCTTAACACACTCGGGATTAATTTTAACAGAAATTATGACAAAAAAAATTTTAGCTGGGTTTTAATTAAATTGATAATACTCAGTATTCATTTTGTCAGGTGGGCTCATATTCCTCAGCTGAATCTTTGTGAATGAACCCTGTTACAGTACTGTGGTCTTCAGGCTGGATTTATAACTAACTAGTGATGGAAATAGGAAAAAACCCAACAGGTTTGTCAACTAATGTAGTTGACAAGGCAGTAGCAGTTGTGTGCCACTCTGGAGCCATGGATAAATAACTCTATGAATGTGCGTTACAGATTGTGAATTGTTCTGATATTCTTTATGAGTCTGTATAATAATTTAAATGGGTGAACAGTCCAGACTGACCTTTGACACAAGTTGGGATGAAGAGTTCTAGATTACTGTAGCATCTTCTTTGGTTTTGGGATTGGAGCTGCAAAATCTTCAACTGCTTTGTGAAGTGTCTGCCTGGCCAGCAGAAACACTATTCCTCTGCTGCAGGGAGAGCGTGAGTGTTACCTATTAGTGCAAAGATCCCAAGTTTTGAGAGAGGATGCTTCATTCCTTTGTCTCTTTGTACAGCTATATGATCCTACTCATAGACTAGCTCCTGTGTAATCACTTTCTGAACACAAAATGCTCATAGAGCCTTAATATTTTTTTTTGCATTTCTAAAGCAGAAAGCTTGAAATGAAAATAAATTCTTGCTGTTTCTAACTCAGTTTAGGCATGTGCTTAAAATGTATTTATTGGAATGGAGTCTGAAGAGGTGGCTGAAATTAGCACATTCTTTTAAGTGATCAGTGAATTTTAATGCTTTAATATCTGAATTTATGGATCTAAGCCAAGGGACTTTTTCCTATTGGTTTTGTTTCCATAAAGTTCCACAGAGCTACATAAACATAGTCATTGAAGATTTCTAGGTTTTACCATGGGGTTATCGACACCAGAAAATGAAGATAAAAAGAAATTTGAGGCCAGAAGAAAAACATGAGATTGGCACAAGTAGGAAGAAAAACTTAACTAATTTGTTAATAGCAATACTGAATAATGCAAACTCCTAAAATGGAAGAAACTGTACACATTTCTTCCTGCACTTTCTGAAAAGTCTTTTTAAAATATATAAAGAAGCAACAATAATTTGCGCCAAGGGTGTTGTGGGAAGCTGTGAGATTTTTTAATAGTGAAGTTTCCATGTCAGAAATGCAAAGTTAGGTTTGATAGAAAATCCAGGTTTTTGTCTTAAATTAAGTTTACAAAACCTGCACAGCCATTTCTTTTGTCTTAGCTGTGAGATGCTTGTGCAGTATAAATATTGCACACATAAAACCTCTAATCACAACAGCATAACACTCCACCGATGACACCTGCCATCATTTCCTTAGTTTGTGTTATCTCTACAGTGGCCTTAGGTTTTAAATAGTTCATTCATTGGAGAGGAAGGAAAGGTCAGTGATCCCTTATTGTTCAACAACACCAAGGGGTTTTCAGAGATTGGCAGCCAGCAGAACGTTGCAGTGAAGGAACTGGATAGAGCTGCCAGCACAGGCTTGCATAGATCAGCATTTTATTACAGAAATAGCAAATGACTGATGTATTTTCTAGGTCAAGGTGGAAGAAGTTAAATAAGGATACTGATGAGCTGAGTAGGGAAAGGGGGCTATTGTGTGCAGTATTCCACCAGCTGTGAATGGACAGTGTAGTCCTCTTTGCTTTCATTATATAACAATATTTAAGTATTTCTTCCCTGAAGTGTATTGTGTGTTTGGATTCACTAGAGGAGCCTCGTTACAAATACTTCTCTTGAAGAATTTTAGGTGTTTGTCATAATTTAGAGAGAAAAAAGTAGTTTAGTAAACGTTTGAAAGCTTTATTTCCAAAATGTTCTTTGTAACCACAGCACCTCAAATGAGCTGGTGGAACTGAGGGTTTCAGGGGTGCTACTTAAGAAGCTGAAGGCATCAAGAGCAAGAATGACTTCTAAGGCAACAGAACAGTGTCTCCAGACTTATAAAATTCTGACACTGTTCTTCAGTTTAGAGTGCTCAACAAGAAATAAAAGCATTGTGAGACCATTTAAAGACTTCTCTAAGACAGCTAATTAGTTTCTGTCCTCTAATTATTCTTCAGTTTTAACCGTTTCTTAGTTGTTTTACTTTTCTGAAAGTAAAAAAATGAAGAGGTTCTGCCATTAAAAAAGAATAAGAGTAATCTTTGCTGGTAATTTATCAGCTTCAGTGCAATGCTGAGCAACTGTCTAACTGACTTGTGGCAAAATTTCATTAAAATAATTTCTTTTGAAAAGTACTACAAATAATTGCCTTTCTCCTATGTTCTCATGCTCCTCCTTTGTATAAAGAACCAGATGAGGTTAAAATAGTGTTTTGGTTTACTTAGGATAGTTGTTTGAAGACTTACATGTAGAATTTGCATGACTTAGAAGGAAATCTGTGTGAATGTAACATAGACACAAGTGACAGGAGCTGATCCTTCGCATTCACAATGCTCCTTCAGAGGGAGTTCTGATGCAGAGCAGGTGGCTTGGCAGATAGAGCTCCACCTGGATAAACCATGGGACATCTAAATAGCCTGTTACCTACTGACATGCAGGAACCACAACAGGAAATTGAGATGAAGTATGAAAACCTTTTTGCTACAAATTCAGGCAGCTCTTCTGCTACCTAAGGTGGACCAAGGAAGATTTTATAAATTCATTGTTTGGCTTTATATGGAATGTTTATTATTTATTTTTATTTTAGTTATTTTTGTATTTAATTTCTTACATTGCTAGTCAATTTTGGATTATTGTAAAGGCAAAATATGGCCAAAAAATTTAGAATATATTTATATGTTTCTGATAGCAGGAAAAGGAGAGCTGCAACTTTTAATTCTGAGGTCAGTTCTCAATCCTCATCAGGTAAAATCTGTTTAGGTTATGTAGGCAGACTTGGGTACTGTCTTTGGAATAAATGAAAATAAAACTACTTTTTTTAAGTTGAATGTATTTCAAGTTTTAGAAAGTTACATTTTATATTTAGCCTTTGCAAAAAATCAGGGTCTTTACCCATAAGACAACTTAGAGTTGTCACCAAGCTGCCAGATAACAAGCTTATATTGTTCAGGAAAATATATTACAATTTTATCTACTTGTTCTGTTCAATAAAACATTAGTATCTCAGCATTTTTATTTAACAATAGGCAACCTTAGGCCAGTAATTATGCAACAATTATAATAATAAAAACTGTCCCCTGCTGCTCACCTAGAAACAAGAATATATTAAACCAGTACTAACCATCTAAAAGGAAAGCAACAAACTACACTCATTTTTAATGCCCCTGCAGAGCACCATGGGAAGCTAATAATTCACCCTCTAATTAGTATCCCTTCTGCTGCTGTTGGCGCAAGGACAGACAAAGAGGTATCCGCTTCATTACAAACTTGCCTTGGTAATCTTTAAATGTCTTTCTTCTCTGCAGGTTGAATGCATGGAACAGGGGCAAATAGAATGTGCAATTAAAAAAGGTTTGCTGGTATCGCTGGTCTGACCGTGCATCTTAAGTCTAATGAGTTACTGAAAAGTAAAAAAAAAAAAAGAAGCCATTTGAATGTACTCATTCTCTTTTTTGGCTATATTATAATTCTTCCTTGTTTTCCTTCATTAGTGTCCACATTAGCAGGAAAAAAAAGGGAATACACCAATGGGATAAAGATTTGATAACTTCACAGCATACCTCAAATGGCAGTAGTTTTTAGACTTTGAGCAGTTGATAAATGTTATCAACCTAGTTTGAGGATGACAATAGTTTTAATTAATGCTTGAGAAGATTGAGTTTAATTGTTTCAAAGAGAGTGTATTCATTTGAATACATTTCCCTTTTAAAAAGCCAGAATGGTTTTGCAACAAGGCACTATGGGTTTAAGATATACAAAGCATTCCTACATAATTTTGAGTTCTGTGGAGATTATAGTGATCATACTACTCTTACAGTGATGCTTTCCTTTAACTGTCTTGTTTACACGTGCACAGTGTATTTGTTGATTTATTTAAGCTTATTAAAGAAAATTTATTTTCTGAGGGTATTTTCAATTTGCCAACACACAGCTGATTCTAATTAATTATAAGAAATTTTAGTTTTTACAATGGTCTGCTGCAAGGCCATTGGACAGGACTAGGAGCTTGTGCTCTGGTTCAAATATGGCTTAAATAAGTCGTGTTTTTTCAATTTCATAGCTGTGTGGTGATCTCTGTGAGGCCCGTTAGTAGTCCCACAACAAAAATAGTGCAATGTTGCTTCTTCAGTTAATTTTGAAGATTACTTATTGAGTAATCATATGACCTGTCTGTTTACCCCAATTTCTATCCAGTCCTGCTGTCCATGAGATTGTGCTTAGGAGAACTGAGTGTGCTTTTGAACAGTCAATAGAAAATTCAAAAGGGAATGACCACAGTAACTAGATTAATATTGTACCTCTTGTTTTGATATATATCTGCACTGCTGTCTGCTGAAGAGGTAATGAAAATCTTATTTTTTTAAAATAAATATGTAGTTCAAAGAAAGTTAGTGGAGCCTCATAATCCTTCCATTTTCATATTGCAAGCTAACAGCAGGCGAGTACTGGATTATCAATATACAGAGGATGTAGCAGACTTGTTCAGCAATTCTCCAGCCTTAGTAGCAGAACTAGTTCTGTCCCATTAGCAAGGAGGCTCTTTTACCCATTTCTGTCTTTGTGTGTATCTGTTCCTGGCTGACTTGTGACTCTGTCTCCAGAATTGCTGAGTAAGCTGTTCTTTCGTACTCGCTAACACCTTTCTCTGCCTGTGATCCTCTTCCTGTCAGCTTTCCTGCCCTGCTATTGTTTGACAGCTTAACCTACCTTTTTTTTTTTACAATGCTCTATTCACCTTCCTGCAATTTCACATCTGTTACTACTGTCCTTCCTCTGCTTAGGCCTTGCAGGGCCAGTTCTTACCTCTTCTCTACTCATCTTACGAATCTAAAGAAGAAAACTCAGTGGCTGTAATATAAAATAGAGCACTCCTCTGTAAGAGAAGAATATATCAATGAATAGGCTGACCCAGCATCCACTAAGGCTTTCCAGCATACTCATGAGTACCGGATCAGTTCCTAAGTTAGTTTTTAGTTTTAATTTTAATTGGAGGAGACACAAGGGAAAAGCATGAGTGTTGTCTGTAGAACAAAATAGTGTCTTGATTTATTGTTCCCTCTGCCTAAAATAAAGATATTCCAGAGTTTCTTATAGGAGAGTAAGTACATGGTTCAAAACAATTGCTGGGGAGTACAGAGAGTTTTATGATGAAAAAAGAAATCTGTCAAAACAACCTATTCTTCACACAGAATTTTTAGGAGCAGCTTAGATGATCTGTTTGCCATGTGACCAGAAGGATATGGGGACTGTGGAAGGCTGGGACCTACAAAAGCATAGCTGATGGGCAGCTCACCTTAAAGTCTTCACAGGAAAAGATCGGGAAAACAGACAATTTTCTTTGAAGTTTTTTATTGTACTAAGCATATTGTCAGCAAACTTCTAGTGCTTGACACACTTGTATTTTTTGGTGGCCAACTATTTTGTCAAGTTTCCAGCTGCCCTGGTAACACTGCCTGTGATTGACAAGAAACAGTAATGTCTGGACCAGCAGAGCCTTTATGGTGGACAGGCTCACAAATATATCCTTGGCCTGCTCACACAAGAAGGAAACCTGCAGTTAGAGCAACTCTCTATGGGTCAGAAGGTTAAGGAATCCATATGCACGTTAGTTTTTGTTGTCATTCCTTTGCACACAATCATGCCTGAGTTGCTTACCATGATCTGTTCCCTGTGGAGTCTCTTCCTTGATTTCACTTTCCCAGAAAGGTTTGCACTCTGGACAAAAAGAAAAAAATCTAGACACAAGTTGATGTTTTTTATATTTTGTAACTCTGTGTCACTGGAATCTCAAATGAAAGCTTCTCTGGCCAAAAGGGAAGTTGTGCTTCACTCGTGTGGCTCCATGCAAAGTTTAACACAGGGAAATGGAGCCAAACAAAAAAAAAATATCTCAAACATCTCTGATTTTGCTTGGTTTTGTAATGACTGATGGCAACTTGGGAAATTATTATAATAGTAAATATATTAGAGTTATAAATATTGGTAAATACATTTGTATAGATTGCAGATTCATAACAGTGATATTTTAATTATATTACATTATTTATTTTTGGCCTTAATTCTCAGAAATATCACTATTTCTGCAGAAATTAATCATGTACATCAAATTAACATTGATAATTTTTAGTCTAGGGAACATTTATTTCTAAACATTGATCAAGATGATAAACAGCTTAGAGAAGGTTTTAGCTCAAGGCTGGAGTTCAATTTTTAATATGATTATTGTCAGTTTTCGATTTCTAATATAACAATCTTTTTCTTAAAAAGACCACTTGCTCCTGTTTTGTGAGATGTGAGATTTTTTCTGAGGAAAACCAGAAGTCTAGAATTACCTAGTGTCTAAACTGATCACTACTTCCAGGAAATTAATTTTGTTTGTTGATGAAAACTTGGCATGGCAAAAAATGTAGAGGAGGCTTTGCTAGGAAGTATTGTGTACTTGTGAGACAACTTACTTGTGTGCTGCACCATATTTGAAAGGCATAAAAGCTGTAAAATTGCTGTTGGGAAAGACAGAAGGCAACAATGGACTCCATATCTCGACATTCTAGATTATTGCCTTCAGCTGACACGGTGCCTCCCACAGGCTTTAGAACAGAGTCTTGTACCGAGTAAATCACTGACTGCCTCCTCCGGTGGTTTCAGTGCAATTGGTTTCAATTTCTAGGTTTCTCAGTGGGACTAGGAATGAACAAACAAAAAAGAAAATGGAATAGTAAGTAATAAAGCAGATAAAAGGTAGAATTTTGACATCTTTCTGAAGTAGTTTTGTAAAGAGACCAATACTTTGCATAATGGTCCATTGTTCTTCCATCTCACGTCTCATTTTAAAGAATAATTTGATTTATGGTATGTAATATATAGTAGACACACAAGGAAAGGGTAACTGAAAGTGTATTACTGTTTCTTAAGGTAACCACTTTTAGAAGCAACCCTGCAACAACAAGGTAATGTACTATTATGCTAGTTTTTTATATACTATAGCTCCTACATTCCTTATATATTTTCACAAATTCTCTAGGATAAAACACATATTGGCCTAGTATGCAAAACTAAAAAGCTTAAACCACTCCATTCCTCACTGTTGTTTATATTGCTCCAATATTTTAAAAACTACAGGGTTGCAGAATATTTAGATCATCCTAGACTTAAAGTTCGGAAAAAAAATAGGAAATACATTCTTAAAACTTTATGATGTAAAAATACTTGCCTAAGGTTGTACAATGGAATGAATAGTAAGTTTGTCATTGTCACATATATTTTCACATATAAAGAAGTGGAAAAGTCCGAACATTGGGGGTGACCATGAAGTTCTCAATGGCCATTATATGTAGGTAGTGACAATTTTGATGTGTGAGAAGGTATGGCTTGGTTAAAATGTGTTTGTACTATTTTTGAACAATTCTTGTTTGCAACTTTTCTTTTTAATAACGAATCATTTAGCATGCAATGGCCCTTTAGAGGACTACATTGCAAATTACATTTCTTTTCTGAGTCGGGCTATTGTTACTGGGGTGAATATGCTGTGCATGCACAGGATCGAATGATTATTAATAGTTCTAGTCTATCCTGGGTTGCTAGCTGCACAATAATGAAAAAAAGTATCATGGTCAAGGTACAAATCAGGTGGAAACATCTCCTGTGAACTTCTAATTCTAAATTTATACAAAGCAATTAAAAGCCCCTGTACTTACATATTTCTTTTAGACTGCACTAATGGTTTGGAAGTAACAAGGTAAGATAGACATTCTGATTAGAAGAGACCAGCAGTTCACAGATCAATAAGAACAGAATGTCCTAATGCCTTCTGCACCTCTGGATGATGGATTTTGTTCCACTGACTTTCAGTTTAGAGGTTCTCACAGAAGTTTATAACTGTAAGATGAGAGTTTTTTTGTTCCTCAAATTCTGAAATAATATAAAATTTAATATGCCTGCAAATGTACTTGTCCTGCTCTATGTATTGCAATAAAATTCCTGTTTCATATCACATAAGCTGTATGAACTTTTGGGCAAAGGTATATCCATGTCATGTATTTAATAGACAGGTGAGGGTGATCTGCAGTGGAGGAAAGGACTTCTGTGTTCTTTCATAACTTCAGAAATGAGTGGTGGGCGAAGAGGATTTAGGGAACTCATGGTTTTAGACAGTGAAACTCTTTGAACAAACTTTCCATTTAGGGAAAATGAATATGTTATGATAATTATATAATTGATAAACATAGTTTGGAATAAAAAGGAGTAAATTTTATTATTTATTTTTTTCTGACTTTCCCATTTTATTAGAGGTGATGCTATAATAGATTTTCATCAAATGCTGGCTTGTGAGGTTTTTTCATTGATTTATTGCATTTAACTTTTTATTTGTCTAGTGTATTTCTGCTTTTCACTGATGAGGTTTTTTTTCTTTTAATCTGCAAAGTCATTGATGAATTCTCAACTGAGAGAAACAGGTTGAGGGGTTGGATGCTGTGACAGGATTAAAACAGCAGATTAACTCTGCCTATCTGTCTCACTCTTTTAGGAGTGCTGCTGGCTGCTTCTGCTATGTAGGGTAGTAATTATTAATTGATTTACTTCACTTTATGTAGTCTGCCTTCAACCTTTCCAATCCCTATTATAAAGGATGAAAAGAGAGACTTTAAAGTAGTAGTTGCCTAAGGAGAAGGAAGGTTTTTGATGCTATTCCTAAGACAAGTAAGGAAGAGCTTGCATTATCCATCTCAGAGCCAGTATCTCAGAAATCATTTGAGCACCTCTAAAAATTAATTGAGAAGCTGATTTCTTCTATGGAGAAGAGTAGGAAGGGAAGAGATGCTCATCCCTGTCCATTTGAGCTTTTTCCGTAAAGAATCTGTTGTACTATTTCTGTAGCATTAGAGCCACGTAGGCCACCACAGAGACATGCCTTTAATGCCAAGTCATTTTGGCCTGCCATGCCTCTCATTCTTTCAAATGTGCTGCTCTTCAAACCAGTCTCTGCTTATACTGTCCTGGTGTTTTTACTGCTGTTGGAGAATATGTCTGTCAGCCTCTATGGAGCCTTTCTATGATTTTTCAGGATCCTGACATGGTCTTTGACCCAGCTGCCTCAGTGTGCTGCTGTTACTCCCTTCTCTCTGTTCTTTTCTCTATCCCTGTACAGAATTTGTAGCTGAGTTGTACAGCCTCTGCCTTATGTTATAATTTAAAACTCTGATGTGATCTTTAAGAGAAATACCTCAACTGCAGGAGTGCAAAATCACTAGAATGTGTGATTGCTGCAGTAGCCACTCGTGCCACCTCGGAGATGTATGTCCCACAAGGGTTGCTCTTTAGGCAGGTACAAAGAGGGAGTGAGCTGCCTCCTGTCTCTCCCTGTGTCCGTTCTACCATTAGGGCACGGATGAAACATTTCCAGCTTCTCCTAAAGGGCTACACAGCAGGATACATTGCACCAGCAGTTTGCAGGATGTGTTGAAAGGCTGCAGCATATGCTCTCTCTTCCCTGTATTCACCTGTACAAATTTAGCACCAGCAACTTAAACAGACTCAGCCCTAAATATTGGGACAATGTATTGATCCTCGGGACGGAATCATACCAGTAAAAATAGTGTTTCTTTCCTTCCTGTCTTGTTCAAAAAACAAGACTAGAAACAACATGAAGCTTCATATTGAGGATATTCTGCTAGTTCATGAACCAAAACCCATTTTCATGCCTTTAAGAAGACTGTTATTCTAAAAAAAATATTAAAATCTACTGTAAAATTTAAGCAGTGCTGTCTGAATCTGCTAATTTTACTGTGGCCTAAAATGACATATTAACTTTTTAAAAACTATTCCTAATAAACAAAGATCCTTATCTGCATTTACTTGCTTTGAATTTTATGGAAGCAGCAGTTTCTCACTACAGTAAACTCAGATCAAAAAGTGTTTTCTTTTGAATTCAAATCAGCCAAATGTGCATCTCTTTCTGAATTCATTCACGCAGCTGATCTCTGATCTTCAGCATAGTTAGGAATTTCATGTGGTAAAAGGGGTGTAACTTATTTATGCTGAATAATGTATGCATATACAATATGTCAGAACAGCCGGAGCCAGAGATACATTCTTCAGTAAACTGTGCTTAATAGAAATTACTGTCCTTTCGTGGAACTTCAGTTTGACAAGGACTCTTTAAGGGTTTCTAATCCTAATTAGATTAGATGGTTTTTTTACCTAAATTATTGTACTATCAGCCAGTACCTTACTACTGGATTTCAGTGAGTTTCTTTTACAAAGAAGGACCACAAGATTAGTTCAAAAGAATAATAACAATAGCTAATTTGTATAACATATGAACTACATGCACCATTTAAGAATCCATTAATTTTTGTCTATTTATTGAGAATACTAGTTCTTAAGATTTTCCGTAGATGTCACAATAGAAGACAAGCACCATATTTTAGTTGATTGTAGTTATTGTTTCCTACAAGCCCTTTTTCTCTTATTATTATCTGAAAACTATCTCTATAACCAAAGAAGTCTGAGAATGTTGGTTTTTTTTTAAATTTGACAAATATTTAATTTTTTAAATTTATTTTTTTCAGTCATATCAGATTCTTTTGGGGACCTGTACAGAGGGAATGCAGATCATTAGGCATGTTACTATTATTAAACAATGCAAATCTTCATCAAGTCCTGTTGTGGAAGAAGATACTGGGCCAACCAATCATGGCTGCTCAGCAACTATAACTCCAAGTGAAGTCAATAGGAGGAAAAGGTGCTCAGCCTCTCCAAAAGTAGGTGATATGGATTAAAATAGATCTACCATAGTAAACTGGAATGTTGCAAATATGAAAGCATTATTCAGCATCTACTGAAAAATATGAATCTCTGGAGACTGGTTTCACACAATAATCTGAGTTGCAGTATGAAAGTTGGTACTTTCAGAGCAAATCCTCTAAGCAACAGGGCAGATTCCTATTGATCTTATAAATTGTTTTAGACATTTGTGCTTATTCTACAGGTTGAAGGTGTCATTCCTCTGTTTTACCTTGTTAGTGTCTAGGTACATATTCTTCTTGCCCTCAGTTGTTCCGTGATCCTGGTCACTGTTGGATCAGTGTGGAGCATGCATGTGTGCACTCACAGTTCAGCCTCACTTACTGTTAAATATTACCATTATCATCATTTATGCTGTTTAAAAGCTTCCCTGGAAGCTATTCTCTAATGACAGTATTTGTTAAGGCTTTGAACAGCAAAACTAGTACATAAGTTTCCTTCCCTTTGTTAATCAAGATTAAAAAAGACCACCAAAGCATTTTCAGCCATTGATTGTATAATTGGCTGACCTGTGTTAAACAGCTGACTTTTGTCAGCTTACACTTTGTAAACATTTGGCAAAGCTGTGCAAGGTTTGCAGTTCACCACTCCCAGAACAAGTGTTTTTGAAGGGGATATGTATTGCTGGGCAGGGAGAAACAATCTGCACTGCCCCTGAAGCCGCTGACCCAGCGAGTCACAGCTTGGCTTTCAGGTTACTTCACGTGGGGGCAGTGAAATTATGTTGCTCTTTATCTGAGGTTTCTTCCATACCACAACCAGGTACCTGGCAATGCCCTTCCACACGCTGCCCACCACATGCATGAAGCATCCTGCTTCTTCCTCTGTACTCTGCCACAGCAGCATTTCCTTAGTAAACCCTGTGGAGAGTTACTTTTTTGTCAATTCTCTGTGCCAAAAATAGGAAACAGATCAAATTCTTTCCTCCTCTCTACCTCCAGCAAAACAGCTCTTTTGTCAGTCTTCTTTTGCTCAGGTTGTAAAGTGCAGTTTGGGGATTTACCTGTTAATCTAAACTGTTCTGTACTCCCGTGATGCTGCAGGGTAAATGTGTAAAATTGTGTAGCATCCATTCACGTAGCATATGTCAGCTAATGACAGGGGGCCTGGGGTTGACAACGATGTTTTTAAACATTTTTAAATTTGTTTTTCAAAACATGTTGCATCCAGCAATTTGGCCCAACTGTGAAGGACTTTGGGTTGTGGGGAGTAATCAAGTCATAC
This sequence comes from Lophotriccus pileatus, assembly GCA_035583135.1. Classification (NCBI taxonomy): domain Eukaryota; kingdom Metazoa; phylum Chordata; class Aves; order Passeriformes; family Tyrannidae; genus Lophotriccus; species Lophotriccus pileatus. Next base: position 7,431,291 of record JAWWES010000021.1, read on the forward strand.
ATGGCAAATGATTATTTGTTTAAAGCAAGCATAGGGTTTAGTGTTCTGCTTAAGTCTGTCTTAGACCTACATCTTAGTGCTTTCAGGATCACTCTTGCTGAGAAGAATTTTTTGGAACTTACTTGAAGGGGAGGTTTATTATATTTGAACTGAAAATGAGCTGTTTTGGAGGAAATCCTTGGAGAAGCTCCACCAGTATAGGACACAACAAATACAGCAGCAGCTGCAGCATCAGCATGCTCCTCACACTTTCAGCTAGCAGCTCAATGAAAATTTTGGCAAGGCAGAGGACCCAGTAGGTGCCAAGGTTGGCACTGGTTCTTATTGCGTTTTCTTTGCCTTATAGGATTTTTGAAAAAATGTCAATCTATTTCTATGATACTTCAGCTTGAAATAGGGGGCAAAGGGGAAAATAATTCATTCTTCTTTAAGTCCCTTCCCTATCATGGACTTTTTCCCTTATTCTTCTACTTTCTTAATTACGCTAATTAGGAAAAATATTCAAACAACTGATGTCAAGGACAGTTTCTGCAATAGAATGATACAGTTTAAGGGTGAGAATTTCCTTGACATTAAAAGCATAGTTTCTTACATATATTGGTCTCTGTTTTCAAATTGAAGTGTTTGAAGGCATGGTGATCTCGTGCAGTATAGCAGAGAAAAGCTGCCTTATTTCCAGAACCAGAAGCAAACAGCTGTGCCACTGTGGTGTAATGCTCAAGCTAAGTGGGGAACCTGCTGAGGACAGAGCCTATCAATTCAAGAGAATTGGCAATATGTTATGTTTAACATTTAGTAATTACTAGAAAGGGGAAGGAATGGAATTATCCTAGTGAACATTCTGTTCTGTGTCTTAGAGTGACTTCTCCATCTACGTATATGGACTTTCTTTGCTGACAGTTTCAGCAGGAGATGCACCTCGTTGAATGTAGCTGGCTTTGGCCTAGGAGGTAAATTTGTGATTAGAATGTCCCTCAGTATCTGTATTCAGGAATTGGAAAATATGGCCATCTAATACAAAATATGACTACCTGCTTTGTAAAGAATGCCTTACCCAGACCTGCTTTGTCACCTGCAGTCACCACTTGTTTCCAGTCAACTTGCAGGATAAACCCAAACCTATTGGTTTTAACTTGTAAAGTCCTAGATGCCTTGAGACTAGGCCACCTGACACCATTTGGGATACTCCTGCAGGTATCATCAACAGGTCATCCTTGTGCCAGTATTTTGCACCGATGTGCCCTTTGCTTCAGTTCTGATCTGCATTACACATCTTCTCTTTCTCACATTTTTTCTGTGGGTGTGTTGGATGGATGATGGTATAAAACAATATATGAGAGCACAGACTATGCACAGCAAAAAGTGGTAGCACGTTTAGAATTAATACAAGCTCACAATGTAATGTGATTAATAAGAATGTAATTAATGTAATTAATAAGAATTTTGTAGAAGCTCAAAAAAAAATTTTTTTCACACTTGACACTAGACTGAAAAGTTTGCTTATGACAGACGCAAGAAGATTGTCTTTGAAAAAGGTATGAATGCACTTAAAGTATCTAAGCAGATGATTGTGGTTTATGTTATGAACAGCTTTACTCAGAAGTGTGTTTCTGGAGAAAAAGAAACGTTAGGTGCCAGCACATTCCTGCTTGGATCAGAACTGTAAAAGATTTGAGCAACAGCTTATTTTTGACAGTTAAACTTGTGTTTCTTTAAGAAGATCAAAGCAAGTTTGATATAGTACAGCAGTTACAGAATTTAAAGTCTCTCCTACAAGTAGGGTTTGACAGTCTTGTTTTGAAAAATGTATTTTAATAATTAATTCCTGTATTTTCCAAAAGCATAGACACTTGTTTGGCTTCATGCATCTCACCAAAGTCAGTGAATTTATGTATGTAGAGTTAAACTGCTTATACCTTTATTCCATTGAAGATGTGATGGTATTTATTTCTTAGCAGTCCTGTTGTAAAATTGTCTTCTGAAAGCAAAGTGGATGAAATGCAGAAATGTTTATGAAGGGGAGAGAGAAAAAATCCTAAATGAATGAGTGCTTATTGGCCACTAAGAATTTCTTAGCAAGATATAAACCAAGACAGTGATGGTAATTATTATTTACTGAGCTTTATTTCCTGGATCATAAATTAATGCATAAGCTAAGTAGATCATTACCTCTGTTTTGTATAACCATAGATAAACTATGAGGAAAAAATATCACTGAAAGTGTGCCTGTGCAATTATCTGCTCTCTTGCTGTTTACCATGTCTGACTATAAATGTTTTATTTTGCCCTGGCCATGTTAGCATGAATAGGGAGGTCAGAACCATTAGCAGATTGATCCTTCTCTCCTCCCTTTTATGGCCCTTATCCATTGTTAGTCTCACTTCAACGATTTTTCTATTTCTCTTTCAGTACAGCTAATTTAAATAAGCAAAGTTTGGGGTTTTCAACTCTGATTATCTGCCACTTTCTCTCTCTGCAGCTATCTTTTCTCTGAGCTGTCTACTCTTCAGATAGTCAGTGGTTACCTCTTGTATGCTCTCTTACTGGTTTTTAATATTTTTTTGTTATTCTTGGTACTTTTTCTATTGGATAGAACTGTCTTATGTTAGATCACCTCTATTAATTTTAGAATAAGTGTGTTTCTAAACTCTTTATTATTTTTTCTCTTGTGGCAAGTTATAAATTTTCTTAAGCATCTGAATTCAGCAAGGACACCCAGTTGTCTTTCAACATTCTGTTATTAGCAGCTTTAATTCTTGAGAATCTACATTTATTTCCACATTTGCATGCCTATGTTTTAGTCATTTGTCTTATACTGCAGCTACAATAAGATAGGAGATACTTTAACATACAATTAATATCTTTCCTGGCAAATGGGACTGAATTGCTCATCACTCTTATAACAGCATTTGAACAAACTGCCAGTCATTCAGCTTATTAGTGTCAGTGTTACTGATTTCGATTGTTTTTCAAGCAGCATCATTTTCAATTCACTTGCCAGTATCCTTTGTTTCTGTTCTTGAGAAACTTCAGAACTCTTAAACACCCAGGGTCTTGTTCTGGCCAGCCTTGTGTTTGACCACAGGACTCCTGTGTTGGAGCTCCCCAGGTTCTCCCACCATTCCAAATGCAGTGGTGTAATTCTGCTCCTCTCTTCTACGTCACATGACATTGGTTCTCCATAAATGGTTGCAGTGCCCTCTCAGGAACTGGTAGCAAAATGATTGTACAAACAGTGTGACCGCTTTGGTGCAGTCACATGAACATTTGTGCAGGAACCCTTCCCAGGAGAATGGTTATTCCCCTTTCTGAAAGTACCATGGGAGGGTTTACACTCTGTGCACAAAGGAACTAGCAATTTTGAGAGAGTCTTGTTTAACATCTGTGAAGCAGAGCGCTTCAAACAAAGCAAACATTAATGAAAGGCAAGAGGATGACAAAATAATGTGATAGAGAAAAATCCAGATATGAATTGTTGGAAAGCATAGTTTAGTGTAGAAACTGGCACTATTCTGGAGGAGTCCTTAGAATCCAGTGAAATACAGTTTCCAAGTTTATAGAGCCACAATGCAGAGACTATAATATAGAAAGGAAAGTATACAAATGGGGTGGAGTTAACTTCCCCCAGCAGCCCTTATAGTGCTGTATGTAAGAATAATACGATGCCATCATGTGAATTTGTATTTTCAGTTCTGGTCACTTCATTTCACAAGGACTATAAGGGAAAGAAAAGTAGTTCACAGAAATTATAGTAGAAATAACCAGTTGATATTTTAGCACTATAAATCAGTCAGGCATAGGAAAAAAACAAAACACCTTTGAATTTTATATTTAGTGCAGAATCACAGATGTATATTAGCCCAAAGCCCTGTTTGTGTGTCCAGTACAAAAGAGCTTCGTACACACTGGAAATATTAATAAATCAAATGAGAACCATGTATGTGTGGTTGTGATTTTCTGCAAAATAACAGGTGTTGAGTGCATGTTAAGGCACCTGTTTTATTTGGCTGTTATTTGTCCAGAGATGCTTATTCATGCTAAATTTAGCTAGGCTGTGGCAGAGCATGAGTTCACTCGGGAATGTGAATCTGTGAAATATGCTTTCACTGGAGCATGGTGAATAATTTAACTCACTAAATCTCATTTCCAGCTTGCCATTTAACTGTGAATAGATTTCAATTTTGATTTATTTTGTTCTTCAAGTTATTCAACAAAAGGTTTATGCAAATACATTGCAGCCTAAGGATAGCTCATATATTACTCACAGTGACTATAACTTCTGCTGCTGGTGATGGGACTGATTCAGTGCTCATTGAAGTAATTGTAAAGGCTCCTATGCACTTCAGTTACAAACCCCTGCAGATATTTTTCCATTGACTTCTGTGAGTATGGGATGAAGCTGTGTTCTCAGCTCTCTTACTCATGCTCTGTCTGGTCAGATTGCTCATATAAGGGGGTTTCTGCTGCTTGACAAGATGACTTGAAAATCCACAGAGAGTTCTTAAAGATTACCATGAGACTTTTTCCTCAAAAGATGTGCAAGATATTTCATCTTTCTGAAAAAAAAAACACTTTGAAACATATGTAGTCTTGCAAAAATGTCTTCAAGAAGTGATTTAACAATTACAAAGTACATTTGTAAGTAATTAAATATATTTTTTGTATTTCCCAATTTACAATCAGTTAAATAATACTTATAGGAGTTTATGCATTATATGACAGGAAAAATATAATCTGGAAAGAATTTTTATTAATTGCAATATATAGCACTTAGGTCATTCAACAGTTAATATTGGTTCAAATATTTAGGAAAATATCTGGTTTATTTTTAGCAGTTCAGAAAATGTGGGTTTCGTTTCTCATGCTCAGGAGTCTTATTGGGAAGTGTGTCTGAATAAGAAATACAGGATAACAACCTCTCATTGTATGATTCATAGAACTAAAGCATTTATACATTTCTGTATTATTTCCTTTACTATCTGATTTATTTTCAAGAAGATGAAAATGTACAGATAATTATATCTAAAGTAAAATCTATTGAGATACTTAGGGGTTTTTCTCAGTGCTTCTGATTTATAAGAATAACGTGTTTACTTGGATTCTGTACCATCAAATCTGAGAAAGACCAAAAAGGGTAATTCTGACTCTGATTTTATGTTAACTAGGCCTTAGTTGTCTATAAATTTAGAGAAAATGTGCTTCATTGTTATATTTTCAGTGAATAACCATAGAATAACCTCTGATGATATTGGTTGCTTAAGCAAGTGAAAGGTTCAGTAATGTGCACATTTCCTTAGTCACCTGGCAATTTTTATGGCAAGTCAATGCTTTGAATTCCCTTCTGGTGTGACTGATGATGAAGCATTTGCATATACTTAATTTATATGCATAAGTATCACTTGATCTATCAATATTATTTTGGTTTACAAAGTCCATAATAGCTTATCATGACTTTCTCCATATCCACCCATCATCTTGATGCACAGTATCTATTTTGATGGTGAATCTTTAACCTCTCCTCATTTTTATGAATAGAATTCTTGGCTGACTTTTCAGTGGAAGGCATAGAAGGACATAGCTTTTTCAGTGGTTACTTAAGAGATTCATGTGGTTAAGGCTCATCTTGTTTACCCCAATCTGTTCTTTTAATATCACCAAAACTTCTTTCCATCCCACTCTTTCAGGTTTTTTCAGATATATTCCTTTTGCATGTGAGACATTTTGTTGGTGGCGTGAACCCACGGTAATCTCTTCCATCATGTTTCTTTTAATACCATATGCTTGCACTGCTGGATTTTGGATTTCCTTGGATATTTGCAGAAACAGTAAACATAGATTTATTTTCTTCCTGACTTGTCTCATTGGTTGCATGTTCCAGGCTTCTATTTTCTTGTAACATTTAGCAGCCAACAATTACTTCCCTGCTGGACTGTTCCAAATACTCTGTGCCCATGTAGGTTTTTGAAAGTATCATTGAAAATATTTTGAAAAAACAAAAAAAATCCCTTATTTCTTTTGTTTTGTGAGTAAGCTTTTAAAATGCACTACTGGCAAAGGAAAAACAGTGGGTGCCAAGTGATTTGAAGTGTCTGCACTACAACAATTTTCTATTAAATTAACTGGACAAAAACCGGTTCATGGACAATAACCAGCAGATGAGAGATGATTTTGTTAGGTCGTGTTTTGAAGAGTGTAGTTAATTCAGCAGATGGCACTACTGAGTCACTGAGCTATTAACCCACATACAAGGTGGTTCTCCTCTACGACAGTCATCTTTTTTTTTTTTTCCCAGATGAGACTGAATAAAATTTTTGAATATTTGAGTGCATTAAAAGTTCCCATGAGACTATTTGCAAGAACATGGTAAGCTTTCTGCTGAGATTCCAGTGTGTTTATTTGATTTGAATAAATTCACAGTTGTGTTTCTCTGTACCCAAGCACTGCCTGCACCCCTTCTGAGTTCAAATGATTAATGTGGTAGTTCTACAAATCCTAGGCCTGTATAAGCTGTTACTATTGCTTCAAAAAAGCAGTGCCCCTGGTCTTTACCGACCAGTCCCACCACCTCTTGCCATCTGATAGTTCATGGAGGCACGAACATGGGAACTGGTTTGTTTTGCAACTGAGACAGCAAAGAAGGAATCCACCCAAAAGTTAGTTAGCTTGGGTGCTTTTACTGGTCTGGTTCATGTTATAATAGTCGAGTGAGTGACATAAAGAAGTGGTGTCAAACCAGAAACAGTCACAAATAAGCTGACCAGATGAATTCTTTTATCAGCATAAATAGTTTATATCAGTTTAAAGTGTTCATGGGCCGCAAACACTACCACTGAATTCAAGATTTAAAACTTGGTCTGGAAATGTTTCCAGGCCTGCAAATTCAAACCCTCATCAGCAAAGGCTTCTGCTGTGTGACCAAAAGTGCTGTAGCTACATGAGACCCTGATCCACATAGGTTCCCTCTGTTAATTCCTTTGATCCCTGCAAAGGAGACATAAAATTCCATATGATGGGTATCAGCAACAGTGGCAGAAGTAGCACCATGTTGTGGGGCCCAAGCAGTTCATGCACTGATCTGGTGTTAAAGACAATAGGACTGTGTCTTCCATGAGTGTGGGAATATCACAGTTCAAATCTTGGTCAAAATAACATTGATTAAGAGAATTAAATAATGAGGGAAAAAAAAAAGTTGTATGGGTTCTGGATGTGTTTCTGTCCTCAAACATAAGAAGCAGCATAGCCTCAGCACTTTCGTAAATAAGAATTTACTTTTTTTAGGACTAGATTTTTCCCACTAAAACTGAGGCATTTTTATTACAGCTGTCTCAAAGGTAACTATTTCCATTATTTTTTTGCTTATGAGATACTGTGTGATTTAAATTATTCTGTGATTCTACTTTTTTTGGTGGACATAAGAATAACAGACATTGTGATGGTTTCATTGCAGGTATTCAAAGCTGCCAGAATAAATCCTGAGTCTCTCTTGAAATATAAGATGAATAAAAGGAAATTATATAGTCCAAGGCCTAAACCAATGAGATCTCAAATATATTTCATTTACCAGGTATGAAGTTGCTTCTTTTTATACGTAAAAGACTTTAAGGATGTGGTAAAAATTTGGTGCTGCCTGTATATTCAAGTTCAACCACTGGGACTGCTCACATGCATGAGCAGTTATTGCATTTGTTGCAGTGCTTCCTTGGCCTAATAGTGGTGATCTGGGAGTATCCATGAATATAACATATGCAACTGTGTTCTCTCTAATGTAGTGCTGACTTTTAAAACCAAATGGAAAACAAAGATCATTTTAGAGTAAGCATAATACAGGCAAAAACATTTTTGTACCTTTCAGTTACATCCTATGAAGTCTTCCAGAACAGTCCATGTCATAAATAGAAAATTAATAAAGATAGTGGGCAATTTGAAAGGCAAGGATGGAATTTATTACTGTGTCTTGAAATAGCCTAATCTGGAATTAATTTTCTTTAATCATAGTAATAACATTTCACTTGCTTGTTTTGGAAATGTGGTGGGAACACAGCTGCTTTCTCTGAGGAACTGGTTGTAGCAGCATGCAGCTTCCTTCCTAATTTGCAGGGGTGGAACAAGTAGGCAGGTAGATATTTAGTGCAGCAGAGCACTGGAGTGTTTTGTACTGGAGTATAACTGAATACCTTGTGCTGTTACTTAGCAGAGTAATTAGCTGTACTTAGTGAGAGTGGGCAGTGTGTAAATACAAATTCTGTAGAGATGGGCTTTGGATGCTTACACATTTTTAGTTTTTATAACAATGACTTACCTCCTGTAACCCCCTCCATGAAACAGCCATCAGCATTTATTAAAGGGAGAATGATCTGTGATTAAGACATAGTCAGGGGACTTGGATAATCAGAGCACTATTCCCAATTTCATTTCTAATGCCAAGTAAATAACTTTATGCAGGTTGCATGTGCAGTGTTTTGGAGCTGAAGGATTGTGATACTCAGCGTTCCTGTGCCTAATCCTACCACCACACAAAAGTGAGCGTTTCTCCAGGCCATGTTGTCACTACAGCGATTTAGTTCTCCTTTTACAAAACAGGAACAATTCCTTCCTATTTAGAAGGGTTTTTTTTAAATCTTTAACTTTTCTGCTGTGTCTAACTGTAATGATGTGATAAATCTGTATGTGTAGAGTACTGACACATAATTTTTCTAAAATCAAAGGAATGGTAGTAGATAGCAAATGTGAGACAAATAAGAAGATAATAAATTCTCCCCCCCCCTCCAATTAACAGATTTTAAATTTCATTTAGGATGTGTGTAACATAATGCATGATTTTTTTCTTGATTTTATTGGTAGCTTGGTCATATCTTCCCATTACTATGCTATGATCTAAAAGAAGCTCTTAAGAAGCAGCATTTCACAGTTCTGTTGTGTAAATATCAGAGTTCGGTTTGAAATAATGAATTTATTAAAAAAAACCCAAACCAACAACCTATAAACAATGTCCTCTAACTTTTTCACTGAAGTCTTGAGAGTTATATCACTTTTACTTTTATTGAATTCAAGCTAAAACCAGAAAATTTTATGCAAAGATTTTATTTCAGTAAGAATGTATTTTAAAATAACATGTGAGTTGCCATAAAACATTGAAGGCTGGCAAAGCTGAGATGTGGTTGAAATACTTGTTTTAACTTGGACTATGACTCCCATTGTTTTCATTGCATATAATATAATTTATTTTAATTTTAATAAACATGTTTACATGTTTATGAGTATTATAGGTCTATTTAGAAAGTGGGACATTATTTTTTCCCTTAAGTGTATTTTTATATAGCTGTGTATAACACAGTGTTTTACACACTGTTGTATGAAGTGCAGTCACCCCTGTGTTTCAAAACTGGTGAAATAGAAACCAGGTAGTTACTATTGATTTGTGTTAATTGCTTAATGTCCAAGCAGGGATCCCCTAATGTCTTAGGTACTGGGCATACAGTACTAAAAGTCTTTGCCATGCTTGCTCTGACTCCATTATTAAGATTCCTGCTTGTAGCAGGACAATAAATGATCACCTTTACATTTTCTCCAATTAAAATTACATAAATCACTAACATGGTGCTGGTTGTTTGCTCTCAATGTGTTAAAAAAAGGAAAGAGCCTGGCAGTAAATAAATTTCTTTTCTGTACAGAGCATTAATGATTCTCCTTGCATTCCTCCACATTCCTCCTGGATTCTGTCACTCAGTAATATGCTACTCTTGTCAGACTAAAAGGATCCCAGATGGACATAGCATATCAGCTATGAGTGCATCCTTCCTTCATTTATATTGTTTAATAAGCTGATACTGTGTCTTCAGTCAGTACTTTCTGTCAGGTTCATGTGTGTTCTTTTCAAAGCGGTTCTAATTCCATAGATAAATCTCTGTTTGAGCTGTCAGCATTTGCATTGTGCAAGACCAACTTCTGCAACATTCCCAGGGCAAAGCAATTAAAACAGTGCATTTCCCTCAGCCCTTCTGGCTCCTAATGGCTGTTTATATTTTCTGTGAGGGTGATGGAAAAATGAAGAGATTTGCTCAACACAGAAGAGTGGCATTAAATGATACTGACCTTCTTTAAAAATGCATGTTTTGTTATGCTGAATGCTTTCTTATCCTTTCAAACCAACTTGTTTTGTCCTTGCAGACAAAAAGTGGTTCTGTGCTAATGAAGAGTTAGTAGCTTTTTAGCTCTAGTAAAAGAGAGAAACTTTCATTTGCAGTTGTGGTGGCCATGGGAGATAGTAATTGCTATGGCTTGTGGCAAATTTGTTTGCATCAGAATATATCCACATGGGTGATTCAGAGTTAATTTTAGCTGCTGGTGAGACCCTGAAAGCTGTACACATTTTTTCTCTTTAGGGATGTCCAAGGTTCTCTTGTTTTACAGTTCCAGTTCTTCCTCTGTGAAATTGAGCATGTGCATGTGACAGTCAGTTTTCATGAAGACAGATCACTGTCTGTGCAAGGTTAAACCTCAAGTCCATGAGTTTTGGCAGCCACATCACTCAGAAATGGCAAAAGACTATCACCTTTCGGTCCCTTGGCTGTCTGTCTTGTCAAAAGCTTTTCTGGAGCATATTATGTCATTTAGAATGTCTTTATAATGAGGATGAGGAAGTAATTTGGCCACTGTTTAACTGTGAAAGGGATCAGAAGGAACAGAAATTAGTTTGAAGCTACATTGTTGAAGAATGTGACTGAGAAAGGGATATGAAAAGCAGACTTATTAGTATGGAATAACTAAGGAATAATAAGAACATCTAGAAATGAGGATAAGCCTGTAATCCATACATGCTGAGTATCCAGTGATCGTGTAAACTTGAACATGAACTGTAGATGCTCAGAACCTCTGAAGAGGATCTGTTAAGTGTAAATAAACCTGGAAAAGTCCAAAGCCTAATTTCCAAGCGTTTATAGCAGGAGACAGAATTTTAAAAGACCTTAACTCCAACTAGGGCACGTATATCAGGATGAGATTTTCAAATGCACTCACCAGCACAGTTCCCGTTGTGACACCTAAGACCAAAGTTTTGAAAGACTTTGCCCCTCAGCATGCTTAGTTCTTTCAAAAATTTGTCTGCAACTGTGTAGATGTAACAGAACTTCTTTCTCTGAAGTATAAATATCTAAAGAATGAGGGAAATCTCATGGAGCACTTTACTCAGGTTTTTTTGGGTGAGTGAAATTCATTCTCCCATTTACTGTTATTTTTTCACTCAGATGAGGAAATCTGAAACTGCAGAGAAACTCATGAGTACTTGGAAAATTAAGATTCAAGGAGGTATATGAGAAGCAGGATGTAAGAATAATTATGCATTCACTTATTTAGAGGTAAAGTAGGGTGACTCTGGATCTCCTTCTCTAGTTTGTACTCAAGTTTCTGTGTTGTTTTTATTACTTCCAGATATCTTCCTTTGTCTTTAGTGAGACCAGGATACCATCAGTAGAAGCTCTTTTGAAAAACATATTGGGTTTATTTGTGGTTAAATTAAAAATTTTGCATTTCTGAAGCTGCAAGTTAACAATGCAAATGTAATTTATTGGGAAGTTGTTTATTAAAAATAAGTTTCACTGCAAGAGCTTTTAAAAAATTTTAAAATAAGAACTTGAAAACTGAAGGAAGGAGCTGACTTATCAGTGACATTCTCCTTCCCATAGAAATATTCAAAAAAAAAGGATTAAAAAATATTTACTTTTAAGGGTGAAGGGAGGGAAGTTGAGAAGAATCTTTCAATTGGAAAAAAACTTTCTGTATTATTTTCAATTACAAAATATATCTTAACTAGGAGAATGTGAAGTATCTTAGGCAGAAGACAAGATTTTAGATTTTCATCTTCAATGCCATACTAATTAAAAAATAAATACATGGATTTAACATTAATCTTATTTTTTAAACCAAATATGATTTTTAAATCACTTTATAACATTCAACAGACAAAAGAGGTATGACTTTATATAATTAAACATTTTATATGGTTCTTGAATGGAAACTTGAACTAGTATCAAAGAACGCCCTGAGTGTGTAAATATAATTAGTCTGGCTATTATGAATCAAATCCTTCATAATCCTCATACATACAGAGACTGAAGGATGGGATCTGTTTGCTTTTGTAATGCCTGAAATAGAGCTAATTTGCAATGGCTACGCTAATTTAGCTTATCTATAAAATGAGCACATATTACAAGTGCTGTTTTATAGTTCTAATATGCTGTGATTAATTTTATAACTAATTTAAAGCCTTGGACACTAATTGGTTATTGTACATGCACACACACAATAGGCTGACAAAAGCACACTTCCCTAACACCTTGGGGCAAGAAAATACACCAGATAACCTCTTGCAATCTCTTCTTCTCCTTATTTAATGATAATATAAGCAACATGTATTGCAAAGAGTAAAACACATTTGTAAATGTGCTGTCCAAATAAGCTGCTGCAGACCTTTGTAAATACAAGGTTAAAGCCAAGACATTAAATCCTGAGATAATTTTCTTCACTCTGGCTGCGTAAGAAACCTGTGGTTCTCCTCCTCCCTCCTCTGCACCCAGTAGTACATTGTTACTGAGGTGAATTAATTCTATGAAATAAATAACCTCGTCCATGCAGATGAAAAGCAATGGAATTACCGTTTTATGGCAAAAATGCTGCTTGAGCAGAATCAGGAATTTTTATCATGTAAATATGCAGATAACTGCCTACATATTGACATGGCAGTTTCAAGCGTGTTGACACCTATGGACTAGAGGAGATAACTTTGTATGGTTGAATTCAGTCAGCTGTACTGAATTTCAGCACAGCTTTGCAAAATGCCTCAGGGAGGTTGTTTGGCACTTCCATGTTTAACCACATTCTGAATGTATCTGAAATTGCCTGCACTTTTCTTAAGGTAGTAAATGAAATAAAGCCTATCAAAAAACTTAACATGATTCAAAGTAGATGATATAAATTCATTGTTTTAAAGATAAGTAGTGTCACTATTTGATTTGGCAGCATTATTTGTTAGAAAGTGCTATTTTCATTGCATATAAGTAATTGTCTGAACATTTGCATTTGTTTTTTACAGCCAGTGTAGGTTACTACTACTAAAATACTGTCTCTCTGACAGGTTTATAATTTTGCTGACACAGGTTGGCAGATAGATGAGCATCTCACATGGAACATAAACATAAATTTCAATGAATAAATAGAACAGGGTCTGTTAGCACAGTCATCAAAAGAGAAAAGCCTCATAAGAAATTAACAGAAGGCTTTTGACCCTTTAAATTATTGCTCACTAGCTAACTGCTACTATGAACTCAGCTCCTAGGCATTGCTGGTACTCTGACTACCCCCTGGCATCTGCTTGTATGCAATTCACATCAAAACCCCCATGGAAGGTCACATTGCTCCTAAAATTGAGTAGCTAATAGACTACTTGAATAATCCAGGTTCTAAGTCAGAGAAAGTCTTTTATGCTAGTCTGCAAGATTCAGGGCTGTGCATCTTTAGCAACCCGTAAGAAAAAAGTAGGCATATTTGAGTATTTCTCTGAGTGTTTTCTGTTTAACCTTTGTCTTTGTAAGCCAACGCTTGAAGCAATTAGAATGAACATTAAAACAGGGAGGTGCCGTAATATTATTAATTAGCACTCATTTTCATAGAAGTATTTCCCAGGCAGGGAGTTAGAACTTTGTCCCACTGACTTTGCAGGGAGCACACTGGGTACTGATTGCCGGATTATGTGCTGGTGTGACTTTAATGAGTGGAAAATACTGTCCCACTGCTTAACTTTTAACATGTCTTAAAATACCTCCAGGAATGGTGAGTCTGCTGCTTCCCTAAGCAGCCTCTTCCAATGCTTAACCACACTTCTGGTGAAGAAATTGTTCCTAATATCCAAACTGAACCTCCCCTGTGCAACTTGAGGCCATTCCTTCTTGTGCTATCACTTGTTACTTGGGAGAAGAGACTGACCCTCACCTCACTACAACCTCCTATCAGCGAGTTGTAGAGGAGTGAGAAGGTCCCCTTTGAGCCTCCTTTTCTCCAGGCTGACCCCCGCAGCTTCCTCAGCTTCTCCACACAGGACTTGTGCTCCCGACCCTCATTGCCCTTCTCTGGACACACTTCAGCACCTCAACACCATTTTTGTGGTGAGGGGCCCAGAACTGGGCACAGCACTCGAGGTGTGGTCTCAGCAGTGCCCAGCACAGGGGGACAATCACTGCCCTGCTCCTGCTGGCCACACTATTGCTGGTACAGGCCAGGATGGCAGTGGCCTCCCTGGCCACCTGGGCACATGCTGGTTAAAGTTCAGCTGCTGTCAACCAGCACCTCCAGGACCTTTTCCACCGGGCTCTTTCCAGCCACTCTGCCCTCAGCCTGTAGCATCGTGTGGGGTTTTTGTGTCTACAACAACTTCATTTCAAGTCTGAGTTTGAATCCTCACATCCTTGAGGAAGTAATTACCATAGTAGAGAATTATGGATTTCTTTTTATGAGTCAGGCATTGGTGCTTGGTCCCTATCTAGATCTTGGCCTGCTTCAGGACTCTGAGTTCCCTACCGCCCCATGGCAGCTACATTCACCTCTGACATTGGGGTTGGCAATAGTTACACCAAAATTTACAGGCATTCTTTCAGACAGTTGTGTGACTGTAAACATAACTGAGCTAACGTAAAGCTACCTAGTTACAGCTCCAAAATAAATGAACCTATCAAATGTGGAATTCAGCCTGGGCTGTTCCTGACTTTCCGTGACTCTGCCTTCCTCCCTCATAGCAGTGGTCCCAGCTGAGCTATCAGTATTAGAACTAGTCAGAACACATTCACTCATGTTACAGACATTACTCCTTTTACAACCTATTTTTACTTTCCTGACTCTACTTTGACAGTCCCTTTACTACTTGTCCCGTTCCTCCTAATTGTCATTTTTGTACCTGTTATTTATATTTCTCCCATTATTGTCTTTGAACCTTCAGTGAAAGACTCCTCTATGTCATCAGAACAGCAAACCTGGGAATTACCATAAAAAAAGACCTTCTGTGAATCAGCTAGTTTCAGTTATTGGCAGTAAGTGAGTTAATTTAGAGGAAAGATGTGTGGATTTTTTTTAACAGAAGTTGATTATAATTCCTAATGTTTGTTGGAATTGTTGCAATTGACTGGAATTGTTGGAGGAGACTGAAATTGTTGGAGCTTTCGTAATGAATTAAATAATGTATGTGGGAAAGCCCTGTGTTTCTATGAAACATATTCTGCCTGTCAGCAGGAAATTTTTACAGTGCTAGTTCTTTGATTTCCTTATGTAGGGTTGTGGGGGTTTTGTTTGTTTATACATTTTTCATAGGAGTTATTGTAACTTTGCCTCTGGATGAAATTTGTCATTGGTACTTTGGCTTTTCATTATTGACAGATATTTTTGAAAGATATTGTGTGTGTATCCTACATTTCTTAAATAAGGGTATTTTTGGTAGATACAGCACAATGTGTGGGAGTGTTCTTGAAGAAAATCAAGAGGAGTTGGGAAATTTATAATTACCCTAAAAGCTAAAAACATGTCTGAAAACAATTGGCAAGCAATTGACAAATAATTAAATAACTGTTAGATAGAATTGTCTATCCCAGAGAATTGTTTTTAGTTTATGTTTTTCCATTAACAGCAACTCTATTCTGCTATCTTAGACCGTTTTTCCTGACTGTCTTAGCTAGGATGCTCATTTACATTCAGCATTTACACTGATGTTCTCTTGTTAACTTTTCCCTCTTCTTGCTATTCTTTATACTTTACCCCAGTTACTGTAAATTAACCATAGGAAAAAAATACACTGGAGGAGTAAAGAAAAAACTGTAACACACAACAAATTCATTAAAGCAAACCTGAAGTTATCCTGTGGAACAGACCATTTCTTTAAGGGGAACAGGTCATGCTGAGAGTTGTACTTGGCCTTTAGCAGAATTTGTAGTAATGGGGTTTTTTAAGTGTGTGTTTCTTGCAATAATGTATGTAGAGGATCCTGCTGTCATTTCCTGGCTCTTTGTTTGTGTGGTGTTTGTAAAGTAAACCTAATTGCTTCATTATAATTTTTGTGTGTTTATTAAAAGGAGACCTGAAGTAGAGTTGCTGTAAGTGTAGTTGCAGAGCTCCAGTCTCTTGCCTCTAAAATAATTTCAAATTCCCTTTGTCTTTATGAATAACACAATAACATGTGTGCAGACTAACAGCATCCTGATAGGCTTTCCATCCAGAAAAGGGGTTAGTGGTGAATCCTGCAGTCTTCATCTAGATTTTTTTTGTTGAATTCTGTGTTAGTGGCAGAAAGACATTTTGGGTGACATGTACGACTGCGTTTAGTGTTTAAAATACTAGCAGTTTTCTCCCTTTTTTCTTCAAAACATAGACTTATATCATGGGTTTGTATTTAGTGTGAGATGTTTTCTTTGTCCTTTTGAAGAGTAAAATTTCTTTGTTGTATAAACATCAAATTTCAAAATAAGTTCACTGTCAGAGTCCATATGAAGATTAATAGATATGCAACTTGAAATCAAATCCAATTTAACCAGAATTCAAACGCAGTAGTGAAGAGATCAGATAGAGGAGAAAAGAGATTAATCCATTGTACTTCCTGACTGAAGTTCTTCATAAAGTATGTAAACTCTAGGAGTTAAAAATGACAAAAAAATAGTCTTTAAGAGAACAATCCACTAATTTCCAAAATAGGCAGAATATTCCCACTCTCTAATCCACTGCCAGAGTTAGAAGATAGTTTTTGAACTCTGTCTCATTTTTTTGAGTTAACATAATGTGACCTTCCCCCTGTGATTTTATGGAGCATCACTACCTTGTCTGCTTGAAAGATTTCAAATGCTGCTCTCATTTTTCATTGCCCATGTATAATCAGGGCACGCTGGTTTTCTGTTGAGAACTTTAATTACACTTTTTGTGTTCCTGATGTTGGGGTGTTGTGTAGGTTTGAAAGAGGGAAATCTATTTTCATGCCTGGCCACTTTTACTAATTTTTCAGACCTTGTTTTTAATTCCATGATGAAGGATTTGGGAGTGTTGGTATTTCCCATGCATAAATGCAAAAGTGCAGTGCTGTTCAAAGCAACAACTTCAGAGCCAAAGTAGTCAAGTAGTGAAGTGAATCTAAGCAGGAATGTTACATTTCAGGAATAGTCTGCAGTGGACACTTGGATCATTTTTGGTTGTTACGCCCATGGATCTGCAGAAAGGTGAATAATGAGACATGAGATACAAAACAAATGCTTTCAGCAGCTGCAGAAAGACAATTAATGCATAATCATTTTTCACTCTGGAATGGTTTATCCCTGAACAAGATCAAACCTGTGTTGTAACATACCATGATTTGTGAATAAATAAACTCAAATACACTCCTAGTTATAAGAGCTGTGCAAATCTAGAAGCTCAAAACTTTAACACGGTAAGATTCTGTTTACTCCTTGCCAATGCCTCCCTTGAAATTTTTATCCCATAGAGACTGCTGTAAAGACATCTTTTAACTTGATGGAAACAAGAAACTGGTCTTCAGGCAGGACAGAACTCTCAGTCTGAACCTGAATTATGCAAAAACACACATTACTTCATTACTCTCCTCTTAGCTTCTGCAGTTTGTAAGAAGCAATAATTACAGTTTCATGGGGAAAGGAACCAAGCACTCTATGTTTGTCAGGAGACTGCCTGGCTCAGTAGTCATTGTTACCTTTTAACTGAAGGTTTTAGATTCTAACCTACCAGAAATAGTGAAAAAAAATATCATTAGGACTTTTCTAATTAGTTTTCACTACACAATAAATGGAAAAACCTACCAAATTTACATGCTTAAAATTGCTTTCAGTGAGACAGAATTCTTTTCAGAATTTATGAGAATATTATTTCCTGAAATTTTGATATATATTAAGAAATACAATTTCATTTTGCCTTTGTGATTTTAATAGGATAGACAACAAGAAACTTATTTAAGGCATTAGAGTGGGAATCCGCTTACCTGAGAGCAAAAAGCAAAGCATAAACACATTAAAATTATACCATTGTAGTCTACATGGTTCTGTAACATTTGAAATGCTTCATAACACTGAGGTCTTTTTTGTTCCAGAATTTAATTTCAAAGAAAGAATAAATAAAGTTTTAAATTGTTGACATGGGACTTCCCAATATCCTTTTAAGTTTACTGTCTTTCTTTGCTTTACAAGTTTGCATTATATCAGAACGAAAAAGCTTTGGATTTTCTTTTTATTGCATGTGTGTGATTTTTAACCCACCCCCAGATATATGTTGGGGTAGGGAGCCAGTAATTTTCAGTTTTGTTTTTAATTTCATGAAGCAAAATCCTCTCATGCTTCTAACATTCAGTGAGTGAGCACTGGAGCTGCTGCAACCTTTTCTTAAACAAAGGTTTGCTGTGCTACTGTTCTGCTGGGCTGTCTTGTAGATGAAACACTCCGTTTTTCAACTCCTCTTTCATTACTTAGTGCACTGACAGCAAGTTTTTCTAAAAATCTTGAAAATAATTAGCATAAATACTGATTTGTAAATTCTCCTGAGAAGTGTTATTCAAAATGATGAAGTGAGGGAGGTCAAAGTAAGCTGGAGATTTAATGAGAAATATTTGGCTTGATTCTTCTTTGCTTTGCTATAAATCACTCACAACTATTGTACCCTCTTAAAGCAAATTTAAATGTAATGGGAAGCTGTGTTGCATCAGAGTGCTTGTGCAAAAGAAAACATCAATAGAAATGTTGATTTGTTACAATCATGACAAAACAGTGGAAATACTTCGATTTACAAAATCTTTCTGTATAATACATTCTCAATTATTTTAAAATACATTTTAATCTGATCCCATTTATTAGCAAGTAGGAAGCAGACAGAGCAATTTTTTTTACAAAAGCAGTTTGGGAGAGGTACATTGTTCCACATGCTGCAACTCCACTGATTTACAGCTTCTGCAGCTAAGGAAGCATTTCTGGATATGCCTGTATTCTATCCAATGCAAAGGAGAAGGGTCTATAGTGCAATCTCACTTTTATGACATAAATTATAAATGAAAATAGCTATACAGTGAAACATCATAATGCCAGAATCACTAACATATACTTAAATTTAAATGATCAGGTATAATGGCTTTACAGAGACTATGCTCTTAAAGCAATTTTCACTTCAGTGTGATCTAGACAGAGAGAATGAGAGATTAAACATCATTTAAACACAGAGAATTTCCATGTGCCACATGAAAAAAACCTCTATCTTTAATCATATGAATATTTGAATATCTTCTGAGCTGAGTCATTTGTAAATTATCATACAGACCTATTTTTACTTAAATTCTTACTTACTGTTGTTCTTTTTTTTAAACTGCCACACATAAACAAGAGTACTGATAACATACAGCTTTTATGTAGTGTTTTATATATTGAGAACTCTGCTTCTTGGTACTAAAAGTGTTTCACAGCCAGTAATTATTTGGTCACTACAAACATATTATCACCTAGCAAGATAAAATTGAAGCAGAAGGATTAAGTCCTTGCTTTTAAGATAAAGAAAGTGAAAGGAGGAGGATCAGAATTCAAAAATTGCCATATATTAAAATTGAGATATTATTTCAAATTTCTTATAGAATAAGGCAAAAACTTGCAAGTGACATTTTAAGAACAATTAGTACTGCAAAGTGGAGTGAAACCACAGGAAATCTAAACTGCTTTAGGATCTTTGGATCCTATGGATGTAGACTGGCTCAGATGAGGTAAAAGCATCTGTATTTACAGTATGGGGTGAACTCTTTCAATTATAAAAGTGATGAGAAAGCAGTGAATCAAGTCAGGAGAAAATATTTGATGCATCATCTGACTGCCCAAAAAATGGGCCATGAAGTTGGCAACAGGCACTGCTACATTCCATATTGAATGGTGTCCTTACCAGGAACTGACTGACCTCTAACAGGATCAGTAGCCATAAGTGCATACCTTGTTCCTGATGGACCTGGATATGGGATATTATCCATGACTTTATCAAAAAATCTAAAGGACTGGGGGAAAATCTGCTTTGGCCATGTGAGATGGAATGTAGATAAATACCTAATAATAGGATGAACAAAAATGGAACTCCCCCCACCAACTCCCAAACCAGAACCTTAGGTGTTTTGCTGTGAGAATGAGGAATAGGTTTTGAGCATATCCAAGAATGTAATTTTGTGAAGTGGTGGAAAGAAACTACTGAGTGGAATTCAAGAACAGAGAAACTAAAAGAAGAAGAAAATGCTAAATTAATAATGAGATCACCTATTGTACAAAAACGTTACCTCTTAAAATCAGTTTATGCTCTCCTGTCAAGCCCATCTAATTTGCATTGAGAGGTTAGAAGAGGATGGCAGCTGTGCGGTGTATCAGGGCAGAAGAGAGAGTGTACATTTTGCAGTACACTTGGTCAAACTGCAGTGTAGTGCTGGCACTGGTCCAGAAGGATGAAAAGTACTGGCTTGTGTTGATAAGCAAGTATTAATTAGTGTGAGAGTACAGAATAAATGATACAAACCGTGGCTATATAACTGGTATTAGCCTCTGTTGTTGCTTTTGCTGTTACTGTGTATTAACAGCCCTGAGTACCTGAGGGCTTATTGTGACAGATGCTGCACATGTGCATGCATAAATACTTATATATATATATATATATATACATGCAGACAGCAGTGAGGAGAACTTTGGCTTAAAGAGTTATGAAAATTTGAAGCATATCCACAATATGTAAGATGTGGCATGAGGTAAGGATTGATGTTCCTTCTTAATAATGGCTGTAATACCAGAAAGTGTGATTAATGGAACTGAGGAGGCAAAGATAAAGACCACAGAAAGACTGAAAGAAGGAAGGAGAGTGATAGTTGGAGAAGAAAATACACTGAAAGATACTGGCAACTGGTTTAATATAGACTAGATCAGTAGGAGAAAAATAACAATTCCAACTATACCTGTAGGTGCTAATCCTCTGCTACTGGGAATGGCTTTATAGACTTCAACGAGCATAGATCCTTGCCTTGACAGGATTAAACCTAGAAGAAGACAAATGATACATTATTTCAGTTTTCTCATTCACTTCAATTTCTGTAGCTACCAGAAGACACTTTAATGAATGTCTTCTGAGCTGGTTGATTTTTAGGGTTGTCCGGTATAAAAAGAGAAAGCAATGGAACTACTTTCCTCAACTGGGTGAACCCAACTTCAAAACTTTCGTACTCTGAAGCATACTGAGGAAAAAACAGCCAAAAATTTCATTCAAAGCTAATTCTTAGTTTATTTTTGCAGCTGCCTACTCTCACCTTTATTCATGGTGACTTTGCTGAACCAGCACTGCCTCTGTCAGTCTCGTACACTGAAAGGACTACATCTAAAAGAGCAGGTTGACTCAGCAAGTGTAAGACCAGCAGGCTGGTTTCAGCAGGAGGAGTTCAAAATTATTATATAACTTGCTCTGCAACCTGTTCAGCAAAACAGATGGAGGGTAGAGACAGATGCAAGGGCAAGAAAGTGTAAGAATGCAAAGGCAGTAGGACAAAGAGGGGAACTTCATAAAAGGATGAATAGAAGAATGAAGAAGAATTGATTAAAAAAAAAAGAGTTGAAAAAACTCCTACACTATCTGAAGGAAATATAATTAATTGCTGTAATTTTAGTTATTTAGTTTTCTCTTGTAGTTCTTTTTATTCAAATTACTCAATTAAAACCCCTGCAAACCAAAACACAAACCCCAGAAACATAACACCCTTGCAATTTTACAGTATCATCCATATTCATTATGCAATATAAAATTATCAACATTGCAGATTTGGTAGAATGTCATTTCACTTTGAAAATCTTATTTATTCAGAGAAATTCTGGAATAGTTTTGCTGAAGTCAGTGAAGTTACATTTAGTGTAGTACAAAAATATTGTACTTTGTTAATGAGATCATTAATATTTGCTCGGTTTTGCTAGATTCATATATATTGTTTAGTAAACATTGTTTGGCAGTTAAAATAACCCATCTAATTATCATTCATACACTATTTTACTAACAATTTAATTAGCTTTTTTTGTGACACCCATTTTCATTACTCAATAATTCCTTCAGCAAATATTTATTAAAGATTTGAGTTCAGTTATCCTTCTGTATGGACTGGTTACATTACTTCTTTTTACATCAGTTTGCTGTTTGCATGTAATATTTGATGAAGTCATAATATTTATGTCAGCACATTACTGATGTACCTCCATTAAACTATCACTATACTCTTCAAAATCTTCTGGGAGAAAGAAAGGGGTCTTTTCATTGCTCACAAACCTGTAGAATAGGTTCATTAACTAATCTGTGCTGTAGTTTCTCATATAGAATGGGTACACTAACCAAGAAAGAAAGGTAAACTTGGCTGATTTGAGATGAATCCACACTAACTGTGCATTTCTAGCTCGTGAATGATAACATTGGCTGCATAATTTGCTAAGAGTTTGATCAACTTACACTGTATTTCGAGATCAGAGGAGGATGACCTTAAAAAGTGCACCACTAAGGAAAAATACTAATCTAATTTTACTGAAGATGAACAAAATTAACCTTAATTTGAATATGCAAGCATATATAGCATTTGGCAATTTTAAACTGTCCTCTGAGGACACAGAAGGCGGTGATGGAACCACTCTTATTCCAACTCAAACCTTTATTCTTGAAGGCTTTTACACATGAGTAAGTGCTAAATAATAATAATAAGCAGAGACTGAAACAAACTCCTGGTATCTGAAGGGTGTCAATGCAGTCAAGATAAAGAACTGGGAGCTCTTCAAGTGAGTCAGGGTGTGACAAAATCTCTGCTGATGAATGCTGACATCCTGAATAAAATCACTACACGGCTTCACGTAGGTCAAGAAACTACATTGTTTCCCTGAGCCACAATGACAGCAGGGTGACAGAGATTAATAGCTTTGTATTGACTGAGCAACTTCCAGTTCCTTATCTTTGTCAAGTCAAGGCTCTGTCCAAGAGCTGAAATTGTTATTAGACTTATAATTGCAAAGACATTTAAAGGGTTTCCCCTTAAGGGACTATGAAATCCAATAAACCTTTCATAAAACCTCAAGCATTCAAGTGCAAAACCCTTGTCTCAGAGACAGGCACGCTTACAGCCATAACAGGGGAAACCTTGAAGCCTCATACATTGAATAATGTTTGATTTATGAAGTTGGTTTTGAATTTGTATCAGTTGTTTTATTAAAAATATATGAAAGAATGTTTTAAATATGAGTGAGCTGTGTTCACTTCTGTCTTGATCAAGTACTCTATGTGTCTGAGCTAGAGGTCTTTCTTCACCTGTCACTTAGATTCATGAGAGCTCAGGAATACTGAATTTGTATTGCTAATTTAAGGTGCTTAATTCAATTTGGATGAGATTAAATCTCAACTCCTCACTGAAGTTTCAAAATAAAAGCTTTAGGATCAGGCTTGGATTTCTTTATTATTGTTGATTTGTAAGGAAATGTTTGCAGCATGTAAAAGATTTACAATGCTACATGTCAGATTTACTTAATGAACCTCTTCAAATGAGAGGATGCAGTGTTTTAAAGCAGTAGATTTAATACTTGTCTCTGTGGCTTACTTAGAGTCTCTTCCAGTACAACACAGTGTAAACTGAGAGATTGCGCTGGCCTCAGGAGATACCAGATTCTTTCTTTTGTTTAAGAAGCTGGAGCTTTGCTAGAAAATTGTTGTGGTTTGTCAGTAATCCACTCTGTGATAAATTTTCTTTTAGTCTATTTATTTACTTACTTCAGAGCTTAAAGGGCTTGTATTGATGCCCGTCATAATAGTGATAGTTGCAGTCATTTTGCAGCAGAGGAAATTGTGCAACGTTAAGTACAATCTGCCCATGATTTTAAAGAAGGGAAATCTCATAAAATTCTACTGTGTTGCTTCTCTTACCTTATGAACTGTTGATTTTTTTGGTCTATTTTTTTAAGACATTAAGAAACAAACAGTTAACATAATTAAAAACTAGCTTATTAATATTGATAATAAGGTTTAATAACCATAATGCATTCAGGCACACACCTTTCATTAATTCATTAATTCTTCCACAAAACTGACTGGCATTCACCAGAACCAGATGCTCCAAGTCATAGAGCTCTAAACTAGTGTGTCTGCAGGCACCACAGACTGCTCTCTAGATAGTTCAGAATGTATTGATATGTGTTCTCACTTCAGTAATAGCTGTGCTTGCCCCCTCTCATAGTTATAAGCCGTATTTTAGGACCATCAGAGCAATCTGGAGGTTATGCCTGATCTTCCCTTTTGCTCCAGAATAGAAAGCTGGAGGTTTTTGACAGTAAGAAAAAATGTTTTAGTTTTAGGGACCTGTAAACCTGAGCACAGAAGTGAGTGTAAGATCCACACACATCCACTGGATTATAAGAAGGTTGTTGTGTGTCCACTTAATTCATGTGCATGTTTTAGGCTAATGCCAACCATTATTGGGTCCAAACCAATTTTTCCTACCTGAGTAAGTAGGATATTGTCATACCTTAAATCAGTGTGTCATATAACTCTCTTGTTATATGACACAGTATATGCATATCATCAAAGGAAGGTAGATAAGCATGGGAACTTGTTCCACGCCATGGTAGGAACGTGTTCACTGATGCCAGTGTAGGCAGTGAAATTTCAGTGTCATGTACAAAACCCAGCACTTTAGTCATTGTTGTAGGGACATAGTTTTTTTGCCTGCTGCCTACACCCTGTTTACTACAGGGAAAAGAGTCCAAGGAATAAACAGGAAGGAAGCAACAAACAGGAATGGACACAGACTGGAAAAAGCAGTTGTTAAAAAGCTGAGGTATGGGGTTAAAACTGAAGGAACACTTAGTGTTTCTATGTAGTATTTTGGAGTCCATGGAAAAAGGAATAATGTCATTAATCCTTCTGAGTATTTCTGTAAATATTTGGTTTTTGTTGTATTATGCTTTTTCCCTACAGTGTTTTTCATATAACAGTGTCAATGCTAATTTCTAAGTATATTGCCACAAATTATCTTGCCTTTATTACTCAATTTGTGACAAAAAAAAATTAAGCAGGAAAAATGTGACTTAGAGAAAACTGTAATTGGTTAAGTTAGCCCCTGGCAGAAGATGAGCAGCCTAGCCCTCTCCTCTCTTAGTGAATGCCTACCAGTAATTTTATATCTATGTATATCAATTCGTACATGTTGGTCTTGTATATACTAAATAAGAACACTCTGGGTTCTTCTTCCCATAAATATACTACATATTCTCTGTCCATAATTATGTGCAAGACAGAAATCAACGTGTATATACCAAAGCTGTTTGGCTGCTTTGTTGTTTCGTAGTTTGCTTATCAGGTTTGTTGGCAGTTAGTGCAAGTCAAGAAGTTGGAGAGCTGGTGATCTATTGATCAAGCAACAAAAACAACTGGAGGGAACAGACTAGTCCAGTATCTGCAAAGTGCAGTTCCAATGCTTAAGTCAATTTTTTAAAGCAGAATTTGAATCTTGACTTAATAACTTACTTGTGACAATTAAAATAAAAACTACAAGCTGGGGGACTACTTCTCAGCTTAAAAGGACATTTGGCAGCTGCCTTGTGATTGATACTCTAAATGTGGGAAACTAATTTCAGCTGTTTGTTTATCTTTTTTTTTTTTTTTTTTGGTCAACTTTTCTTGATAGTTGTGTAGTGGGAGCTGTGGCAACCCTTGCTTTCTCTCCAGCGTTCAGGAACTATTGGCACTAACCCTGTAGATAGGAGTAGTCTGGTAAATTTTTATTAAGGTCTAATTTTTCAATAGCTTTAGCTGTGGGTTTTAATTCTTTGGTGGTTTTCTTGGGCTTGGTTTTGGCTGCTTTTTGATTTGAAATCATCATCATTCCACAAGTGAAAAACCTCCAGTGGGTCAATCATGATATTAAATAAAGAGCACTGGCAATCTGCTGAGTGAATGATAATTTTTTGAGCATATTCAAGCAGGCAGCGGACGCTGAGGACAGCCCAGGCCTATGCAAGGCAGTCTGTTCTAACACTTGTTTCACATAGTTTATCCTGAGATGGATTTTAGGCAATCTGCTGAGTGCAAATGAGCTTTGCCAAGTCATCCAATTTTCCTTTTGGAGTTCCAGAGGGAGCTACGAAACAGTCCTACTCCATTCATAACAGTATTAATTTAACTGTACAGAACTACAGAGAAGATGGGAAAGGATAAGATAGAATTCATTACACTTTTATCACAGAAAAACATGACATTTCTTAAAAAAGTTTGAATGCAAGCAGGAAAAGATGAAAAGATAAAATCAGACTATTCTTTCTTCCAATTTCTTTTTCTTCAGGATGGCTCTTAAATGAAGAAGCCTTAAAAGGTCATTATTATGAAGCTAAGTAGAGTTCCTGTTCTATTATAACATAAAGGGTTTCCTCTTCTTAATTTTGGTAGGATAAAACTTGAAGGATTTCATAAAACAACCTCATGTTCATCAACTGAGTCCATAAATATAAAGCTAGAAAAGAATTGTTGTTATTGGTTATTGACTTTCTTTTTTTTTCAGTATAACTGAAACCTAATTTTGGACTGTGTATCTACTGAATAAATGCGATACATTTACCAGATGTATCATCAGAGATGATTCCTGCCCTGAAGACTGAATAGCCCTTTTGATTCAGTGACATGCACAAATATAAATCACATAAAGGCAATATGTTTTCAATATATCTGCTACTGCACTTTAAACCAGTGATGTAGATAAGGATATGATAAAATAAGGCTTTGCTAGAGCCTTATTTAAAATGGGGTGCCATAAGGACAGGTAATAAACCTTAGGAGGGAAAGGAAACACAGTTATCTGTAGCAAATACCTGCAATCATGTGTTTGTCACCTCTGTGCATGAGTTCATGTCTTAAATTCAAGTGAAATAGCAGCACTTGAAGCTGTGATTATTACAGCTTTATAATGTTAGGTGTCCTTCATGGGAAGAGAAGGGGGAAGAAAAAAAAAGATAAAGTGGTATAAAAATATTTAGTGAAGAAAAAACTTTGACCTCTCCATTGACTGTTATTTTTTTTTTAATATGGAAAGTAAGAAACAATTTATTTTCAGAAAGTATTGACTTCTAGGATTGTAGGTCTGGGAGAAGAATATTTATTAGTTTATATAATCAAAATGTTGAAAATGTTTCTGTTTCTGTAGCCTCAGCTCTGTTTCTTTCTTAAAAGTAATAAACACTGTACACAGGAGTATTGCTAAAGTAGACTTCTGATAGCAACCTGGGGTGTTGGATAAAGTTACATTGCTCTGGGAAAAAAATACCGGTGTTTTTTATGAGTATTTCTGTAGATGAAAATACTGAGAAGAAGGTGGGGGAAGGGAATGGTATTGGAGCTACCATTTAAAAATTGTCTGAACGCATGGCATGGTTTCTCACAGGTTGCCTAGGTAAAAAGAATATTTTTAATATTTTGAGTTTACCAAAATTTTCATGCAAGACAGTTAAACATGCAAGAGTCAGGTTATTATCGTGTGTGGAGAGCTTCAAGTCATAATACTTCCCTTCTTCTTCAGCTTTCTCTTTACTCTGCAATTGGTCATATTTTTTCAATCACTGCATGTGAACATGTACCCACCCACTCAGTGACAGATGAGATGGTGTCGTGTGGGACACACTTGCAAAACAAATGGGATAAGCTAACGTATAAAAATGGTTGGAAATTATTCCTGCTGTTCTGCTGACTTCACTGCTGTTACAATTTATGTGAGCAAAAACTTTATCTCAACTTTTTCTGCCTCTCAGCCTTGCATATTTTAGCTGATGCTTTTAAAGTCAGGATGGGTTCTCTACAACATGCACATCATCAGTGCTAATGAGGATGTTTTAGACCAGATGAAACTCTTCTTCAAATAATTCCCTTAGTATTCCCATGGTCACCCCAGTGGAATAGAAGAAGGATTAATACAAAGCCTGTTGAAAAGAAGATTCTCATGGCCATAATCAAACATCTTGCTTCAATTAGTTTTCTGCTTGGTCAGACTTTGACCCTGGACTTGCACTGAGACAAATGACAGCACAGGATGTAACCCAAATACATTATAATTTTTTTAGAAATTGCTGTAATATATGTATCCTTTTCCCACTTTCTTACTCAGTTTACCTGTATACCTATTAGTCTTTAAAAATATCTTTTTGGGTAATGAGACTTATGCTAGTAGTACTGTTATAAATTATTTAATAAGGATATTCTTGATAACAAGTGATCTTTGGACTCTACTAGAAAGTAGAGATTAGTTAAAGTGCAAAGTATGTTCAAATAAAATAAATAAAGTACCATTGGTAAAATGGGTAGGTACTGAAACAAATACACTCAATTTATTGGTCTGTTGCAGAACTGATGTAGTTTTTTATATTAAATGATCTGTGATCATCTGAAACTCATCAGCTGACAACAGTTAAGTTCAGATATTTGATATCCAAGATAACAGAAATACAGTTTATATAGTTATGAGGTTCCCAAGAACAGCTCCTTTGGCCACTTTCATTTCAGAAAGAAGTCAGTGTCGTGTTTTCTTGGTGGTGCCAACTGCATCTTCCAGGCCTGTGCCAGGGAGGGCTATTTTTATAAAAATAGCGTTCACTTTCTTGACCAATAATCAGTGTTCATTTAGTTACTGTTTGCTTCCTCTGAAGAAAAAGCAACATAACTCTGGTAATCCTTGTGACAGAAGCAGACAATGAGACAAGGTGATGTAGAAAAACTCATGGCATCTCAGAGCTGCAGATGAGAAAGGAACTAGAGTGGTGGTTGTACCACTTAAGGTCATAGGAAAAGGGGTCTAGAGGAGTAACAGAGATAAAGAGAA
Organism: Lophotriccus pileatus; assembly: GCA_035583135.1. NCBI lineage: Eukaryota > Metazoa > Chordata > Aves > Passeriformes > Tyrannidae > Lophotriccus > Lophotriccus pileatus. The sequence continues at coordinate 7,460,185 of JAWWES010000021.1, forward strand.
GATTATGGTTTTGCAGAGAAGACATAAGAAAATGGAGGAAACAGTTAAAAGTCTGTAAAGAATGACCAAAGTTATTCCATTACAGAGATAGAAACAAGGGCTGATCAAAGCTTTCCTTTAGAATAGTTGTTGCTGCCTTGGTTGTTGGCATAAGTGTTCATCAAAGAAATTTACTGCTGCTAAGGCTTAATGTAACAGTTGCAACTGAATATTCAAATAGTTTCCATTAGGAAAAATGTAGAAGGACAACTTAGTTAATTGCCTCATTACTAGGAAATGAAGCAATATTATTTTTGTTACCACAAGGATACTTTTTTTTCTTCTGGTAACAGAGACTAATAGTGGTAAAGAATTCTTGGGATTTTGTTATGGAATTATGATCTGTTCTAAATGTCCTAAAAGACTGCAAATGCTCATGTATTCCAGCTGCCATATGTAGCCAATAATTTCCATCACAACATCTCTGTGGAAATTGAACAAAATGTCTTGATAGGAACAAAATTAACACAGGTCACACATCACTCCATATGGCAAGTCACTGTGCCAAGACAACTCAAGGTGCTTTGTAGTAGATGGAAAGTCACTAACAAATACCTTTCTCTGTCAAACAGTGTTTCTGTTATCTAAAGAAAGTTTGACATCCATGTCTTCAGCCAAGATCCATCAGTGGTTTTCCATTACTTTATTACATTAGCTTAATCTGACCTAGAACAAAATATAGATGCCTAAGCACAAGCTCTGTATCCTTGTGTACTCACCTCAAATACCTTGAGAAGGAGAAAAAAGTTGGCATTGGAATGTTTAAAAACAATCATTATAAATTCTTCCTTGCTGTTCTAGGGCTTGACCTCTACAATACTTGTGTTTTCTTCCTGCCTCTGTTCATCTCCCCCTTCTTTGCATTTCAGCTGGGAAAAAATGGCCATTTATTACATTTTGGATTATGTATGAAAAATTGCCTTCAACTTTATGTCCTTTCAGCTTTGCCTGTGAATGTTCACTGAGAACAGGAGTCACAGTTTTTATCCTGGCTGATTCATACACACCAGGCTGCAGAGTGAAGGTTCTGGGATTGAGCTAGACCACTTCAGCTTCATAGAATCACTGAATAAAATGTTCCTCACTCGAATTCTGCCCACAGAGTCAAAATTTAACATCTTAACTTTCTATTTAACACAAAATTGTCTACGAAAGCGCTTTGGAGCCCATACTGATGGGCTTATGTCTGGAATTATTAAACCCCATAATACTGCCCCTTGACTGGCATTTTCCTGCTGTATTCTATATTGCAGGATTAGAACCAGTGTTTCTGAAAATGCTCTATAAATAACAAATGATCATGACACCCACATGTTGATGTCGATTCAAAATCAAACATAAACTTGCAGTATGTGCCACTAGTTTCTGATTTGCTGAGATCACATATTAGTTCTGAACTTGCTTTTCAGTTGACATCTTGATATATTTGAACTGCTCCAGCACCTTCTGCATGAGTAATCTGTGTGATATGGCATTCCTAACTTGGGAGTGTTGTTATTCTTCAAAATTTAATTCAATAAATTAAATAGATAGGTTTGATGGGGTATTGAGAGCAGTTCTCCTAGTGAAGTGGAGGGTTTGAAGGCAGTATGGTTTTGTATTGCTCTGATTTAGACTAAGTACATCCTAGGATTCTGGAGACATAATTTCTGTAACAACTTAGGCAAAAGCATAGTGCATATATCTCTTCCTTGATGCTTGTAGGATTATTATCAACAGAGGAAAGTTAAATCCTTTCTGTGAATCTCCAGTCTCCACACTTATAATAAGACTGAGAGTGGTCTGCCCCTTAGGGCCAGGTTCAAGTGCCTTTGAAATCAGAAAGAATTTTTCTGTTGCCCTTCATGAGGTTGTATCAGGCACAAACTGAATGTTATTCTGAGTTGGGATCTAATAGGGTTATGTAGTTTTAGTAAATCCATTTTTACTTTTGCCAGCAATTTTAAGGGTAGTTTTTAAATGCAAATATCCCATGTCTCTTCTAGTTAAGTAAACTATTGCTGAAAAGTTTGCAGGAATTTCACAACTTCAAAATTACCACAGAAAACAGGGATTGGATTTTTCAATAGTTTTCATTGTTATGATTGGGCATAAATAGTTACATTATAAACCTGTTTCCTTTTGCAAACCAGAGCACTGAGAGCTGTTGGAGAATAGCATTTGTGGACTGAGCAACTATCAAAATATTGCAGGTGAATATCTGAGGTACTGCAGAAAAACATACTGACTTTTCAAGTTGCTTGCAGTGTGGAAGAGAAGGTTATTCACTACAGAATCATGACTCAAGGAATTAATATTTTAAATATTATACTGTGTTCTTCATGTCCTCTCATATAGTTGCATAGTTTTTTACATAATGCAATAATAATTTCCTATGGTAACCACCACCATTTTCTATGTTAGAAGAGGCATAATCACTAAAAAAAAATAGCCTGTATATTATTCTGTCTACTTATGCCTATAAGTAAATAAAGATATAAAATAGCCATATAGAAAATCAGTTTTAAAAATGGAAAGGAAACGAGTTCAAACACAGTGTGGTATTGACAAATGTTGCATAATTTGCCATATATATATTATGTAGCCACATCTTATCTTAGTGGAAAATTACTAATTGTGGTGTTGTATTCCTTTTCTTCTGTTATCCAAACAAATGCCTTGCAAAATATTTTGTAAAGTTCTCAGGAGAATTACCTTTTCCCAGAGTATGCATTCACAGGAGCACCAAGGAGCAAGGTTTCCTGTTCTGTTTTTTCTTTCCCTTTTGTCTGCTTGGTAAGGAGCACAGTTGACACCCATCCTCTTGTTATCCTTTATATGAAGCTCTCTGTTCCAACTTTGTAATCTCACAGATCAGGATTAACTTCCACTACAGGCTGCCTTCATTTTAGGGGGATTTGCTCACAATATTGAAAGACAGGATGATATAAATGGATTAGAACTCCTGGGTCTTGTTCACCATCTCATTCTCATTGTGCTTTGATCTTCCGTCTTCTTCCTTCAGGAAGCTCAGTTTCAAATTGAGAGAAGATTCTGCCCATTAAGCGGAAAAGACTCTGATGTTTGATGCAAGGAGAGCATCTGCCATGTTAATAGATTTGTCAGAGAGCTAAGTGCAAAGCTACTATCTTTTGTTCTGGGTTTGTACAGTGCCTAAAAAAAAAAAAAAAAGAAAAAAATCAGTACTGATACTTGACTGAAGCTCCTGAGAGTGTTTTCTGTTTTACTGTCTCTGATGGGAAGCTGGCCCTATGATAATTATTTAGAAGAATGAACATAAATGCTATTCTTGTAACACCCAAATTCCTAAAGTGCTGCCTATTGATCTCCATTGTGTGTGTGACTTTAAACAAAGCTCAGCAAACCTTTCGTGAAGGGTTGAAAACTTATCTGTTGAGAGAGTTCAAATGCTGGCCAATGCTCCAAATGCTGGGCTAGGGCTTGTTTCCTCCACAATCACAGATGCTCCCCACCCTTTAAAAATCAGATTTCATTTGTCTGCCTCTGAATGAGAGCATTCCAACTAACCTATTCCTAGCAGAAGGCCTAAATGTTACAGAGCTGAGCCTAAAGATTTAACAGATACTGTTACTCTCTACACATTTCTCAGATTTTTATTGTACATAACTTTTCAGAGTCTTGAGCCTCCTGTGTAATATAAGGTGCTAGAAACTCAGGTTATTACCAAAGTGGCAGCCTCAGGCAGGAGAGAAAATTGGCACAAAAAGACATACACTTACTTTCCTCATCCTTTTTCCTGCCTTCTGGCTTTACCCTCAACTAATGTACCACAAACTTCCAGAATTCTAGTTTCTGAAATATGTAGGCTCCTAATGTTATCTTTGCTGTATTCAGTTTGAATATTTTAAATGTAAAAAAAAAAAAAAAAAAGTATTAAAACATTGCTGTCCACACGTTTTTTTCTGTAATTCAGTCTATCAATTTTTACATGAGGTTGCAGCAGGATGCCACTCCTACAGCAACAGCTGAGCATTCCAAAAGGCTGACAAGTTGCCTTTTCCTCTTTTCTTTCAACTTATTTGTAACTTGAGTAACTTTGTTTCTGCACACAAGCAACTCTTCTCCAAACCTTCTCCCCTTCCCCAAAAGATCAATATGGCAATCTTATTTCCCTAAGGCACTGATTCAGTTTCTGCTGAAAATTGAAGCATCTTCACTGACTTCAGAAAGATCCAGTATGGTCTGTTCAAAGACAAATCCAGAATCTCCTGCTTGCTAAAACTGAAGTCATGTGATTAAAATTAGAAATTTTTGCTGACCTTTGGGCTGCTCAAGTATCCAGGTTTTCATAAAAAAAAAGTGAGAAGGTGTAATTTCTCAGTACCTGAGCCTCACAAGCTCAAAAGCTGGAAATAACCAACAATTTCCACTTGTATTCCTCTTCTAGAACGGCTAACAGGGAGATAACAGGGAGATAATTCTGATGTTGCTAAAATGCCCTACTCGAGGAGCTGACCTATGATACAGATGAGGATTCATTTTCTTTCAGTTCACCTGTCATACAGAATAGTCATAGTACTGTTTTAACACTTCACACAACCACATTTTTCATTGCATTTATAGATTTCCTGGTCTTTTGAAGGTTATCTCAGATTTTGTTTGATTGCACTGTTGAAATGCAATGCTGTTGCATTTTTACTTAAATCCTTTACTTCATCAAAGGGCTGAAAGAAAGTTGGCCAAATACACCCACAAGCTATTGCAGTGTTTATGTGTTACTGCTGGGAAACAAAGACAGGGAGCTGAGCACTCAGATTTGCTCAAGTAGTTCTGTGGTGTTGCTCACAGGTGGCTGGAATTAAATTGACTAAGTGGTTTCTCCAAGCACAGTACCTGTCATATCTTGTCTCCTTTTCATAACTTCAAAGATATGAAAGTCATAAAACCAAGCCCAGAAAGGGTCAGAAGCCACAAGCTTCTTTGATTGATGTTTTGTCATATTTGGGCTCATTACCTCACCAGAAAGCTTCTCTTCTAAATTTCAGTATTTATGAACTCCCACAAAATAAATATTATTAAAAACTGGGTAAGAGGGTCAGAGTGAATGTAAACAACATTCCTGAACCAAACCCTTCTGCCTCCAGGATGCACTCAGAATAAGGAGATACAACACAGGTTACATTCAACGGATTTGTTATCTATTTCTTTGACCTTACAGCCACCTTAAAGTGCTGAACCACCCTTGAAGGAAATATTTTTTTGCTGCTGTGTACAGAAGTTTCTTTCTAATGAACACCACAGGGTTTACTGATGGCTCTTAATGAGTTAGGAACAAGTGTCCTGCAGGTAAATTGTCACATATTTTTAGAAATAAACCAATCAATGAAGGTGATGTATAGAATTATAGAGTTATCTGTACTTCTCCAAAAGAGAAAACAAATATATCAATGTCCTTAATGTTTTATATAAAAGACAGTTAAGGAGCTGGCAAAAACTCTGTTTAGACTCGTGTTTCAGATCTGAAGAATCAATAACAGCAGTTAAACTGAGATTTAGGGACTCTTACAAGCAGAACCAGTAACAGTATTCGAAGGAACAAAGAAACTGAGGGTTGTCACAGGAGAAAAAAAAAATCTGATTTTGTCACAGTGTCTCAGTACTTGTTTTCAGGAGGTATCTTTTGGGAGAAATAGCTGCCTCTGAATGTTACTGTAACATACTCTGTTAAAACTCTACATGACCTTACCACTATGTTTTAACAATGCCTTTGACTACCTTAATAACATGTCATAGAAATCTGGTATTCTTCTAGAATTCAACCAAGGCAATAAAATTATGTACACTTTTTAGCAGATGTATATATATCTGAGAATATCAACCAGGATCTACCATTTATGAAATGCACTTCATTCCACTGTAGTTGGTGTAAGGGAGACATATACCTTTTCTTTATGTTTATGCATTTATATAGTTCTTTTCTGTCCTTAAAAATACATTTATGTCTTTGTACAGTAGTTGCATTTAGGTGCTGCCTATAGAAGGATTTCTTCATCCTCTGCTGAAATGCAGGAGGCCTCGGCCAGCCCTTGCACTGCCTGCTGCACAGGGAGTGGGAAGCTCATGATAGAAGGATTAGTGCCGTGTCTCACGGGAGGAGCCTCCTGCTCACAGAGGTCTGTGCTGTCAGTCACGCTGGGCTCCCTTCAGTGTGAAATTCTCCTGAGTCTGAGGGCTCTATTTTCAGAATTTGATGATGTGATGCTTATATAATAACCCCTCTGTTTAACAGAGTTTTTATTTTTAAGAAAATTAGTCTGGGCCCCTACTCCATATGAGTCGAACTTCACATCTCTGGAAGATGAATATATAGCTGAGCTAAGTCTAATAAGATTTCAACACAAGTCTACATATTTTGTGCATGTTACTTAATACCTTACCGTCCTCACGACTTAGCCTTTCTATGTGCAAAATGGAAAATTATGTGATTGTACAGTTTTAAAATATTTTTCTGCTTCATATGAAAATGCCATTTTAAAAAAATTATGTATCTTTAAAAAGAAACAAGTTTCAAAGACAGAAAATCAGGTTTACTCTGTGTGTGTAAATGTAACATGTTATAGATCTCCTTGCAGCAAGAGGTTTTTTTGTAAGCTTAAACATGGTTTCTTTTGTCTTTACGTGGGCATTTTGGTTTTAGCTCTACCACACAGAATAAGGCAATTCAGAGTACACAGCATAAACCCCAAAGTATGTAATAAATCAGAACTAAATTTGTTTTCGTGATTTTTTTCTTATATATGATTATGTCTCTGGTTTCTTAATGCTGGGATTCTTTGAATTTATTTAAGAACAATTTTTTTGGAAAACAAAATATTACTTTAAACTCTTCTGTGTTATTGTTCCTGATGGAATACATATGTAAAGATCACTCTAGTTTTTATAATAACTGTGAAAGATTACATTGGGGTTTTTTGTTGTTGTGGCTGCACTTCTCTGAAATCCCTTCCTCTGACTGCATGGAACAAGCAGACTCAGGTTACTGTGTAACACAGTTGTACTTCTGGTTTGTTAGCAGGGACATAATTACACCTCAGTATTATAACTAAGCCAGAACAACTACTTACAGCTTCTTCTGGCTTCAGGAATTAAATAGTATTGAGGTGGTCAAAATTCAGAAAAGGCTCTTGCGGTTTTTGTTTTGAACTGGAAAATTTTGAATTTGTTTCTTTTGATTTTTACAGATTGAAAATATTTTTCATTTCCATGAAAAAATAGTTAAAATCACTTGTTTTTAATTTATTCTTTTTTTCTTCTTTTTTCCCTGTGACTACAAGAGGATATTTAGAATTCAGAGTGCCTTTGGTCACCACTTCCAGGTTTCTGTTTTCATGCTGCATATTTACAATGGAGGAAACAAATAAAGACGAGAAAGAGAATAAGAAATTAATTGCAACAGAAACTTCTCTGACTTAGAACTATTGAAGGGTTGACAAATGTAGTGTAAGAGAAAGAGAGAGGTGAGACTGGAGGTCTCTTATACTGTTCCTTGCTACTCTACTTGCCAGACAATATAAGAAAAAGTTCCTGGAGTTTCATGCAATGATTTTCCATTTCTTGAGCATCCTGTCTGTTGTTTCCTGTCTTTTTTCTTTAGACCATTGGTGACAAACCACGTTTTTTGTTGGGTGTAAAATACATTTGGGAAGACACTGAAGTGTAGAATTGCTTGCGCTCAATCCAGATTGGCAGGGCTGCAAACAGCAGCAGTAATGCCTGTTGTTTACCATCATGGCTGCAGAATATTCCAAAAACCACCTTCTTACTCCCACTTTAAACAACAGTAAAAATACTCATCTCAGCAGTGGAAGAACAGGCTTCTCTACATGGCCAAGAGCTACATTTACTTATGCAAAACTAAGGATAAGCATTAAATATTTATATATCTCATTTATTTGAAACTGCGTCCCCATAAAGAACAGAGTGCTTTGGGGTTGTTATTAACTTCTCAGGTTTTTCTGACCTGGGTTTAATTCTCAGACTGCTGTTCTTGAAATTGTCATCTTATATGAAGCATTCCAAGAAAATGACAACGCTGTTTGGAAGTGTAAGAGAAGAGCACATGCTTGTCCTGTTCAGTGACCTCAGAACACCCTTTAGATACTTGTACTTTTGTCCTCACTAGTGCAGTTCAAAAATTTAGTTCTCATATGAGGGTTGATCATTTTATCACCATTTAGGTGTCTTAGAGGATTTTCTTATTGTTCGGATACTCATTTAGTGGATTTCTACAAGTGACAGACTTTGGATTTTGAGTAAGTCCTTGCTTGTTTGCTGTAAATGTGTTCTTTGCCTGCATTAGCTGCTTTGTTGCCTGGGGAGAGGCAATGTAGAAAATGTTATTTAAGGAAAAAATTGTACAGCATGCTGCAGGGAAGAGTCCTTAGTTTCATAGCAGTAGGGACTGGAATCAGGGACTGCTCTTAATGACACTTACTTATAAATTTCTACATAATAATTGTGAATGCTACTTGTAACTCAGTTTTTTGAGTTCTGCTTTTCTGTGGAAAAGTCTTTGCAATTCTGTAAAGTTTTCCTGCTTTGGTTTTAGTTTTGTTGAGTTGCAGAACATACAATTATGTTTTATTTCTCTCTCATAATTTTTAATCTATGTATATTTTTCTTGTACTTTCATTTTTAAATGACCTCTTGCACTGTAGAACCACTCAGACATTTGAAATACAAGAAGAAAAATATAAAGTTCATGATGCATCTATAAAAGTCAGTGGTCTGAAAAAGTTAGAGGTATTGATACATACTTACACCTTTAGTTTCACAACAGACTAATGGGTTATTTTACAATAGCACAGCAGTATAATCTTACTCACATGTAGTAATTATTTTTCTATTGGGTCTGCTTTGTAGCCTATTTCAATTTCTGTATTATTTATGCACCTGTTTTTTCTGCAGCCCGTAGAACATTATGGGTTCAATTCAGAACAGAAGTTGGCCCCTTGTGTGTAATTAATGTTAGTCTTTGTTAATTTTGCTAAAGTTTACTGTGGAGTTACAGCCCAATCTTGAAGATACCAATTCAGTTGATAAGTATAATTGTATTAGTTGGTTCACTATTACCATTTTTGA
>JAWWES010000021.1:7469425-7492916 GCA_035583135.1 Lophotriccus pileatus
TTACAGCCCAATCTTGAAGATACCAATTCAGTTGATAAGTATAATTGTATTAGTTGGTTCACTATTACCATTTTTGATTAACCTGGGATCATGACAAGATATGAGATACAAATCTTGTCTAATGTTTTAACTGTATTTAAGTTGTAAGATCAGAACTAGTGGCACACAGTCCTTGAATGTTGTTATTTATAACATGCAGAAGCTCAGCATTCTACCTGGAATTTTGTTTAGGCTGTTAATTTAGGATATAAAGATCCTAAATAAGCTGAGTATTAGGGGAGCTTGGAGTGCTTTGAGAAGATTATTTTTAAATTCATAAAAAAAAGAAAACCCTACTTTGACTAGCTGAAGATATGAAGAATACAGCAAAATAACATATTTCATATTAAGCCCGTCACTTAGACTCAGGAGCACTAAGAACGTACTTCTCTAACTTTTCCATTTGTTTTGAAAGATGACCTAAGTAAGATTATTTTTTAAATCTAATTTACTTTTCTTGTCTCTAATGAGACTGGGTTGTAACTGTTTGAATTGTAGCTGGTGTTTCTGTTTGATCTGTTAGTTCAAATATGCCATGTCACATCAAGGAACCCCTGATTTATTTCCACATCTCTTGCAGATGGATTTGCCAAGCAAACAATTTTCTCAGAATTGTTTAAATTATTTTTGGCATTTTGCATTTAGTGAGAAGAGTGCAATAGATCACATTTTTATTAACATTTCTAAATGTGTGCATATTATACTGTATGCATCTACACACAAAATCAATATTTGTTGAAGCTTGTTAAGATGACTGACAGGCTGGTTATTGCTTCTGCCCTCAAGTGACTGTCCACATGTATATTCCCAGCCATTCACTAACACTGACTGATTTAGGCTTAAAAATGAACTGGCTTGAAACTGATCCATAGGTTTATAGATTGTGCTTCCTCTCCTCAAATTCATGGTGTATAGATTCTTATATTATCCAAACAATATTTGTTTTGTAATTGAGATACATGCAACACATATAAGAGTTTAGAGCTTTGTTTACTTAAAATATATTCAGAAAAATTATGTCTTTATTAACAGTTCTGGCAAGTAAAAGTGTAAAATAGAAATACTTGAAATGCTTGAATTCTTTCAAGATAATTTATTTTCCTAAATCACTGTATTGGAGCAAAACAAAATAAAAATATTGAGAAAGTTTAAAAGCTCTTTGAAATAATCCATAAAATAGATTACCAAGTAAATATAATTTGAGTTAATCGTGCTACTGTTTGCTAAGTCCTCAGTGGAGAAGTAGCGAAATATGAAAATCAGATTTAAAAAAAAAAAGTCGACTGGCAAATTGAACAAAACTTTTTTCTCTTGGAAAGGGCAGATCTGACAATAAGGTTATTTACATACACTAGAACAAAATCAATGAAGTAATTTTACTTTCTGTTTTCTCCTCTGCTGTATGCAGGTGCAATAAGTCATCTTGACTGGCTGAGCAAAGAGTGATCTTGGAGGCTGTGGAGCTTTCTCTTTATTTCCAAAGCTGTACATGTCGCAGCTCATGAACAGACCCTTTTCCCAGATCCATTTTCTACAATCCTTTCTATGCTGAATATTTCATTAAAAAAAATATTAATCATACCTTTCCTGAGATGCTCTTTTGCACAGCAGTTTCTGAATTTCTCTCTATTAGACTCGGTAGAGAGCACCGACATTGGCACCTCACCTTCTGATCACTGTTAAACGTTGCCAATGGGGCCAACAGTCCCGGTGTACTTACAATGCCAAAGGCTGTGGCTGAGGCCTTTCATTTAAACTGTTCTTAGAACTAAAGAAAAGGAGATTCCGCCTTTTTTCATTCAGGTGTCATGGAGATGTCTATCAAGTAGGCAAATGGGAGGTCAGATCTCATTTGGCAAATCTTGCTTTTGCTACAGTGAGGTTTGTAAGACACTAGGTTTGTATGGCAGTATTTGCAAAAGAACAAATCTTAAGTCTTACCCTGAAATTAGAAATGAATTTGTAAATAAGTAAGTGTTCTGGAAAAAGAAAATGTTCACGAGCCACTTGCTGTGGGTGTTGTTGAAGTATTGTTTTCCTCAATCCCAAGTGAGTTTGTGAATAGCAGATTTTGGCATATTTCCCACTTAGCCAATTGCATAAAATTGAGCATTTACACAATCACTGAGTTCTGCACAGGTTATTTTTAGATATATCATTCATTTCTTCAACCAGTCTGGTGGTAGAAATATGTAAGAAACAGACAGTGTTCCTTTTAGAACTAACATATAACGCAACAGAAGACCACTTCTTACTGTTTTCAAGCATGCTCATATTAAATGAAAAGTAGGCCACAGAGATAGATACTGAACCTATTTTTCTTAGTGTTTACAGGAGGCAATTGAGAAGAAATTATATTCTGTGGGCAGTTAAATTATATGCAATGGATCAGTTCTCTGGTCCTGTTCTGAGCAGGCAGGAGAACTTGTTCAGCTGTCTGCATGATGCTGGATAAGACCATGATGCTGGATAAGACCATGTGGTTTCCCCATCTATGTTCATCAAGTGCCAATCCTCTACAGGTAGCAGCTATTTCAAAGACCTGTTCCCATTAAGGCAGATAAAGATTTAGATGAAGTCACTAGAAATAAAAGACTTATCTTTTCCAACTGAAATGCTGTATATGCTGCAGGATACTTTAATATTGCCGCAGCACACAGTATATATTTTATGATGTGCTCCCTCTTAGGTGTAACTGTTAAAGAGAAGAGTTTGTTCTTTTTATTTGTTTGTTTGTTTTCATTTTTTTTTCTTTTTCAGAAAATGAATCTCATTTGCAGAAGTGTTTTTTTTGGGGGGGGGAGGGCAGGTTAATCAGGTTTACTAACTGATGCAAACTTTGATTATGAAATAAATTCAGCAATGCACCTTACAACACAACTAAAGCTTGAGCACAAAAATAATGCAAAGGTAGCATCATCATTCCTTCCTTAGCTCCTTGAAGTTTTGATCTCAAATACTGCAAACTGCTGAAATTTATAAACTGTGCAAAGTAAAATATCCTGTATTTCTGAATTGCCTGTTGATGTTAAAAATTATAGAGTTTCCCTCTTCTTGTGTATGCAGGGAAAGAATCTATTTCATGTGGGTAGCTGTCACAACAATGCAAAGTAGTGTCTTTACAAATATATGGCACAGAAAGATTTTTGTTTATCTGTTTACTTTTAAATTCAGTCATGAAACTGGAAAAATGACACTGGACACTGTTTTGAGAACTGAAATAGTGCTTTGATTCCATGCTTTGAGTTTTTCAAAGCGACACATCCTCACTCACTGTGAATTTGTGTCCCTCGGCCTATGCATTGTTTACTGTTGTCACAGTTAGTGGTTCCTGAGCTACTATGTGAGCATGTGACTGTTTCCTCAACGTGACTGTCATTTTTTATGTGATCTGTGTCTAGGGAACCGCTTTCACTTATCTGAATCAGTTCAAAGAAAGTTCAACAGAAGAGAAGGGAGAAGAGGGGATAAATACTAAGGCTGGTCATGTTTCTTCTCCAAGTGTTGGGCTGCCTTGCCTGGGGAAGCCATCAGTAATAAGGCTGATTCTTCCATAATGACTTTTTTAAGGTGTCAGGAGTCATGGCTTCAGCCTTTTTTGGGGGGGGCTTGTGAATCAGATGAAGTTGACAATATCTATTCTTTTATGTCAGACATTTTACTGATTCTGCAGCCTAAAATGTTTGCTGTCATTATTTAACAATTGTGATTATTATCATCTTTTGTATATTAGAGTTATTGAGAGGATACACAAACACACATTGCCTTATCAGCTTGATCGGCTACATCTGTTTTTCTAAAAACTGTGGAAAATCTGGAACTAATCCTTTTCCTGTTCTTGAACTTGCTGCTTGTTATTGTGTGTAGTCTATTTATTTCTGAGTGGTTTCTCAAGTCTGTTGAATACATATGGTGATCTACAAGGAAAATAAATACTCAGTTTAGGATGTTATATATAGCATGCCAAGTAGGGAAAAAAAGAAAGAAATGTATGCCTGTTCTAAAAATTTCAGAAGAGAATCACTGACTGAAAGTGATGTCCTGGTTGTTGGAAATGCAGAAGCTCAAGTTACATAAAGACACTTCTGGTTTTAGTTCTTTTGGTTCTGGGCTGTCAAAGATGTGACACAGGAGTTTGGTGTTTTGGAGATTTTCTTAGGGTTGTCAGTGGCGTCAAGTGAACTTTTTAGGTGCTCAGGACTTTTTGAATTGGATGCTTGGTGTCTCGCATGGAGCAGCAGCACTTTATAACTCAGTCTTCTGACTGAGGCAAAAGGCTGTAAGGAAGATACACCATGCAGTGGTTTTGGGAAACCAATATTTTTAGTGAACTGATTATTCTCTCACTAATCAGCTTTTTCTTTTTTTTTTTTTTTTTTTTTTCCCCAGTAATACAAAGAGAATAGCTGTCCTACCGAACCAATGTGGATTTCAAGAGGGATCTCTTCCAGGCAAATGTACCACTTGCTCCTTTGTATGGCAAGTATTATAACTCTTTTATCTGTCATGCTGAAAGCAAATCAAATAATAAAATGGCACTGAAGTTTCTCCCCTAGACAGTAAGCATTTTTAGTCCTATTTTGTAAAGATGGAAATTAAAGCAGAGCTATGAGAAGCAAGGGAGTGCCAGACAGAGGAGAGTTGTGTCTTTCTTCAGTCTGGCAGAACAAATTTTCTTTGACATTGGACTCCAAGGCCAGTCTGACTGGGAGCTGAACAGCTTCTTTGCTGTAGGAGCATCCTGTTAAACTGATCATGAAGATCACATATTTTGCCTGTAGGATAGGACATGTGAAACACAGCAACGGAAGTGAATGACTGTTGGAACTGGTTCCAAGCTGAACCAGTCCAACCTTTGATGGCTCTCCATGATAATGAAATTAATAATAGAAACAAATGTCTTTTAGAAGAGTATTTTTTGACACTTAAGTGAGAATTACATTGGGAAAACTCTGGCTAGTGGTCATGGTTGTGTGGTGTTCTGAACTTTCAAACATTTCAGTTTCTACCTTGACCACTGCCTTTTTTTTTTTTTTTTTTTAAAGTTTAGTTTTAGTAGCTGAAAAGTGGTAAAATTTTAAGTGCTAAAGGTAAGTGAGAGAAGTGACCCACATTCAACATACAAAAGCCCAATAAATCCATAGACAAACAGGTTGTCTGACAAGTTCTTTTTATGCCAATTGCTTAAAACCAGTGCCTACATAACCCTGAGATATTGGGGCAAATCTAAAATGGTTTTTAAGTTCAAGCTGAGTTTAATGGCACTCTAATTTCTTCATGGGAATCAAGCACATTTCATGAGTATAGATGTAAAAAGTGCTGTGCTGGGTAAACCTCAAATTCCTGTGAGGTTTAACACACCTGGCTAATGAACATCCATTCCTGCTAATGTTAACATAGGTTTTGTAGATGGACTTAGGACAAGATCAACTGTACTATAAAATTTCTTATGAAACTACAGAAAGCTCTTGATGATGTGACAGTCTTTTTTTTTTTTTTGTCAAGAATGAATAAGCATTTCTGGAACACTGATAATCTAGAAATTGTTAGTTCTGATTTCTTTTTAAGCCAGTTTCCTAAACAGTGGCATCCTTGTGACCTGGCCTTTGGCATGTACCTCCCTAATAACACTTGAACTTGTTTGACCAATTTTAAATGGGTTTGGCACAGGGTGAAAGACTCAGATATTTGGTACCTCCACATTTCCTGAAAAGGAGTGTTAGATATTGGAGAGAGAGAGAACTGTAGTTGTATCCTTACTCAGGGAAAACAACAAAATTAATCTTTTATTAGACATCAGAGGCTCTACATAAATTCACCCTTGAGACACCAATCTCAGCTAAGATATTGGACTTCGACAGTTTTGAGGCTCACAAAATAATCAGGTAGGGCTTTTCTTTCTTTCTCTCTACTTGAAAAATCATCCATGTACTTTGAACTGGAATAACTTCAAACATTAAAAAAAAATTAAAAATGCAATTAGATCTTTAATGAGAGCACTCAGGTCTAATTTAGAACAACCTGAACTGAGCATGAAATGGCTCTAAAAATAGCAGGGCATTTAGAAAACTGGAAGGGCCAAATACAGATTTACATAGTTCAAAAGAACAAATGAGTAAAGATGGGGAATTGGTGCTGCTATTTCTGTTGCCACTTCATTGCCTAGAGAAGAAGGATGAGGACTTTACATATAGTTTGGAGTTTAAGGAACGATTTGTCATCCCTGAGTTACCATAGTATCTGGTTTCCCTGGTTACCTGTGACCATAGAAGGGACACTAAAGAAGCTGAAGGATGGTTATTTATTTATTTTTTTGAGAAGGGAAAAGAGAGAGAGAGGGGTCAGAGAAGATTTTTGTGTGTGTGAGAACAGAATGTGAGAATAGTGCTGGAGGATAACAGTTGGGAACAGATTTTGTCTGAAACGGAATTTACAGATTTCAGCACAAGTAGCTAAAGTAGTTGAAATAAAAAATTGGTGGTGAAAAACAGAAATTCTGATTTAAAAATGAGGAGAAGAAGAGCTATAAAGCTGTCTCCTTGATCTACTGGATATAAGAAATCTGTTGTGCCAATACATGTGATACAAGGTGTGATTTGACCAGATTTCCTCTCACTTTCTCGCAGTAGCACTTAGGGTGGGTGGTCAAGAACTGGTCCTTCCTGTGGTGGGGATTTTACAAACAGAGAACCAATCTTCTTCTGGCATAGACAGCATGTTTCTTGCTAATCCAGAGGATTGCTTCAGTAATTCTTGTGGCTGAGACTGCTGAGTGGGTCCAGAATGGAAATTTTAGGGGATCCTTTTAGTGTTTCCTCCTGGCCTGCTGCAGAGCTGTCAAGAGAAAAATCAACACGGCAGATTGCAACAAGAACGGCTTACAGAGAGTGTTTGTTTGTTTGTTTGTTTCAACAATTGTTGATTTTGATTTTCCCTTTTGTTTTCAAACTTCTCTGTTTCTTGTCCAGAAAGCCTTTTGAAACATGTCACACTGTAACAGACACCCAATGCAACAAATATTCCTGTGCAGCTTTGGTTTTGATATTTAGTGGAAGGCAAAGGAAGGCAGTAATTGCTTTCATCCTTTAGACTTGTTGACACTTAATAGAGCTCCAGATTTCCAGGGAGGAATTATTGAGGCTTGGGGGGAATTTTTGACACCTCTACATTAGTAAAATATTTTTTTAGATATTTTAATATTCTTATTCCACAAAGACCTGCTCATGTCAGAGTATCTCTTACAGCAAATTCCCCCAGTGCAAGAGGGGCTTTCTGCTGCACTAATTCCAGTGTCAGAGGCATCTTAAATGGAAACACATTTCTGCTTTCTCCATGTGTTCTAACCATGATATACGTTTGTTTGTTTTCTTAATTTCTAGGGCAAATTACAGGTACTTGACTGGACCAGCTTCTCCCTGTTCTTAAATCAGAACTATACAAAGGCTTAAATATAAGAATACTAAATGTTATCATGTGTAAACTCTTATGACTGAAATTGTAAATCACAGTCTTTAATATGCTCTTTTATTTCTTTTCATTCAGGCCAGATGGTAGGAAGCCCATGATTTTACTAATCAGATAGTTTTAAGCATGTGATTACAAGCTTGGGAGTAAATGCATCGTTTTGCTATATTTCATTACTGAGCTTGTCAAAATTTAGTAAATAAGTTTTGTTTTTTTCAAAGGTTTACTTACTAATTTTATTTTCAGGATTATTTCAAATGCCCCAAAAAGCACTACATTTTATGTCTTCTAGGGCAGAGATTTTTAGGAAAAAAAAAAAAGGACATATACAATAACACACTGTATATGAGCCCTTAAGTTCATTGAGTCAAATGGGCTCTGGGCTTCAGCCTTAAGTTCAAGGCTCCAGATTATCAGTAACTATGGTGTCATGGTTTAAATATCCTGAGCATTTCACTGGCTACAGAATACCTTAATTCACAAGAGAAGAGGGTTTTATAGTACTGTAATACTACTCTGACCTTATTAATAACTAATAAATTACCAACTGCCATTAATTTAGATTACTAATTATGGTGGCTGGAGTAGATGTAGAGAATATGAAGGTAGAAAGAGGATTTGCATTGTGATTCTTCAGATTTATTGTACCCATATTCCCTTTTATTCGACAGCATAACTCAAAATATTTAATTTACTTACAAATATGAGTTCAGATTCCCAAATTCCCTCAATATTTCTTATTTGTTGGGTTTTTCCCTCTATGCTTTCAAAAGAGTACGTCTGTTTTGATCCTGATTTGCATGAGTACAATGTCAAATGTACACATGCAAATGGGGTGGTTCCATCTGCATGTGGTCATGCATGCAACCACTCTTTGCATTTGCAGGCAGGTGATAGCAAAAATGCAAATACAAGTTAGTCTTAGCATTGTCACAATTCTCATTCATGTGACAGCAAAGGAGAATCTTATAAATGGATTGGAGGAAGGTGGTTAAGGGGAGCTTTCCCAGCTTAATAGTCTTGAGCCAACATCATGGGCTGATCAAATGAAAGGATCTATTTGTTTCATGCACTGACTTATTATTCCCCAATGCATTTTTTTTGTGTGTAGGGATAAACATTTCTATAAGGGAGCCAGGTTATCTCAGTAATATTTGGACTTCTGACACGAGACAAGGCATTTCTCTGCACATTCTACACTTTTGTGCCCACAATAAGAGCTCAGTTCAGCACTGCTGCACCTTAGGGGGCTTAAGGAACCCAAGAGGCAGCTGCAAGTGGCAAAGGTGAGCCCTGGCAGCTGCTCCAGGTACCAGGGACACTCCTTGGGTGAGTCCAGGTTCGTGGAACGGCCCAAGCTCAGTCTGAATGACAGGAAAGCCACTCCTGTCACCTCATCCCTGCAGTGACACATGTCAAGCTCTCAATAATGGGATGTTCTGGTGATCCTCCTGTGCCAGAGTGATTCTTTCAAATTGTCATCTTTTATATCCAGGTGGTGTCCACTCTGATCAGAGGTAGGAAGGTTTTCAGCAATGAGATTTCCTCCCCCACTTCAACTTTTAAGGTAAAAATCTCCCCTTCCTCAGGCAGAAATACTTGTGCCTGACTTTCTTGATAGGCACCAGAGATCTTTCAGGTAATATATTAACTACATGTTCTAATTACGTTTTTTTAAGAACATATAAGAAAATTTTCTCATAGATAGTCTTTCTGTAATATGACTGTCTTGCTAAGTATTATTCCTTTCATGCTTCTGAAAAATATTCTATTCAAAACATGACTTATTTAACAGCTAATATGTCTAGACTATCTGTTCCTTGGTAGAAAGTTTTTTCTCTTTATTTTTCTTTCAAAGCTCAGATACAAGAAAAAAAAAATCATAATTACCTAAGACAACCACAGCATAAAATTTTGAGAAAAATTTGCCATAAGAAAAAATAGAGTATGTATTGGGAAGGACAGAATTCAGTTAAAAGGTTGCCAGAGTACACATTTTGCTACTTGTTCATAAATAGTAATTTAATTTTCTGTTCTGTTTTGCTGACATATTCCAAAAACCTATGTCAGAAGAATGTGCTGTGTTGACCTTACCCTTACTTACTAAATTTTACAAGCACACTGGTAGTCACTTCCCTTGAAAAAGAGAAAAAGATATTATTGGCATTAATCATTGCTAGGTATAACCCCTCTGTCCCATGTGGGACAATAAAGTTTACCTCCTCAAAAAAAAATCTTAGCATTAAGAATCCCACAGTTTAGCAAAGGGAAACAACATTGATGATAACCCTACCCACAAAATCCCCCTGCAGCTTGTTAAGTAACTGCCTGATGAACACACCCCACCCAGACCCCCAGAAGGATGCAGGTGATGTTCATTTGTGCTTATGATTTGCAGGTGAACCCCATCGAAGGGATGACTCAGTGGATTAAAACTGAACTGTTTGAAGAAGCTGGGGAGGTAGAATCTTACACTTCTCATACAGCGCATTTACCCAGAAGGCTGCTAATTGCTGTGCAAAATTTCTTCAGAGATTTAGAAGGTGTTGGTAATTAGTAAAAAGGTAGTAATTTATTTTCTGGTATGAGGTGTCTTCTGGGGTGAGAAATAAGTTTTATTTAACAGAAGCAAAAACTGAGTAAAAGCTGGAAGGACAGGGAGGAGGGGGTTCCAGGTAAGTGTGATGTAATAACATTTATACAGTTTTTTTTCTGCACATAAGCAAAAAAGTTGTACTAATGATTTGCTAGAAATACTTCCATGTCCCTTACTGTGCATAGTCATCTTGTGAGGTTCAGTTTTTATGTCCCAGGAGGCTGCAGGATGGGTGTAAGCCTGTAGCATCTCACATCAATCACTAGTCCTGGACAAAATTTGAAGTGGTCTTACAATTTTTTTCAGAGATATCTTGATGCTTTCATTATGTAGTTTAAAAATCATAATGATTCATGGAAAGAAGTTATAGGGCAAAGAATGTAAGCGCACAACATTCCTAAAAAGTTCAGGAATTATTTTTTGTTGTTGTTTTTAAATGCTTAAGATTTTCCAAAATTGATTTAGGAAATCCTTTAAGGGTGATGA
Organism: Lophotriccus pileatus; assembly: GCA_035583135.1. NCBI lineage: Eukaryota > Metazoa > Chordata > Aves > Passeriformes > Tyrannidae > Lophotriccus > Lophotriccus pileatus. The sequence goes on from JAWWES010000021.1 coordinate 7,480,011, forward strand.
AGGTCTGTAAAAAAAAAAAAAAAAGAATTATTGATATTGAATGTACTAGCTTCCTAGTTGTAACAAATCTGCTATATACACTTTTATTCAGTGGTTTGAGGGAAAAAGTTTTCATCTTAACTGGGCAGTATTTCATGTAAGGTGTTTACCTTCTAATGGCCAGTGGTCTGAAAATGCTACTTATATTAAAAGTTAATACTAATTGCTATTGAGTTAAAGACATCTTTCGGATGCACACTTCTGCCCTCCTAAAAGATGAACTTTTCCTGAAGTAAAGATATAATGAAATGAAGGTGGCAAGTCAGCAAAAGTCTGTTGTATTAGTGTCTTCAGAGCTGCTTTGTTTTACGCTTTCTTTCCTGAGGAGATCAATAATGGATGGCTGACATAATTCTTTCACCACTCAGAAATGAGAAAGCCTAAATGCATTTCTTTAGGGCAGGCATGTTTTTCATCCTGAGCTGAAAAGCCTGTAATTGAGTGAGGTTTATAAGTGTGATTGCTACTGGTGTGTGTTCCAGTCTGACGTGTCTGTGAAAGGTTCCACTGGCATTTACCTGACTCTCAGGAATGTTGACCTCATCTCCCAGGCTGGCCAGGATGTGAAATGTCTGTGCTGGGAGACACACAGACAGAATGAATCTTATACTCGGGAGCATTGAGGTTCAGCTTATGATTGTGCTGGGAACTTTCTCAAAGTTTGATATTTCAATGTAATTTGCATATACTGTAAGTTTTAGTTTAAAAAGAAAGCAGAACACAGAACAGGTGTTCATCCCCTTGCTATGTTGACTTATACTTGTATCTTCCTGGGGACGTGATTGCAAAGACTTTATCAAGCTTGCCATTGGTAAGAACATGGGAAAACTGGACTCTGAAGATTTTGTCCTATCTGCTTATTTTACCTACTTTTTAATCTGACTAGTAGACTGCCTTCTATCACGTGCATCTCAGAATTTTCTTGAAAAAAACCCAGCAAAATTCTGTAGTTTAATGTATTACTGTTTTTGTTTGTTATTTTTGGAAGGCTGTGGGTAAGACAAATTGGTTTACAGTGCATGTGAAACGTTGCTGAAACACAGAACACAGATGCACCAGGGTACAACAGCTCTTCCCACAATTATCTGACGTTGCTGAAAGAAAGGGAAATGCAACTTTGATTTGCATTTTTGCTGGGGTGGTTTGGGTTTCCTATTGTCTGTAAAAGGAAGGAGTGATTCTGTGGGGTGTCTTGGCTGATGTCACAGTGGTGGCAGAAGTAACTGAGAGGTGAGTGCCTGATACAAAATGACGTTGAGGATCTGTCAGATCCTGGCTGGCCCTGCCCAGGTGTTGGTTCCTCCATGAGGAGCATCCAGGGCTGGAACAGAGACAGTTCCAGATGATTCTGCAGGTTCTCCAGCACAGGGCACAGCTGAGCCCATCAGTGGTGCTGCTGGCACCTGTTTAGAAATGCAGACAGTGCTGGACAAATGGAGGAGGGAGAAAAGAGTGAGGAAAAAGCAGAAGGAGCACCACGGAGGTCCATTGTTGCCATTAACTGCACATAATGAACTTTGTCTCTAGAGGTAAAAGAAACACCTAAATGCTACAAATCAGCACCATTTTGGAATGCAGAGTGTGTCTTCCTCGCTGTGTGAACTCAGTTCTATTAGAAGAAGTATTCCCATGTTTGTTTTGATGCACAGTGGAAATAAGTACTAGTTCTCTTACCCACAAATATACTATGTGTTTGTGAATTGAGTTTCAGACTCTTTTATCAACACTGATTGCTGCCTGGGGAAATGATTCCAATATATCAAAGCCTGAGAGAAAAGAAAGACAAGAGTGGCTGGATATTTCAAAGAAGCATAAAAAAATCAGCATTAGAATTCATGAGAAGCAAAAGCAATTTGTAGTACAGAGGTAGTCATTATATTAAATAAATGCATTAAAAATATTGCATGTAAATGAAGTAGATGTCTGAGTTTAAGAGGGAAGAACAAGTGCTATAAATCAGTGCTTAATCAAGTATTTGTAAGTAGTAAGAGACTTAATTTGAAAATAAGATTACCTGTAATTCACTCTGAATACTTAAAAATTAATTTTTTTCTTTATCAGAATAAGTCACGTTTAGTCCTATTGAGTAATATTTTATTCTTAAAGTAGATTTCTTCATTTGCTCTACCTAGAACATAAAATAATATTCAGCGCTAGAAACAGTGGGAAAATATTCCTAACAGCAAGATATTTAAAGACAGAAAAAGGGATATAGTTCACTTTCTTCATTATGGTGTGACAAGGACAGCCTACTGGAAAAGGTGAAAATTATTCTGAGTGCCAAATTGAATGACACTCACCATTTAATTTTTTTCCTCAAGCATTTATTTTCAGCTCCTGGGTAAATCTATTGTGTATTTTCCTGTTTTCCAATGGAGATGTGGCAATGTCACGAAAAAGCCATTTCTAAAAAACCTTAGTCCTCTGTGTCAATTAGATGACTTTGGAAGCATGTGTTTGTCTTATATAATGGTATAACAGTTACAAATTAAGCAAAATACAGAAAACTAATCCTTTATAAAATTAAATGAGATAACTGCATTGCTTGTACAAAGTTAGGATGTGACTAGATTACACTCCTGTTTTGCTTTACGTATTTTCTACCTTTATAAGAAAAGGACAAGAGCTAATCTGATTCTTTTAAAATGCTTTATCTTCTAGTGTTTTTTAAGAAGTTTTTCATTTTAAAGATGTTAATTACTTGCTGATCTTAAGAGACAGCAACACTTTCCACCATGGTGTGGCTGCTATTTGGAATAAGTTCACCCTTTTTATTAGAAACCACTGGTGAACTTTATTTAAAGTGAGAATCCTGAGGCTTCCTTAGTGACATACAAAACGTGTGTCCATGCCTGTGAGATTCAAACAGGCAGAAAACAAAGAACATCTGTAACGGCAACATGAAACATCGAGGGCTCAACCCCCTGCATCCAAAGGGCCCACAGCTGAGAAAACACCAGTAGGAGAGATACTGAAATTTCCATTTTTGGATTTTTGTAAACTCTCTTTGGACTGCTCAGAAAGCCCAGCTGGCAAACCTAGGCGTTTTGATGGCGAAAAATTTTGAAGCAGAAAATCTTTTGTGGTTTGGATGATTCCAACACAATGTGCCACACACCAGCATTAGAAGAGCTCACAAGTTGATTTCAGTCACTCACCAAAACCAACAAACTTAAAAAAATTTAAAAACTGGTGGGGTTTTTTTTTGTTTGTTTGTTTGTTTTTAAATTCTACCGGAGTCATGCTGAAAGTTCTTATTTTAGCAGTGTGAAAGGACATGTGGCTTAACTGCCTTGAAAGTAAGACCAAAGTAAAGCAGACTCAGGTCCTATTTCAGTTCAATAAGGCAGTGATCCCCCAGGCCTTGCTTTTACTATTTAATGCATACAAATACAAACAAAATGATTAGATAGGGACACTTTTTTTTAAAAAAAGGTTAATAACCTAAATATGAAGCAGTACTGTTAGAATATGTAGATGTAGCTGTGTGATGCCATGACTTCAGTGGCTGTGCAGTGTGTTATACCTGTCCTGTTGCTTTAATGCTTGAGTTGTAAAGCTGGCAACATCCAGTATCTTATTTCAATCATCATTTGATATTCAGTCACTCTCATAAACAGAGCTGGCCAGCTCATCTGTTACCTGGGCTTTATAATTTTGATTTGTCTCGATTTATTGCACATTTATACAACATGTGGCATTCACTTGTGAATATTCTTTTTTTGGCTGAACAGCAAGTTGACAACAAGTGTGTGGTGAGAGTTGCAAGACTTTAAAGGACATATAATCTGCTGTGCTTTTCAAAACCCCCAAATAGGTAAGATACAATCCAATTTTATACTGGATTGTCTTTTACCAGTCAGGCATCATTATAATTTGACAGGCATGATGTGACACAATGAAATCTGAATGACATAACCTACTGTGACATAACTGATAGGCCAGTGTAAAATTTAATAAAAACTTCCAATAAGTTTGCTGTGCTTGGCCTGTCATGTCCCCAGCCATGCCCCAGTGTGATGTCAGTCTTTAGGTCAGGTATTTGGTCTTAAACACTACAAAATGTAACTCTTTGCTTATTCATGAGAAATGCAATAGGTGTTTCCATGTGCCCTTTCTGGATATGCTGGATCTGAATAATGTTGCGACTATATAATTATTGCAGTATAGGCACCTGGAAATCACTGTATGTGGTCAGTAGAGAAGCTGCTGAATATATGGAATCACTTAACCTACTTACATATAAAGTGCCTAACACTGACATACTGTGTTGTGGTGAGCTATGACCTAGTTGGCTTCTTTCTGAAGTTCTTAAGTGTTTAAAAAAAAAAGAAAAGAAAAGAAAAGAAAAAAAAGGCAGCTCGGGGGTTTTTTTTCCTATAATTTATCACAACAGCAGCTTACTCGAAGAATTAAAAGTAAGGTGTTTCCTCATCTACTCCTTTCGATTTCCATTCCTGCTGCCATGAGAGGATTCTCTTCTAATTCAATGAAAACCAGCTGGTACAGCTAAACTCCCAAACCTCCTGAAGTGGCATTTAATACATAAAATTAGGAGGACATAAAATACTATTTCGAAAAATTCTTCACACTATCCCTTCAGCCTGATATCAGTTATGCCTTGGCCCCTTTTCTAACTAGTTAAAATTAATGATTTGGAATCCAGAGTTTTTAAGTTTCTTTAGTCATCTAATTTTGGTGATTTCAGTGGGAATTGTTAGGCTCACAAATGTAGCTCACTATTAGAATGTATTTGTTATCATACCTGCATTACCTGCTTATTATATAGAAAAATTAATATTCCAGAGTACAAAGAAAGTATTTGCAAACAGAATTTCTAAGAACTGTTCCTTACAAACAATTTGTATACTTCTTAAACAGCAGTGTAAGTAACAGCAGTTATGAAGGAATTGCTTTTACAACCTGAGGCAAAACTGCTATTTGGTTTATTACAAATTAGCCCATTTAAATATTTCCTAAAAATGGACTGGGCTATGGAAACCAGAAAGCAGTTGTCACGTAGTTTTACATTTGAAATAGGGACTGAGGAATCAGTATAAATTAATTTAATACACTTATATCACCTTCCCCAAAATACCTTGTATGTAAACCTCTGTCAAAAATTTCAGAGCAGTGCTTGTTTCTTAGTATCACAGAATAATATGAATAGATTAACTATCAAGCTACTTATTGCAACATGAAATGGAAAAATGTTTATTTAAAGTTCCAGGAGCAAAAAAGAATATCAGGTGTTTTTTTTTGTTGGAGATTTAAGACCTGTCTGTAGGACTCTGCTGTGAATGCACCTGGAAATGTACAGTGTACATGGAAACTCCATGAGGCAAAATCTTCACATACTTAGGTTATCTATAAACACACTAGTGACTTTTGTCACTAGTGTGATCTAATTCAGATTTGTTGATGGATAGAAGTGGTAACACTTGCAAGCTCAATTCTTTCCATTGTTTGATACTGAAACATGGTATAACAGAACTTAATTCCAAAAGAATTTTCCCACAGCTCATTCAAATGAGCCATTTTTTTTTCACATGTTTTTGAGGATTATTCTTGTAGTTTATTTTAAAATATACTTAATGGTTTAAATTATGGCTGAACTTGGAGAGCAGCAAGGAGGGAGTCTGTGAATGAGAAACTGAATGGTTGCTTGTAGCTTACTGCCTGGAACTATGTGAGGGAGTAGTTTCAAGAAGCATCAGAGGACAGCATAATTCATGTTTGGAGTGTCCCCTACCTGAAAGTAGCTATTTTAAAAGCCTGGTCATTATAAACATCAAGTTTCATCATGTGCTGCTATTGCACTATGAGTAGCAGAAAGCACATGAAGTATATGCAATTATTGCTATCTGTGTGACTGGACTCAGTTGACACTAGGAGGCCTTTTGAAAAAGCAAGTTTGTTTTGCTGCTGGAGCTGTAAACTCTCAAAGAAGACCTTCCCAACATGGTTTTGAAGCATAAACAGTTTTCCTTACCACCTTCTAAATGTGCATATCACCTTTAGTAGCAAACAGGACAGTGCCTGGCTGATCCTTCATTCAGGCATTACCTTGACTCAACATACTTCCCTTTGTGGCCAAGACAGGAATGGGTTAAAGCTCACTATACTCCTTGACCCAAGTACTACCCATGGTGTGTCTGTAGGTTGGCACAGATCTTGTCTTTCTCTCTTGGTGATGGGCAGCACTAAAGCTGTTGCAGGAACAATCCATGGCTGCTTCTCCAATGTCAAACCTGATATTGCACAAAGAATGTGAAATACAGTCAGTGGTGGTGACATCTGAGGTGTAGTTGTGCATTCAAAGTACAGAATGACTATAGCAGATTGTTCAGTAAAAATAAGGAACTCTTATCTCCACGTGCCTCTAACTCTGAAGGTGACTTATGCCTTCAAAATAAGTGTCTGCAGAGTCACTCTGAATTCATATTTCATTTGAAATTCTTCCCCTTCTTTATTATATAATAAGTTCATTGATGAAGGGCATTCAAGTAACTAGAGATCTGAAATGTACTGGTTAAAGACAGGAATAAACTGTCCCCTGCTCATGCAGTGTAAGGAGGCTGCAACTGTTCAGCTTTGCAAGCCTGACATATCTGGAATATCAAACTTCCATGCTCGTCTCTGCACAGACCAGGGGCAGCAGAGGTGATGACTGTAACCTTTATTGCAAGTAGCCAGATGGTCTTGTTATTTCAGTCACCTGAATAGATAACAGGTATCTTAGGCAAGAAGTTCTTATTGTCAGCTGAGATGTAATTGTTTCTGGACACAGAATATAACTGTTTAAATCTGCTCTTATTGTGATAGTTGCTATCTAAAATAATTTTCTTAGGCACACTAGATTATACAAGCTAAGTGTAAATAAAAATACTGCATAGTGTTGAATTGTGGGAATACTAATAGTGTAGGTTTTTTAGGAAATAAGCCTCAGGGACAAATGTTGTGATATGATATTATATTTAATGTAGTTATTTGTCATCATAAAGGATTTCTGGGGTATTTTTCTTGGCAAGGAAGCTACACAATAAATTTCAGTAAATTTGACATATAAATTTATAGGGAAGAAGAGGTAAAAGACAGAATGGAGGTAGCAATAGGCTCTAAAAGAGATTTGGGGATGACATGTTGCTAATGACTACAAATCTTTGTAAGTTATATTGAATGGTGGCATTCAGCAAGTCCAAAAATGTTTTATTCTGAAATCTGTAGCTACATTCATCTGTTTCAAGAGTCTCTAGCTGTGTTTTTGTCCATTTTCTACCTATCTCTTCTCTGTTGTCCTTGTGTTTTTTTTCATGGCTCAGCCCCATGAGGATATCCAGAGGTAGTAACGTGGCAGACTTTGCTGGAACCTGTACCAGCTCACTGACGCACACTTGTTTTAATTTATTTTCTCTCTTCTTCCTTCTCCTCACCTTTCAAAGGCTGTGTGGTTCAACAAACAATCCAGAAATGCATTCCTAGTTATTTTGTATTGGATGTGCTTGCTGACTACCATCGAAATGAAAAAGTGGTTACCAAAGATAAAAAGGAGTTACAGACTCACATTAGGATTTAACTGGTCAAGAATGGGCCAAATTCAAAGAACCATAGAATGGTTTGACTTGAAGGGACCTTAAAGATTGTCTAGTTCCACCCTACTGCCATGCACATTCGCCCCTAAGGTGACTTCCCTAAAGCTGCCCGCATCTTAAACTGCTTCCTTCACAACTCCTTTACTCATGGAAATAGACAGTGTTGCTTTAATTAATGACAAGTCTCTTGGCAACACAATCAAGGTGAAATAAAATATTTAGTTTTAGGCATATAGTAATGTGATAGTAAAGGGGATAGTTGTGTTTTGAAAGTACTCAGTCTGTGTGAAAGGAAGCAAAAGAGAGATGCTTACTGAGTGGAATGATGGGGAAACTGCAAAACGCAGGTTCAAAAACCATTATTATTGCCACTGGGAAGAGACTTGGGAGACTTGAGAGAAAAATGTATAGTTTCATGCCATTTCAAGAATAAGTTTGTGCTCATACAACTGAACTGCAATTCTGGTATGGTCCTTTTCCTCTTTTCACCCTAGAAAGAAAAATCATGTAATGCTATTTCATGTATTGCATGCACTTCCTTTGCTGAGGAAAGTATTTCTTGCTTCTTACTTTCCCTCCATTCTCTGGAAAATTCAGCAAATTGGCAATAGATTGAACCCTTCTTGCTAAGCAGTGAATCACTTACATATTTTTTTTTCCAGATTTACTAAGGGTTTGTCAATGCTCAGCTCTGATTGTATTTCTATGTAGTTCTGGAGGAAAAGATATTATCTTTTAAAGGTGCTTTACACCTCTAGAAAATTCATCTTTCCCTGGAAGTACAAACCTTGGCTACTCAGCAGGGTTTATGCCATTGTTGTAAACTTCATCTTCAAGTGCCTGCATTTACACTGTGCTTGCCACACTTCAGTGTAGCTGTACTGTGGAGCCACCTCCTTTCCCCCACCCAGCCTCAATATAAACAAGATCTAAGTTATGAATGTGATAATTAACTATACATTACAATTCATTAAATATTCTTAATTCTGATGTGGGAATAAATGAAATTCATCATTAGCAATTGAGTTTTAGAGTGAATGTGTGTGGGGGCATGGGAATATGTATGCTAGAAGAAATTTATGCAGATTAAATCCATTAGCAATTTTCTGCACACCTCATTAGGCAAAATATCAAATCCCACTTAGCTCTTCTGCTGCTCTCATTAGACAATTTAAACTATACTATTCCATATCATGGAAAGAAAAAGAAAATCCCTGGTGTAGTGTCCCACAAGTGAATTCTTAAAATTTACAGCTGTCATACCAGCACCTTGGGCTAATCATGTTGCCTCCCTCTACTGTATCAGTGTTCAGTCTGCTGAGAGACAGCCTGGCAACTGTACAGGGGCTCTCTAGAAAACAAGTATATTTTTTACTTCTTGTCACGGCACAGTCCAGGTTCTCTGGCACTGTAAGTGGCTTTAAAGCATGTGTGCAGCTGTACTTCATGTGTCAAAGATATTTCCCAGTGGTGACTTTTGAAAAAGTTTTTCTGTCACTCCATCAGGAAATATAAAATTATCAAAAAATTGAAGGTTTCTGTGTGAGGATGCTGCCCTTGTTAGAATTTATAATAGAGTGATTTATTGGGTTGGTGTTGGAATATCTGGTGTGTCTACAGCTGTGTCAGAGGTCATGGTTTTGCCATCATTTTGAGTCAGTTTAAGCCAACTCCCCTTCTTCAGTAAGTGTGCTCAACCTGCCCTGACCACAGCAGCTCATTCCTGTCCTCCTTCACAAGGTTATACTGGCACAGGAGTGGGCAACCAAGGGGGGGGAAATTGGCTTGAAATTGTTCTGGCAAAAGAGGACTGAATTAGTTTTGATTCAGTTTAGTTTGCTGATCTGGTTCACCATCTAACCTTGCAAATACTCTGTGACAAAAGAAGGAAAGAGAGTTGAGGTTGAGGCTAGAGAGAGAGAGGGACAGCAAGTGCTTCTTTTAATGATGGTAATCTTATGTCAGTTTAAGGTTTTTGTGATACTGTGGCAATAATGTGATCAGTAGCTCAAAAGAAACTATTATCCAAAGCTGAGCAAAAATAGGTGGAACAATTTAAAGGGAATTTGATTGCCAGGATTTTTCAGTATTTCTGCAGGGAAAGGGGAAGAAATAGGGTTTCCTCTTGTCTGTCCATTTGCACATAACAAGAGAAGATGGGAAAGAAAATACAAGCTAATATTATTGTAACAGTCTGTTCTGAGTGAAAGTCTAAAAAGTATGGAGAAACTTCCTTTAATCCTTTCTCTTCCTGATATTTGACTGCTCTTTCTGTTTTTGAGACAGAAATGTGCTAAATCTCTTTCATTCCATGCCAAAACCATTTTGGGCAATGCAAGCTCACACAGTCTGGGAGCAAAGGAATCTCTTAACCAGAAGATGGCAGGGGTAGAGGAACAATTAGCTGAATTCTCAGGGTTGAGGTCCAGTTAACTTTTCTCTCTTATGAGTAGAGTCAGAAAACACTAACAGAGGCACATAGTTCCTCCATGTACAGTCTTAGGGCAGTATTTTACTTTGTAACTAGGTTAACAGTATTTTTAGCTTCTGTCCTCTCCTTCCTTCTCGCTGATGCCAGAACAGGTACAATTTCCTTTCTACCTCGCACTGGAAGCAGCAGTGTGTGAGAGAACAGCTGAATTCTTGCAGTGCCCCATGAAGTGTCCTTTGCTGCCTTAGATCATTTGTCATTTTGATCATTACAGTCTGAACAAAGTAGCTAATCAATCCCTTCTCACTGTATCCTTCATGTCCTGCCTGCTATCAGCTTTATTAATTTCCTGTATATTAAAAATTGTATAGTAAGTAGTACTGTAGGTCTTCTCTGCATAAGTGGGTGGGGCTGTCATTCTGCTGTGAGGGTAGGTGTGTTCCTGACACCAGCTGGCTCCTTGCTCAGTTGATCAGGAACACTTTAGAGCTTCACCAGGGCATAGCTTGTACCTCATTACGCTTTAGATAGCTGGTAGGTACATCCCACATGCTGAGAAGCAGGGCCATAAGAAGGAATTGGCAGGCAGGAAGATTTCTGGAGCACTAACAAAGGCTTCTGAATCCTACATCCTCCTCTGTTCAGCCACACAAAAGCAGAGCCAACGTGACACATATGGAAGTGGCCAAATAGAAGCTCAGTGTTTTGTGTTCTTACTGGCTTTGAGTAGATCTGGGAGGGTTATGGTTCCCAGACACCCGTGATACTGGGACAGTCAGAACTTTATCTGGACAAAGTGGAAGCAATTCCAGTACTTTCTGTATGAAATGTGACCACAACCCCACCCTACATGAGGGAAAGGGACTGCTGGCTGCTTCTGACAGTGTGGGTCACTGACACACAGGGTGGAGCTCTAGAAGACATGGGCCCTCTGAAATGATCTAAACAATGGAGTTTAATCTTCTAAACAGAAAATCTAATTTTCTTATTTTTCTTCTGTGACATCTGGCAGTCCAGATAGGGTCAGATCCTTCCTTAGCTGTTGTATGCTCTCTAGTTTCCCTGTTCTTGCCAAAGGAAAGGAATTCTGTCAGATCATGGTTTATGACCAACTGCTCATGGTCCAGTTCTGTGTCATAAGCTCATCCATGGCTATCCATGTAATCTCACCTTTTGTGTCAGAATTGCCTTTTCTCCTGCACCATAACCCATTCCAAATGCCTTTGTTAAATTGTGAATACATTGATACATTCTATGCTAACCAAATAATTTCTCCTATTATACTTTACACGCAGTTCTTCAAATTCAAAGGTCACCAGCCAGACATGTAAAATGACTTCATGAACCACTTCAGCTCATTAATCATGCCTCAGTGTAGTAGTGGCTCTCCTCAGTTCATTAGAATAATATTTCTTTGCACTTTATGGTAAACCATCATTATAATACAGAACAAGGACAACAGAGTGTGAAAGTCTTTTTTTAATGAGACTTCATAGCTGCTCATGGTGGGACTCCTCATTCTGTTTGCTCTTGAAAGAGCTGCCTGACAAAGGTTCAGGATTTTACCTGATGAAGAGAGCCAGGAAGAGAGTTTCTCAGGGAAAACTGTCAATGAGCTTACAGAAAGCTGCATAAACTTGGCTGCCCTGTTGGCTGAGCTGTCAGTCTTCAAACAAATACAGAGAGAAAGTCTTTAATTGTACTCACCACACATATGACATTTTATGCTGTGTCATTGTCATTTGCAGCTGTTCTTGCAGAGAAAAAGCAGCTCAGGATCCCCAGGATCTTGAGTGGACTCTGCACTTAATAAGGAGAAACTCTGTACTTTAATAATTAGCAATTATTGAGGAAAATAAACTCCTAATCAGTACCTCTAAAACTCAGTTTCATCATCAGTGCTCTGGCTGTTATTCTAATATTATTTTAGTCCCTTCCTTGGATATACCAAAGAAATGGAATCATTACAATAGTGCTGGACTGACACAGCCAATTTAAGCCTCCCTTAATAAATATTTTAAGGGATGTTAATAATATTTTAGGATCTTTCTTCTTTAGCTAGAATAATGAAACTGCAAAAATGGCTTATAAAGTTTTGTGGATGTTCATTTTTAATTAAAATGTTCTTCTCTGTTTTCCCTCAGGAGTGTAGCGACTTTAAGCGCTAGAAAAGATACCAAGGCTCCCCACAAAAAGAAGTACCAGTCTCACTATTGACCTCATTCATTTCCTGTCTGTGAGGCCAGTCCAGGTTATCCCAACAAAAAATAAATACTTACAAATCCAGGCTCTAATCTTGTCCTCCTGCCCAATTTTCAACTCCCTTTGAAGGCAAAGGCAGTTTTAATTCATATGGGAGATGGCATCAGAACAGTTCTGTAATATGCAGATAGAGGAGTAATAATGATGAGATATATTACTGCCAGCCTCAAGGGGTAAAATTGAACTTTATAATCAATGGAATCATAAGGTATTTGAAATGATTATGTTGTTCTTTTCCCCTGCCATCTGTTTGTTCTTTATTGCCCGTCTCCAGTGTTTTTGACAGACTACCATAGATTTTTACAGTATACCTTTTGTCTCCTATCTATTAATTAATTTCTACATCTAATTTCCTAATATGATTTTTCTTCCTCCCTGACTCAGCTCCACACCTGTGATCTCAGTAAGTGTCCCTAGTGACTTCACCCTAGGCTTCATCAGCTTTCTCCCCAGCTTTGCTGCCCTTTGTCCCTGCAACTCCTTTGAAGTTCTGTGTGTCTATGCTTTGCTTCCTTACTGGCCAAGGCCTCTTTCCACATAGGTACCACATGGGCCAAGAGAAAAGATTCTTGTCTTTCAAGG
>JAWWES010000021.1:7493016-7639425 GCA_035583135.1 Lophotriccus pileatus
GCACTATTCTTTGCTCCCCCAAGTATTTCTGTCAGTACTGGGTGAAGCATTAGAGGTACTGAAGTAAAAGAAGCTGTTGAAAGTATAAAACACAGTTAGTAAAATGTTCATGAGCTCCTTTCTTCAGCTGCTCTCTTCTCCAAAACATCAGACTACTTTTTGCGGCATCTCTATTTTCCATCTTTCTCTCTGATAGGCTCTTTTTTCTTGTATTATCTAGTCCTCTTTCCCTTGTGTTGCTCTGATCTGCTTTGTCAAGTGATCAAAGTCCCTGCACAGGTGAGCTGTTGCTTAGTTACCACCTGCTTGGAATTCACTCTTGAAAAATTGCTTTGTCTTGAGAAGTAGCCATATCTTTGTTCCTTGGTGCTCCATTTAAATGGATGATCAAAGTTTATCAGCCTGCTCTATTAGCACTGTGTTCTGTGCAAAACTTTTTCCTGTCACCTTCTATGGATTTTAGGTCAATCTGGAGAAAAGAGATGGGAGAGAAGGCAAGAATGCTCTGCAGTTTAGAGACAATGTTTGTCAGGAAAAAAGCAATCTCACAGGCAAACACTAGTGTTCTCCAGCACCAGACAGTCTGAACATAGCTAAAGAGTTCCAAAAGCCAATCAACATACTTTAATGTTGCAAGTGTTTTCAGATTATTATCTCTAGATTTTTTTTTTTCCAGTAGACTTAGAGGCAAATGTTAGTTAATGCAATTTAGGTACACAAAAATACATTCCAATGATATACAAAATGAAATGTGCAACAATCTGGAATCAAGTTCTTCTTGTCCCGAATAGGCAGTCTCGCCCAGAGAGAGGTATCTGCAACAACTGACTGTTGTTGCTGTTCTTCCTCTTAATATTTTCCCCGAAAAATCACCTCTTCGAGTCAGAACAAGAATTGCATAAGCAAGAGGCCCATTAATGGGTAGAGCAGTGTTGAGATTAGCAGCAAACACCTGCAACAGCAACATCAAAAGCAAAGGCAGACTTTAGATAAGAAAGATGGTTGCAAAACATTAAGATGGTCACAAAAAAGCATTTAACAGTATGGGCTCTATGCTATATATGTATGTGGAAGATTAAAGTGTATTAGTTGTAGCCCAAGGGATTCTATCAAAGTTGGCAGTGGCAGAAGCAGAAACATCTGCTAGCTTTGTTCCCAGTCAGGAACTCATCCCAGTGTTGTAAGTGAAAGACTGATATTTTAATGAAATTTCTTTGATTTTCAGTGGACTTGAATGGAAAGGAAATTTAGATCTTCCAACCTGTATGCTGGCACATTTGGATTGGCTGGATAAATAATAGACATACTGAAGAGACAGACTAGGGTATCTCAGATCTTCTGAAAGGTACAATATAAGATATTTGAGTAAAATTAAAAAAAAAAAAAGAAGGTTTAGGTAAAGTTCCTAAGAAGTATTCCCAGGTCTTAGTTTTCAGTGCATCATGATATGAAATTTAAATACTTTGTTTACACATAGAAGCTGCTAATGATTTTTTGATGTGACACAGTAAACAAGTTGATGATACAGACAAGTCTCTTATATTAATAACTGCTCTCTTTCTGATTTGATTTGTTACATCCAGACCCACCTGAGTCAAAAGGTGCTGAGATTAACTACAATCAAAGTACTTGTTATCCTTGGGTGATATTCAGGAAGGGACACCAGTGCAGGCAGTGTTGGTACTCCACACTCTCCCTGATGCAGGGGAAGGCATTGGTCCTACCATGCCAGGCTGACTTCTGCCCAAGTGTAGTAAGGAAAGAGCATTGGCAGGTCCTACGTGGTAATTCAGTGGCAGTGACAAGCTCCTGCTATTGTAAAGTGATAACTACAGTCTTTATGAACAAACAATGGCTTAAGACTATGAAAAATTAGACATTAAGTTTCACTGTGTCGTGAAAGTGCTTAAAGTTCATAGATTTAGTGTTCTTGTCCTAAGAGTGGCAGTGAGAGTGTGTGGTCTTCAGAATAAAATTTCAACCACCTCAGTTAAAATGGAGTAATTGGTACTTTTATAATGTGATGATATGTTTCCATCATGTGGGAAAATGTGGGAACAGTCAGTCTGGGGATTTTTATTTGTTTTTCCTGGAGCCTTTAAGTGTGTGCTCTGTCCATTGCTGCAAGGTTAAGTTATTTACAGAATGCATTTTTCATGGTGTGTTTAAACCCATTAACAAAGAACAGGGTTCTTTGGACAAATCCAAAGGGTTAACTTCCTGATTATATTTTAACTTCAGAATGTATTTTCTTACTGTTTTGTCATTGTGTCAGTAGAGTAGTTAATGCTAATGTAATATCTATACCTATATGACATCTTCTACCTGGATAAAACCTGATAAAAAACTGTTTAGACATACCTCAAGGTTCAGAGTCAGTTTATTATAGTTACTGAAAACTGTTTCACTTAAACCAGCAAGGAACAAGTTCTTACTGTACTATGGTACTATGGCTCAAGTTGACAGCTGTATTTTCACTACTTAGGAAATGTGAGAACTGATTTGTGACTGATAAACTAGTCTGATATCTGAATAGAGAATATATGCTTCTCTTGCACATCTTTTTTAGAATATAGCTATATTTTATGAGGTAACCAGAGTGGTATTTAACGAAACATTAGCTTAACTAACACACCTCATAATGCTAAGTGAGTTCTGATAATACTTTATGTTCTCTAAGGCTGTTTTTATATTAGTTATATCTATGTCAAGTTCTTATAATCACAGCAATTGCTGTATAAACCAGGAGAATTGTAGAGTAGTTGAGTTGCAAGCGGCCTTGAGAGATCCAACCCCTCCTGCTCAAAGCGGTTTGCTTAGGGGTGTGTCCAGGTGAGTTTTGAATTGCTACAATAATGGAGAATCCACAACCAATCTGGACAATTTTTTTCAGTTTTTGTCAGTATTCATAGCAAAAAAAAAAAAATTGTTTTTGAGGTGGAATTTCCTATATGCCAGTTGCCTCTGATCTCTCACAGTGCACTGACTCAGTCTTTTCTTCCCATCAGTAATTTACACACACTGCTAAAATGTGAATAAATGCAAACATATGCAAATCGAGGTAATGATTCTAAGGAACAGCAAACTGTGCTGTGGGTATAGTAATATCCAGTTTCTACATGAAAGAGCTTGCAGTATGGGAAATGAAGGCAGAGGGGAATATAGAAAAAAACCCTCCAGTTACATCTGATATTTGACCAATCTCTCTGCATTTGCTTCTGGTGCAGCTGAGATTCTTTCTTTGCTGTCTAGATAGATTTTATTGGGAAAAGGAGATTGTAGAGGTATCACTACAGTGTTAGTATTATAGCTTCTGTTGTTCAATATCTGTTACCATTCACTTATTTTTTATAATGTTGAATTTTATTAACAATGAGATAGTATTAAGTATTTTTATTGTTAATTCTTTTGCACAGGTAGAGTGTCAGCATAAAAGGAGCTGCTGGGGAGATCAAAGCTGGGAAGGATCAAACATTGGGAACACAGTTTATTTCTGACAATTTGTCAAAAATTACTAGCGTTTGTGTCATACAAAAGCATTGCAGATTTGTGAAGAACAAACAGTTTTGAAGAATGTATCAAAAGGGATTTAAGTTAGAAGCAAGATTATTGATTTGAGATGCAAGATTACTTAGATGCAGGGTGGAATGCAGGTGGAAAAAATGAATAAAACTGAGGGCAGTCTATGCAATAAAATATATAGAAGTTCAGATAGAAGAACTGGCCTCAATCCTGTGTCAAGGGACAAATGGTGTCAATACTACCAATTTAAAAAACACACTGAAGAATCAGGTCCTATTCTGTTTAAAATAGCACATAAAGCTCTATTTTCCTCTGCAGTGCTGCTTTTCTTTCTATCTCAATGCCAGGCTCGTACAGGGACTCTTAGAATAAGTGTTAAAGCAGGCTTTCACATGGAGTGTTTCTACATTAAATATAGTTTTCATGAAGCAGCTAAATTCTATTTATGTTCCACATATCACAATACTGGATAGTTTTTGTTAATTGCTAGGCTGTAAATCCTCTGACTAACCAACCCAAATACTTCCATTTTTAACTTATGACAGTAATAGAAAGATACTTTTTGGCTCCTGTTATTTTTGTTGCTAATAGCTGAGAGCCTTGCAGAGTTTAAAAATATCAAACCTTGAACAGCTTTTCTCTGAAGAAGCTCTAAGGCATGCAATTTGTTTGCCAGCTGATGTTTGCTAGATTTAAGAAAAACAACAACAAAACTTCCAGCCCTGAAGTTAATTATGGATTTGGTAAACATTTTTATAATCTGTTGTTACCATGATGTTTTGCATGATATCTCAATGTCTACACTACAGCAGTGAATTTAACAAAGGAAAATCTGTTCAACCCCTAATAAAAAAAGTAACACCCCTTTTCCTGAATCTTCAATGTGCCAAAGGATCTGGCCCTTAATGTTTTATGCAGGCAGAGTATGAGTGCTTGGGCCTGCTCTGAAGACAGTTGTGCTGTACCTGGGTATAAAATTCATCTTTTGTGAAGTGTATTTGTGACTGAACAGCGTCTTGAGTAGAATTTCCTGCTGTTCCCCCCTGTAAGCTAAAGACTGTTTCTTATTGACTCCCCCCAGCTGTCTCTGGCTGGAAGGTACAGTGTGTGTATTTAGATGTATGTAACCTCACATTGACAGCCTCTCAGAACAGAAGAAAATTAAACAGAGCAAAACCTCTAATGATTAACTGTCACTATCTTTAGTGATTTACTTCTGATAACAAAGGGTGAAGCAGTTTGGTTTAATGCGTTTTGCTTCTACTTTTTAGAAGGTAATTGCCTCCTCAAACACGGTAGCTGAGCTCCAAGACCTAATTCCCTCTAGTTTCCTACCAGGTTCTGAAAAACCTGGTTTTCAAAAACGTAGTTAGGCACCAGGTTCCAGATGTATTAATTTACAGAAACAAAGGTAGCTTTTGTGTTGAAAGACTAGGTGACAATGCAAAATTATTCATATGAAGCTACAGTAGTTTCATATCAGACATACAGGAACTCATTAGGGATGTCTTCTAGCATCTGGCTTGTCCATGCACAAGGTAGAAGTGAGAAAATTTGGAGAATTGTATTCGTTAAATAATTACTTGGAGATTTTTTCATTACAAAATTGAATTCTGTGGGTCACTTCCTGGGCCACTTCAGATTTTTAAGGACTGATGTGCCCAGTACTATCTTCAGTATGTTTCAGATTTTATTGGCTATTGTTTCAATATTGTTCATAGTTTGCAGTAGAAGAATTAAGAATGCATCTCAACTGATGGTGATTTAAAAGTAATTTTGTTGATAGTTAATTCTTATAGCAGGCTATGCACCTTTGGTATTTTGAAAACGTAAAACCTAACAACAGCTTCAAAGCAAAAAGTGTAGTTGTTTGGACTTTATTCTTGTCTAAATACTCTCAGAATTATTTCACAAAACTTCACAGTCCCATATGCCAAGTTAGAGGGGCTGCAAATGCATATTCTGTTGCATGCTGGGGTTATACTTCTGAGTATGGGGTTCTACATGGAAATCTTGTATTTACCTTAACCCCGTGGATCCATACACACATCACATCAGCCAGTTCATTCTGCCTACAAACACTGCACAGGCAACAGGACTGAATATTGTGCATTAGACTGTACTTATAGCAGGGATTTGCAGAGGCAGAGTCATAAATGCAGATCCTCAGAGTTTCTGATGTAAGTTCTTGTAACAAGATCTATACAAACCAGGGGTGAGAACTTCTCTTAAAGAAATTATTGACTTTATTCTGAATCTATGGTTGCTCTGGTCTCTGCACAAGTTAGAGGAGTCTCAGTCAAGCTGAGAATTGATAAAGCAGAGTGAAATGCTTTTCTGCTTTACCAGCTATCTCCTGTCCTTGGCTGCC
Source organism: Lophotriccus pileatus (assembly GCA_035583135.1). NCBI lineage: Eukaryota > Metazoa > Chordata > Aves > Passeriformes > Tyrannidae > Lophotriccus > Lophotriccus pileatus. Next base: position 7,498,910 of record JAWWES010000021.1, read on the forward strand.
TCTGCAGTTCGTGGGGGTGTGAGCTCTTCCATTTGTAGACCAATGAAAAGCTTCCCGGCCCCCAGGGAGTGGAGGAAATCCATAAGATTTGTGCTTTGGATCTTCACACTGCTCAAGGGCCCAATTTCAAATACAAAAGAATGCAGCATACTGTTATTAGGACTGGGAAAAGAATGTCTGGATTGTAATTTATTTTTTTTATCCACAGAAGTGTTAAAATTTTGGCATAAGACCAAGAAAAGGTTTCCAGTACAGTTTCTGACATTTCTCTATAAGTTATACTGGGGCAGTTGAAACAAATGTACAGATTTATAATCTAATTTCTAGAAAGTCTATTAATAGGGGAAATTCAAGTGTTGATATCATCTGACAAAGAATTTCAGTGTGTTGAGTTGGATGCATCTCTGGGTTTGGGTTTTTTTTCTAAAGAAGTCTCATAAGAATGATCTCTTAGTGCCTACGCTCTGCACACAAAAAGGCACTTATCAAACGCTGAATGATTGTCTGAGGCCTGTTACTGTGCTGGTCTCCAATTTTGAAATGAAACATTTATACACAATTAACTCAGGACTTTTTCTCTATAGGAACAGGAAATGCCATGAAGATGGAACAAATGTGATTTTTTTTTTGTTACTCTCAAGATTTTCCATTCTCAGTGTGGAGGAAATGGGAGAGATGGGACAGTTCAGTTTCCAGACCTGCTGTCCTCTCAGGGTCTAATAGCATGGAACCCAATTAATGTCAGTTCTAAGTATGACTTTAAGATGTGGAGTCTTTTTCCACCCAAAGCTGAATATAATATTATATTCTTTCATATAGGTCATCTAAACAGCTGTTGAATCGTAGAAGCTTCCAGCCAGTGCTGATCTGAGTCAGGTTTGAACTGATGACCTGCTGATGAAAAGTTTGAGTCAGATTTCAGTCCCCTGAGTCATTTAGACTGCCTGCAAATGCATAATTAACATTTAAGATGCAAGTCTTTTTTTAGTAACAGGAGATGAGGAAAGAAGGTAGTCAGTGATTAATAATCTAAACCGTCCTGATACAACACTGTAAAGAAAATGTCTGCACAACTGGGAAGTGTAAACTTTGTTAGAAAGGAAAAACATTGAGCTACAAGTCAATCAGTGTTTAATTGAAACAAATTGCAACACTTAATTTTCATAGTTTGTTAAAGGTCTGGGAGGGAAGGAGTAGAGGGTTAGTTAGGACACTCATCTGAAGTAATGGAAATGCATACAATTCACTTACCTAATATCTTAGATTAGTTCCCCATATCTTAGGAAAGTCCTTGCAAACACTGATACATTCTATTTCTCCTTATAGATGTCCCTTTTCAAAAGATTCTGAGTTCATCCTTGCACGGAGTGATGCTTTTGGTTCTAATTCCATATTTTTTTGCAGAACAGCTAGGCTTAGTCTGTTTATGAGCAAAGATATACTGTAGTGAGTGTGGCAATTTCTCTCCAAGATAGTGATTGTTACTACATCAAAGTTCAGTTTCAAATTTGCAGTGATGGAATTTCCGTAGCATCTTTTGGGAGACTTTCTGACGGACTAACAGATTTCAGTGTTATTGTTTTTTTTCCTGGTAGACACAGTATCTGTACCTTTTTCTAATATTATCTAATGACTCCTAATTGCATACACTCAACCTTTTGCCCCGTTTTCCTCTGATGTATTTACAGACTTCTGTATTTGCAGATTTTCATTACACACCAGCAACAGTAATGGCCATCAGCAGAGACAGGATGGCCAAAGAAAGTTATAATCCAGCTTTACACAGAAAGAAATGCATAGAAACATATTAGGATAAATGAGAGGCAGTTTTTCATAAATGAAAGTAGATTTGCTTGATGATGTTTATCTGTGAAAGACTTGCTGCTTATACTGCTCACCGTCCCCCCCAAATCCAAAAAGAACTTCCTGTTTTTTTTCAGATTCTTTCAGACAGAATTTTTCAGGTTGAAGTTGTAATGAAACTGGAATGATCCTTCAGCAGGGCTGTGATGATAAACCTTTTTGAGTGCAAACAAGTCTGTCAAGCCGTGGTTCTCAGCTGGCAAGGTGCTGTGTGAGGATGGAGCCTTTGCACTCTTCTTGCTCTTACTTGACTTTTTATAAAGAGTAGGTTTGCTGTCTCTCTGCAGCTTTACTGAATTGAGAGTGCCAGGATGGGTGTTGAGAAAGCATTTGAATGCTTCTGGAGGGAGTCAGATGAGATTATTATACCTGTTGCCTATGGCAGCTGGCAATAGAGCTACTGCCAGTGGGGTGGAAATATCTCCCACCCAGGAATGAGGACAAGGAGGAATAGGAGCTCTAGGATGGGGTAGGAATGAAAAGTTAGATCTAGTGAAACACTAGCATTGCCTGACAGTTTTGCAACTTGCATTGCAAGAAGGTCTAAGAGCTGGTCTATATAAAATATTGCTGAGCCCTTTGATTTAGCCTATGTCATTTGTGCAGAGCCTTGTCCAACTAAGAGACTAATTCCTGGTTATGTGTACCTATGAATAGGGTAGAAAGCATGGATAAGGCATCATTGGAAGTGGCTTCCTCACTACTTTGGTTATTGAAAAGCCCTTTTCTAATTTTTGACTTGAATTTACTCATGTTCTGTTTGCTAGCATTTGCTCTTATGGCACCATTGTTCATTACCTTAAGGAATGCTCTTTCCTCTCTGCTGCTTATCTCCCCTCTTGTATTTAGAGAGAGCCATCAGCTTCCCCTCAGCCTTCATTTTGCTGAAGTGAGTGAGATGAGTTCTTTTATTATCCTCCTTCAATCTCTCCATGCACCTTCTCAGTCTAATGCCCTTTCTGACACTTTTCCAGCTGGAATTCAACTTTTTAAACAAAGGTCATGATCAGCATTATAGATAATATTCCAGATAAGATTTTATTTTCCTTCCTCTCACAAAAAGATTATTCACTTTATAGTCTGACAGGAGTCTCACTGAGAATGTCAGGATTTTACACAGGCTAGAGAGAAATCTCCCTCCTTATTGGAGCTGTAGATATTCCCTTTTACTTTGTCTCATGTTTCAGTTACTTTTGATAATCTGCACAAACCATTTTTTCATCTACAGGAATAAAAGGTGAAATAGAAGCATAATTTTATTAATTTGTTTGTAAAAGAACTTTCTTTCCTATCTTTTATCCTAAGTGCTATGCAAGATTAAAACCACATGCACTAATGTTCATTTGTGGTGGAAAGTAGCCTTTCATGATCAATTAGTAAGAAAGTAAACAGCAACTTATTAAAGAAATATTTTCAAATCATTACAACACTTTAAACATGTATTTCAGGTGTTCAGTTCTTTGCTCCCTGAATGGACAAATGTCAAGTTTTTATAATAATCTATTTTTGGTAAAATAATTTCAGCAATAAAACTAATTTTAAGACCTACCTGGTTTATGTACTTAGAATTAAGAATACAGCTTTTAAGGGCATGGTATATTACTTTCAAAACGTCACATTTTTCCATGAAAGACAAAGAGATGCAGCTCCCCACTATGTTTCATTATATGATCACACTGGTGGATTTAAATCAGGGAAGTGAGTCCAACAAAAATAACTATAGAAATTCATAGAATTACTTGTGTTATAAGATACAGCTGCCTGAGTGATGTCCTACCTCTGTTGAAATCTATGGGTTTTTTCCACTGATATGACTAGATAGATTTTTCCACTTAAGTGTATCATAGTTGAGGTTTATGGCTGCTTGCTGTCAAAAGCAAAGCCACCACATGTTTAATTTATTCACCTTATATTAAAAACAAATACCCTCTCCTCATTTAAATGCCTAACCAAGAAGAAAGAGAGACAAATACAAGATGAATACTGTTGCAAATAGAACAAGGCAGACCAGGATGCAAATAGAAAAATGCTGAGTTGGAAAATAAGAGTGCAATTCTATGAATAACTAATTTAATTTTTACTTACACATTAAGGAAGCCTATAATAATAATTATAATAATTTTAAAAACCTCCAGATGGGTTGTTAACGAATTACTAACTACTCATAACAGCAGTGAAAATTCTTCTGATATGTCTGCTCCTGAGAAGTCAGGCCCAGGTCAGACCAGCACTGAGTCTCTGCATCACTTGCACCCTTAAAGAAAAGTCTTGGACAAAATCTTACCCTGGTCTTTCTCAAAGAAGACTATTTCAAGCAAGGAGAATTTTTTGCCAAGGCCACTAACAACCAGTGCTGTTGGAGATCTTGCTCTGAAGTACCAAGCATACTCAATTAACACTGATGTCAGCAGGAGTTTGAAAATAGCAGCTAGCTTATGGAAGAGAAATCGTGATATTGACCTAAGTAGTTACTTTAAAAATGGTATTATTAAACATTAATTAGCTTACTGTTAACAAATGCTTACCAGAATATTTACAATGTTACAAAATCCCAGGAAGAGTTGGTATTTTACTGCTGGTTACGTTTTCATGCCATGAAAATTCAAATTATATTGAAAGGAAGAATGTGAGAACACATTATTTTCCTTAAGATCAAGCTGCCATATTTTCATAGTTTCTTCTTGGATAAAAATAGACACCCAGTCCAAGAGACCATTGCAGGACATGGTAAATATTCAAATCATTTTGGTTCTATATGAAATACATTTTAAAGATATTTTATATTTTAATTACACATCTTGGACAGGTTGTTATGTAAATGAAAATAGGTAATATTTAAAATAAATCTTTGTATTATTGATTCAGTTGTCTTACCATGTAGTCTTTGAGTAATGGCAGTGCTTGATGCTTCTAGACCACTTCAAACTGTGCTGATCTTCATAGAATGCAGAAGAATAGGGCCAGGAATTGGGTGTTTTGTGTGTTTCAAGCATTCATAACCAGCCACAAGTAGGTAAAGGGTTAAAGATTATGCTACTGGTCTGAAAGACGTACTTAATTCTGTCTCATTACAATCACAGCAGTCAGAATGACACTTGTTCTGCTTGGTTTTTGCCTCTGATAGTGCCTTTAGATAAGCTTTCTTCTTTTACTTAATTATACCATTTCGTTATAAATTGCACTTGTGAGTGAGAGGTCTGGATAATAAACAATCATAGTGGGAATAGATGTAGGCCCCACAAAAATTATTTGGGTAAATTGAAAAAAAATCCCTTAATACCAGTTTTTTTCAAGAAAATATTTCTATTTTATCAACCATTCCTATAAAAAGATAGAGTGAAGTGATTTCACGTACATTTGCAAGTGCATCCTTGTTTTTTCCAACCAGGTTTATAATCTCTAGAATAACCTCCAGATAGCCTTTGGAGTGAAGCCTAAACCACAGAACACAAGAAAGGTACCCTTCTGTTCTAATCCTTTCTGGAGCATCTGAGCATCTTTAATGCTTATTAATAGGAAGAAATATTAAAGATAGTTTTCACCTTCATGTCCTGACTGCAGTGGAGAAAGGTCAGAGCTGAGCTGCAGAGCTGACACTGCATATTATACTATTATGCTGTAAACAACTGTATACAGGTTTACTTGAAAATTGGAGTATTTAGTTTACTGCTTGAAGGAAAAAATACAGTTCCAGTATATAAAAGGAGACATCAGGTAGCAATTTCTTTGTTCTTTCTTATTTTATTACTGGATGTACTTCCCCATTTTTCAAATAACAGTAGAAAGACCTACAGGTAGAAAAACATTGACATCATGTGCCTTCCAGGTTACACCTAAATATTTGTGAACAAGATGAAAGGGCCAAAGAGGGAACCTCATTGATTTTCCACAGTTAACTTCAGTTAAAATGAAGGTACCCTGTAGAGAGAAAAGCTCATCTGACATTCGAGAGCCATTTCTTCCTAGAATTAAAATATGCCCTGGTCTTATTAAAGTACTTTTGGCTAATGAAAACTACTACTAAAGAGTTTCAGACAAAGAATTGAACTAGATATGCTATGTGATGGTGTGTAGCATCATTTCCTATAATTACCAGAAATAAATGAAAAAATTAAAATAAACATCCAATAACCTTGTCACCTTCTAGAGGATGCTTAAAGCAAACTCTCTGCCAAATTTTCCTGCAGAATTTGTGCAGCCAATGTAATAGCACTGGTTTCAGCAACGGTGAAATGCTATTGTTGTCTGAATCATCTAAATTGCTTTGCAGGGTTGGTAGGAAAAATACTGATTAAGCCCTTACTGCCTTTCAGTCTTGAAATTGCTCTTATTGTTGGTATTAACAGATACAACTGGTTGTACAAAAGTATGGTGGAGTTTTTTAGTGTTAAATAAGTTTTGGACAAGATAAACTCTGGTCTCTGGGTAAGGACTTTGTTTAACACATCAATCGTGCCAGCTAGTCAAGAGGGAAAAAAAATAATGATTTTTGGGTCCTCAGTAGAATTCATTTTCAAATTACAGATGGCTTTAGATGGGCTTAAAGGGTTGGTTTTATTCCCTAATGATTAAATTGTATCAGGACACACAGGAAAGTCACTTATTTAAAGTGATATCTCTTGAGCCACAAGGTAACAGAAAAATAGGAAATGGAATGAGTTGAACTGCATGGCAATTTAACCAATCTAACTGCTGGTTCACCAAATGGCTACTGAACTAGAATCATCTCACTTGGTACTGAAATAATGCAGTTATATTTATTAAAAAAAAATATCATGACATAATTTTGTTTAAACATTACCCTGTCTGCTGACGGAGAGCAGCAGGCATTGAGAAAAAGATTACTGTTAAAATTGTGACAAAGAGTAGATTATATTTCTCAGCCTATGAGGGTCAGACATAGGAATGGTAAAACAACAGAACTGAAACCTCTGTGTTATGGAAATTCTGCAGGATGTAATGTCAGTGGATGAAGAGCAAAATCTAAGTAAAACATTGTCCTTTTATAATTTCCAGGAGAGCGAAGGGTGTGCATATGGCATCAGTGACCTATTCTGAATGTGGTCAGTGAAAGAACTTCTAAATTTTTGACACAGAGTAACTGTAGCCTTGGAAATATCAACAACAGCTTGTGCTTTGATTTTTGCCTTGTGGACAGAGCAGCTGAAACAGATAATTGTCCTGTCCATGGCATAGGAAACAACTGTATAGACCACTTATGGAAGGTGAGGAATGGCTGTAAGTGTACTCTAACAGTTACTTTGGCCCCATCTAGTTGACTTCTACTGTCAAATTCCAAGATTCCAGTTTGAATCCAGAGCTGACCTGCCAGTCAAATATTCTACACTAGATTTCATAGCTGGATTGATAAACTTGATTTGGCAAGTTCATTGCGCTCTTAACTTTAAGTGTTATTGTCACTGCCATTTATTTAATTTGCTGGCCTCCTGTGAGATTTGATTTAATTATTTTACATTTCACATTTGCTGTCAAGGTCTTTTTGATGAAAAAGTTGTCTGAAAGGTGCAAATTTGAAATAATTCTACAAGTCGCTGTATAAAATGTGATCAAAATAGGAAAAAACGTAGATTTCCCGCCTTCTCTGTTTTATTTTTCACCATTATATTTTCAAATTTTTCTACTACAACAATCTATACTAGATTAGATTAGACTACTAGATTATTATTCCTTATTATATGAAATACCAGTAATAGTAAGGGATTTTTTTGCATTTTAAAATACATATTCGTTCTTTTTGCATTTTAAAATACATATTAGCTCTTTATGATAAAATTGTGATAATGCAGAGATGCTACTCCCCATTGCCTCATTTTTCATGGTGATGTTTTACTTAGTGCCATTTTAATCTCTGCATTTACCTACATGAATAGTACCTTCAGACATTTGTACATCCTTGAATAATCTTTACCTTTCCTTTGGTGTCTGTGGTTTGCCAAGTACTGGAAGAATTATAACCTGCCATTCTAGAAGACAGAAATTGTTTTATATCTTCTTTCCATCTGCCTTTTTCTTCTCTCAGTAAACTGTCAGTAAACAAAGCTAAGTGTGAAGTTGCACAAAGCACTGAATGTGAGAGCACAGCTCCGAAAGAGGGACCCAGTACAGGCAGAGGGTGTTTCTCTAAGAGCAATGAGCCTGACCATCCACACTCATTGCTGCTTGTCACCTCCTGCAAGTGAAATAGTCTGAGGAGTGCCGAGGAGTAGGCACAGTTCCACCTGAACACATGGTCATAAGAAACCATGTCTGAGCAGCAAACATGTTTGCTGGATCCTGGATGGCAGAACATGGCCCCCCAAATAGCTGTGCACACTGAAGTTATGCATCAGTGGATAGGAGAATGTGAAAATGCTAAGCTAAGTCTGGATTGATTTAGAAAATGCTTATTTATTTGCGTGGAGACTTTGGCTGTTGCATTTATCGTGGTGATGTACAGAGAAATGTTACAGACCTTCTGAGAACCATCTATTACTTATCAAACTGAGAAAAAAAATAACAGATACAGTCAGAATAGGAACAGTCCTATTACTGCTGGGATTCCAGAAAAGTATTGGCTTTGCATAAGCATTGGCAGTGACCACAGCCATTTCAGAGGTGCCTCATTTCATTTCTGTAAACATGCCTGAAGGTCACAAGGCGAAGCCTCCTTTGGTCCTTCTATTGTGGCATCAAAGCAAGTCCAGTACCTCCTTTCTAGTTCCAACACCCTGTCCATGGACAGGGACACCTTTGACTAGACCAGGTTGCTCTGGGCTCCATCCAGTGTGGCCTGGAACACTTCCAGGAATGGGGCATCCACAGCTTCTCTGGGCAACCTGTGCCAGGGCCTCACCACCCTCACAATGAAGAATTTCTTCCTCATATCTAACTTAAACCTACCCTGTTACAGTTTAAAGCCATTCCTTCTTATCCTGTCCCTGCATGCCCTTTAAAAGGTCCATCTCCAGCCTTCTTGTAGCCCCTTTGGACTATAAGTTCTGTCTGTAGTCATTGGAGAGAAGTACTTTCAGAAGGTAATTAATATCACCTTAAGATACAGTAACATACTTGACTCTGGAGGTCTTTCTCTCTTTCACCCATTCCCCCTGTTCTGTGTTAACTTTTGAGGTAAATACAAAACCATCTTAGACCAGGTTCCTATATTGCAGATGTTAAATTAGATGACATATAGCTTTAGAGAACTTACTATTTGATATGTATATCATCAATATTTTTTTGAGTTATAGTGTCCTGGGATCAACTGAAGAGAAATCTTTACTTTCCCTGAAGTTATATCAGTTTTTTGCCATAACTTTTAAGTGTTCTGTACTCCCTTGAGCATTCCCTTTTATTTAAGATTGCCCACCGTGCTGCTAATTTGACTATATTTCATTTGATTAGCTTATTCTTGTATGGACATATTGACATCAACAACATTTGCTCCACTATTCAAATTTGCATAATGATCCATGCATGAGATTCGTAAGGTTTTTATGCAATAATAAGCTACGTATTTCCATAATTATGTCATAAGCAATTCTGCCATGAGTAGTGTCAGTAAAGTCAAATAGGAATGTCATTACAGCCATAAAACATGAGAAAAACACTTGTCTGCAATGATATTGGTAATGACCTTACAGCTTCTGGTGCCCCAAGTGAAACTAAGTTATTGCAAACTATGTAGTTTTATGTGTGGGTGTAAATGGGTTTATTAAAGTGAAAATTTTTGACTGCCACTCGTCCGTAGATACAGTTGCAAAAAGGGTTCACCCTTTTGTTGGTGTTATAGAAACATTTGTAAAAAACTGGAGGAAGCTGGATGTTTCTGCGACAGATTTCAGCCAGCCCAGATCAGTGTCCTGAACAGTGAGGAAGATGGGATGAAAAGTCAATTTTGAAAGTGATTTTTTTTTTTTTTCCGCAGCCGAATCTTCTTTCTCTAACTGATACATGAAACATTCCCTGTATCCCTTTCTTCCCCCACTTTTGCACCCTGGGCTGCTTTATGGAAGGCCAGATAGAGAACGGTGTTTGAATTCTTTGGTATAGAGCCATTTGTAATTTAAGAGGTTATACAGGTCTTACTGCCAGACTTGTATGTGGTTTTTCTTTCCTTGGATTACAGGAGTGCTCTCTTCTTTAGCTCAAAGTTTGGCTTATATGAACGTCAATTTAACTCTATTTTTTATGTGGATTTTTTTTTTTTTAACCTTTGTTAAAAAGTCCAGTAAGAGATTGCTGATAACTGAAGTATGAAAATTATGTACAGATTTTTAAAAATATAAATGTGGAAGCTCTGCCAGCAGTTGACAATTTTTAAAGAGTGAAGCTGAAGGGAACATCAAGTTTTTAGTAAGAGTTAAATGAATAATCAGATGACTTGCACATCTGAGTGCTCCTTTCAGATGGGTACTGCAGTTTATTTTAAGTATTGTTACTGTATCGCATCATAGCCTGCACAAGTACGTTTTATGGCTTGTTTTAATTTTCCATAGCATTTTTAATTATGCTTCAGTACTTTCTTTTGGTGTTTACCCAGAATAATAATTTGTAGTCATGAATCAGTAGTATTTGAAGGCCATTTTAATCTACTAAAATATTATGTAATGCAACAATATAGAAAATAGTATTTATCTTAATTGCTTGTCTTTACTTACTTGACTGTAAATCATTACCCTGGTTTTGAATCTTGTACTGTATTTTCCTGTTGAATATACCACTTTCCTTTATCAAATGGTCAATTGAATATTATAACAATGACATTGCCAGAATTGTTGTAATGATAAACAAGTGGGATAGAACACACTAGTCTGGTGTCTGGTGTTACTGCTGGTTGTGTAAAGAGATGTTCCTGTTCAAAGAATTAAGTCTGATCTCTATTATCAACCACTTTTAAATTATCCTAAACAAAGGTATAATAATACAACGTAATATAATAAAAGAAGCAGGATAGTCCTTTTGAAATTGTAAACAAGCATGGTTAGAGATGTCTGTTGGACAACCAGGAGAATTAACAAATTTGAATCTGTTCAAATAGGCATTTAATCTGAACAGAAACCAAACGTTCATACAACTGATCATGTAGATTTTTATCATTCTATGACCATTTCTTGCTACATATGAAATTTGTTATACTCACCGAGAAAAAGCAATTCAGCCACACACTTCTCTGACTGCTTTTGCCTGTAAGGAACAAACTATGTATATGAAGAAATTACAAATTGAAACTAAGTACACGTTTCTCTCAATCTTTCAATAAAAGGTTTTTTTGAACCAAGGGCACAGACTGCCTGACCAGTGAGCCGTGTGATAAAGCACAAACAGTGCAGGAAATGAAAACCCTAGGAGTAGCAGATGATGTGGGCAGGAGGCACAGGTATTTCACTCAACTCTATCTGGTTCACTCCCCAGGCTCTCAAAGAAAACTTAAACATTATTTACTCAACCATGTGCCAGTTAAAACCAATATCTCCAGACCATCTGTTCAGGAAGATGACCTCATGCAACTCTCTGCCCCAACATTACGTCAATGTAATTCTGACTAATCAATCTCTGCTTGATCATATTGTCTTGCCTATAGAGAAGAAAAAGGTAGCCTTAGATTTAGCTGGATATTTCAGCACTGTTTTGTGAAGCAGAGTAAGACCCTTAGTTGTTATAGTTTGGCTCTCTTGGATGATGGGAGCTTCTCTGATAAATGCCAGATGAAGGAAGGGCTTGGGCATGTACACTTAATACATCAAAACTGTAATTTTACAGTCTTTCAGACATGAAAAGTGTTCCTTTTCAGGACACTTTTCAGAGCTATCAGCACTGTTTGGATCTTCAGGCTTTTCTCATATCTGTTTATTCTCATCCATATTAAATGGGGTTGCTTTTACAGTAAAATATTATGGTGAAATAAAATGACTAAAATACTTCTGAATAGTACTAACTTGTCCTTGTGAAGTGCACTTGCATGTAGTGGACCTTATATGTTAAAATGGCTGTTGATTATAACCAAAGAATCATGCAAATAAATAAATCACAAAGTAGAAATCACAAAGTTCAGTGTGTCACTATAGGAGTTTCTGAATGAAAAAAGTGCAAAGAATGAGCAAAGGTCTTTCAAATTCAGTGTGTGAGTGCTTGGGTTTCCATGAGTTTAGCACCAAATTGGATGCCTGATGAGCACCTAGAACTGAGCTAGGAGTTTTGAGCAATTCTACTTCACCTATTCAAGTTAGTGTTCAGTATTTAATCTGTATGTGTACTCAGTATCCAAACTGATGGCAGCATATTTGTTAATTTACCTTTTCTCCATACTTTCTATACTTCTTGTTTACTCAGATCTAGTTTACATGTACTTCCCTTAATCTTACTTTAATGGTGGGCAGGATTTGGTTCAGTGTTCCCCTTGAAGTGTTGTGAAAGCCTGGTTAAACATTCTAGCACTGAATGTGGTTTTACAGGGCATTTTCACATGTCCCTGTCACTTCTGTTTATTCATTCACACCTTTGCTCCTTTCTGATATAGTCCCTGTTTGTTGCCAGGCAACTATGGCTGTATTATGCAGGTTCTGCAGAACACCCAGAACTAAATTGCAGTGCACTGTAAAGCAATAACTGATGGTAGGCTGTAGTTTTTTCTTAACCCCCCATACCTTTTTGTTTGCTGACTGTTTTAAATTAAGTAGTGTTCATCTGAAGGTTGAAAATTTTCCAGATAGGAATTCAACAGAAAAATAAGATTCATCAGGAACACAATGAATTGTGGGAAAAAACTGAAAGGCGTATTTATTTTTATTTCCTGAATCTTCTAAAATACCTTTGGGGTGTGCCATGGTTCTTTTGAGGCGTCGCTGTGGTGATGGGTGTTTTCGTGCTTCCCATCTTTATCGTGTTACATCAGATTGTTAGTGAGTGTCAGCACTACCTAGAAACAGGCAGAGATACAAGGGGATTGAATAATCTCTTTTTATTTACGTTGTTGAAAAACTCCAGGCACAAAGAGGTTGGTGTATGTGTTTTTATAGCACAGTGATATGTGAAACTGATGGTTAATGCTGTTCTATCCATTAGAGCTATAAACTTCTTTAATGAATCTGGACAGGGGATTGCAGGAAAAACGTTTTATATAAGATCTTGGAAAGTCTTTCTAAAAAGACAAATAAGGAAGGAAATTTACAGTTGCTGTCAATGAATACATGTCTAATGCTGAGGAGGATAAATCTCACACAAGGGAATTCATTTACATACTATTAAAGTTGACATGTTAATATCAAAGCATTAAAATATGTAAATAGCATAAGCATGCACAAAATCCTAATTACTACTTTACATTATCAACTCATTTACTCTTTATGATAGTTTGACTATTCAGCTGTATCAGCAAGCAATTATAAAAATCTACTACAGCTTGATGGTAATGCATTTCTGAGTATTTCCTTTTCTTTCCAAAAAACATTCTTCCAGTCCTGCAAGAGAACGACGTGGAAAAGGCTCGTATTGCTGAGTGTCCTTTTTACAGGAAGAACATATGCTTTGAGTTTCTAGCGCTTCAGTGGTCTTTCTTTTATTCTGCTTACCAAAAAAGGCAGATTTATATGCAGGCTAATGAGAACTGACATTTCTTATGCTATCTGCTACAGTTACAGTGCAAATTTAATCCATTGCAGGTGTTATATCATTACAAAATAAGCTAGAGGCATATGAGCATTGAGGAAAGACTTAACAGCTATTATCATAGAAAAAGATGCTTCATTTTATAAAGCATTGTACCTTTTCAGCCATAAAGTCTTTACAGCAGGGAAGAAATTTGTCATAAAATCTCTACTGCCAACATGTAATAAGACTGTCTCTTTTTTTCCTCCTGGTAACTTCAAACAGTTATTGAAATCAGACAGCAGTGATGTGATATTTCTTGATTTCACTAAAAAGTCTGTATTTTCATCATGTTTTATTAATCTAAAACAGTTGCTTTAAATTAAATGGAAATTTCTTTGGGGATGTAACACTGATATTGTGATGAGTCTCTTAATTTATGTGAAGAAACATTTCATGTCACAGCAACCTGAGATATACCAGATTGTGTTATGTCAGGGTTTTTAGAAAAAAATGAAATCATAGAATTATAGTATGGCTTGTGTTGGAAGGGACCCTGTTCCAACCCCCCTGCCATGGGCAGGAAATCTTCCAGTTAACCTGGTTGCTCAGAGTCCATCCAGCCTGGCCTGAAACACTTCCAAGGAAGGGGCATCCACAACCTTTCTGGGTACCCTGTTCTTGTGCCTCACCACCCACACAGTACAGAGTTCCTTCCTAAATCTGATTGAAACCTATTCTCTGTCAGTTCGAAGCCATTCCCCCTTATCCTATCTCTCCAGGCTGTTGTAAAAAGTCCCTTTCCATATTTCTTGTAGGCTCCCTTCAGGCATTGGAAGGCTGCAATTAGGTCATCCCAAGCCTTTTCTTTTCCAGGCTGAACAATCCCAATTCTCTCAGCCTTTCCTCACAGCAGGGATGCCCCATCCATCTAATCATCTTGGTGGCTCCTCTGCACTTGCTCCAAGAGATTGAAGTTCTTCCTGCAGTTGCTACACTATTTGTGTAGAAAATATTGCTGTTACAATCAGAGTTTTAGATATATCTTAAAAAACTGAGTTGAACCCTTAGCTTGAAAGATTTACTTAAAATTTAATTGGAAAAATACACAGTTTTAAAAAGGATGCCCTGGAATTATTTTAAGTATTACTTCTTCATAGAGGGTTTCTGTAAGCTTGTCAGTTCTTTTTACTCTTGTGGGTAAATATGAAGAAAGTCAAATTGTGGAGCATTAGAACTATAATCTGAGCCTATGCTGTTGCTGTGGAACAGATGTGACAAAGAGAATAAAAGGAGCTAAGAGATTGACAGAAACAGCCTCTGTTAAAGAGGAAGCTAGAGACAAAAGGCTCACACAAAACTATTTTAAGCCAAGGGCAGATGACACAAGATTCAGAATTTAATGAGCCTTAAATGCCATAGAATGTGGCAGATGTACAGTTACAGCATAAATTCTGTACAGTTGCATTACCTACATTTCTTTTAGAGGCTCTCAAAGCTCACACACACATAAATTTAGTCATAAGGTGCTCAGAAATGAAGCCCAAACCATTTCCAATTGTAACCATCAATTCCATTTTAAATTTCATTTTAACTATGGCAGTTGGAAGCTCAGTTTTCCTAACACCAGAGATCATGTCCAAGGAAGTCTCATTTTCCCTCCTGTCACTGGCAGGACAGGGGTGGGGGTGACTCTGAAGTGGCTCCCAGCCGTGGCTCAGTCCCTGCGCACTGCGCAAACATTCATCTCCATGCTGTGTCTTGGAAGTTTGCTTTCCAGCCTGTGACTGCTTCTTGCCTTTGCTCTTCCTCACTTGCTGGCTTCCTATGCAGAGATTTTGATCAACCACAGTTTCCACTGATGTGTTATTTTGGTTTCTGTGTATGTTTGTGTTAGGGCTGCATTCAGGTCTCCAAGTAACAGTTATATGCCATTTTTGTGCTTAAGTGCCAGAGAGTTGAGACTGATTTAGACTGCTTGCTCTCAGTTTTGGTAGACCTTGCCTGCTGGTGCAGATGATGGAAAGAGACAGGTACTTATATTCATATCTCTGGAATGCAATCCTACCCTATGATCTCAGGTAACCGCCTCAATGGTTCTTCTAAATTTATCTTATTTTGGAGACACCAATATCCATCCCGTTTCTGACAGTGGTGTTCCAAAGAAAGCTTATTCCTATTTTAGACCATCTGAAAATACTGACTTTGAGGTATATTATGTTTTAGTGTAATAAATAATTTTTATCAACAATAATTTTTAAAAGAATGCTATTTCAATGGGATGAAATTCTCTGTTTGTCACTACAGGATGAATTTGATAAGCCATTTCAGCTGCAATGAGAAAGAAACTGAAATTCAGAAATATTGAAAGCTTTTTGCACTACTTTTAGAACCTTTTGGTTTTAAATTTCAGAATTCCTGTTTCAATTCAAAATTGGTCCAATTTACAGAACAGGTGTGGGAAAACGATAATAATAATAAAAAATCTACTTTACTTCAGGGCAAAGAGAAGGTTTCTGGTAGTCAGAATTTATTTTCCACTTTGTGATTTCAATCACTAAGCCAAAATGTACGTAATCTGCTCAGCTCCCTTACGCTTCTAATTTTTACATTTCGCCTTTAAGTAATACCCTGATCTGATCTAGTCTGAAATAGATATTGTACCCAAGCTAAATGACGTATAAATAACAGTAATACTTAGGGTTCTGCTTTCACGAGCTGATGACTGAGGGGTTCCTAATTACATCACACTGGCTTACAAAAATATCCTGCAGGACAGCCCGGCCCGGTGCTGCTGGGGCAGAGCTCTGTGTGTCCCTGCTTAGCCTGCAGAAAGGAGCTCTGGCTGCTCCCAGGAGCCATATGGCAGCATGTGCCTGGCAGGAGCCGTGAGGCTGGAGAAGGCCCAGTGCCAGCTGGCCTGGCCCTGCTGGAGCAAAGGACCACTGCTGGTCCTCCTGGCTCCACTGCCTCGATATCTCGTGTTCTCCTCTTACATGTGCAGCGGGGAGGAAATATTTGCCGTTCGTGGCTTTGCTCTGTCACTGTGCGTGCTACGGAGAGAGCAGGGTGCAGCCTCTGGGTATAGGCTGTTTGTAACAGAATTAGTGGGGGCGTTTTTTGTTCAGGATTAAATGATAATTTTTCATATTGTACTTCAGGAGTGGAATAGAAGCTCATTAATAAATTCAGAAGAATATGTGTTTCAGCACCGGGAGTAATTACAAACATGTAGGAATCTATTTTAGGGGAAGTTATAGCTTATTTGCTGTACCTTAAATACTATAAAAATGTAGTGGTCTTCCACACAGGTCTCCTTTCACATTTCAAACCCTAACAAAAAACATGTGCAGGCGTGGAGAAAAAAGGGGGATAAAAAGTGATGACAAGGTTGAAGGATGGGTCATTTTATGCTCTAAATGCATGTTGCCAGGTCTGCATACATCAAAAACAGTGAAACATCAAGAATTAAATACCTGGGAAGAACAAAGTTGAAACATACTGGTCAGAATTGAGGAAGAGAAATGAGAAATCCTTCATTCACTTACTTTAAAATGGGGAGCACAAAGGTTTCTCTACTGATAGTGGTTTTTTTCCCCTTCCCATCTTCTTTTATTCAATAAACATAATAGAATCATGTGGATTTTTTTACACCGACCTTTCTTCCCTCCCTTTTAAAGCCCACTCATGTTTTTAAATAGAAAGCTAGTTTTCCCTGTGTACACTTTGCCATTATTTTGTGAGGTCTTGTTCTGTAGCAGTAGCCAGATGGAAAATATGTGACTTCTGTTTTAAACTAATACAAATGAGATGCTATCAAATGAAAAAAACCTAGAAATTGTGGAAAAAAGGCAACTTGCAGTCTCTCCTGACCTCATGCATTTATGAAAACAAAGGAATTATAAAGTTTGAATCTTTACTGATATGGCTTTAGCTTCTCTTACCTCAAAATCTCATATTAACATATGAGGCATATAATTAGGCATCTAAGTAATAGATATATACTAGAAGATATATGGACTAGAAAATTTTCTAGGGAAGATGACATTTCTCATGTAATCTCGAGTACATCTCATGTTCAACTCTTCTGTCACCCATTCTGAACTAGATACCATCTATCTAAGAGGGCAGTTTTGCCCTCTCATTCTGTTCTGCTTTATGACCATGAAATTCTATCTGTTTGTGGGATGGGATATCAGCTGAGTTTGTGGAAAGAGAAGGCAGGTCCCCTAACTTTTTCAGTGTTTGATATTTGCAAGGCACTTTGCTGATAGCAACTAATTAATTACTTGCTTTTGAGATTAGCAGGGATTATTATTCATCTGCAATGAATACAGGACACAGAGAAATAGAGAGCTGACTAAAGCTAGGCAATGATTCTGTGATACAACAACGATTAAATCTGAAAGGCCTTTGTTTCCAGTTCTGTAAGAAACTTGTGCACGTTCTAAACTTTAAGTATTTACGTATGTCCTTGCCTGTTCAGTAGGCCATGAAATCCTGTAGCTGTGAGCAGTGGGTATATTATCATACTCACTGTCTGGTATTAAAAAAAAATTTAAAAAATCGCTTCTGAGAGAAAGCCAAGGTAAAACCTTCAGAATTGTTGTACTGGATGTACTGGGAACAAATCCCCTCTGACGGTGCTTCATTTTCTGACCTTGCTAAAACTTTTGCCTACAACTCAGGAACAGGTGCACTGTGAACTGCATTTTGGTTTTTATCTCACAGAATTTCTCTAGAGGCTTACCTGAATTCAGCTCAAAGTCTTGATCTGAGTCGATTGTGACACAGGTAAATGTGAATCAATGAAAAAGAAGTTGATCTCTGGTAATAAATTAGCATCTTGTCTCCATATGAGTGGCTGAAATATTGCACAAAAGTCAGTACATGATATTTACAAAGAGAAAATTAAAATAACTTCTTTACCACATAGCTAAATGGTTTCCAGCTATGTGTTTCTCCCCATGGCTGGGTTATTGTTTCCTTTTTTATTTATTTTTTTTTTAGGTAGAATAGACCAGATTATGAAATTAATTGAAAATTAATAAAGAAACAAAAAATTTATTTCTAATCTTTAAGCTACTGAATATATAATTGTTATTAATAAGTGTGCTTGTGTTGTTCCAATAAGGGAATTAAAATTGTAATGCTTAGTTCTGCCATGGAATACCTTGAGATTTTGAAGGCAATTCTCCATTGACTTCCTGTTATTTGTTTAGTGATATTACCATGTGCTTGAGAAGAGTGACAAGTAAAGAGGGATTTTAATATTTGTATGACTTAGGCTTACTATGTGGTGTTTATCTTTTTAACATAAACTCAAGATACTGAAAAATATGTCTGTGGCTGTTGTGATAGGAAGTCCTGCCAGAGCTCAGGTGTTGGCCATAGGATATTATCTTGGCTACTCCCAAATGGCTGTTGACATTCATCTGTTGCCAAATATATATAAAAATCTCTGCATGTATAAAAGCAGATTAGGTGATATGAACAAGGATGCAGATAACACATCACCGGGGGAAAGTACTGCTAAAAAGTTAGGCAGGCTGAGTGACTGTTCTCAGTTGAGTTATTTATTCTCTGTTTGTCCTGCAGACAATTTGTCAGTTATTAATACAGCAGATATGGGATGAGTTGCCCAAAGTGTGCATGGGGTGGTACTATTGAGATGTACTTTGTACCTGACTGAGTAAAACATGTGTTTAATAATATTTAACTGGACACATTCTCAGCTCAGTGTAAATCAATGTGACTTTGTAATGTTTAGTAGTCCAAGTGACCAATCGAGGATCTGAGCTATTGTTGTTCTTTGGTAGGTGAAAAAGTATGTAACAGAACTTCACACTTTGACACACAGGGGGTTTTTTGCTGAAAAAAAGTAAAAAATATTCCACAAGCATAGCTTAAAAGTTGTCTTTGTCTAACAGTCATCTCTGTGTAGTTAAAATTTGATGTAGAAATAACTAGGAAGAACTAGTTCAAATCCTTTAATGGTTTTTTTTTCTTTTCTTTTTAAGTATGGTCTAACTTTGTATTTGAGAGATCTGTTCATACTTACAGGCTGCTCACAGACCTCCAATGAACTTCTGTAATTTTGGTCATTCAGTTGTATTATGCTTTCACTTATAATTTCTTTGAGAGGACTAGGCTAATTCTGTCTAAAATACATGTAATAAACCTGGGGGAAAAAAATCAATGCAAAATATTGCATCACGCTGTTTCATGCCTGTTTTCAGAGGCAGGAATCTTACCTTGATATATGAGAGTCTTTTTTAGCTAAAACGTCAGAAGACTTTTAGGTCTGCCGGTGAAGCCAGCATGTGTAAGGACAAGCTGTACTCAGTTCCTAAAGCTAACTGAAATTCTTCAAAGTGGTGAAGTGGAATTTTAGAAATTTTGTAAAAACTCACTAAAATATAATTTGAATGTATTTTCTCACTTTGCTGTGAGTATAAAGCTTTTTGAAGATTTATAATCATAAAGTCATCATCAGTGTTCATGAAAATTCACACAGACCTACTGTATGATGATTTTATCCTGTTCTAAATTACTTTCTCACACAACTCATCATTTATTTCAACTCAAAGAGAAATAAATTATAATTAATATCCTCTGTCTGGCCTAAAGTGTAAGATTTTTATGCCCCCAAGCAAAAGCTTTCTGAATGTTGAATTCTATTGGTGCTCAAGAGCAGGATTTCTGATTTACTGATGGTGTATCAATAGTACCAATTGTTTAATATGAGATACAAAAACCTGTTAAACTTGGCTTGTATATACAGACTATAAATATGACATCTTTTTCTTAGTTAATGCAGTAAAAATGCCCAAATGCCATTTTTTTATTTATAAACCCCGGGGTCTGATTGCTCACAGCCTATATGTAGTTGGATTGTTTGATGCATAAGCATCAAACTGGATGGCCTTAGGAGCAAAGTCACCAGCTTCCCTCTTTCCCTGTGTGCTTCCATCCTGAGGCATTTAGTGCAGGCCTGATTTTGTTTTTAACCCAGCATGGCAAAGGGTTTTCTGTTTCTGGGAACCTGCAGATACATTGTCACCAGTTTAGAAATTGTCAGAAGCATCTGCTTTTGATTGTCTATGACTTTAACTACATCTGAGAGTGGTCAGATCTTTTTATAAACAAATCTTGGGCTTTGTATGTGAGATTTAGTTTAACTGGGGCCATTGGTTGCTGTACTGCTGAAAAAGCAATGCTTTTTAAAACACTGATGCAGCAGCAACATTTAACTAAATGCAGTTAGATGTGATCATTGTTAACTTGCCTGTTTTGCCCTTGGTCTTAGAACAGCGTTCTGAGTTTTCAATCATGAAAACTCAGCCTTTGCTACTGATACATGAACCCTTTTATGGTGAAAAGCCAACGTACCTATGAAAGAGTTCCATACTAATGGAATTGTGATGGATCCTGAGAAAATTTGTAATATGGTCTTTGAAGTCCACATCTGAATATTCACATTAAACATTATTATTGCTTGTCATGTGATAGACCAAATTAAGTTCATGGATATGGACTGGGCCTATTATCTAAAAGTGCAATTAATCCTTTTATGACAGAAATTGTTATTTAAGATCACAGAAGGAAGAAAAAATCAGATTGTTTTTACTCACACTTTATCCTTGATGACTTTGTATATCTCTACTGGGTATTGTTTTTTCCTCGGTTTCAAAAGGTCTTTGTTATTTGTAGATTTAGTTAGAGTAGCCTTTCTGATCACAGATCCATATACAGCTGGACAACTTGTAAATGACCTAACTAAGAAATGATGAAGTAGGGAAGAAGTCTGGAAGTATAGAAGTAGTTGTGTTTTAATACTCTCTTGGCATACTGCCTGTTGACTTGTGCTACAAACAGCTTGCCAGGAGCTGAAGGTGCTGATCCTTTACTAATTTGTAGAAAAATATTTTTGTACGACTCCTCTCAAATTATTAGTAAAACAAGAAAAATTGTTACGAATTAAATAAGTCATGAGAAATTGTGTAACATAAACAAAGTTAGAAATCATTAAAATGGTTAAAAGAGAAGAAAAATGTCTTCTGTTGATTTACTGCAGAAACATGAACAGATGTGGTATTCCTGATGGCCTTCTGTAGAACATAAAAACTAAAATGCTTTTTGTCCTGACAGTTTTTAAAGCATTGTGAACTGTGGTTAGGGATACAAAAAAGTAGATGAAAGAAGTTCAGCTCGAGGTGGTTTAGAGAACAATTCCAATACAACTGTGTGCACTGTCTTACATTATTTATTGTAAGACTTTACTGACTTGATTTGTTGATAATTACATCTCACTGTATTCGTGTTTATTCTTCCCAAAGAAAGAGTCATGTTTCCTTGCAACAATGAATGTTTAAACATACAGTATGATAAGGGTCAAGAAGTACATGATCTAGAGTATATCAGGCAGAGTAACACTGAACAGACACAGGGATTGTGTCAGATAGGGCAAAGAGAATGTTTTGAGTCTCCTAAAATGTCCCAAGCCTCTGTTATAAGCCTTTGTCTTACATCTGTGTGACTCAAGTTGCAGGACTTACCTGAGGAGCAAGAGTATGCACAAGTGAAAGACCAGATGAAAGGCCTTCTTTAAAATAAGAAATCCCAGGATCTACAATAATAAGAGGCAGAGTCACAGAATATTTAACTTGGTGCTCTCACTCAATTTTCTGAAGGGCTAGGGCTTCAACATCCTATAACTGCTTTCTTTGTCTGGAACCTCTGCTGTGAAAGTGCCCATCATTAACCTTGTTTCAATTAAAAATGGTCACCTCACCTCAGTTCAACTCAAAATGCATCTGCTAGCCCTCTCAACTGGGCACTTAATCATATTGCAATAGTTTTGTTCTGAAAAACACTGAACTGGTCTGTTCTTCATGTCTGTGGGCCTGAAACAGGACTACAGAAGTGTATTTTACACTTTCTCTGAAACACTTCCTGAATGCTCTGCCTGGTTCCCCTTGCTGGAAGGGTTTGGTTTTTGAAACAAAACACATTCTTTTGTATAATTCAGTAACTCAAACACAGCTTCTCTGACATCTGACTACGTGGATGCTGTGGCTTGATTGTTTGTCCTTTCAGCAGCATCTGACAGAGGTAATGTGTTACATTTTGTACTTCTCTCTGGAGTTTCATTTTGTCTTAGGCTCCCCAAGTAAAGTGTCATTTGTGTGCAGACTATGCAGCAGAAACGAACTACTGCTCGCTTTGGGAGTTTAAAATATATGCAGACACAGACAATAGCTGTAAAGACCTTAATAAGCATTTCATTTCCTGGGAAACCTTATTGCTTTGGAGAGTTCCCTGGACTTTGAGAGCAAAATCCTCTGAGAGATCTGTTTCTGGCAAGCAGTCTGTGTCCAAAGTATGGAAGCTATATCTCCCAGCTCCACCTTCTTCTAAGCCTGCTTTGACCTTCAGTTATATCTTCCTATCCCTTCTCCCTGCCTATCATCTCATTCCCCACTAATGTTTGCCATTGGCAACATGCCCTGACCGATAAGTCACAGATCTAAACAATGTCTTTTGCTTTAAAGGCCACCATCAAGATAGTCTGAAGATGTCTATCTTGTAAACCAAAAAAATTCTACTTTCTGAGCCCTGAAGTGCCAAAGGACAGCAACTCAACCAGCTCTGTTACTTTTGTTGCCTTGTAAAAGAAACTAAAAATTATGGGTGTGGGAATAGTTTTGTTGTATATCTTGCCTTATGAATTTCCTGAGGCTTATTGTGATGTGGACCTGCCATTTTCTTTATTCTAGTTTTTGTTTTGGAATGAAGAGATGATTTCACAGGGTTGACTTCCACTCCATGGACTGCTCTGGTCAGGAAGTAGTCATCCTTTCAGACAGGAATTTATGCTTTTGTGAGCATTTGTTAATTTTGGCTTGGAAGTTCTACCAGAATGATCCTTAGTTCAGACACAGTTTTGTCAAAGTTTCATTAAGAGGAAAAAAAAAAAAGGGAAGAAAAAGTAGAGAAGAAAGGCCTGGCTGGTGTCCTTATAATCACACAGTGTCGATAGCGGGGAGCAGCAGTTCAGTGGCAGTTTGGCAGCTGAACTGCAGAGCCTTGGTGAGGTGAGGCTGCCTTTGCTGAACTACAAAAGGCCAGTCTTAAAATTTATTTCTTCATATTCCAAAGCAAATTCTTTGTCTTCAGTGGTGTCCCAGGAATGTATGCATTTGTTCACAAAGTATAGCCCTGGCATATTTACCTGGTTAGGTGATGGCCTTGAATGGAGTCACACAAAACTGAAACAGAATAATTTTCAGTTTTATTTATTTGACACTGTGTGATATCACTGTAGTTGTTCTTTCTATTCCTCTACTACAATAAAACTGTAGACAATACTCTCCAGGAAACTTTTATATATAGTGAAAGAGCTTTTATGTTTTGAAGACTATAGTTCTCCACTAGGTGGTCTGCCTGTTTAAAAGCAAACAGTTTAGAAAAGAGTTCAAATCAAACATTGAATACTGGCTAATGCCATTTTGATTCTGGGACAACTCTGCAGTTTAATTTGCTACATTGCACTGGGAAAATATTTTATCAAACTTTATATCTATAATACAATTTTTTATGGTTATTCTGCTGAACATGATGGTAAATAAAACATTTCTTTAGAGAACTTGAACAGTAGGTATGTAGCTGGGTCTGAGTATAAAGTAAGTCTGCGTGTCTTTTGCATGTTGTTAACAACTTAATTCTTCTAAAGTTCTTACCTGTCTGGATGCTATGGAGAGAGACAGGATAGCAGCAAACCCAGATTAAACACTTCTCCAGAGGCGGAGGGTACAGTTTCATCCTGGTGTTAATGGGCTCATTGCAACTTGGCTCAGATGAAATGGGAGAGGAGAGGACTCTGTGTGTGTGAATTACTCTACTGATATATTTGGACATGAAGTGATGAGAGAAAGAGTGAGTGCCTTGAAACTTAAAACAGCGAACGAGAGCTTAGGAGAGAGAAAGCAGACTGATAGCATAGCTCCTGCAAGCGTAACATTGCAGCTGCTTTAACCAGAGCACGGGAAACTGAGCTGGAAAAATCTTGGATCTAGAACAGTTCATTGCAAGGCACACCCCTCTTGCTGGAAGACTTGACTCCTGGACATTGCCATTTGGAGATGCCAGATAAGTCATAAACACCTACTAACTACAAGAGAAAAAAAGAGAATTTTCCAATAATATTTTCTCTTTGGTGGCATTTTACTTTGTCAGAATATCCATACTTCAAGTGGTAGTAGTAAATGTTAAAAATATTTATGTTGGAGCTATTCCGGTGGATGCCTTCACTGTCCTGAATTTTGCTAGATCAAATACATGAATATTTAATATTCCTAAATGTTTCTACAAAGCCTATAGCCACTTTCTGGGTAAAATTCAATTGCCTCTGGCTCTCACCGAAGAGCAGCTTCCTTTTGAAACAGCTATTCTTAGAAAACAGTGCTATAGAGCACGGAGCAGTGGAATTGCTCTGCATAATGTTAGGGCAATTTCTTTTTGCCTTTAGGTGATATGACCAGCTGACATTTCAGCACGAGGATCCTTCAGAGCAATACTGAGAATCTGATGTGACAGTGTCTCTGAATCAACCACTGAACTTCAAAAAGTATTCATTGTATCTAAAACACATGTACTAGCCTCTCACGTAATCAGAGAGTTTTCTCTGGCTTGTTTCCACGCGTAGTTGCCTCATTTTCTTGTCCCCATTTTTATTTTGACTGATGCATACTTAAATGATCACACTTCCCATACACACACCACCCCCTGTGCCTGCACTTTGCAGGAGATGCCTCGTGTGTTGCCATTTCTAGTTCCCCACCTCTCGTGTTTCAGTGAGATTGATTCTCTTGCCAGGAGTGTCAGCTGGGGGAATATTGGAAGTGCAGGAGAGCTAACAGCTCCTTGCTTCTGAGAGGGCAATGAAAGAAATGTCAAAGTCTGTCCTCATCAGTTTGGATTAAAGCTGGATGGAATATTTGGCAAATGCATTAAAGACAGGGCAGAGCATGTTGGAAACCTGCAATTTGAACAGTTACATCAGCAAAGGAAATAGCAAATGTGACTTTGTGAAGAAGTGAATGAGACAACCTGAGTTACATGCCTTTGTTGATTCCCCATAAAATAAAGGGATTTTTTATTTGGTTTTGTTTGTTTTGTTTTCTGAAAATGCACTTCGGTAATCTTCTTGAAAACTGATAATGAGAGGATATCTTTATATAGTTATCTAAGATATATAAAATCTTTATACAGATATCTAAGATATATAAAATAGGCATCTTTAGGGTGCTGAATGCCAAAATTTCAATGAATGGAATTGAGACAAGTCATTTCTCCACAAGAAAAACTTCTATTTCTAGCTTGAGTGCACAGTTTGTTATTTCTGAGTTCCTCTTTGCTTCATTCAAGAAACTTGATGGCTTCATCTGCTTTCCCAGAGCACATAACATCATTTCTGATTGGTGCAGGGCAGAAAAGATGCAAACCCAGGGAAGTTTTTAAAAAACATGGAATTTTTTTTGTGGTTTGACAATCTGTATTCTGGTCAACACTGCAGTGTCTGGGTGAGAAAAGGGCCCAGTAAGTGGAGATGGTTTCCCTTTTTTTCTATGAGAAGCAGTGATTGTGCAAGATGTGTACACCAGGATAGCACACTGGTGACTTCAAGTGACAATCTCTGTAGGGGAACTTAAAATGCCACAACCTTCTATTCAGCTCCAAATGGGTCACTGCTTCACTTTGATTACAATGTTATCCATTTTACATGTTAAATAATTTCTGGCTTATTTATGTGTTGCACTGTAATAAAGCCATAGCTTTTTGATCTCTAAGGTAGATGTTGTTGCTTTTTGTAGAAGCAAAGTCTGAAAGTCATAAATGATCACTGGCTGTAACAATCCTTTACTGTACAGATGTTTTACAATAAAGCAAGGGGACAGGCATTCTGTAAATTTAATGGCACATCACTTAAAACATCATATAATTACAAGGTGTAAGTTGGAATGAAAATTATACCTTTGCAGGTTAAGTAAAGAATTGGTAATAAAATTGTAACAGACATACATTATACAGCATGGGGTTCATAATGAATAATTGCTAGGTTATTAGTGCTTAACAGATTAAGGGTACTTCCATTTATTACTGTGCTCCACTAAGGATGAACGTTAATTTTTTTTCAAAGCAAATTCACTGGAAACAGACAGTTTAAAATTTATGCTTGTAATGATTGCTACATGGTCCATTAAGACCACCTCTAAGTGAGCTTAATTTGTAGCAGATAAATGTACATGTCTACATATTTTTCAACGTAGTTTATGGTGCATCCTGCACAGCTGTGCCCAACTGATTAAATCCTCACAAAATTTAAATAGGAAACCCATTACATAGACAGTATTATATCCATTTATCATACACACATTTTCAATTTAACTCTCTAAGCCTTTGTGCAGGATATTTTCACTGTTTCATTAAATATGTATAGCAAGGCCATTTTCTCCTCTGGTTTGTTTTGTGCTTATGTTTTCTGGGTTTATTTGGATCCTACATTTCAGTTCTATCATTGAATAATTAAGAACTTCAGCAAAGTGAACGTCATCTACAACAATTATCTCAGTAATGATCCTAGATGTGACAGTCACTTAAAATTCTAGATCTAGAGAGCTCCTACCGAGGGAAAAGAAGCAGGACTATAACCACTATGTAAGGAAAGGTGATTAGCACTAATGCCCTAATTTGCCTTTCTGGATGGATACTGGAGCCTGGATTTTCTGGACAGATAGACATGCTAGATACTGAGAAAGATTGGGATTGCAGATATTTCTTTTCTTCAGGATTTCCCATTGTTTAACTCTGGCCATCTCCTAGAATCCCATTCTGAACTCTCTAGATTTATCTTTGCCCTAAGTGCTTTGAGTCTCATACAAACCATGGTTCAGGCTTCTAGAAATAGGAATGGAAACATTTGTCCAATTTTAGAGATCAAATTTAGCTGCTCTCAATTATTATCTGAAATCCCTCTAATTGTCATTAACTATAGGGTAACTTAAAGCTTTTAACTTGCCCTGAGCCCTGTGCAAAACAGATGGTATGAATTCCCTGTCAGCCAAATAACTGCTCTACTTGATCCAGCACCGTAGACTTTTATGCGGATCTGGAAAAAGTCTTGATCATCATATTCTATGGTCTGCTGGGGCAAACCTCTGCAACAGTGTATGGGTTTACTGAACTCTGTAGAGCCTGCACTAACAGAACACAGCAAAATAAGGGCCAACTTTTGTTTAAAATGTACGAACAGCTTTGTTTATCTTAGAGTAAGAACAGGGAAACAAGATTTTAAAAGAATAGGAATAAATAGTTCTTGTTCATTCATTTCTGCATTCCCTCAATTAAATCTGCCAAAGACTCTCCTACACATTGAAAAAACAGAGTTAAAAGGAAGTGCTGACCTCCAGTATCTTGAAAAATTGAAGATTTACTATGAAAAGAAATGGCTGTTTAAATACGGCTTCTCTGGTAGCTGGCTTGGTTTTCTTGATGCCTCTATAAAATTGAATCATGTGGCCATTTTTTTAGCAAACCATGGGTATTTTAGAGAGAAACTAAAAGGACTTTGGTAACTTTGCTTTCTCAGTGGTGCAAATATTGACAGTGATTTATTACCACCTTCTTTTTATCTACATTCAAAACCATTGTGTCCTTAACTGATTTTTTTTCCCCAAGGTTGATAGTATCAGTCCATATTCCACAGAAACACCAAAACTGATAGAGGATGAATCAGTTTGAAAACCTTTCAGATGACAAGTAGATAGTGTATATCCCTGTATTCTGAAATGTGATACAGTATATTTAGAATTTTGGTTATATACTAACTATAGGAAATGATTGGTTTTTTTGTGATTAATTTGAAAATTCTGTTGTAACACTTTGCCAACTTGCATGATTTTTCCATAGGATTTTGGTGTGGGCTAGAGCTACTCCTGATGTTTTTCAGAGCTTTTCACACATTTGCTCTGCTTAAGGCCCTTGGCTTAAGTTCTTACTTCATTTTTTTTTTCCTTTTAAAAAGTCAAATAAGGGGAGGAAATAGGATTCCCAGCTATGAACCCTCAGACAGTGCACCCCTGATCTAAACATCAGCTTCAGGATTAATACAAGGAAAGTGAAGAACATTTAGAGCCACATCATCCCTGGAATGTAGAGGGGAATGGACTTCCCAAGTCTGGGAGAGAGAGTCGAAATGTCTTAGGATTTTAAGGGGAAGGAAAATGTCCTTCATGTGAGGTGCTGAAGCAAATGCTGTTAAAATGGTGAGCAATTGTTTTATTATTGCAAATACTCAGTTGTTCTAGTGGCAGTTCCCACACCTCGAATCAGTGTTGCTGGCTCATTGTGGAGACTGCAAAGGCTTGGGGAACCAAATGCCTGTTGTAAAATAGAAAAGTGTATTTTTAAATAAGCTCTGTCAATGTGATAGTGTAGATTGAATTACTATCTTAGATTAGATAAATACTTAGCAACAGAGACAGTCAACCCATGGAAAAAATGTCCTAGATATTCATTTCTGTTTAAGCATCACACAGAAAAAGAGTCTGGCTGAGCTGGACAGTTCTTGAACAAGCCATAGGCGAGGTCAGAGTTTGGAAAGACCTCTGTGAGGATCTGAATGTTAAGGCTGTGTCCCAGTTCGTTCACAGACATCTGTTTCAGGGTTCATTTTTTAAACAGCAATGGCTAGTAAAGTGCTGTCTCCATGGTCTGGAAAGTAGGTGGGTCCTTCAAAATGTGAAAACAATTATTTTCATCACAGGTGTGAAAATAACCTGGCAAGTGCATGTGATATTGTTTTGAGATTTCAGGGAGAGAATGTTTCAATGGATAAAGAATTATGAGTAATGAGTTGCTTGTAGGTAAAGGCCTTTGATCTTATAAACTTGCTCGTTGTTTGGTTTTCTTTCAAAAGTGAGAAACAGTTCACTAAGAGTATTAGAAACTATCCAGGATCTGATGACAGTTTGTTTTGTGGAAACACAGAACTGTGTCTTTCAGCTATACATGAGTTTTTTGGAGCCTTATTTGTGAGATCAGGGAATTGCTGTCTGTGAGATTCCAGTGTGTATATAAATATATGCTCATTCACTTCATCTATATAAAAAAGATATTTGTGCTTGTGATGAAACTGTTCTTTGTGTGGTTAATGGATAAACATTTCAACAGAAGTGTTTATTTAAAAAGGCATAACAGTGCAAATGTATGAACCTGAGGAGGTTTGTGTCACAATCTGTTATCTTGAAACCCTACCAAGACAAACTTACTTCAGGGGAGTCTGTTTTATTTTGCTGCTGGCAGCAAAATGATTAGTTGCAGGATAATCTTACAGAGAGCTGGTTGCTGATTAAAAAAAAAAATTATCTGCTCCCTGTGTCAAACTTGCAGAGGAACCTTCCTTACATGTTTTAATTCTTGAGGAATAGCTATTGCATTAGTACATTATAGCTAAATAATCATTACACTTGAAATTATTCATTTAGCTAATTATAGGTATCTAAGAATTTGTCAGCCCTTCAGTCTGAGGTTAATTTTTTTGTGATAAATAGATGTATGAAAGAGGCAAACCAGCTGCCTATCAGAAAATAGAGGACTGTATATAATTTCTGAAGTATTTCTAGAGCAATGGAAGAATAATTGGTAATTTGTTTACTAGCAGGAAAACAACCTTTACTGGGGATTTTGAAAGCAATAACATTTTGGATCCAAATTATATTAAATACTTAAACATTTCAATTCTTGGGCGCTTGGCTGAACTGTAGCACCTATTCCATCTTAGCTCAACCTTTATAGTTTAAATAAATTTATCAAAGTATGGCCAATTCAGAATGCAGTTTGAGGTGAGACTACAGTCCCAGCAGAGTTACAGGGAGAAATTTGCCTTCATGGTGAGCTAAATATTTCAAGCAAATTCAGTGAACAAAACAAAATTTATATATCAGTTAAAACCAAAATAGAAAATATTTTCTGCATGAGAAAGGGACAAATACAGTTAACAGTAGTTCTTAGCAGTTTTTTAACTGAGATATTTTTCATCCTCCAAATGATAGCCAATTAAAATATGTTCATGACAGAAGCTGACCTTCTTGAAAATATATTTCGTCCTCAGAAGAAGGTTTGATTATTTTATAGTTACCACAGCACACATAAAATACCTTGGAAAACAGAATTAATCACATTTAATTAAGTATTTTTGCAATTGACTTGCAGTCAAATTGGAAAAGATTTTCACAATTAAAAAAAAAAATCTTCAAACTGTAGAGATATTTAAATATTTCATCACTGCTATATAGAAGCTTTGTGAAGCTGTGATTAGGACTATTAGGGTTTTGGTGCCTTTGCTGTGCTTTGTAGTATATGATAATGTTTGTGGTTTCCATCATATTGCTTTAACTGGTTGTGTCATAGGCTGTGTTCTTTGTGCTCCCCAGTGTGCACATATTTCTTCTACTGTTTTTCTTTTCCTTTCAAAGTGTATTGTGGTTTGCCTAAACTGTAACATAACAGCCAAAACATTTCAAGCACTGCTCACATATGGAGGAAATATGAAATGTTTTCCCATAACTCTGCAATGTGATGTTAAACAGATTTAACACAGATTTGATACAAACATAATAAAAACAAGTTCCTCTAACTTTAAGTCTCTTTAGAACATATATTATTCTTATGTAGTTTGAAAAGTGAAAACAACCACCATTTTTCTCTGTATTGCTTAGCTTTTATTTTGTATTTGTTTCTAAATCCTTCTTTAGAAGCCCCCTTTTTTTTTTTTAATTTGTTTTGGTTTTTGTTTGTTTGTTCATTTTTGTTTTTATGAAAATTTAGTGATTGTCTCTGATTTATTTCTTTCTGAATCCTTGCCTCAGACTGTATGTGTTTGCCAGGGCTAGTGAGCTGCTTGGATTGGATACCCCAGTCTGTGTTTTCTAGGGGCTCTATTACTGTCATGTACCAACGATTTTGCCCTCTGTTTTGGCTGTGCACAAAAAGCACAATGCAGAAAGTACTCTAGATGTGTAGTGTGCATAAACATAATGCATAAACAGGGCTGAAGAAGGTGATCCATAATATCCTCCTTGCTGAGCAGGGAGCTGTCTAGCTGGGAACAATTTTGTGATGTTGCTGTGCTCTGGAGAATAAGTTTCTCTTTCCTTACAGGTTCTTGGGTCATGAGCAAATGCACGGAGATAGTGATTATCTGTGCAAGAGAAAGCAGGAGGGAGGAGAATGAAATGCTGGCTGGATCGTAGTAGAAGAAAAATGCTCACAGGTCCTAAACTTGTAAATTATTTACATTTGGACAAAAAAATACATGTTTGTGTCAAAGGTCTGGATCTGATATTGCCCTTTGAATTTATCAGCTTCCATTTGCTAATTTTCAGTGACTGTGTGCAGTGGAAGTTTGTGGAGTTACATACTGGCACTTATGTACCCCAGCAGGTTCTGGACAACTGCCAGCTGCTGGATATTCTGAATAAGTTAATCCGTGCAGTGAAGCAATGCAGAGGGGCTGGTCCTGTTCCGCTGCTGCAGCACGTCCGGATACATCTCTGAGTCAAAAAATGTTCACTGCTGAAGTCCCTTGTGGCCAGTGTCATCTTCTAAAAGACTTCTCAAGAGAAGCGTATTCTTACCAAGGTCCCTTTGGCGACATGAGCAATTTTTTCTGCTATATTTTGTGGCTCATCATTTGAATCATCTTTTAAGGATATGCTCTGGGCTGAAATCCTATTTGCAGTATTAACTTTTATTCTGCAATAACTCACTTAAAAACATCAGATAGTCTCTAAATAGGCTTTTTATTAATGTTTTGTTAAAAAATAATAAATTCTATTCCTGTTAAATCAGAATTCTGCAGCCTCTGCAATGTAACCTTGACATTTCAAAACTCTTTTAAAGACCTTGCAGAGCCTGCCTCATAGACTGAAGAGTGCATTGTTTTATCAAAGGATACACTCAGAGGAACAGCTGATTTTTTTGTTCAAATATTAATATCTTAACCCTACTTGCACTGCAGATTTGGGTTCTATAAAAACATGATAAATATATAGTATACATAACTATATTTATACACTTTAGAAACACAAAATCTAAGTAGGTTTTTTTTTCTTTGATTCTGCCTGGTTACTTTGGGTTTGAATCCATTGTTTTCTGATTAATTTTTCAGTATAAATATTGAAGTCTAATGTGGTTGTGTGAATAAGCATTCTGTGTGGAAGTGAGAGGTCAGTGATACTTCTTGGTCAGGTTATTTTGTGTATTCAGTTTAGATGGCACCCAAGGTAGTGAAAAGTTAATGAAAGCACAAAGATCTTGTGAGGAGGGTTCAAATGAAATTGTGCTGGCATATCTGAACTTGAATGTTAGCTCATGGACAGCATCAGTCCTTCTGCTCAGTAGTAATTTAATCCAGACAGAAATCATACTGCCTGTGGAACTGTGTGAGGAGGAAGCATTTTTCTCAATTCACTCTTACCCAGGTATATGGCATTTCTGTCTTTGCTGCCAAACACAAATTTAGCTTGTTATAACACCTTCCTTGAGCAGTGATAGAGTCCCACTGAAATATATCATCTGACTCAAAGTTTAACACTGTGTTTCTGCTGCTGTAGCCAATATGTTGCTATGAAAACTGTTGGTAAGTATTTATCTGGAATTATTGAAGGACTTGACCTTCTTCTATGAAGTATTAGCAACATTATTGAGTTCTCTTTTAATAGTATTTTTGTTATCTCTGCCCTTGTAAGTCCCTTCTTCCAAATGTTACAGCTTATTAGTTTATATGCTATTTTCATTGCAATTATAGCTAGTACAGGAATGTTTTGTTACCTTTTTAACACATTGTCACCATGCATCATTTTAAGATCCTCATTGCTCCTTATTAGAGGTTATTTAAGCTCTCAGCTCTAACTGGATATCGAAAGACGCTTATGATGTAAACTAGTAAAAGTTTATGGAAGGATTTTGTTGCATTGTTGACAGTCTGTGGTGTTTTATCAGTGTTTTTGTTTGTGTGTGTGTTCTATTGGGTTAGTTAAATGTAACATAAATGTAGATAAATACCAGACAGGTGGTACAGCCCCTGTTGGAATGACTTCATGACTGTGCCAGGATATGTGAGATCTCTGCATGCTCCCCTAACCTTCAGTATGGTGCCACCTTCTTCTGCTCTGTTTGTTCTCTTGCACTGACACAGATCAAATAGGACAAAATGTGATTTGGAAGATGAGTATCTTTGGTTGTCTGAGGAAAACTTTGGGATCCTTAAAAAAAAACCCCAAACTACTGGAACACAGAGTAAAGCAGATGAATATTAGCGATGTGGCTCTGAGAAGGCTCCAAAGAAAATGGTGCGATTTGCCTCCTTTATTTCAATTATCATTCTACTTATGTTCTATTTGGTGGTTTATGGCATTTGTGTGTATAAACCAAGCATGTCATAATCACAATAACTGAAATAAGGTCAAGTAGCCGGAGGATATTCCTGCCTCTGCAAAATATGGACAAATTAGTAGGTGCATATAGATACTTATGTGGATTCAGTGTTCTTTGAACTGATGTTGCATCAGTTCTTTTAATCTGACAGAAATACATATGGATTAAAATTATAGACCCAAACATTAGGAGAAGCTGATCAGAGTATGTCAGAGCCCTCCAGGGCAATCTGTAATAGAAAATCATCTTTGTATAGTATTCCATCATATTTAGGTTTTAAAATATGCTATAGTAGGAGTTTTATTTACATTTTAGGACAATTAGAATGTTTTTCAAATATTATAAAATTTAAATTTTAAAGTAATTCTTGTAAAAGGTGATTACTGTCACTCTGAATCAATTCTGACTGATTTTCCTGAAAGATAGTGACTGCAGTCTAGGCTATACTTTTTCTATCATTGTCAGAGACGTCAGTGGGTTTCTGGATACAAAACTAAAAGCAAAATGTGGCCATTTAATTCCGCAAACAACAATAAAATCAGTGAATTCTGAAGAGTATGTGTTCAGAGTATGAAGAGTTAAATTTGCTTTTAAATTGGTTTTATAGCCTATTGTTAGTAGTACAATTTCCTTTTTCACTGCATCCTTGAGAGAGGGTGTTCACAAATACACTGTTCCTGGAGCTACATATTGTGATATCCTTTGCGAGTGAAGTCAGGCAGTCTGTGCTAATTGCTTTACAGAGACACCCTGCAATGTAATATACAATGTCACTTAAAGCCTGTTCATAAAGACCTGAGTTTTCAAATGTTCAGTGCATTACAATAAGTTTTGGGTTGGGCTAAATTGCACTATTGATTTTTTTGTAATTAGGTTTTAATGAATTGTATTCACTGAAGTTTACGTTTGTCAAGGGACTTTAGAGATTGGATTGTGATCATTTAATTCACTTTATTTATTTATTTTTCTTCTGTCTAGCAGTAGAGAGCACCTGGAAATCTTCTCTTGAAGGCAGTACCTTTGAATTTTTGTGTTATCTTCTTTTAAGTCCAACATCTATTTTTCCATAGTATAATATTAATAAAATATGTAAAACATAAGAATTTTTCTTGCCTAAAAGTTGTTGAAGTATTCCAGCTCTCAGAAATTAATCTTTTCCTACTATTTGTTCCCCTGCATCATTTGGATTAAACCACTTGGCTAAACCTGGTCAATAAGGATTTTGTTGGACTTTTGTTCTTTTATGGTAGCTCATATTTGTAGTCATCTTTATCACTGGGCACTGAAAACTGTTTTTCTGTGTTAATGCCTAATCAAATATCATGGCAGCAGATAATCTCCTGTTCTAATATAATAACACAGACTGTGTTCTAGGAGGTTTTCTTATGTTGCTCTATTAAATTATCTGCTTTTGAAAGGGAAACACATGTTCTACTCCAGTCCCAAAATGCTGATTTAATGGTGCTTATACAGCTTAGTTTATTCATGCAACTTTGTATTTATGACTCCATTTCACTATTCTAATGGAAAATTACATATTTTCCTGAAGTAGGTAGTTTAAAAATCCCCAAGTGATTAGGGATTAGTAAATTAGCGATTCCATGTGTAATTATTTCCTTTCTCCACCTTTGCTTGTATCCTGGACTGTTCACTGTGCTGACAAGCAATCATGAACATTTTTGCTGAGCAGAGTCATGGGTCAGGATGGTTTTCCTGAGGGCTGGAGAGCAAGGCTGGGCTTGGTGTGTAATTCCTTCAAGGCAGGACAACCATCACCTCTCTGTCTGCTCTGCTCAGTCAGTTCTCTGTGTGGGGGGTGCCGAGCACTGCCTTGACTGGGCCTTATCCTTCGGAATGCGATTACAGCTAATTCCAGCAGCAGATTAACTTCTTCTGCCTCCTACAGCAGCCCTCTGTGTTCCCCTGTCTGTGAGAGCTGGCATTTCCAGTGCATACATGTGTGCTCAGATATGGGGCTCTTTGCCATCTCAAAGCTCTGAGAGTCTTTCCAGACCAGGAGCAGCCGAAGAGTGTTCGAAGGGTATAAACCAAATGCATCCCAGAGAGATGTGACATATTAGCCTGACTTAGCTCCATAGCTCTTGGATTGGATTTTTTGGATGTAAAACTTGTTTGCAGTACAGAGAAATAGATGTACAACTGCCTGCAAAGGGCTGGACAGAGGTACATTCATGATTTCTTTGATGCTGACCTACTCTGTGACCTTGAGTAAATAAGTCACTGAAGGTTTCTGTGCTTTTGTTCTTCTATATATCTTTATTCTACCTTTTGTATTCAATCTGTAATATTTAAACCTTTCATAAAAAAAAATCAAATCTTTC
This sequence comes from Lophotriccus pileatus, assembly GCA_035583135.1. NCBI lineage: Eukaryota > Metazoa > Chordata > Aves > Passeriformes > Tyrannidae > Lophotriccus > Lophotriccus pileatus. The sequence goes on from JAWWES010000021.1 coordinate 7,535,197, forward strand.
TTAAAAGAGAAAAAAGTTCCGAGTTGTGTTTTATTCTGTATGATTTGCACTTTCTTAGGTAAGAATCAGTCAATTCAGACTCAAAACCATGCACGATAATTCGAGCTTGCCATATGTTGCCCTTTAATTTCAATAAACTCGTTCATCTAAAGGATTTGTATCTTTCAAACTGAATATTTGACATAACTTCAGTTTCTTAGATTTAGCCAGCAGCCTGGTGAATTTATGCTGCTCCCCTTAGCTGTGAATCTGTTGCCTCTTCCAGAACTATTTGGACAGAAGAGCCTGTATTAGGCAATTAAAAATGACGCAGAGCTTTTACAAGTGTGCCTAAATACTACTTCTAAATTTGTGCACAGCAATCTCCACATAGAAAAATGCACTTTGCATGTGTGACTGTGCAGTTTAAAGCTGACAATTTAGGTTTATGATATGAATGCAGCTGCACTCATAAGACTTTATTTTAAAATTTGGTCATGTAGAACTTTGCTTTTTAATTAGGTATTCTTTTTTTCTCTTTGACAAAAATTTGCATATGCATATATTTGCATATTTTGTGAGTATTTTTAGAAGGGGTCACTGTAAATTGAACTTACAGATTGGTAGAATACAGTTTGCATATACCCAACCATGTAGCTTATATAAATATAAACAAGGATATGTATCCCATGTAAAAACTCAGGTCTGGTTAGAATGTCGAAAATCTCTTTTCTCTTTGGCTAAGGAAAAAAATAAATTTCAGATCATAAGAATATGTTCTTCATGCATTTTCTTCTGGAATTAATTTTTTTCTTTAAATTACATCTAATTTTGTTATTACTATCAGAATATTTAATACTGATGCTAATTTTCTCTTTGACTAGGAATTAGTTTGTAGTAGTGTTGGTTGCAATCATAGTGTAAGAAGCATTTGTGCGAAGCAGTGACAAGCTTTTTATTTGTTGAGACATCAGTAGCTGCTTACAAGCAGTGCTGCAAGCAGTGATTTTTTTTCTTTAGAGCATTTTAGTACAATGTTTGTAATGGTATCTATGAGTCTCTGGGGCAGGACATGGAGGGAAGAGAAAACATTAGGAGGCAAAAGCAGATATTTGCAGATGAGCAGCTTCCTTCTTGTTTCCTCTTAGAAATCCGTCTTTCTTGTGTCATAAGTTTCATTTACAGATTCCTTTCCCTGTGACAGCCTCCTTCAGTATAAATCCACACAGTCTGGAAGGACAATACCAATTAGCTAAAGTAAGGTGAATGTACTATTTAGTGAAATAAATAAATGTTACACATAAACAACTCATTCAGCTCAGTTGCTGAATGAATTTCCAAACAGACTAACTTTGAGTTTGTATACACATCCTTTTTAAGTCTTCCTCCTGCAAACTGTCTAACTCTGGTGGCTCCCAGTGAAGTAAAACATGTCAAAATAAAATCAAAGGCAGGATGGAAACAGTAGGAAAACAATGCAACAACAAGTAAATATAGAAGAAACCGTCATTCCCAGCAAATAAGAACTAGGATTAATAGAATTCAAAAAGTTCTAAATAAATAAGATTTCCTTACATCATTGTCTTGTCTGTCCCTGTGTCAAAACAGAATAATTCTTTTTAGTAAATTTCCAAGTGTTTAACCCATTTTTAAAAAGCTTAGATGACACAAAGACCTTTAGGAGATTATTCCATGGTCAGGGACTTCTAATTATCAGCATTTCCATTCCAAATTTAGCCTTTGCTCTGTTTCATCCTATTATTCCTACCCCTTGGGCCACACTAAACAGTTTTTACCCCTTCCTTGGGATGTATGTGCCTCAGACACTTCAGGTTGCCTGTCATTTATCCCTCAGCTTAGAAATAGTTAATGAGAGAAAAAACTGCTTCAGTAGTACAAGATGCAGGGATACAACATTTTTAAACTGCTGGATATAGTTTTCTTACACTACCCTGCACTGTTTTTGCATAATATAAGAGGCATTAAAGTATGCACTATTTTCCCTCCTTAATTCTTGAGTAAAAATGGATTTTTAAAAAATTTGATCTTTTCATTTAACTTGTGTTACAACTGTTGGATCAGACAGGGGACTTGCAATGATGCAGAACTTGTAGAACTTGGCCTGCTTGGTAGGTTAAGTACCCTCTTAACTGCTTGGTTATTTCTGCTTGATCCAGGGTACCAGATCCACCTCATTTCCAGGTAGCAGATACTGAAATGGTCTTCAACAAGAGGTGCTGGAGTTATTTACAGCACACACACACTGCTTTGTGGAGGGTTTAATTGTTTCCTACCATCAGTGATTTTTCTTTTTCTTTTGTTCTACTTTCTTGTTACCAATGTTGCTGTTTGTCTTGGAAGCGCAGTTTTCCATGAAATAAAGCCTCTTTGTGTCAAGGTAAGTGAATAAAACCATACATTCTTGTACTAAGAAGGTTGCTTTTATCTTTGACACTTTGTGATGCTGTTGTCTGCTCGTGTGTGTAGCTCCTTAGTGAACACCTTAGTGAGGAATTATTAATCTAAAGAGTGAACAAGACAGCAGACAATGCTTGTTGCTTATAACACCAGCCTTATAAAGGAAATATATCAGTTATCAGAAAATATTTCTCCAAGATAGATCTCACAAACTAAACATTCAGATAAATATAGTTTGTGTATCTTTCTGAAACGTTGATAAATAATGCCATAATTAGCACAAAAGCTGAACACTGATGGTTTTGTGTATAAACTTTGTTAGAGATATCTTACTAATTTCTCATAGCTTCTTGAGTTCTAATTATGAAACATTCTCTTCCATTCTTCTTTATCCCACGAAATGGGATGTCATCAGACCATCTAAGTACAGACTACCAATAAAGGGAAGAATTGAAGTTATTTGATAAAATAACAAATAACATTCTGTCATTAGGTGATTAGTTTCTGTTTCTGAATGTCTGATTATTAGTGGTACTTTCTTCTGCATTGTGTTATCCATCTCTACAGTTATTAATACTGAACATGTGATACAGCTGAATACATCAGCTGTGATAAATCAGGAGCTGTATTTATTACCTCTAGTGGGTTCAGTTCTGGTTCAGACCAGTACTGACTTTGTTACCCTGAACTTGCTAAAAAGGCTTGCTTAGGGCTCTGTCTCCTGAAGCATTCACATCCACAGGAACAGGACATGGAAAAGTACTGGAGTAGATATCCATTCCAGATACTGCTGATATGAATAACAAAATTCTACACCTGAGAACATATTAGTAGGGTATTTTTAATTAGAATTGTCCCTGGAAGAAACAGTTTCTTGACAGAAGCAGGTGGTCATGGTGAAATGCTGGTGAATAACAGTATGGGGAGAAAAGAGAAGGAAATAGAAGATTGAAAGGCTGTGACATAAAACTGGTCTGTAGATTCTAGCAGATGTGAACAGCAAATTTGAAGATATTTTCTGAAGATGGCTACTATCCTAAACTTGCTACTAGTTCTGTTTCAAATTTCAATGAAGGTTTGTGTTCCTACATGGAAGAAAATAATTAGTTACTGTTTGGTGGGACTTCTTGACTCACTGTAATAGTAAACAGAAGTTTATTGTACTTGAAGACCTCCCCTGTCTGAGGATGAGTTCTGCAACGGACAGCAAACAGCTCCTGCATCACACACATCCAGGGATTCCACCTCCCTGTCACTGCAAACAAATTGTCATGTCTGAATCAAGGTTTTGAAAATTACCTTTGAGGGTTGCCCAGAGAGGTTGTGGAGTCTCCTTCCCTGGAGATATTCAAAGGCCAGCTGGACACAATCCTGAGTTAGGTGCTCTGGGGGACTCTGCCTGAGCATGAGCTCCAGTGGCCCCTTCCAATCTTACCAGTTCTGTGATTCTGTCCTTCACTAAGAAATAATACTGATAATACTGCTTTCTGATCATATGATAACTCTTACAGTTGCAAGAAGGAGTTAAGGAAACCACTGAAGCTTTGCCTACTTTTAGAGAAATAAAACAACAATATAGCATATTTAGAAAAATATAGTCTGAGGGAGTTGCATAAATATTATTGGCATTATATCTGCAAACATAAAGCAATTTAGTAATTACTGCCCCAGCATGGCTTATATTTAATATATTAATTATATTTGCATACATCAGATTTATACACGGAGACCTCAAAGTCATCTCTGTCAGATTTCATGAATGTGTGAGTCAGGTAAACATCTGCAGCCAGTACAAAAACTGTGCTTAGTCAGGAGATTTATCAGGACCATGTAAAAACTGCTTCCCACAACCCTTTTCTGCTAATTGAGCCAGGACATAAAATAGCATCTGCAAATGTTTGACTCCTGATCCCAAAGCAAGGAATCATTGCTAGGCTGTTTACAGAGTATACCTCGAATACGGTATGTCCAAAAATAGTAACACAGTCAAAGACGACTGTCTTAAATACCAGAGATAAGGCTGGCTGGTTAAAGTCTGTATTAAATGCTATCATTGCAAATCTAGCTTTATCCTCAGTAAACTATATATTTGGCTTTTGCAGAAAACAGTGGTATCCTGTCTGTCCAAGGTTGTCTGCAAAAGACTTCTCTTTTCAGTGTGGATTGGCTTTGCCTTGATAAAGTTAATGGTAGTGATTTTCATAGTCACTGCTATAAGCCAGAGCTAAACTTCTATGAAGCAGATAGGGAGGTTTGTAAAAGTAAATATGATTTAAGATGATCTTCACCTGTGCCTAAGCACACTCCCCATTTTTTCACCTGTTCTTAAGCAGCTGGTGATTCAACCGCTCTTTGCTGTTTGCCATTCCCCTCCCCGGGCAGTGCAACAAAACATTAGAAACCCCTCTCTACTGTTATAAGAAGCCACAGAGATCTGAGCAGGCAAAACCCACCATACAGCACCTTTTGCATTCAGACGTTTGGAACTTTAAAAATAGTTTAAACAGCAACCTGACACACTCTAATGCTAGAAACAACATTTGTCAGGGTGAAAGTTTTGCCTAACCAAAGTGCATTCCTACTAACAAATATACTTTAAGAAGGTGCATATTTAATTGTAGGAAAGACTGGCACAGGCAGTGTGGACTCCAGTGTAATTTGAACACCATATTGGATAAAAATTGCTCATGTTTTGCTAGATCCTCAGACATGAATTGTGAATTGCTTGTATAGGCTTGCTGGGATTTCTCCAGTAAGGACAAGGACAGTGAACTCAAGACAATATATTCATAACGTAATTAAAACATCCATTTCAGGGATCCCTCAGCAAGTCCCAGCAGGCAGTATCATTATCACTTGAACTAACTTTGCTATTTAATAAATTTCATGTGAAGAGCTCATGGTCATGTGCATGTCTAATTGGCTGAACATCTATAAGCATCACATGACAATTGTCTTGAAGTTACTGGTGGAATGTCCTTGTAATAGTAAACCTTTAATGGGAATCAGTCAGGAGCTATTTTTTTTTTCTAATGGGATTTCTGAATTAGAAAATATATCTGGTTTTCCTGTCCCATTGATCAGCAAAGATGGTCGGCATCCGTCCTCCTGTCTCCTCCTCATCTATCTCTTCTTGCCTGTTATCCATTTTATAGCCTACACTTCAAGTACTTCCTCACTAATCTATAAGAGGTCAAAAGAGAGATTTGAATAAGTCTGGAGATAAGTAGTCAGGTCATCTAGTTTATCTTCTTTACACTGACTTTTGTTCCTCAGCGGAGTTGCTGCTTCACAGACAAGACAGTCTAGGTACAGAGAACATCATCCAGAAGTAAGGTACTGTCCTTCAATTTTAATGAAGTATTATGGGAGTCTTAGATTTAAATACTTCATTTGCCACAGTTATGACAAACAAACAAACAAATTAGGGCAATAAATGGTTCATCTGGATTAGCATTTTAAGAAGTTTCTTTTTGAGAAAGAAAATTCTTTATGCATTTCCAAAAGCAGCATTTACAGCAAAATAAAATTCACTTTTTATGGTACAAAAATATCACTCAAAAAAACATAGAAATTTCAAGAACATTTCAAAAGTGTCTATATCTAACCAATAAGTACTATCTCTTAAAATGGGGGACACTTGTGTCTCATTCCAGCTTGATGGGGATCTACGGGAACTACTGGAACTATCATTTGTGTTGTCTTTCCACAAAATCAGTTAAATGTTACTAATTGGTCTTGGTTCTGAAGTTGACTTTTTCTGTTCTCATTCTCATAACATAGAGGGGATTCTCCTGCCCTGCTCTGCCCTGGGGTGGCCTCACCTTGAGTATTGTGGCAGTTTTGGTCACTGCAATATAAGAGAGATATGAAGCTGTTAGCATCCAAAGGAGGGAAATGAGGATGGGAGAAGGATCTGAAGGGGAAGCCCTGTGAGGAGCAGCTGAGAGCAACTGGTGTGTTCAGCTGGAGGAGACTGAGGAGAGACCTCATTGCAGGTACAACTTCCTAAGGAGGGGAAGAGGAGGGGCAGGCACTGATCTCTGCTCGGTGGGGACCAGGGACAGGACCCCAGGGAATGGCACGAAACTGTGTCAGGAGGGCTTTAGGCTGTGTCTTAGGAAAGGGTTCTTCACTCAGAAGGTGATGGGCACTGAACAGGCTCCCCAGGGCAGTGGTCACAGCACCAGCAAATATGCACTTTCCTGCTTTTGATTTTGTGGTGGTGTTTATTTTAAATTACCACTTGAAAAAGCTCTGTTTTAAATCCCCAAAATTCACTCAAGAAGGAAAAAACGCATATTCAGGGCTTCAGGAGAATTAGTGCTTGTGACCTCGGGCTTTACCTGAAGCTCATGTAGTACTTACATTTGGGATGTAAGTACCCTATCCCAAATAAAGATGTTTAGGATATGTCAGAGAAATTGTACTCTAGAAATGCCCATTTCTTTCCACTGACTGTAAAGTGATCCCAGGCAGCTACCCTAGATACAGATGTCTGTGTAGATTCAGACACTTAGCAGATAAGTGGAAATCCCCCTCCCCCTTTCCTGCTACCCTTCCTATGTCTTTCTCTTGACTCCAAGGACTGAGTTCTAATGTTTTATCTGAATTAATGCAGGAATGAAAGGATGACTTTATATTGCTTTCCACACCTATTTTTAAGAAAGGAAACAATGGTTTTGAGGGAAATCTGGGGTTGGTTTATGCTAGTGCTCAATTACACATTATTTAGACCAGGATAAATATTAGGATTTCAGACTCCAGCACATGAATAATAGATTTTTCTTTCTTTAAGGAAAATAGCCTATTTGCTTTACTGCCAAGCACTGACTCTTTCAATATGTTCAAGCCTAGAAGGCTGAAAACAGCGACACAGATGTGATTCACATAGGGCTCACCAGCATGGTGCTTCAGTGTTCTGGCTTGTTGGAAAGCTTCCAGGGGATTTAGGAAAAGAACATACTGAAGAACTGCAAACCATTATTTTGCCAATTAGTTGAAAAGATGTGTTTTTTTCAGCCTGATTGGAATCAGCTTTGTTAATTTTTATTTGTTCTCATCAAAATTCCCCCCCCCCCCCAGAAGAAAATACTTAGTCACAGACCTATTATATGTAGTTAAATGGTTATGTATCAATCCAAAGAATTTTAGAATACCCTGTTTATTAAAGGGCTTACATGTCTCCTAGGTGATTGTATGAACAAGGTGGAAGCATACTGCATAACAACAAGGCAAATCCACTGTTGTTTTAGTAATGTAGTGTTGGTGCCTACTTCATGTTTAACTGTTTTAAACTTGTAAATCCTAATTATGAGACTGTATGTAATAGATTCTGCTTTCCTGGAACAGGATTACAAATGTATTTGGTTTGCAGGGAGGTGAAAGAGACTGTAGGAAAATACTATTCAGTAATGCTCTTCTCGCTGTGTGGTGTCCCCAAGAGCTGATGCAGCTGAAAGGCAGACCAGTGTGGAGGCATTTTAAAAGTGTAGTTAAATCATCTTGGTTTATGTCAGATTAAGACATACTAAGGTTTTCTCAATCTCTAGATGAACCTACTGTAGATGCAAAAATTTTCTGATCAAAATCAAAAGTGGTTTTACAGGGAGGACCTTCCAGGCTTTCCACATAGTAATAAAATATGATACAAAGCAGCAGAGTGTCAATAAATCTACAGGATAAAGGTCAGGTTTACATCGATGGACAGAGCCGGCAAATACATTTGTTCCCGCAATGTCTGTGTTTTAAATGCCACCCTCTGATGAACCTAGTGCAGAAATACACTTTTGGCTTTGATGAGATGTCAGTTTTGTTCAGTGCTGATCAAATAAGATGAATGAAAGTGAAACAAGAACAAAAATATTACTTCTGTCATTTATTTTTTATGCATTACGGGAAGTGGGTCAGTCAGTGAGATTTCTCCTAAACAAATAGCAATCACTGCACAATATCACCCATTGATCTATCTCACAGCAGGCAATAGCCTTTTTGTCAGAAAGGACATACAATTCAAATACCACAGAAGACACAGAAATGCCCATGACAGGTTTAAGAACTATCTTCCTCTCCTTATACTTGCCAAGCCATTCTCCACAAATCAATCCAGGCTGTAGAGTCAGGGCATTGCAAAAACACCTCCAGATCTATAGGGAAGGCAGATGTTCTTAAAAAAAGAAAAGGTGAAAATGTAAATATTGTCTAATGTAAAGGAAATTAGCATTTAGCAAAAACTAATTTGTTTTCTGTGATGCAGACACTAAAAAACCCCTGGCAAATTGTAGCTCCATGAGTCATTTTACGTAACTGTAGCAATTTAAAGACCCTATGCTTAGAATGAGTGGTGATTAATTCATCTTCTTCAGAAAATGCTATCAAATGCTAGAGTCTATACATCCCACAGGACTGTAAATGTTTGGCTTTTTTAAATAATTTGTTGATAGACTGTTCTGAAAATGTGACACTTCCCTTTACACTTAATTTGCTTGTGAAATTATTTTAAATCATTTAAGTGCAATATCCTGCTTTCAATGACTCTAAGCAACTTTCATGTGCCTGAAATGAGGCAACTAAATTCCAATATCACCACCTAAATAAGTAAGTGCCTTGAGTTCCTAACCATTTGTAACCTGCACGGAGGTAAATGTTATTTCCAGTTTATCACCTGTGTGTCAGCACAGCTGAAAGGCAAGACAAGAAATCCTCTAATAGTATTTTGCAGTCAAATATGGAATGTCTGCTTTATAGGAGTTATTTATTCAAATAACTGAGTTATTTCCCTTTGCCTGACAAGTTGCCTTGGTTGACCATAAAATTCACAGGTTATATCTTCTTCTGAAGATGTGTATTTTAATGCCCTGGCACCCATAAGCAGAACTGTTTTGATTTAATTCTGAAGAATGTTGTCTGTTGCTTTGGTGTACTATTTATAGAGGTCAAATAAAAAAATCTGTAAAACATAATAACATTCATCTACTAATAAACCAAAATATGTGAGAAATATTAAGGACCTCTCACACCTGGCTGAAATCTGAGTTTACACATAGCCCACAATCTTCTCTTTATCATTTTTCTTTTTAGAGGCAAAAATAAACCTCACTTTACTCTTCACAGTTGGGGAGGACGATAGCAGCACTCGAGAAAGGGAAAGCTGGTCATAGGAACAAGTTAAAATGAGAAGAAACCTGAACTCACGTGGCTGATTTGTTCCTGCTCTGTCCACTTGTTAGATTATAGACAAATATTTAACTGTTTAACAATATAAAAAGTCTGCAGGTCTTAACCATGGTAACCATTCCATCACTTGCTATCTAATATACCTGTCTTACCCTTGCAATGCCCAGAAATGCTATGAAAAGGAAAGCATGTGTTCAAGTCTTGAGAAGTGTGATTATATTGGATAAGGTTTTCAGGGGGGAAAAAAAATCCAGATGTAACACATTTTACATTCTCAGTAGTTCTGCAGCTTTTCAGAATCTTTTTAAAACATGAAGTGACTACAACAGGAAAATCTGAGAATCACTCTCATAGCATGGCAAATCTTGAGCCTGTGAGAATGACTTCTTTTTCTTCTACTCTTTCTTTCCACTGTAGTGTAAGAAGATAGCATAATTGGTATTATGATGAATAAAAAACAAGTAATATTGGGATCTGGAGATTTTTGTTAAGGTTTCCATTTTGACTCTTTTGTGACACTGTAGAGTATCTTTACTTAAGTGATACCAGTATGAAATTGAACTGTTAGTGATTAGAAATACATGATATTTTAGGGCAATATAACAAATGCCACAAAAATCAGACAAAACCAGGACTCTTTTAAAGCTTTATGCATTTCACCCTGAAGATCTACTGTGGAATTTTTCTTTTGTGTAGGAGGGCTGAGATATTGTCTCTGCATTCCTTAAACCTTTCAGTTACTGGTCTGTTGGTACCCACCTGAAGTCAGAGGGAGTCCGTGTAGTGTTCTTGTGTAATAACCCTTATTTGGCACATTAGTGTGAAACTTGGATGTCAAAGTTCTGGGCACAGCTGAGGGCTTGTCTCTCTGAGCTTTGGGTCATGGTGCAGGTGCCTGGATGTGAAGAGAGCTGAGCTCCACACAACAGCCCTGCCAGCCCCCAGTCCTCACCTGGAGCAGGATTTCAGTGACACTTTTGGCCTTGTGTGACCTGTGCTGCAGCCGTGCCTGTGTCCTGGATCTGGACCTTGTCCCAGAGATTCAGTTCTCTGCCTTGCACTTGGACCTGTCTGGTGATTTGGACTCTGGGCTTGACCTGTTCTCCCTCTCTGGATTTGTCTCTTACCTTGCTCTGGTAAGGTGGGGCTGCCCTTTTCTTCGTGACACCTCAGATGCTGCCCTTTTATCACAGTGGTCCTGGCTCAGCTTTCACCCTCTTGAAGCAGCTCCTGACGTGGCCCTGAGTCCCCTGCTCAGCCACACTAGAGAAGTGAGGGGAGCTATCAGCTCCAAATTGTCAATGAGGTGGGCAAAGCAAACCTGGAGGAGAGTCAGACCTCCCTGAAGGCTGTAGGGAACCTGCAGAGGCACTTCTGTCAATGGCCTAAAAGAACTTACATTTTTGTATCTCTCTCTTTTGACCAACCTAAGGATTTAGTACCCAATTACCAGGTAAATGGACATTGTACTGGAGGAAGGAAACTTATTTCTTTTTCCTATTTGGTGAGATGTAAGACTGGGAAAACAGGAAGAAATAAACGATGCACATTGCACATAAATAACTCACAAGTTTAACTGTACCTAATTTCAGTTTAACTTTTCTACAGCTACAGACTGGATAGAGATCTCCCAGATACACACCAGATATTCTAATGTGATATCCTTCCTGGGAGAGGAGGATCACCTACATTTCCCTCACTATCTCCCCTATTTGTATCTCTCAGATCTCTTTTAGATTGTTGCTCTGTCTAAAGCACCTTCCTTCCCATCATTACCATAAATAATTGACCTTTTAACAGTGACGGAGAACAGAGAGGGTGTGTTAAGGGAACTTTGTGTATCCACACAGCAAGACTTTTCGCTGTGTCCTCTTTTACCCTTGCAGAGAAAGTAGCTGAGAGTGTTCCAGTGACAATGAACTTCATGACTGTCTCCAGGGCATGTTAACATTTTTGAATATTTTGAAGACAGCAAATACTTGATAAGCATGGGATGATGTATCCCATGGATTTCTTCTTGCAGTGGCAAATAATTGAAGTCACCTTTGCTGACTAAGCAGTTGTTCTTATATGTGGTTTCCAGTAGTACTTTATAAATGACTTTAATTTACAGTGCATTACATGTCTATGCCTCTAAATCCCCATGCAATCATTTGTATCTTTTCCCTTGATAGTTTAATTGTTTGCATTTTTTTAAGGTAACTTCTTGATAATCCAATCCAACAACTTTTTTCCCTTGCTTCTGAATAATACATCTTTAGGCACTGTTTATTCAAATTTTCATAGGTACTTATTTTATAAGTCTTTCTAATCTGGATAACACAAACAGTATTATTCTTACACTTCCTTCGGGAAAAAATGCACCACAAAACCATATTTCTTCACATAAATACAGAACAGAACATCTAATTAGATTTGCTAGTGTAGCTGACAAATGATCTGCATGTACTATAAATGGGGCACATACATCACAGATCCTTGCACTTTAGTTGGAGCTTTACAGTGCCTTTAATACTGTATAAACGTCGGTGTAAAGAAAAGTTTTAGTTCAAAATAATAAAGCTTCATCTTAATCAAATCTTTGCATGAGTTTTTAGTATTTAAAACTCTGCAGTGTGATCCCTGGGATTTTACATTTGTGATAGAATATTTGTGTAAAGAAAATCTTGTGAAAAAAACGCAAATGAATACATGTCTAAATAAATCTGCCCCCAAATCCTTCCAGTTTGTTCATGATGGATCACTGAGACTGTGAAACAGTATCTGAACTTTAGTTGCCTGTCAGTGGGATAGGAAAGAGAACTTTAGGAAGACAGTCTTGGTGGTTTGTGACACAGAGAGGTTTGCATTTTGATATTAGTATTTCGTACTTGTCATTTGAAAGTGGTGCATTGAAGCAAAAGGTTAGGAAAGGATTACAAGCTCTGTGATGGTCGTCTTTTCAGAGGAAACTGTCTTCACAATCTCGTCACAGAACTTAAGAAAAGCACATAATGTATAGGGTGTGGAACTTAAAATATATTTATAATGTAATAAAATATACTTGAGGGATAAGTCAATCCTACCAGTTTGTTAATGGAATTTTTTTTTTACATCTAATGTCTCATACCTGACTCTAATGTCATTTCTTATCAAAGATGAAAAGATACATCTAATAGTTTTTTGCCTTTTACCTGGTGAAAAGGATTTTTTAAAATTAGAATACTCACTAATACATATGAAATACTTTCTAGTTGTTGGTGTGATAGGGACTTTCTGAAAAATCTGTTATCTTTGAGAAGAAATATAAAAATGCTTAACTTACCACTGCATATGTGTATTTGACTGCAGGCCAATTTTGTTATAGTCTTTTCCCCTTTTAATCCTTATGAAATGAATCTACTGTTTTGCATAGTTGCCAAATACCAGATATATTAAACTCGTGCCACATGTTAAATCTTCTGTTAAAATCTTCACAAAGCTATAAAATGAAATTATTGAAACAAATTAATGGGCATAATTCGGTCCATTAAATGTGCCCTTTTAACCTGTGTAAATAGAAATTCACTGATTTTTATGGCAGTAGTTTATAAAACCTAATTGGTGGATGTAACCTCTTTGTAATGGTTGGCTTTTTATATATTCAACTGTTTTATCTTTCTTTCTTTTATTGGCATAGTGATTTTTTTCCATGTTCAAGCCATCATTGGAATATGAAATTTGTATCTGAATTCCCTTACTATCTTCAAATCCTGAGTACAGAAAGTTCTTCCTTTATCAGTGCAAGCAAAAGTCAAGCAGAAGTTTTCAGCTTGCTTCTCTAAGTAAGGTCATCAGCACAATGAAGTTCAAATCATGTGAACAGATATCCTAATAATCATGGCAGGTTTAAATTAGGACAACAGTTTTTGTAAGTTGTTCCTGGTCCTTTAAAGGTAGATTTTGTTCAATTTTTTTTCCCCCAAAGAAAATTCTGGCATCCAGGAATTTATTTAAGACCTCTGAGTTGTCTGAATCCTCGGCGTTTTTCCATTTTTAGATTTAGATTTTAGGATGTGAAAAAGGTAGACCTGTTATGATCAGCAATAAAGGGCAACTTTTGAGACCTTGGCTTTTGTGTGTTGTGGATGGTAAAAAATTCAGAAGTCATTATGGGAAAATTTGATTCATCACTTATAGTCCCTATATGCCCAGTCATCATAAGCAAATAAGCAGAGGAAAGAAAAAGATTCAGAAGGTCAACTAAAACCTCACTCTGTCAGTTAAAATCAAATGTAATCATAAAGAAGAATTCTATTAAAAATAAATTCTTAGGATAGAAGTGTTCCCTAAATTTCTAGTAAATAGTTTTCTGATTTTGTCCCTCTGTTCCTTTGCTGTCCCTGGTCTTGGATAATGTTTCCTTATGTGCCATTTAATTCATTCTCACTTTCTTAAAAAACTCTCCTGACTTACTATAAATGGATATAATTCATGGGTGGTAACTCAAAATTGACAAGTTTGATGTTTTACTGGTTATCTGCCCTCCCTTTGTTTTTTTTGCTTTAGTCTTTATCCTTCAAAAATGACAGAGGACCTTACTGGCCGCAGTCACAGTTATACAAATATGCATCAAGACAGTTTTTCCACATGCTTAATGCTTTTTGTATTCCTCATACAAATACAGATGCACCTGTGCCTGCAGGGTTGAGTCTCACTGAGATGTAATAAACAAGGCAAAATTTCTGTTCAGGTAGGATTTGTCTTTTCTCTAGTGATGTCACATCCCTTTAAACTAGGTTAGTGACACTGGGAATAGGAAAGGAAAGTTCAGTGTGTGTCTGCTTTATCTTCTGAGTCTCCTGAAAGTGCTCTCCTAGCAATGTGGGTATTCTCTCTGGCCAGTTCATCAGAAGTAGCTGAGTCAGATATCATAAAATAACTAACCCACATGCGCTTGCTAAAAGCTCAGGCACATTATACTCATTGTTTAATTACTTTAATAGCTACAGGTTTATTGTAGCAATAAAATATGCTATAGCTGTAGCATGTCAATTCAAAACCACTGTTCCTTCCTCATAAGGAGGCTGTTCAGAGATTATCAAACTACTATTCAGGAAATTAGGTGACTCTGTGTTAGTGTAAAGACTGAGAGTTTTTATCTACAGTTGCAGAATTTATCCTGCAGAAAAATGTGGTTCAGAGAGCTGACTGTATGTGTCTACATTTTAATTAAAAATGAGAAGTTATAGTCCTGGCTGTACTGAAATTTCACTGAATTACTATTTGAACAAATACAGCTGATGACAACAGTCATTTTTGAGCACTGCTAAAATGAAAGGAGGGACAAGAGATTAGTGTTAAGTGAGAAGATACCAAGGTAACCCTCTTGGGCATAGCTGAGAATGTTGGGAGTGAAGGATTGGATCAAACAAGAAAACAGTTCTCAGACAAAGTGCTTGTGATTACTGAGGACAGAAATGAAGTCTAAAGACAACACTAAATACAAAAATTTTAAAGTGGTCACACAAAATCAAGAGTCAGAATAGAAGGTGGCACCAGAGAGAGTAGTAGCTCAGGAGAAATGTCTGAGAAAGAATCTTGTTGATAGGAGATTTTGCACTGCCAGCCAAGGTTATTAAATCAGCAACTAGAGAAATCCCGAGAGAAGAAAAACATGTGATTGATGTGAGTAAAAATATTTTGAAGAAAATAAAACATTGTTGAATAGCATTGATTTTGCAGGGAAAATAAACTATATGCATGAAGATCTGAAGTAGCATCTCCCACTGTAAGGGTCAAAAATACACCTTTGAAGAGTGAATGATATGCTAGCAGTACTTAAAATGGTTTAGGGTGCAGGGAGGAACACTGGACCTTCCAGTTGGGTGAGACTGAGAGTGCAAAGGAAAGGGGGCTGGAAGGAGTGTAGGAATTACCCAACCATTTCTGTAGTGTTGCAGTCAGCTTGTTAAAAGCCCTCTGGAAAGGACTTAAAACAAAGCAAAGTGAATAGACAAGATAAGGCATGAAAGATTCTTAAGTGAGTGGATGGCAAACCATGTGACCCTGATTATTAACAACATGAGAATTGAAGGGACTTCCTTGCTGCTCTCAGAGATATTTATTCTGGTGGGAAAGATTAAGTATGAGTTTATGAAGAAGGTGGTGGAGATGAGACCAATATCAGAAAAAGAGGTTAAAGAGTAGTTTAATTATCACAATCAGAAGGCATTAACAGATTTGCAGGAGTAATGCTTGAGTGAATTGTCTAATAGGAGGATGGTGGTCTGGAAAATATTTTAAGATTAATATTCTCAAAATGATTTGGTGTTCCTTAATAACCCAGCTGTACGTCACCTTTCTATCAGAAGATGCACAGCTCTGTTTTTAATGACTTGAAAATTAATTTCTGTTCTATATTGGAATAAAACTAAACCTTTGGCTCATATCTGTAAAGCAGAAGCACTCTGAAGAACTTGTTTTAAAACTTCAAACGGAATTAATATTTTTCAGTTCCTTTTCTCACATTAAAGTCTTGAAAGACCCTTGTCAGTTAAAAAATAATTCTATCAATATTATATTGCCATTAAAAATAGATATTAAAATCAACATAGTTACTTCTCTTTTAATAGATAGTACTTCAGTTATTTCTCCTTTAAATCCTTTTCTAGCCCTGCCCAAATAACATTTTGTAATCTCATTTCTTGCCCTAAATCTCACTCCATATTTTCCCTCTTCTTCTCACAAGCACCCAACCCCAAACTCTTCTTTTCACCCATATATTACCTGTTACTTCCACAACATTATTTTCATCAAGCACTTGACTTTCCCAACCCCCTGCCATTCCCTGCTTCCTTGGGACTCACTGTGCCCAAGTAGAAATGGGAATGAAACGTGAAGAGTGTCAGTCCTTTGAGTGGTGCAGCTCTGCTCCCACATGGATGAGTTTCTCGTAAGGGCCCTCTTACAGGAAAGTCTAATGGCTTAAAAGTTTAAAAGACAGTGATAGCAAATTGTTGTATGCCAGTTCTCCACTGCTGTACTGTTTTGGAGCACCCTTTCAGTACTGAGATGCTACCATGGAGAAGACTGCAACCACACTACCTGTGTGTCTGGTACTTTCCCCAAACCTGCTTTTTTAAAGTTATGTGCCGTGTTTCTGCTCAAAATGCTGAGCTTACATTTGCACAGCATGTTTGGCCTGCAAACACTTGCTTTTTTAGATTTTCCAAAAGCTGCACTTTCAGCTTTGCTGTGAACTGTAGCTGAACATATGTTCCACAGCTGAATCTATCTGTGGCAGTGCCTGGGTGGGACTGTGCAAGAGAGAGAGCAGGCAGAGCTCGTGTCAGAGCTTGTGCTGGGCGATGGAAGTTACTGACTGAGCTCAGGAGGCCTTGTCTAGGAACCACAGCCTGTTTGGGTGGCTGCAGAAGAGCTCTCTGTGCATCTCTGAGCCTTTACTTTCTCGTGTAGGTTCCTGTCTGCACTGGGTGTGCTCAGCAGGACCCACTCTGCTGTGACATACAGGTGGCCTTGTATCTGTGATGCACATTGAAGTGAGACTGTGCAGCTCTGCAGAACAGCGCAACAGAATAATCAGAATAGAGCTGTCCAACCATCCACCTGGCATTGGAGAGCACTGTTCTGCTAAGGCAGGAACACTGATGACTCTCTGTGCTTTACTGTGATCCTTTTTACTTGGTAGATCTTAAAGTTACCTGTGTTTCTTCTTCCTCTAAGTTCCCCAGTTGCTCATATTGCACTTTTGATGACCTCTTGAATTTAGTCAGTGATTACAATTCCTTTCCATCTGAAATATGCTTTATTCCTCTCATAGAATATTCCTTATTTTACAAAAAATGCAAATAACATATATTTTCTACGTGCCGTTATTTTTTTTTCTTAGCGGTATCTGAATTTTTCTTAAATTCAGTTTACTAATCATACTATTCATCAGCCAAAGAGAGACCTCAAAGAAAATGAAAAAAAAAAAAAACAAAAAACCAGAAAAAAGGGAATTTATGTTATGAACATGTCAGCTGCCGTGATCTAGGAGATACCTTGTTACAAGCACCAGGAAACTTCACCCGTTTTTAAACCTGGACTATACAAACCCCCTATTTTGCTAAAGTTTTGAATTGCTAATTCATATCTTTAGGGGTTTTGTTGTTGTAATACTTTTTGTTTGTTGATTTGTTGGGATTTTTTTAATTTGCCAATACAACTGAAATATTGTAAGAAATTTTTTCCCACAGGATTTCAATCCCAGTCTTAGAAATTCAGCATTTTATTATTTACATTATGCATTTAATAGACCCTGTGGTTCCACCCTCCTTTTTTAAACATGTTTTCCCTGACTTTCACTAATAACTGACATTTCCTTCTACTTCTTTGTAGAGAATCTGCATAAAAATGTATCTCAACCAGACTCTGAAGCCCTGGGCCCATAAATACTGAGAATTTGTTGGAAGGCTAATTCCTTCATTTCTCCCATGTCATAATTGCTTTGCTCATTAAGAGATTGCTGCATTAAATTTCTATTTGTATTTCTTTATATCTTATGTTTGAAAACATGAATCTATAATGTCTCCCTGGAACTCTGCACCATTATGATGAAAGATACAAGTGGAGTCTAAGACAGACATGTTTAATTAGTGAGGAAACTTGACATTTTCAGTGTTTAGACAAGACAGGGAAAAAACCAAGAGCAGAAAAGTGTTTGGAGGTGATTATTTGGATTTTTTTAGATTGCCGACAGAAAAGAATTGATTTAACACAAATAAAAATTAAACCTCTCTACTTTTGTAGTGTATAAAAGGCCATTAGAGTTAAGATCCAATTCTTAATCACAAATCTAAATATTTCAATCACATAATTAGGAGCAGATATTAAATCACTTTTGAGTGATAACCACTCGAATTCTGTAAGTGGGAATGGAAGACCTACGTCTTCATTAATAAAATATTGAATTCAGAATCAGCCACTATAAAATCCAAAACTACCTTCTCATATCTATTTTTTTAATCAAAATTTATTGCGAACATTCTTATTCTTTATTTGCTCTGTGATAGAAAAAACTTTACTCTGTGATAGAACAAACTTTACAGTTTTATGTAAAGCTCTTAACATGGGGCAGAAATAGAAGTATTCAACTGTTTAATTGATGATTAATTTCACTTAAGTCAATTGGAACTGCCTTTTAGATAGATTTGAATCTTTTACCCCCAGCTTAACATACATCAGCTTGGCTGTATCCTTTTAAATACAGGGACTAAAATTTTTAATTTTTATTTCTTTTTTTGATTGATTGCTTTTTGTAGAAATGTCAGTCCCAATCTCAGTCAACAGAAAAATTATAAAGGGAAAATATTCTTTCATTTCAGCTTCTAGGAAATTCTTAATTGCCCTTAATATACATGCCTGGATTTTTCATTCAGAGGAGAAAAAGCTGATCTTGGATATCTGTCTGTGGCATGTAGTAAAAACAAAAGAATTCACTACCCCACAAGGATAGTCAGTGGAGTGAACTGACATATTGGGAAAGATTGTTTTGGTGAGGTCTGAAGTCAGCATAAAGCATTCACTTGACATTTTGCAACCTGATGAAATAGAAAATGTAACATAGAAACCCATCAAGTTACTACAGAGCTACATTACTTATTCAATAAAGTTGGCACAACGTGCTGGGGTGTAACATAAATCAATGACATATTGGTTGAACACTCCATATAGAAATATTTTCAAGATAATACATCTGTATGGTGACGTCGTCTGATCCAATTTCAAAGAATGACACATTTGTTAAAACCAAGGAAAACTGGAGAAACCCTCATGTTAAAGACACTGATATGTTGATCTATTGACCATGCCTTTGCTCTCCTCAGAAGCTGCACCATTTCAGAACAGGGCAGTCCTTAAATTACAACCAGCATTTGGGAACTCTGCTTCCAGGATGCTTGTTGGAATCTGGTCAGTCTTAGTCAGGTACACTCATCAGTGTGTGAAATTTTCTTAGATGCAGTGGGTTAACCTCATTTTCTGTTTAATGGGACGAATCATCAGATCTCAAATGCAATCAGGGTAATTGTTTCTGACCTGGACATTATTCACTGGCTATCAGTAGAGAAGCTGGGAACTAAATGAATAGCAACACTGTAATTTTTCACTAGAGATAGTAGAGGAATATAAAGCTCTGTTATTTTACCCGTTTTCCCTAATTTAACGTATTTGTAGTCTAATATTTGTTTAAATAGTTCTAATTTGTCTTATAAACTTATAAAAAACCCACACAGTGAATGCTGTTAAGAGTGAAAAAAAGCCTTATGTTCTGAATTTCTCCTGATAATTGCCCCATCTTTCTTCCCTTTCTTTGCTCCTAATCCTCATACCATCTTACTTTGCTGCATTAAAGCCTTCCACCTTGGAATTAGTTTATCACATCACACAATGTTACAGAATCAAATCCATGGGATGTTGGACAAATGACTGACATATAAAAAGGCCAACCATTTGGGCTGGCAGATTGAAAGTGTTTGTCTGTATCTGCTTTACTCGTTCTATATAATATTACTTGGCAGATCGTTCAGGTGGGTGGTCAAGTTTTGGTTTCAAGTGGTAGGGTCATTTTTTTCTCAGCTGGCAATAGAATTTTCAGTCTTTTGGAAGTCTTATTCTTTGATAGGTAATGAGTGATTCGGTAGAAAGAAGCAGGAATGGTTCAATTTCACATAGCCTTCTAATTCAGGGTTAGAGGATGAAACAGAAGAACCTACAGAATCTGAGAGCTGGGGCCCTTAGGATTTAGCTAAGGCCAACTTTCTCATCTGTGAAGTTGTGTTTTTCATTATATCTGACATTTTTTGAGGGTGAGTTTTGTTATAGATTATTAGCCTATGGCACTGGGCTGGGAAGATGAGACTTCACTGAGATACAGAACACATAAAAAAAAGAGTGAACAATTGAAATTACAGGGTTATTGGTATCTTGTTGTCAAGGTAGCTTGAGGTTGGTTTTGCACTGCGAGGAATTCAGCTTGCTTTTATGTGTGATACTATGAAATGAATTCAGTGCCCAGTATGCCCCAACTCTAATTATAAAACTTTCTAAAAACAAAGAATAAAACCAAACCAATTCTTTCTGCCTTTCTTTCACTGTTTAACTCTTCTCGTGCATCTCTAGAACCACTGTATTGATTTACACAATCAAGGGCTTTAAATACCATTGATTACCATATGTTTTTTTGTTCTGTCCTGGGTTATGTATATTCATGGAAGGAATAGAAAAGATAATCTTGTATAAGATAATAATATCTGGGATGTTATTTAGGCTGTTTAGGAGTAAAGTTCCTGAATCCACTGCCATTAACTTAGAAGGGAGTAAGACCATTTCAGCAAGGAATTAATAACTGTCTCGGTAGCTGCTATGCAACTAATCAAGTAACAAACATAATAGTCATAAAATATTACCAGCTTATTAAATATAGGAGAATTGAAGAAAGGAGAGTTGTTGGAGAACTTAGGGAGAACCTTCAGAGAAGCCTTGAGACATATTTGTTCAGCCTTCCCTGATACATGTAGGGGATCAAGCCAGGGGGCAAATGCTTTGTCTCTGGAGAAGATTTCAAAATTATCTCTGCAAATAATGTTTCGAAAAAACTCAAAATGCACTCCAGAATTTATATATTCAAAGTACTGTGTTTAGGCAGGATTACAAGGTGGGAGTAAATGGCTGGGTAGTAGTTTGCATCTGAAGGCTGTAAGTTTGATGTGAGTTATCAGGAGTCGTGAGTGCAGCAGGTGTTCGATGACATGCATTAGCAGATGCACAGCCAGCACTCAAAAAACAATACTCTACTGTGCTTGTAGTTATTAAGACCTCAACTACAGTACAATGTCTACTTTAAGTTCCTACAGGTTAAATAAATAATTATGAGCCACTAGAAGAATTTTTACATATTTAAGGATATATCTCAAACCTCTTTAGTTTTCTGTAAATTTGAATGACTCTGTTCTCTCAGCCCATTCACAGTTGTGTTTACGGGTTCTCTAATCTGCTTTTATTCTCTGAACTACGTCTTTAAATATGTATTTTAAAAAATCTGTAATAGGAAGGAAGTAATCTATTTTTATTATCCATCACAATTAAACAAGCCGTTTTGGATTTAACCTGCCATAAGGAAAACTCAGATTAGTTACTAGAAAAAACCCCACCTTTTAGAGGTAATGATAGTAATGCAATGGAGTAGATTGCCTGGAGAGATTTTGGAACCCTCATAATTGGAAGTTTTTAAAAGACAGTCTGGACAAATATCTGTCAAGATTAATATGTTTGATCTTGCCTTTGAACAGAGGATGGATGAAATGACCTCTTGAGGTCCCTTCCAGCCGTGTTATGAATCTATAAAATAATGTTTTAGCTCCAAGGGGAGAAAAGAACTATCCAAGCACAGAGAATCTGCTACAAATGACCTTTGATATTTTTATTGACAAAAATTCTGAAGTGATCTCAGTATATAAGCAGTAATAATGAGACAGAATTATCCAAACTAACATTAATCTCTAGTTTCTTCAGTCAGAGTCCTATATGAAATATGTATACCCTGTGACTTAAGACATCTTGTAGGAAATAAAACTGGGATTCTGTGTTTGCAAAATGAAGGTTTTAGTTTGAAAAGTTAAATAACGTATTTGTTATCCCATTGTCACAGAATTGCTCCTGGTCTCTCCAAGGCAAGCTTGTCCAGAAATGTTAAACTTGACTCAGTCTGGAAAATAGTCTTTCATGGGACACTCTATGACTTAACTGTGAAAAGATCAGTGTCCTCACTTCATGTCTTCAGACACAATTAGAATTTGACTTTGAAAAGAACTTATTTATAAGAGTCTACTCACCAAAGAGGCTCATTTCTTTCTGGAATTCTCTAGAGCAGTGATGTCAACCTTTTGCAGTTTTAAAAATTCTTTGGAAGCTGTTGACTACAAAACAGTGATTGTGAGGTTATAAATCAAAAGTCTAGTATTAAGAGAACTGCAACAATACGGGGAAAAAAAGCAGCTTGAATTCACAGGTAGCTGCATCACAGACCAAACCCATCTGCTGTAGAGCTGTTCTGTACATGGAGCTGAAACTATGACAAGTCATGGGAAAAGTGAAAGATCTTCTGACAACAGCCTTAGAAATACCATTTTATTTACTTCTAGATGAGCCTTCCATGGGAAATATTATTGAAATATAAGGGTAAATAGTAAAAGCAAAGGATTCCTATAGAATCACCAGATATTTCGGATTGGGAGAGACCCTGAGTGATGTCCAGTCCAGCCTTTCCAAAGCAGGGTTAACTATGAAGGATCGGGTTTGTCAGGGCTTTATCCAGATGTATCTTCAAAATTTCCAAGGACAAAAGCTTGCACAACCCCCCTGGGCCAGCTCTTCCACCACTTGACTTTCCTCTTGTTGTTGTGGGTACTTATCATCTTTAGACTCCCTGACCTTCGCAAGGGTGAAGGAAGATTTTGTTCTTAGCAGTGGCAGTGTCTGTGCAACACCAGCAACTTAATATAGTTTGGAAACACTGATCTTTGGTAATAAATGGTGGTGACTTTAGTCTTTCAACTGCCTTACCTTAATCTGTGAAAAGAAAGGATAATGCTTAGTTACCCTGAAGTATATGAGAACCTTTGGTGAAAACTGTATTTATGTTCATTAAGATGTTTCTCACACAAATAAGGATATTTTACTCTTGCATAAACAAAAGTCCTATCACGTTTTATATTTGAAATATTCAAAACGGCAAAAAAATATTATCTCAAGGGCTAATTTAATAAGAATGCAAGTACAATTGTCTTTTACAGAATTAAAGAACATTCAGGCTATCAAAAAGATTGGTCTACTATGTTAAAAAAAACCTTCTACATTCATCCCATTAAAAAAATTAAAACAATTTGATTCTGGAAATACAATTAGGAATCAGGATACAAAAAAAAATAGATTATTTTGTTTCATCAAAATGAAAAAAAGCAACAAAGAATTGAGTATACTCCCCATATACGTGAAAAGCTTTTTCTAAACAACTAAATTCCTTCATCTCTACCAGAAAGCAACAGAGATAAAGAGTTCCTCTATCTTCAAAGAAAGCAACTTTGCAATAACTAATAATCTTGAAAGAAAATTGAGTATAATTATTTTTCAAAGTATATAGTATAATTTCAGAGAATATTCCTTTTCCTGGGTAATTTACATAAAATATTAAGTTCAAGCAAATTAATAAGAAAATCTCTCTTAAATTCTGTTTCAGTGTTCTTATCAGTCAGTTGTTTAAATGAAGATGCTGCGAACAAACACATGCAAATCATACCCATGCAGCAAAACAGCAAAGCAGCTGTGGAATGGTTTAGTGAGGGAAATGCAGCATAACACAGTAACTGTGCTATAACGTGCAGGTGTGAGATGATGCTCAGTGCTCTCTGCTCTGTGCACTGCTGTGACAACTATACGATATCACAAAGTAACCCAGAACATGACATTTAATAGACATCAATCTGCTGAGCTTTGTCCACATACCCACCATTCATAACAAAAGGAGCTTTGCTGTTTAAGAATCAAACCTGAAAAATAGCATGAAATTATAGCTCACCTGGTAGGTGTGAGGACAAGCTACTCTAAGGAGCTCTTCATCCTGTATAAGAATCAAGATCTCTAGCTGAAGATGATGAAGGCTTTTAACTGCAGATACACAGGGCCCGATGAGTGACTTCTCTGAAATGTTCACCTTGTTTGATAAATATTTTCAGGTTTGAAAGAATTCTTCTAAGTTTTTGTAAATCACTTGACTGAACTTCAGTCTTCCTATAACAGTGGGAGAAATGTCCTGTTTGCTGCCAGTTCAGTGCTGACAGTGTGCTCACTGCTGAACAAATGGTAAAGGACTTTTGTCCTTATTTATTCATTGGCAACAGTTTGAAGCAAAACTGTAACCCCCCTTGGGACACTTGACAGGGTTTTTCCATCCCATAAAGCATGTTCTAAAAGCAGCAAAATGTTTTCTTGCCAGCTGAAACAGATGTAATATGCTGGTCTCAATTTGCTGTGCCCTAATTCTTTTGCTTAAACCGTGTAAAATTTTGTACCTTTGATATCAGCCTCACCTAGATCTTTAGAAATAGCTTAGAGTACGACTTAACATGTTCATCTTCTCTGTCCTACTACTGTAGCTTATATCCTTCTCTGTAATATATGTGGGCTTTTAAATTATTTATGATAGGCAATGCTACTGAAAAGAATATGAATCAAAATGGCAGACTTTGATAACTAAAAAGACTATTTTTGTGTCTCTTAAGTCACATGAATGTGTGTTGTCTTGCTCATTTTGCCAGAGAGGAGAGACATTAAATGACTTTCCTATGGAGAACTCTGTCAGTGGATAGTGAATAGCATCAACGAGACTGTGGCTTTAGGTACAATTAATATGTGATTAAATTTCTCACAACAAAACAAGGCATTTGCAAGAGTATTCAGTGACATTCATAATTAAGTCTTCTTTGATTTAAGCTCCAGTAATAACTTGAACAATAATATCAAGTAGAAGAGGAGAACCTTCAAGAATCCTCTTAATTTACACTTATGTTTCCCTGCCTGTTATTTTTGTCTGCGTCCTCAGGCTGAGTGGGAGAAAATCTCTTCAGAAGCTCTGAGGGCTTCTTCCATCTGATAAACAGACAAATCAATGGGGCAACACTCTAACATTTTGCAGTTCTTTGGCTTTACAAAATATTAGTTTTAGTCTCTAAATAAGCTTTGAGATAAACAAATGTGTGTGTGGTTCCACTTTGTTTTCCCCCTCCTGTTCTTCTATTAAAATCTGGAATGAGGGAGACTTATTTGTAGATTATAGTAGAGAAATGTAATAGTATCAAAGAGTATCAAGCAGTATTAGTAGGCTGCAACTGAAGGAGGCTGCATGTCAGGATAGCAAAGTCATCAGCTGATTTCATAATTAACAGAAAAAGAAGTTCAAGGAGACAAGGAGTCTTTATTTCTGCTCTTTGCCTCGCAGTGGACTGTTGCTCAGTTGTTCATGATAGACAAAAGAATGCCAAAACAACCCTCATTCAGGATCTCTGTTCATCTGACAAAGGCTGACATATGTAGGGGTAGGATTTCCTCTGCTGTGACATTTCTAGGCGTGTAGGACACAAGAGATAAGCTCCATGAGCTCAGACAGCTTTTGCAATCAAACCCTGCAGCTTGATGAATGCATGGCATTTGGGTCTATTGATCAGTGACACAATAACAAGGAGAAAAGGCATTAAGATACTTTGTTGTCAGAGCTATGCTGGGGTTTCTATTTTCCTTCTGATAGCGATATTTAAGCAGAAAACATATGCAATGTAACGGAGAAAATGCTTGTAAAGGTATAGATTATTAAAAAAGAAAAAAACCACAAACACTCTTGTGTCACTCCAAGAAAAAGAGTTTTAAAAACTTTTAAAATGCCAGCAACCCAAAATGTCAGTATTGAGCCATGTTGAGGAAAAAGCCAGACAGCACTTCATGTCTGTGCTACCTGCATTTAGGAACACCAGAATACTTGTTAGCTGGGCTGGATGTCGTGGTCATTCGCGGTACATTCTGAAATGTTCTTTGCCAAGTTAACCTGTAGCTGTTGAGGCCCTAAGTATCACTTAGTGTACACTGAGATGGACATCTGGAGCAGTTATTCTTTGTCACTTTCTGTGATCCAGGTGGTGGGTGGTTTCCTCTTAAAAAATGAGAGAAGAACAAAATGAGGGATGTTTTATGTGCTTTTTTTTCTGTACTCTACTGCTTTTTTGCTGACACAGATGAGATCAATCAAACTAAATAACATTTCTTTCTCTCACCAGCATAGAACACCGATATTTTCTCCTCTCTTTATCATACTTGAAACCTTTCATTTCAACAAGAAATTTTTATTATAGAACCACTATGTATTAATGGCCAGTTTACCTGCTTTATCTTAGAGCTGCATATCTATAACTCCTCAAATGTTCACAATTTGGGATTTTTTTTCTCTCTCTCTTGGTAATTTCTGAAATTAACTAAAAGGAGAAGTTCTTCTTATAACTTCAGGTGAATTAGAAAAAAAGGTTTCTGTGTTCTAAGGTTTGCAGCAAACATTGTAATGAAACTTGATATTGAAATATTCCTTGGAGAAGACTAGTTCTTAGTTTGAAAAAATAAGTATTGAAGGAATGTTTTTGTGTTTTGTATTGACTGCAAAAAGCCCCAGCTCTTAAAATAAGCATGAACATCTTTCCCAGGCACTCTGGGAATTTGGCACTTTTAAAAAAATTTATTTATTTATTTGTTTATTTTGTCTTTAAAGAGAAAATTCAATGTCACTGTAAAGCTACGTGGCTTGGCAGAAAACAGCCTTGAGAGCATCACAAGTATAAAAGAATCACAGTCATTTCTCTTCCAGGCCCATGCTAAGTGTATCACTTCCTCTGTGTGGCTATTCTGTAGGGAAAATGACATATAAATATGTATCTTTATCCTGCTGGGTGCCCAGTGACACCTGTAGTAGTGTTAGCAGTGTTTCTGCTCCTGACTCCTGGCATTTGAAATGAGCTCGCTTCAACCATCCATGTGCACAACTTCCATGTCACCGTCTCATCCTTCCTTAAGGGCCACAGTGATGCCTGAGAACATGGAATTGGGGCTACCTTTTCTCTCAGGCAAAGAGAAAAAAACAATCAAATGAAATTTGGAGCATTCCTATTTATATAAAATAAATTGGATAAACCAAGACGATGTGGAACATTCTTTGACTGAGGACATATAAGAAATTAATGACTGACAGAGTATAATTTCTGAACCTAAGAGGTTATACACTTATTGAATTTAGAATCTTAAATTGGTTTATTTGCTGTCACAAAGAATGCAAAATAAATAGGGATATTCTCTGCTTTTTACTCCAGAACAGGTAATAGAAAAATCTCTAAATATAACTGTCTGCTGCAGGTTTGAAATACTGTACCTACATGAGTATACAAACACACACATGAAACCATGGCAATGATGGATGCACAGCCTTGCACTACCTTGAAGCCCAGAAAAGGAAAACTGTACTTATTGAATCAAAAGATTACAGTGTTAGTGTGAGCTACACATGGGAATCAACTCCTGAAAAAGGAATGTTTTACTGTTATGTTGTTCTGTTTTCCTTTGTCACCTAAAGGAGTGAACTTCGGTTCATTGTAATTACATTTTCAGTTGAAAAAATACTGAAGAGTTTAAAGGTCTGTGCAGCTTCCATTTGAAGTAAATCTTATGATGTGATAGAGATGTTTAAATTTCACACTAAACATAAAATGAGCCTAAGTTCTAATGCTTACTGTAATCCATAAATGATATGTAATTATTTCACCACATAACTGAAGATAAATTTAGTCATATATGTGCTTATTAAGTATATACATCCACCATGACTTTAATCTTTAATGCTCCACGAGAAGTATACATCTTAATTGCTGAGGAAAATACTGTAATCTTACTCCTTTTGAACAGTACCGTAACTCTTCACCATAGTTTTCTGTCCTTCCATCAGCTTGTTTGACCATTTTCTTGGTAGTAGACTGTGTTTGCCACAGTGCTGACTTTATGTGCCAAAGAAAAGGGGATGCCTGTTTATTGCTCAAGGCAAGAATCAGTTCACAATGTTCTGGAACTTCACCTTTATCCTGGTTTATTTGGGGAATTTGGAGAAAGGATTCAGGTGAAAAATGAATGTACTGCTGACAGACTGCAGTTCTGCTAGTTGTGGAGAAAAACTTCCTGTGTCCTACTTTGTGAAAGGAATTATTACTGCAAATAGAAAAGGAAATTTTTGATTTTAAAATACATCATAGATTTCAAAATGCTTTTTATCTAGTTCATTGTTCAAGTAACAAAACATGCAGAATTAAGCAATTTTTGGTTGTTTATTCACTGTGGATGATATTTTTTCTATGCGTTCTATGCATATCATAGAATCAGAATGGTTTGGGTTGGAAGGGATCTCAAAGACCACGTAGTTCCAACCACTCTGTCTCTTCCCCTAAACCAGATTGCTCTCAGCCTGGTCCAACCTGGCCTTGGACACTTCCAGGGATGGGGCATCCACAGCTTCTCTGGGCAACCTGTGCCAGGGCCTCGCCATCCTCCCAGTGAATGAATATGTGTGGGCCTTGTCTGTGAAGCCAATTCAAAGCCCAGGAACTCAGCACCTCCCTTCTGCACAGTCACTGTTCCCACTGCTCTCTCTCCACTGCCCTCCCTTTGGACCATGAACAACAATCTTTGCATGTCTACAAATCACACAACAAAGGCAAAACTGTGAAGAACTGCAGATAATGGAAAACTAGAATTCCAATTTTGCAATTCAGCCTGTGTCCCATTTTCTCTTTTTATTAGACTCTGCTTGAATAATTAATGTGGGGCTGGCAAGGAGATATCTAAAGAAGCATATTCAACATAATGTAATATGGAAAAAGCATTTTTCAAGCATCATGTATTTTTTATACAAAACATAGAATAGCTGGCCATGTTGTACTCACCTGAACTCATTGGTCATGATGATGGGTTTGTGGACATTACCTTTTTCTGGGTTTTTTAGGTTTTTTTTTTCAGGAGGGATTCTTAATTTTTTAATCAAATAATATGAAATTTCTCCAGCTACCTGAGAAATTGTTTTTACTTCATTCTGAAGATAAAAAGTAGCACAGAGATTAATAAATTTGGGCTGAATATTACTTTGTCATTTTCTGCTGGATGAAAGAGTTTTATTGGCTTGAGGACAAGCAGGCTTGTATTCTCATGTGCAAGGAGCATTGCTGACAGCAGTGCAGATACAGAGCCCACAACACACTAAGATACCTTCTGGAGGAAAGCAAATAAATGGTTGTTATGAGAGTTAAGCTATAAAAAGGCTGAGTGAAATATGGCATCACTAAAATGCATAGCAAAACCCAGTGTGATTTCCATGCTGCCAGAATTTCATTCAAATTCAGCAGAAGTTTCTAGAATGAGAGAAAAGGTCAGGCACACAAACCTGCATAAAGCATGAATATACATTATAATATATAAATTATATATTTTTTAATCAAAGCTTATTTTTATTGACCGGATATTTCCTAAATTTTAACATGGACATAATTCTTATACTCAGAAAGTCTCATTTGAAACAAGGTTTAGAAAATTATGATGTTTTTCCATAACTAATCAGAAATAATTTCTGAATCTGTGGAAAACTAAACTGAAAAGTGTAAGACAAGATTGACATGTTTCTAAGTGAATGCCTGAAGTTGGAGGCGGAATTGTTACTCTAAGAGTAGCAGTTCTGATCTTCTGACATCAAAACTGCAAGTCATTTTACCAGTTGATCCTTCCAGCACACAGTATGAGATTGAATACTCAAGGAACAAGTAGCTGCTGGATTAATTACATCTAACATTTAGTTTTCTGTAAATGAACCTCTGTGCCAATTTCTTTTAAAGGTTCACTAATATGAACCTGATGTTATTGAGACAGTTACAATTGGCTTGATGTCATTGTTCCCTTTCCAATCACAGGGAGAAAAAACAGAAAATAAAAGTTTGCCTTTTGCTTTTAAACATGCAAGTCATTGTTAGAGAATATGCAGAAGTGTTTCTTAAATGCCAGCTTCTCATTTTTTGTATCTATGAATACCTAACAAAATCAAAATAATCCTGAAAAGCAGTTGTTTGGGAGTAGAATAAAGTACTTTCATCATTTGAGGCACTGCAAAATTTCTCAGGACTTAGAAGAAAGTTATGGGACCGTTCAGAATCTTTGCATCTTTAATGGACTAATTCAGATGTATCTGCACACAGAGGTTGTGTTGGTTCCATTGGGATTTGTCACTTTATTTTGTAGTATTGCTGCAACAAGCTTTAAGCTACAGGACAAGCTCTTCAAAGCAGACAAGACTTTTGCTTATGTGGTTCTTGCCGTTTATTTGACGTGATACTTCTGATCATAAACCCAAGTGTTCCCATCAGGCATACAGTTATAAGTGAGTCTAAAATGATTCCTGCAAATGATTGCAAGGGCATGTCAGTGACTTACCTGCCCACAGGAAAGTCAAAGTCAAATTGTTCCTGAGATGGAAGCTGACAGAGCTGGAGGAATTAAAATGTTCAGAGTGAGATCTACAAATCCCCACTTCATTTTCATGAGTGTTATGAAGATTTGTTTGACCCTTAGTGAAGTATTTCCTGAGAGTACTTTATCCTGCAGGACACTCTCTGGGTTTCACCTGCTGTGACACACAGAGCTGAAAAGAACCAGCCTTCACAAGGCTTAGACTGGTGTTCTGTAGGTGTGTCTTACCAAGCACTTGCCTTGCTGCCAGGAGGAACACCACCATGCCATAGGAGTTACCCTTCCCCACAGGTGTTTATCATGTCTCCCATCCGTTCATAATTTCAGTCTGTCTAAAGGTAAGGAGAAGATATGTAAGCAAACTTGAACAAATCTTTCTAAAAATTATTGAATTCTTGAAAATTATCCCAGCCTTTTACTCAACAGGTGACCTCCAAACCTGCTTGTCTCTTCAGTTGTCTCTTCCTCTTGTTTACTGAAGCCCTGCCCATCTGGACCACAGAGTCCATTTGTGAGCTTCCTGTAGAAGGCATTCTTTTTGTATATGAAAGAAGAGGGACTTCTTAGTAATTTTCTTGCTAATTTTATGATTATTACCACTAGCACAGGAAAAAAAAGGAAGGGAGTAAAATTATGGATTTGTAAATGTACATCTTCCAGTAAAATGGAGATAGGAGTGATGATTGTGAGAACAGAGATGGGAACAAACACTCACCAGGTTCAAAAGAAAGAAAGCCCACAAATGAGTCACTTCATTCTAAACTTGCGTCAAGCAACACAGGAGGTACTGAATCTCTCTCTTCCTCTTCTTTTTAAAAAATTTTCCCTAAAGTCATTATAAAACATGACTGATGACTACAGGCAATTTTTATTCCACATGCTGGTTTCCCAATAATGCTCAAACTTAGCTCTCACAATCTTTTTTTTTTTTTTTTTAATAGAATAAAATATTGCTGCTGTTTTCTACTTCCAAAATTTATAGAATTTGAAAGCATTTAATCAGTTGGAATAGAGTAATAATAGGCTCTGTTTGCTGAAATCCTTTTCAAAGCAAACACTAGTGATACAAATAATGTCGCTTCCAACCTCTCATTCTGTATAATCTAATTTTCACTTTTATTTGATCACTATTGCCATGGTACCTGAGAAACAACCAAAAAAAAAAAAAAGAAAAAGAAAAAGAAAAAGAAAGAAGAATACTCCAGCATCTACCTCTCTTCTGACCTTCCCAGTGTTTATGTTGCTAAATTAAATTTCTGAAGAGTTTTCTGGGATGAGTGACAAGAGCCATACAGAGAGAAAGGCAAGCTATAGAGGTTATCTTGCACTTAGTTCTGAGCTTAAATGTTCTCCCCTCCAAAGAGGTCCTACAAAGTTTAATTTTTCCAACAAGTAAGAGGTGTGTCCCTGAGATCCTCACTGCTTAAGAAACATTTTACTGCTACAGCTGTACTCTGCTTTATTCAGGTTTTCTTACCTGAATATTTAGCTTCCTATATATGTAGCTTCTTGATTATATCTTTGAATTCCTAAATTGGGCTGTTCTTTCTTTCTTAACAGTTACCTACACTCATTTAGAGCTTCAAATTATAAAGTTCATTATGGAAGGCTGCAAACAGTAAGGGCTCTCTACAGAAGATGATTAAATCTTTGTTCTTCACAGAAGCTGATATATAAACACTGCTGCAAAAATCCTCTTCAGGCTCAATGACACTGTAGTACTTCACATGTCAGATGAACATGGATTGGAAGTAGGTCAGGCTTTTGTAATCTCATTTCTTCAGATTTGCTTTGATCACAATAGAATTTCAAAAGAAGAGGGTCTCCACAGGAGCAAGTCAAGTTTTAATGAAGTCATGTAACACAGAGAACTTAGGCCTTGCCAGTTGATTTCATGAAATGCTTTGTGCACTTCATGGGTCTCCAGGACTCCTGTGCTGATACAAAAGTTGAACTCACTTGTTTTTTGCTGAGGTGGTCACATGTTGGCAATATTTGTAAGATACTTGGATAAATCACTTGGATAAAAAAGCCAATGCAAGGCATCACATTTAGTCTGATACCACAAAATCTGTAATGAGGCAGCTCAACTGAAAACTGTGATAGTTTGTAAACCTTAAGAAAGTGATGTCATTTCTGCAAAGACAGAATGAACTTGGGTTTTGTTGGGATTAGCAAAAATTCAATAGGAGGGCTAAATAAACCTGTGTGAATTGCAACTTCTGCTGAGACACAGAGGATTTACTGGGTAATGTGCTGACATGAATTGCCTTCATTCTGTTGCCAGTGTAGTCCATAACGACCTATGGATGCTACATCTGGATACGTAGAGCGAATTCCTGTAGTATCTTGCAGCTTCTCCAAAGAGAGAAAACCTTCCAACCACCTTGCAGAAAACTGACACAATTGTGCTACTGTTGCCACAGAAGACAAGCAGAAGGTGAAATCAAAAAGGAAGAAATGTGGTGGGGTTTGAGTTGGTTTCTTTTCTTTGCTAATCATGACTTCAAAGCAGTTTGTTTAATTGGTCCTGCTGATATTACACTGTGCATTACCTGAATGGAAGGTTTCCATTTCATGCTCCTCCATACTTGCAGCAGCATTAGGAGACTATAATCTGTTAAGGCTAAGCTCTGTTCTATTGCTTTCCTTTCGCAATCAAATGATTTTTGTAGTAATTAAGTTCTTTTGCAAAAATTATAAACATTAGCATATTGCTAATTTAAAAAGCAGCTACTAAATAAATCTGTCATGTAGTGCACATGTTCCACTGTGCACTTTGCTTGTGTTGATCCTGCTGTTTCCATTTTTGTTTCAGCTGAGTAAGAGAAGTCTACCCAAAAACCTGCTTTCTAATCAGGTAGATGGGAAAAAGGATATTTAGGCACATAAACTGCAAAACTGATTAAGGTTTGCAGCAGTCCATTTACAATCCCTAGTGATTTTACTGTGTGAATTTCCTGGTCACTGCACATATAAAAAACTACAGAACTGTATAACTATTCACAGGCAGGGAGAACTCATTTTCATGTACAACCATTGGTACATTTCTAGGGAATGTGTTGCATTTGAAGCTTTCAGAAATGTGGGCCCTTATGATTTTAGGGTTTACGTTTTTAAAGCTGATTGGAGGATTTTGATGTCAGATTCTCATTTAAATCCATTTACTTTTTTGGAAAAAGCTCATTTTTCAGCAAGGTTTTAACAGCTTAAATAAATAATTAGAGCAAAAGAACTACTCAGTAATTTTCATGGAACTTAAGTTTTCTATAGAATTGTCACAGTTTTGCTGTGACAAACCACTGACATGTGGATTACTATAGCTTGAAATAATTCTACCTATCAGAACCCTATATTGTCATATTTTATTGCTTATTTCCCAATGTAGGTTAGCACTTTAAAATAGACATTGCTAACATTAAAGCTAATATTATTTCAAAGATCCCTACTTATGTGATAACAGTGTTTGACCTTGCTGACCTCTGTGATAAATAAGATTCCTGAGGTTCTCTTTTAATTCTGTGTATTAAAAGGTAGAATCTCAAGTTAAATAGGGCAAAATTATTAATAAATTCCTCCAGAAATGTTAAAAGTAATAGGATCAAAGTAAATTTTAGGACCAGTTGGGCTTTACTATTGGAATAAAGGTCTGCATAATAATGTGCAAGCTTAGGGAAAACCTGTATGCATGTCCTTTGTTGGACAGACCTCAGGATAGGCCTTGAATTCTCCCCTGTGATTATTTTGATTTCACGAGTTAAAAATGATCCCAATTCTAAAGCAATTTCTTACATTAAGTTCTTTTAATTCCTAAATAAAACAGATTGTCAGTTTTTTTAGGGAGGTTATCCATTGCTATTGAAGATATTTCTTTATAGTTATTCCTTTATGTCTAAAAGCATGCAGGTTTTATTAAATGTAAAACACTGAAAGGAACACAGAATTCATATTACATGGCATGTCCTGCTGTGGCCTTGCTTTGCCAAAGAAATGTAGCAAAAATGTGCTGGTAATATCCTTTGTCTTCATTATAAGAATCTGTGTTACTACATTCTTTCTGATGTAAGGCCATTTACCTTGACTCCCAACTACATTTAATCTCATTACATTCACTGTCATTATAGCAACATCTTTATTCCACTTGAAAGACTTTAAAGCTCTGGAGGATGATATTATAGTAAGGGCAGAATATGCTTTATTGAATAGGGTCCTGTGTAAATTCCAGATATGATCATGCCATCCATTTTTATGAGCCTGCTCATGTGATTCTGGGTTAATGCAGTAATTGTGATTCTTCCAGTTAAATATAGGGATGAAAAATCACACCATGAATAAGGATGATAAATATTTTGATATTGAAAGGACCAAAAGAAGATGTATTAAGAGATCTTAATATAGATCTTGACTTAAAATAACCCTTCTGTCCTTCTCCAGCAAAAGCTTCTAAAGAATGCAAACACTCATGTATAAATACAAATGCTAATATTAGAAATAAGAGTAAATTAATTCTGAGACAGGAAATGACATCACTGTAACTTATTCTCAGTGTAGAACTCAGTAGTTCAAGGATCATATTGGTTTTTGTAATGTTTATAACAAAATCCACAGTGCTGAGTTGAGTAAGCTTTACTCACTGGAAAAAAAAAAAAAAAGAAAAAAGAAAAAAATCAAATTTAGGCTACTTGTCAAGGGATCAGCATTACAATGGAAATTTTCAGAGATAAAATGCTTCAGAAAACTCAGAAAAGCCAGAGAGGCAGGGTTGGGATTTCCAAGTCTCATATAGCTCATGAACAGCCCACAGGGCTGTTAAAGCTGTCCCAGTCCCAAGAGGCAGAAGGACTCCCAGTAAAGTGGTGAAACACAACAAACCACTTCCCTATGTGTCCAGGTCTCTTAGGCCTACAAAGTACATTTCTGAAAATGTCTTTTTGTTGGATTACCTCTTTCATCTCCTGTATTCTTGTAGGTGGTTGTACAGAACAGCAAGAACAAGGTGCATGGAAAATTTGTTTGGGATCAGATAAACTAGTTTCCACATGACTTGTTCTAGATAGGGAAATAAATAGCTGTGTGAAACTAATGGGTCACTAGATCCTTGTGAAAAAACAGTAAGAATTTCTTAGTGAATGTCTGAATAAAGCACTCTTGAAGCACTCAGCATGGCCACATTGATAAATAGACTTACCAGATAACTGAAGGGCAAATTATTGGTTCTTGCCTTTGGTCAGTGATAACGTTGTGTGATCTTCTCATTTATTATGGCAGATTTTATTAGGTGTGTTATTATAGGCTGCCCGTAAGATTTTATGTACCAGTAGAAAATAAAATTATAGTTTATCAGATTATTTCTCTGCCTCTAACTATTCTAGATGGGTGAAAACAGAGATTTGCAAGGTGTAGAACATCTTAATGGATACAGATGTAGAGGAGGATGGTGTTAAAGATGATCCTGTCTGCTCTTTAGCCTTTGAAGCTGCAGCATCCAGTGCTGATCCAGGGACTGACCCAGGGGAAGGGTAGCACTAAAGACTGTTAGTTTTACTGAGATGGTTTCTAAAGATTTGATTTTCCCTTGAGAATGGCTACATAATGTAAATACTGGGTATGTCTTAGGCCAGTATATGCAGAATATGTGGGTTTTTTTCACGGGCGAGCTTTCTGCTATGTTAGCTAAACTAAATATTCATGTTGCTAATTGGTCCAGATAATTTAGGTAAATGGTGGTTTTTGAAGATTACTTACAGTGCAAGATTAGTCATATGGACAGAAATAATTGCCTATCTAGCCATTTCAGTAACCTCTGCTATTCTCTCCTTTTTATCTCACTTTACAAAGCAACTTCATCAGGCCCTAATAAGCGTTACTCAAACAGAGCCTTTAAGCCTTGCTTTAAAGGGGCATATAAATGATGAAAGGAGAGACAAGACAGGCAGGAAATAGAACTCAGTGAGGTTACAGATTCTTGCAGATTTTTCCTCCAAACTGTTATTCAGTAAAAAGGTTTCCCTTTTCCCTCATGTCACAGAACCATGCTTCTGCACTATCTGTTCCTGGGTAATCCGTGGCACAGTATCTTCATCATTTCTATTGAACCTGGGAGACATCAGATCAGGCTGACACAGGGCTTCCTCACAAAAAGATGCATTGGTTTTTCCCCTGAACAGAGTTCTCATTACGGAGAAACACAATCTAATTTCCACTTATACAATGGATGGGTCCCACAGTTCACAAAAAATATATGGAGGGAAAAGGTGTCTTACAAACCTATCACTTCATCTTTGGTTTCTCAGAGTTTATCCCCAAATGAGTTCAACAAGACGCCATTTGTTTTTCTTTCCGTATATAACTCCATACAGGCTTCTCTACAAGTGACATTTTTACCAGGGTGCAGAGTCAAATGTTTTTACAAGACTGTAATTCTGATGCCCTGTTGGGTCTCTCAGGGATCTTCTCAGAGTGATGGCTCCCCATTGCAATGCATGAAAAACCTTTTCTAAATCACTGTTCTCAGCAGTGCTGAGTGTTAGTATTAAATGACATATTTGCTAGTTATTTCATTAAATATTTTTGCTCCTTAATTAAGGTGATTACTTCATTGTTTTTCTCCATCCTGATCAGCCAGAAAAACAAATCCTTCTGGCATTCCCACTCCGATGTGTTCTGCTTTTATCGAAAAATTAAGATATTTGATCTTACCTCTTTCTCTCCTGTATTAATCAGATCTATTTTAATGTGGGAACATACCAAGTAATCTTTGTTTAGCAGGTGTTGTGTTCTAGAGGTGCTGCTTTCATCACTCTGCAAGCTATCAAATAGTACCAGGCTGGCTGCTTTAGCCACTGGCTCTCCATCATGCTGGGAACTGTTCCTGCTGCAAAAGAATCCAGTAAGGTCTGTGGTCTTGTAGTTCTAAAACTCATACAGCTAAAACCAAACAGCTGATACGATTTGCTCTCTTGGGAAGAGAAAACCTAAAAATGGCACTTGAACCAACCTATAGCAGAATCCTAGCAACACTTACATCTACAGAAAAAACTTGACCTAACCTTATTTTTTCTCAGACTTCATGTGAATTTAGTTATGTAGAAGTTGAAAAAACTAGACACATAAGGTATTCCTAGTAGATATGCTTTAACCTATCCTGACTGTTTTAAATTATTCCCAAATTCATAATTCTAAAAGAGCACTCTTCTTTGAAAAAAAAAAAAAAAGAGATAAAACATTCTTCAGGGGAAATGTTTGTAGAATTGGAATCCAAATTACTTGATGACACAGAATTGTTTTCAGTCCTCCTCCCAACTGGATTTTAATTCAGAAATCTGAGAGAATTTACAAAATTAATCGTTTGCTTTGATCCTGTGAATACATTCCCCTTGAATCAAGACAAAATCAATAGGAGAAAACAATTGATGAGGGGAAGAAAAGCCATTTTTCTATGCTCTAAAGATGTATCTGTCCATTGACAAATGGTAGCGCATTCTACAATTAGCTTGTAGCATATCTCAAGGAGAAAGATGCAGAAAAGACTTGGGAAGGTCTCTCAGTAGAACACGTCCGTATGTGGTGTTGGGGATGACTCAAATTCACTTTGTCCTTCATCACCTTGTCATCAATTTTCTTAACTTTAGTTAGCTGCTGGAAACAGTTTTCTGTTTGTCTTTGATATATGCAAGTTAATCAACACCATTAATCTGCATTCCAGATATCTGGAAAGTGTGTTCCCTACTGCTACTACTAGTTGTCCCGTACACTTGGAAACCTATGGACTGGGGCATGAATGATACTATCTATCATTGCTGTCTGAGTTCCTTGCTTATAGCAAAATGATTTAACCTTTTTGTTGTTGATTAAATGTTTGGGCTTTTTATGGAAAAGCATTGTTTGACTCATCTCATTACCTTCAGTTTAATCTGCCCTAGATGATTTCCCAGAATTTCCACAGACATGTCTGTGTCCACTCAGAATTCTGTTCTAAACAATTTACAAGCTTTCAGTAAAGTTTCAGCAGACATTGTAACATTAATAATTGTAGTGCCAGTACAAATCCTTCTCTAAGCATCACTACCTCAACAGTGAAACCTCAGTATTAAAAACCTGATTCTTTTCAGACATGGCACCTAAGGAAAGATTTTTAGAAAATTGCATCTAGCAGCATCTTTTGTGCACAGCCACAAGAGGAATATTTTTGCAGATAAGATTTATTAAGTATTAAATGGAGCTAAGTACATATGGTCCTTTGTCAATTATGCATTGTCATCCTGCTGTGCTATAGAGAATACTTTTTTTTAACTACTCTTTATATATCTCTTGGGGAAAATATGTCATGATTCTGGTTATCAGCACTGATTCAAATAGCTGAATTCTTTTACCTACTTTTTGATTGCTCAGGTATACTGAGCAGTAAGCATGGAATTTATCCATCTGCCTTTAAGTCCATAAAAAATTTCCATTGGAAATCTAGTTTGTGTCCTGAAACACATTGACAATTAAGAAAACTATTCAGTTTTTGAAGAACCATCTCGTATTACTTGTTACTCTACCAAATTAGATTTTTTCCAAAATCTATTTTCATTCTTTAATTCTTTACTTTATGGGTGTTGTCCCCAAATATAGGACATTCTTGCATTAGCACGAATGTTAAATTTGTAAGGAAAGACAAAACACAAAACCTGTAACTTTCTTCCCTTTAGTGCTGATATTTCATTGGCTTCTTAGTTTTCATTCCCATGTGATTTAACGTCATTATAGCTTCCATAATGTGTGGTGCGTTTTTTACACAGTATTTCCATTAAGTATCTTTCTTGCTTTCTATGCCTGGCCTACCATTATATCTCTGCTCAGATCTGTACTGAACTACCTTCACTCCTCTAGCTTGTGGCTGTTGCCTTTCTGAGCCAAACTCTTGTCCTGTGGTGGTGGTGCTGTAGCTTCCCACTACTCCTGACTGTGCAGAACAGTCCCAGGAGGAAACATAACAGTGAAAGCCTTGGCAATGCTATGGGGTGCCGTGGCTTGTGTGTAAGTCAGGTGGAAGAAAGACTGTACTGTGTGTTGCATAGTGAAGGATAAATCCCTGATTTTTTAGTGAAAGTTCTCCAAATTGTTACCTCTCTGTTTCAGAAAGTAGCTTGCTTTTAGGTTCTGTTTCATTAACTCTGTGAAATATGTGTAGAAGTGCCAAGAAACTGATTCCTTCAGCTGCATTTATGTGGTGTCATTGATCTGAGCAGGAATCACATAAAGTGCTGTTGATCTAAATGGGAATCAGGTTGAAACATCCAAGGGAAGGATGTGGTATTTGGGTTCTATAGGAGCAAAACACCCACTAGATTAATTCGTTCACATGCACTTTTCTAAGTGATTTGCAAACTATTCTTGTGTATTCTGAGACTTGAGACCTGTCTGTCCCAGCAGGGAGCAGAGGCACATGAGTCTTGTATTTGTTGCTGTAGTGAGCATTAAATAAACAAGAGTCAATACAATATTAACCTCTTTTAATTGCAATCTCCTTGTCTGTTTGCTCTACTGTATAGATAGTCTCTGGGTGCTGTGGTGTTTCAAGTATGATCACAATTAAATGACTGTGCACTTCATTTTCAGGCATCAGTGATGATTTTTCATCATGCTTAAAGAAGAATTTGACTGTTTCAAAACATTAAGGTAAATGCTTTAATAGGTTTATTTCTGTTGTCTCCATATAGTCTTTCAGGCACTGATAGGAGGTTAGATCCAGACTACAGATAACTTACAAAGGAGTGTATCATTTAAGTGTATTGGCAAATCCAGGACTGATCAGAGAAGACAATGGAGAGGGCAAAGATGAAAGTGCAAATGGAAATCCAGGAGTCTGATGAATGGGAAAATCAGTGACTTGGCAGGAGGCACTGTACCAATACCCAAATGAAATTAAAGAGTACTTTATGACAGAAAGTGCTTAATATTAGATGAAATGCCAATTTAAGGTGCTCAAAACTTGTGTAGGTGGTGACTTCTTTGAGTTTTTAACATATTCAAAACAAGGTGTTGTGTGTAGACAACTCTTCACAACAAACCAGCTCTTAAACCCTGATCAGATGGCTACGTAATGCCATTCCCTTTGAACCAATTCATCCTGTAGACTTATTTATTTCCACTTTCTATTGTATAGTACTGCTGTACAAAATTAAATCTCCGCTGTGTTGTGCCTAGAAGAGGGGATAATTTATTTGTGACTGAAGGAATATAGTGCCATCACAGCTGGGTTTTTTTGTGGGAGCTTCATGAAGTAAAAATCTATATCAGAATCAGGTTTGGCAGAGCCATGGCTTTCTGAAAACATGTTTTGCAAATGTAAGGTGTAGAATTACTGTGGAAAGTGATGCACACTTAAAATTAATTGCTGTGTAGCAAAGCGTTTTATGCTACTTGGCTGGTCCTTAAACAAAAGTTAGCATTTCAAAAACGCTTACTGAAACCATTAGCTTTCTTGCAGTGTATTCCAGTTCAATAACTTTGATGAAGAGAAGTGATATCTTCACATTAAAATTCTAACAAGGAAAATATTTTCCAGTCATCTCTGACTCCGTAAGTTTGGTTTTCTTTAATGAGTTGTGTTGCTTTACAGGAAGAAGTGTCCATCATTCATATACAATATCCTAACCTAAAAAAGACTTGATTTATAACTTTCCAGAGGTCTCCCAGCCTGGGGATATTAGCGGCAGAGGACTGAAAAAAGGTTCTGTTATATTGTACATCATGTTTTTTAAAGTCACAAACCAGCACGAGATTTGGATTTGCGTATGCATTACTGATTGTTATTGTCTCACTGGGTAATTATTCTTGCAGTACTCATTTGACTGCTTCATACTTGAAGTTACACAGTTCTGGTGCACAGAACACAGTTGGCAGAAGGGTTGCTGCAGCCAGCATGAGGGGTTAATTGACTTTTATTGAAGCAGTTTATAGCTTGCTCTTGTCTTCATCCTTAAACACTACTGATCCACTGTAAACCAAGATCTACTGGGACAATATTTTTGAAGACGTTTAGTTTTCCACTAAGCTATATTTTATTTGTGTTGTTTCATTTTCTTCCCCTAAGATATCTAACAATAAAAAGGATAAGGTCATTGGTACTGAGTGTCTTTTTCTTGAGGTGAACCTATTAAATTCTCCTGCACATTAAAGGACAGATGTTGCCTTTTTTTTTTTTTTCCAGAGAAATTTACATACGGTTCAGTTTGTGGAACAGAAATTGCAGTAGTAGGTAGCTACATTTATTTAGCTTACATAAAGCGCCGTAAAGAGATCTAAAGGGAGAAGTATTATCCTTTTAAATGATTTTTAAAATATCAAATTTTATTTCAGTTCATTCTAATGGTTTGTTACTAGTAGTGTTTTACTGTTATCACCGTTCAGTGTGCTTGAGCTCTATGAAAGATTTAAATTATAGTTTTATATAACACGCTTTTTTAGAATTCAGAGGATTTTATGGATTATTATTCATAGCATCAGTCACTTACAGAAAAAAAAAACTTAAAATGCTCCTTTAATATGTATTTAATGCATGTGATATAATTTTATATTCAATAAGATTGGTTTTATTTTAGCAGTGGTGTTCGTGGGAAAGATCTGTTTGCTCCATAAACCCGTAGGTCTGAGGTTTATAGCTTGGCTACTAAAACTTTCACTGTAAGGAAAGTTGGTATTTCTCAGCATGTAACATATATGTCTTTGGCAAAAGATGTAAGACTGGAAAAAGAACAAAAAATAGACATTTCAATATTAATGAATATTTACTGATAACTAAGATGGATTAAGGAGATGTAGATCCTTTCTGTTTTCCTGCCGTATAAAAATGATTTTCATAAAATAAAAAATGATTTTCATAAAATAAAAAATATTTTCATAAAATAAAAAAGAATTAATAAAATAATTTTCTTAAGAAACAAAGCTTTGCTAGAATTTGAGAATTTAGCCACAAGAGAGATCTTGGAAGGTATTCTAAAGGCAGACCATTCAAGCTGAAATCTTTTTTTATTTTTGACTGCAGGAAACCCCCATTGTTCGGTTTTGTGCTTGACATTGAACTGGGCAGGTGTGTCCACATAAGGTGCAACAGGGAGGATTTGCATGCTGGCTTGCTGAAGTGACAGAATTGTGCAAAATAACTGCAGTGGTCTGGCAAGCTTCAGGAAGCAGGTGGATCTGAGGTACCTGTCTCCAAAATTACAATGCTAAAAACGCCTGCTTGCCTGCTGCCTAACCCAGGAGGTATCTACATATTTTTGCCCACGTTATTATTCACCAGGCTCCCCTCATGGCATGCCTAGAATTGCCCCACTGTTGATGGATCTGGGTGGTATAGCAAATAACTGGGCAAATTTGGGGCCCAGAAATTCTATCTGTGTATACGTGACTACAGTGTATGATGAACAGGAAAATTTGTGTGTGCATTTTGGGTGGTATAAATTTACACACAAGAAAAGATGTTGATACTAATTCTTACTGAATACAGACAACAAATGAACAGTCATTCATTTTAGGAGGTTTAGAAGGTCCTGTTTATGTCAAATGTCTTCATCAGTGATCTGGATGATGAGAGCAAATACACAGTTGGCCAAATTGCAGATACTTAATTGGGGTGGGGACAAAATGTTGCTGCTTCAGTGCAGAAGGATCTGGAAAAACTTCAGAATTTGACCTGGTAAAGACAAACAAAGGGAAGTACAGAGTTTCTTACAGGCATGGAAAAACCCTGTGCCTTGGAGCAGATCAGGGTCCATTGGCCAAGAGAGAGACAGTCCTGCTGGAAAGGACTTGGAGTTACAGGGGAGGTAAGACTGAGCCTGAGCTGCCAGATTAGCACGATAAGGAAGTCACCAGCTGGGCTACACCAAGGTGATGCAGACAATTTCTTCTCGGTAGATTACATAAAAAGGGGCAATTGCCATGAATTGTGGCATGGGAGATTTGAATGAAGCCTTCCTATCATGCATGATGTGTTGTGAGGAGTGTGCTTTCTGTCCTCTCACAGCTCACAGTCATTTCTTTTAATACCTTCAACACCTCAACCAATTTCAATTGTTTTTAACACAGAATGAGTTTAAACCAGGTGAAAATTTCCTGAGTAGTTACTCAGTCCCTCAGCTATCTCTTGTCATATCACTCTATTTAAATCTCTTCTGGGAGTATTTAGATTCCTTTTTTTTTTTTTCACAGTGTAATGGATTAAAGGTAAAATATCAACTAGGAATTCCCCAGGAAAGGAATTTCAGTCAGATTTTATAACAGGTTTTAAGCAGATTCAGAGAGGTTTAGTTTATGAATTAATAGCACATGCAGAGCATCTGCACTGACCTTGTAGACACTAACAGCTCTGTCTGAGGCATTTAAGTCAGTTGGGTCAATGATTAACTGATTAAAAATTCTCAGTAGTTTTTTACATAATAGACTATCATATTCTGTCAAGTAAACCATATAAGAGTATTTAGATTTGTAATTCAGAATGAGAAGAACTATTTTTCCTAGAATATAGTAGAGTTATAAAATAAAGCACTAATAGAATTGCTAGAATAATTTACCATTGCATGACATGAAAGTGGCTTAAATCTCTGCTGGCAGATGAGCACACAGAGTAATGGTTCAAAGTGATCATTACTACTTAATCATGACACGTTCTGCTGGAAGAGCTAGTTATAATTCTTCCAAATGAGACATTTATATTTCCTCAACTCTTTCTCTTCTTCCTCTTTATGGCATATATCAAATGACAAGGTTCATATTGAAATGAAATTTGTTCAAATTAGTTAGTGAATTAGTAGAAGAATGACCATAAAATAGTTATTTAAACTTTATTCAAATAATGAAAAGCATTTCAAACCTTAGTTATCACTGTTATCATCATTGACTTGAAAACCTATAACAAATAACATAATTTTCCTTTTTACTCCCATAATTTATATTTTATTTCTATATTTATAGACGCACTCAGGTAGCAGTCTCCAACACAATACCAGTTCCATATCCTATTTCTCTTGTTTGGTTTTGTTACATTGCACTTGCATTGTTTTCTTTTTGTGCCACAGTGTGGAAAGAAATTTAATTGTTGCTATTTTTAATTTACCAAA
The DNA here is from genome assembly GCA_035583135.1 of Lophotriccus pileatus. Classification (NCBI taxonomy): domain Eukaryota; kingdom Metazoa; phylum Chordata; class Aves; order Passeriformes; family Tyrannidae; genus Lophotriccus; species Lophotriccus pileatus. The sequence goes on from JAWWES010000021.1 coordinate 7,579,983, forward strand.
TTAACCTTCTTCACCAAGAACACCTGCAGAAGGAATCCCTGGAAAGTATATGCAAAATTTTTTTAAACATTTGTGCTTAATATATGACAGATTGTTTGAAAGGACCCATAATAATCCATAAATTATTAAAATTATGAAAACTATTCTTAAAATTACTAGTGTCTTGGCTGCCACTTATTCGTGCCCGAGGGGCATTAGAAAAGCAAGTACTTTCCAGGCGTTCTGAATTATTTGGGCAAGCCTGCTGAGACTCCTGACTGGGGAACAGGAATGCTTACAGCCCCAAGAAATACCATCAAAGTTTTTCAGGATCAGAGAGAGGTGAGTTGCCTGGATTACTCAGTATCACCCCATTAATGAAACCCAAGGCTTGATGAAGATATGTAAGAACATTACAGGCCATTGGACAGTGTTGTATTTCTTGTGTGTTCTTAAAGAGCCAGCACTGCCTCCCAGAGCCCTACAAATATTGTTGGACTTTTCTAGGTAATTAGAGCCATTTGCAGTTAATGAAAAGCACTGAATGATGGATCATTAGGATATTTAAATGCTATTAATATCTGAAACCCCAGAACTACTCAATGTTTTAATTCATTTGGTTCTTGGTGTTGATTACTAAAGGAGATTTGCAGGAAAATGATTGAATGGATTATTAATTAATTACTTTTGGTTATAATTAATATTTTTGCTATAAGTAATTGTTTTAATTCATACAGATGCTTTTTATAGCTTGTTATATAGTAGAATTAAATTAGAATTAATTTACTCTCTTCAAGGACTTAAATAATCTAGAAAAAAATATTTTGTTCTTTTATAAAAATTACAGAGAAAAACATTTAGAATTGTGGAACAGAGAAAGACAATTACTGTGGGTGAAATCAATGAGACTATGCACGAGGGAGAGAGGATACTCAGCATGAGTTAAGGGTTAGTAGAAATAAGCCTTTAGTGTGAAATTCAATCCTGCACTAAGTACCAACACAGACATATTACACGAACCAATTAAGGACCATTTAAGACTGATGTACTTTTTCATTAAGTGTCTCTTAAACGGAAGGCTTGACTAGGTCCCATCAGTCAAATATTCACTTAAAGGTGACCAATAAAGATAGGGAAAAAGGTTTTCCTTTAATTTACCTTTTCACCAGGAAAAAAATCTTGCTGAGAAGCTTGAAAACAGTCTGTAGTAACTGGAGGTTAAAAGGCAGTCTGTGCTTTCACAACTCCCTAGCTTATTTGTAATTAAGAGATGCACTGCATTTTACTCTGCAAGGCTGCAGTTCCTCATAGAACAGCTTGTGAATTATCAAGAAAGAGCACTAATTGTTTGTGTGATCATTAATTAGCCATCCTGCCTTTCCATATCATCATTTAACTCCATTAAGCTTAATGTTTATACATATAGTGTATTAATGATCTCGCATACAGCTAGCAGTGGAATACATAGTGATTAGTGAAGCAATAATCACATAAAACATTATAAATTTCATCAGTATTAATGTTAATTTCATCAATTTGCAGCATTACAATAGAAATTGGAGATGCATTTTCAGAGATTATAAATTATTACTGGACAAAATTATTTCCAGAGGAACAAAACCTCAAGAAAATAACACTGTGGAGCATTCTTTAACAAACAACGAGACAGACAAAAAAACTCAAACAAAACAACTCCCCCAAAACCAACACAGGAAATAAGCTATGTTCCAAAATAGTTATTCCAAATTTTGGTCAAGACAACTGATATATAGACTGTCTGTGAGCGCTCATAAAAAGGTGACAGAGCTAGTGAGATGTACAGTAAGATTTACATACAAACCACCTCAAAGACTATAAAGATTCAGAAGGTATAAAGTGACACTCCTTTGGATCATTTACCCCTTCATACCATGTAGGTTCTCATCCTAAAGTGGTTTTGTTTGGGAAGAGGGGGAAGTAGTGGGAGCAGAACACAGTGATGGAGGTGTTTTCTGCATTTCACAGCTTAGTGCGATCAATGCATCATGACATCAAGGACCAGTGCATTTAGAACAAATAACAGAAAATATTTTGTGCAGAGAATAATTAGCCCATGGATTTTTCCATGGCAGATAATGTGTCTGTATGTAATGGGGCTGGGTAAATAGCTGCGAATGCTATTTATAGCTGTGATAATACAGATGATCAAATCTCTTGTGTCAGAGAAATATGATGAAAAGGGAACACTTCTTACTTTTTCTTACTGTCATTTCATAGTCAGTTAGATGTTTTATGGGTATATAAAGTAGAGACATAAAGCATGAGAGGAGCTGTAGAAGAGGAGATGGACCCATTATGACAAATTCTCTGTTACTTGCTCTGTGAATACCCAATCCAGAATAACCATTGTTGCCAAACTGCAGAAAATATTTCGATTTTAAGAGTTAGCTTGGACAAGCAAAGCTGATAAATGTTGGAGCTAAAATAAAACTATGGAGCAGAGCTAAGTCACCCAATAACAATATCTTACAACTTTGTTATTCATATGACACCTGATTTATACTGCTGTAGTTCCCCCTGATTTCAACGGCTCCTTGTGATTTACATTACAAAAAATGACAGTGAGATCAATTCTTGCACAAAAAGGCATTTTCAGTAGAGATTTTTCTGTCTCAGTGCTCTGTTGCACAGGTTTAAGCACTATTTTCTCTTTTGTCACTTTTTGGTCAAGACATATTCTCTGTAAAAGGTTCTGGAAGAGTTCTGTCACACTCACACTTTCTAACTGAAGGCATCATTTGCCAGAGCCTGTATCCAGTGTCATAGTCTTTAAAAGAATTGCTCTTGGCAACACAGCCTAATGGTATTACAAATTCTGTCACAATATCAATAGCGAAGTGGTAAGAGAGTTAGGAATATGGGAATGGTGCTCCATAGTCACATAGCTTGGCAAAGAATAATCTGACTCTTCTCTTGCTCGTACCAATGAAATGTTGTCAGTCTCGACTGTCCTGATTTATGGTCTGTTTGGAAGACCACTGGAATCAATCTTCACCTGTCCAAGGAAAACAAAGAATTTCAATTTAAGTGCTCCACAGTTCTAAATAAGAAACATGAACTTAGTGTGTAAACAGATCAGTAGTATCATCGTTGTTTCCAATTTAACAGGAAAGTAAATCCCCTTAGCAAAATATTCTTTTGGATGAATTTAAAACAAGATGATAAGATCCAGCAGACTCCATGTATGTCCACTAAAATGTGTCCAAAAGCCACCGAAGAAAACATCAAAGCAATGTCATATTTGACCATATCAGACTACTGACTGCAGCCTGCCTGTCACAGAGCCCCACCAGATAATTGGATAAGTCATGACAGAATGAAGCATTTATTTGGTTCTTTCTGTGCAATTTTGAAAACTAAGCAAGAGAATCTCCAAAACAGCAACAGCCTAGAAAGTTTACAGAATTTCCTAAAATTAATGGATTCATTCAGATGGAGTGTATAACATTTATTATAGTTCACTTTGTATCACTGCTACTACCTTAAAACCATCCCTTATCCTTAGAGCCTTCACACAGTTTTCACTGTTCTATCTTTCTTTCCTTTTCTCCCCATGTGTTGTGTCAGCACTGCAAGTCTGGTTAGTACTGCACAGAGCTGATGTTTCTGCATCCTCTTGATTCTAGGCACTTGGAAGAGAAAGGAATTTTAACTGTTCATTAAAGGATATGAAAGGAAAAGCAATCTTCACCATTTACTATAATGTGGACAATTACTTCTTGTTTTTACATGAGTGTTGAGCTTTTGGCATCCCTGGGATTTGTTCTTAAGACTGGAGTGGGCACAGGCCATTTTACCCAAGCTGCTGCACTTGAGTTCCTCTCTCCTGTTCTCTACGGTCTTTTTCAGTGTTATTTCCATTCCACCATTACCTGCCCTGCTCTCCTCTGGCCTCAGTCCAGTCTCATTCCTTTCAGCTGTGCAGGATCCGTAGGCTTCTCTTGCAGGATCTACTTGACCACTTGCCCCCAGTTTCTCCTGCACTCCACTGCCCATTTCCAGTTTCTCTCAATTCTGTCTGCAGTATCTTTGCAACAACTTCTCCCAGTTTCTGTCCCTAGAAACCCTTTTATCTCTCTGTAATCAAATGGGATGGCTCTTAGTCTGTTCCCACAAGTGGCTGAGTTTCTCAGAAATTTTTCTACATTTTTTTCCTGAAGTTTTCTAAAATCAGCCTGAGAATCTTGGCCATCTCCTAGAGGTTTTCAATCTGAATACTTCCTGTTTTGTAAAGCCATGAGCAATTGAGAATGTGACTTTATGACTGTAATAATCACAAAGTTCAAAAGGAGACAACTTTTTAGCCCTACTTTTTCAGCTGTGCCCAATTATATTTTTGACTTGTTATTCATTATATATTTTAACTCATTATGTCATTAATTCAAAATATTTTATTTCACTGAAATAGCCTGCTCTTGCTATCATGAAAATTAGGGACGGCATCACTGCTGGCTATCTTTTGCTGTGTTTTAAAAATATTCAAATAGATTTCTGATATCAAAATATAGATATTGTACATACAAGTCTTGTAGATAATGTGCGAATGGAGGACTGAGCAGAAATAACTTTCTATAACTACAAAATACATAATTTCTCTTTAAAAATAGGAGGGGGAAGTAAGTTCTATGTTGTTAATTCTATTTTTAATTAATTTTTAGGGCCGTGAATTAACCTAACTCGAAAGTTTGAAGATTGAAGTTTCACTTTGACACTGTACATTAAGATTTAATGACCTAGACTTATTTACACATAAATGAGTTTTTTAATGGTCTAATTAATAAAATGCATCAGTTTGCCTCTTTAAATTAAGCCACTCTAAGGTAGTATCTTTTAGTAATTTCATATGTTTAATAAAAGATGAAAGCCTTCAGTTATTTTGAGTACTTTTCTAACAAACCATTTCATTCTAACATGTTACTGCTGCATCAAAAAATTGGACTTTACATTCAGACTAAATTTAAAAATTAGGATCAATTAAATTTAATTTAAAATTCTGAGGAATCTGATATTTTGTGTAGGAAAAATGTAACTAAATGTTTACATCTTGATAAACTCCTGTATGAGTTTACTCTGACTCCCAGAAACTGGTCTTTTCAGAAGAGGGTCTGCCAAAGGTCTAGTTTGTGAAACGAGAAGTGTGTCTTCTCAGCACTGAGAAGAATAAGTCCTCTGCTTCTCTTGGCTGCTCAGTCAGACTTGATTCCTGGTGGATTAAGCCCAGTTCTAAGGCTTTGGTTTTATTAGGCGATTTAATTATGGAATAATTTTCACTGATTCTTTAGCATTCTTTCCAGCTGTGTTAGCTAGAAATCAATTTACATCAGAAAAAGAAAATGTATTAATTTTCTGAATTTTATTATCTTTTTACTGGAGGCTTCCAAGTACCTTGAAGAGATAAATTTTACCCCCTCTTTTAAAGAGCAGGAAACCAGGATATAGAATGAATCAGGACTTGCCCAAGATCACAGAGAAAACTGAGCAACAGGTCTCTTCATTCTTAGCTAACTCTTAATATTGTGACACAGGCCACCATTTCTGACGTGCAAGAGTAACTTATATAAGTGACAAACTTCAGGTACAAGAGGACCCCCACAGGTTTCCGTGGGGCTGCTTGTGTGAATGAAGTCGAGCATTCAGAGAAAGTATTTGCAGGATTCAGGCTTTACATATGGTGGAGAATTGAGCTTTATATGTACTTTAAATAGATTCCCAATCCTTTGTGCTTCCCATTGTCCTGTGTTGTCTCTCACTCTGAAATAGGGCATATCAGACAGCCAGGAGAACTGAGCAGACTACTGGAAGGGAGAAGACTGTCTCCTATGAATTAAAAAATCTAAAGGCTGACCCCCCAAATCATACGCTTCAGTTTCAATAACTTCCACGACTTTGATATCAATCCTGTGATTCTATTTTGGTTTGCCTTCTGATTTTTGAACTCCTGGGGTTGGCTACACTGACATCATCTCTAAATTTGGTGGGGAGAGAAAAAGGCAAGCATTGTTAGGGTGAAGGAGCCTGAACAGCAGCAGCTGCTGATCTGCTCAGTCAACACAGTCTATTTTATCACACGGCTTGAGATTGAGGGTTTCTCAACTATATTTTTAGCACATTAAGTAAAAGCTTGTTTGTTTTTTGACTGAGGTGATTATACCCTCGATGAGGTGCTACTGCCTGTTTTGCAAAATAATAAAGACTGTTAATCTTATGATAAACTCAGGGGTGCAAAATGAGTGTCACTCAAACCTCTATTATATTACATTCATAGTCAGAATGTTCAAAAAAGAGACCTGCATCTCTGAAGTCATGATTATCTCTGCTTTAATGTGCATTGCATCAGTTACAAAACACAAAAATTAAGTTACCTGAGTCTCCTGTTAGGGCTGGAGAGCTGTGCAATTTAAGTAAATAATAACATAGAGCATCAGCAAGATCTGAACAGGGAATATGTCTGGTTTTGAGCTGTACCTGAGGAATATTTTTAGTCTGTAATCCTTAGAGAAAGGATTTGTGGCAAGAAACCCAATATGTTAAGAAGTTCACTGTCATCTAAATAGCCCCTGCACTGGAGACCACGAAGTATTGTAGACCATAATTGATCGTTCAGCTGACTGTCAGTGGTAGGTCAACAGTTTCGTGACAGACTAGTGAATGCAGGCAGTTTGTGAGCCCACGACCTGTGACTTGTTCCTAGACAGCTCTGTAGGAAACCCCACAGCTGCAGCAGCAGCGCTGTGGCAGTGTGAGGATGGCACTGGCAGTGTCACACAGTGTCACCCGGGAGCAGGTGCTGCGTGAGCACTGGGAGCCATTGCACAGTGCTCTGTCTGGGCTCCTCAGGCTGACAGGAACAATGTGTCCACACTGCAATTCTGCTTTTAGTAGCAAGGGACTGGGAGATGTCACTGTGTGACACTGCACTCTGCTATGCAGACATGCACCTGGTGAAACGGGAGCAGAGAGGGAAAATCCTGGCTCCCACTGGAGTCAGTAGGAGTTCTCATGTTACTCCACTTGGTTCAGGATTACACCACTTGATTTTTTTACTGGCTCAGGGTTTCCCACCTATGTATGAATTCATCCCACAGACTACTCATTGCAATTCTTATTCTTCACTCAAGTTGTTTGGCAACTGTTATAAACTGAAGAATAAAAGATAAATCTCCGGCAATGAAGGTCTTTAGTTACAAGGACTGCCTTTTACTGTCTGTTGCTATAGTGCCTAGCACAACAGGGGTCTGGGTCTTCATTGGAGTCAATGCAGGATCCTCGTTGTAGTAACAAATGTTCCTGAAGAGATAAAAAAATACAACAGCTACTCTGTAATGTGGTCATGCACCATAATGGCATAAAATAATTTGACATACAGACTAGTCTCATTATGTGTGGGATTGCACCTTGCTCTGCAAGGATTTGTCTGGTACTAAAAATAATGCCTCGTGTAGCACTGATGCTTTTGCAGTAACACAAGTGATTTTAAAGACCCCAGAGCTCCCATTCATATAGATACAGATACCACAGTCTAACATAGCACTGAACTCGGGGAAAAGCAGCTACACAGAAGATGAAATGCAGATAATATTTAACAATACAAGAGCTGCAAGACAGAATGTGAGCTAAAAAAGTGCTCTGTTAATGTTGTGAGATGGATTTAAATACACAGGAAATTATCTGCCAGGATGGAATTTGGCAAGAAGGCCTAACCTAATTCTCACATGTCATTCAGAATGTGTCGTGTCCACCGAATAATGTTTTCCCAGATGCAAATAGGCAGAAACTTTCCAGTAAGCAGTACTTCATTAGAAAATGCTGAGTTATTGAACACAAAAACACCTCACAGGAAATTCTATGGGTATCTGGGTTTTTCTGCTGGGGTTTTGTGTGGCCTTCCTCCAACTCCAGAGCACCTAGCAGGCTTCCTGAGGCTCAGCTACGAGCTGAACCCAGAGCTTACATATCTTCCATGTGGGTTTGGTGGAGCTGGAAATCCTGAATATCTGAGATCTCTGGTCCAAGCTGGGGCTCCTGCAGCTTTGACTCCTCTCTTCAAGAATTTAGATACTTTAACTCCTACCTCAACCCCCAGCCAGCGGATGGGGAAACCTGGAAGACCTAAGAGAGCTTACCCAGTAGTGGCTCATTCGTTTGCTCCTCCATCAGTGGTTGCTGCAATTTCCAAGAATTTGTTTAAGTGAATGTTCATATTTTTGAGGTTCCTACTCTGTTGGTAGGTGAGAAACAACCCCAGGAACCCCGAGACTCTCAGTTCTGCTGCTTTCATAAGGGGATGTTCCCCAGGTTCACCCCAGATTTGTGCAGTCGGTTCCATTTGCTTCAGACAAAATAATCACAGCAAAACTATCTGATTTTTCTAACGTAAAATTTTCAGAATTTTAATTCCATTGGAAAATTTGACCATCCTCTTTTTTATTCTCATTCAAAACAGAAATGTGGAGCAGAGATCTTGAATTTGGGTGAAAGCATCTGCAAGCACTCTTTGGGGAATTAGTGCTCTCTCCTTCGATCTAGTGCTTCCCACTGTGTTACTAGCATCACTCCAAAGTTGTGTGCTTGGGGCTTTGCCATCTGAGATTGTTTGAGTGAGTCATTCTCAGCCTGCGAGTTGTGGCATTTCCAGTGTGGGAGGTTGATAAAATGTTTGGCACTTATTTCTTGGTAGTTTATTATTTACACTAGAGCCATTAAATGTTCTATAATCTTCAGATATCCTGTTTCTTAACCATGACTTTTTTAGTGTCAGGATGTGCTGAAACGTATGTTCAGTCGTGGCGTGTGCAGAGTTCAAAGCTTTGTGGCTGTTGCACAAAATCTCCCTGCGCCTTCACAGCTGTAATCTTTCCTCTTGACAGAATCATTAAAAATAGCTGTGGATGTTAAACATGCTCCCTGCAACCCATAACAACAACATTTCATTGTATCAGAGTTAATAGCTGTGGAAGGACTCAGCACAGCTGACTGGTGCAGTGGAATGTCACTACATTTGCGTGGAATGCTCTCCTGTCCTGTGCCGAGATGGAGGAGAGCTAACAGCACTTCAGATAAACAGCCTCTGAAATGCATGTAATTAGGATACAGTTTCCACTTGGTGTGGTAAATAAGAATAATTGCAGCTCTCAAAACACACATCTAACAAATATTCAAGCACTGTAACAAGTCACGAGCAATCAGTGGTAAGTTAATTTTACTAGAAATCCAGAGATAAGTGGTGTCTCAGTGTGGATGCAGAAAACCAAGGGTGGCCAATGCTGCAGGTCCCTCCTTGTGTCCCTTCCTGGAGGTACAGTGGTAGCCCTGTGCTCTTGCCATGCAAAAGCTGCGTTTGCAGGTGCTTGTACCTGGCTTGGCACTACCTGAGAATGCAAATTAATCTGGCACTCACATAGAAAAGAATAGTGAGTATTTAACATTAGCCTTCTCACTCTAGTAGGACCACCCCTTTGTGGCAAAGTGTTTGCAGGACCAGGACTGGAAAAAACTTTGGCTGGGATTAGAAGCTCCAGAATCACAAAAGTTCAGAAAATGATCGTGAAAGCCTTAATCAAGGCACTGCAATGGAATTTCCTCACCGTTTTGCAAAAAAAGGTATATTAATAAATGGTTAATCTGGGAATTATTCCAGCAGATCATGCACAGAGACATCAAAAAAGAAATGGTGCTGGCATTGTTTTATGTATAACGAGTGAGATGTCACTTGTTATTACAGCACTATGCAGTGATTTCAGCTCAGTGGTGCCTAACAAGAGAGGAAAGGTGTATGCTGGGGAAAGAGAGAAAAAAAAAAGTTTGAGACAGTATTTGTTTAAAGAAAGGAATCTATCATATGACTTTTTAAAATGAGGATAAAACTACTCTCTCCAGCTGCATACAAATGGGAGAGCAGCTCACATATTAAAATGGATCTGGGACTTTCAAGTACTTTACTCAATATGCAGAAAATTATACTGGATGTTGACAGCTTTTCTCCACAGAGAAGACAGCTGTGGGGGTCCTTTTATTAGACAGTATAAAAAAAAATCCTAAAGTGAAGTTTTGGCAAGTAAATAGGCAAATATTCAATAAAATAATCAAGTGCTGTTTTTATTTTGCTGTTCGATGTGGAGTTTGTTACATTTTCTGAAAATAATACACAAAACAAATCCCTTTTTAGGACTGTGGGAAGTACTCACATATGACAAATGGTGATTGGTATACAAATGTGCTGAGCTGGTAATGTCTGTGTTCTCCAGAGCCTATGAATCATCTGGCAGTGCCAGTGTGAAGTTAAAGTAGATAAAAATATTTTCCTTTTCCATTCTGGAACAGAACCAGGGAACCTTCCTGATAATTAGAGATGGCACCCTGTGAAACTACAAGCCCTGTGCATTCTCGAAATCTCTGTCCAGTTCCAGGCATGAACTCTGCCTACTGCACGTGTGAACTGTATATATTACCCTTATTCTCACATGTGTACCCCTCGTAGAGAGCTAAATCTGTGGATTCAAGCCTGCAGAATTTCGTGCTACCTTCTAGGATTCTTGAAACTGCATTGCCCTCCATTTCTCCGTATCTGGAATCAATCTGGGATCAGTTTACCCCTAAAGGTAAACTCGCTGGGTTTAGATGCAAAGTGCCTGTTTTGAAAGTTCTTTGTCTCAGGAACTGCTTCCTCCCTGTCCCTGTGAGCTGATGCTGGAAAACGCTCATTCTACAGTAGTTCTTCAGGGATTCTTTGAGCCTTCTCCAAGAACAGAGGGAAAGCTGTTTGGGGGAACAATAGTTTATACTGTTGAAAGTGATGGTTATTTCTTTCACAAAATATTTATGATCCTTGTATGAGCATCTGGGACACAAAACAGTTAATATGCAAACAACAGAGTTAACTAATACAGACCATCAGCAAACATATACAGTATAAATATGATGGGTGATACACAGAGATAAAAATCAGCTTGGCAGCTCTTCATTTGCATTTCCATGCAAAAGATAAGTTCCCAGGAACAGCTGCACTATTCCCATGCTTTACCTCTCCCAGACTCAAGAAGGGCCTTTGCATTTCAGGGAAGGAATGCTTCTTCCTTGAAACTTCATATATTATCCCTCTTGGGTTTTCCTCTCTTAATTGCTTTCAATCAAACCAGAGGTTTCTTTGTTGTTTGTCTTTCTGTGTTTGCTTGCAGAGCTACAATTAAACACCAATTACAATTTGGATAGGTGTCAATGTAATGCCATTCCAGTTTAACTCTCTTTTTCAAGTCTTAATGTATGTTTCAATCATAGTGACTGTTATCACATAGAAAGCCACATGAATGAAATACAGATGCTATTATGCAGTTTAAAATGATGGCTATTTAAGAATAGTAAAAAGACTGATGAAACTGATATACTGTGAGAGAGTTTTGTAAATCTCTGCAAAGGCAAAGGAATACATCGCATAGTGGAGTGAGAGATATGTCTGCAGCTAGTTCTCATTTAAAAATCCTTATGTAGTTTCAAAAATTCATCCCATTTTCTCTCTTCAAAATGTGTACTTTGTTCTTTGCTTTCTACAGTGGTAGAAATGAAAGGCTAAAATTATCTTCATGGCTTGTCATTTGTCAGGTTATTCCACTGGCTCATTCTTTACCTCTTTGCCACAAAGACCCTTTGAAGTTTACCCTGTTCTCTCTAACTGACTTTTGTATCTGACCTTTACCAGCACTTAATCGAGGGATATTTGCTAACTTAATTAGCCAGTACTGCATTTTCTGTCAAATTGCTCCTAACCTCTTTTCCACATCTACACAAGGCCCAGATCCTCACCCGTAGCTCAGCAAGGTGTAAAATACAGTTGTTCTTCTGTGACTGACCTTTGCTATTCCTCTTCTATATCCACAGAGCTATCCAAGGTGAGACAATTTATTGCCATTTTATTGACTCTTACGTCAGACTCTCTCTGGGATTTCAGTGCCACCTGGGGCTTCTCAGTGCTAGAATAACATAATTGTTTCATAAAGTGAATATAGAGAAGGAAGGGAAGCAGGTAGGAGTCAGGTTGTCCACAAATGTTGAATAATGGGACTGGCAGAAATGCTGTAAGTCCCTGTAAGCTGAAAGCTTACACTAACATCTCTATTCTGCCATCACACTGTATGCTCAGTGGTTGTTAGTTTTGGCTGGCGTTGCACAGCAAAGATGCATTAGAGTAATTATATTGTAATGACAGAAGATCATGAGTTAAAGATGTTGTTGGATCCTGTTAGTACACACATCTGAAATTGTTTGGAGCTGATGTGGGAGGTGTATCCACATGGAATTTGATAGCACTGATATTGTAATTAAGGCTGAGGAGATGAGGTTTGTACTTATTTCCTACTGCTACCTGTGAATATTAATTAGCTCATGTAACCACCTGACCCTAGCAATAATCAGCTCTGTTAGATAGAGCAGAAGGGAACATATCAATGGCTCACTAAATATTTATTAAGAAAGCTGAGATTAAAACTGCCCAGTTGTGATAAGAGAAGGTTCCTGGAAGCCCAATTGCCTCCTCCCTAGTGGAAGGAAGATTAGAATCTTTCCAGTTTTCCCTGGCCTCTGCTTTGTGGAGGACAAAGACAATCCTGGCACCACACAGGCAGCAGAAACACATTGGGTTTGGCACACAAAGGAGTAAGAGAATCTCAGGTCTGCAGAGATCTCAGGTTTCCCAGGATAGATGAGAACTTTCTATTTTCCTGCTTGCCTTCCTGCGTGCATAGGCTGTAAGGAGGAGAGGTGACTCTAGAAGGCCAAATGTAAGCCTGAGCTAAAGAGTGTCCCCAAGCCTGGATATCACATATGTTATTCTTTCTGAGGGCTTCAGCATCACCCTCAGAGAGAAGGGAAATGATTATTTCATCACTTGCAAAGATGAGATGAAAAGGTACATAGGGAACCCCTGTGTCTTTGTACTGGGAAGAGCCCTATGAATTAAACTAAAGCTAAAATTTTAGTCCCACGTCCTAGGCTGCCTGGCAAAATAATCCTCACCATTCCCACTAGTAGTGTAGCATGAGCTTTGGGGATATCCAGAAAATTGGGTTCAGGAAGAAATTCGAATGTGTGGTCTTTAAAGATGGCAAGTAAAAGCAATAGAGAAAAGGAAGATTAGTTTATATCTGTAGCATAACTAGGTAGCTCTGTTTTTCACTGTTAGGACCTGATCTTGTTTGGTGCACCAGCAGCCTTCCTAATGGTTTCCTGATAAGACTCAGAGTTCATATTTTTGTCCTTGTCACATCTCCCTCTTCTCCTCCTGTCACAATTCCCTCCCCATCTTAAGGGTTTGATCACCTATGATATACAGTCTTTGCAGTCCGTGTGGAGGAACAGGCTGTGTTAAAAACATGGTGTGTTCTTAATCGCTTTAGGGTTGACTAGGCAGTAATTCTCAGAAAAGGTGGTAGAGCACGATGCTGCTGTGCACTGGTGTCTGGCTGCTGCTCTGCTGGAGATCCACGAGCAACAATAGCACTGCAAGTCCTCTTTTTTCTTTCCTGACAGCACCACAGTACCTGTACCTTAATCAGTCAGTGTCAGACAGTGTCACAGGCTCTGAACGCTCCTCTAAGCAAAGCACAGCACAAACGCCTCCCTGCTGCTGGTAGCTTAGGTTACCATTACTAGGCTGAGCTGCCTGATGTAACACTCCAATGCCCCAGACAGGCTGAAACTTTCAGAAATGTTGGCACCAACACGTGTTCAGACCAAGACACCTCTAGCCCTGGGCCAGGTGGTTTCTGTGCTCCCAGGACTCTGTCGGAGGCTGCCACCACGGCTACCCTGGTGGTGACAGCACAGATGGGAAGCAGAGCTGCTGCAAGAAGGCTGGCGAAAGAAAAAGATGGTGGTTGTGATCAGTGGTATCATTTTAGTCACATATGTTACAGAAAAGCACAAATTTATCTATATTTTATATGAAAATATTGCATGCCTCTTGGGCTGTCTGATTTGTAACTTTTTTACTGGTATGATCTAAATCAGAAAGGATGAAGGGGGAAACCTACCCAAAATGAAAAAACAGTGACATAAATAAAAGTTTTAGAGGAAACAATGGAATAGCTGACTATAGGGAATAATTGTAGCTCCATCAAAGTTGGAGTGGTTTACTATTCCCAGCAGTGAGTCTAGGATCAAAGAGAATCCTAAACCTGAAACCCTTGGAACTAACTGGGTTATCAGCAGATACAAACTCATTCATGTAGAGAATAAAGAGAACATTTTGCGAGTGGGACAGCCTAGTTTTTCCCAATTCTCTTTCTGGAGAATAGTAGCACTCTCTTCCTGGAGCCCCAAGTGGTTAAGCTTGGCCTTTCACCATGTTAGCACATTTTCCTCAAGGCCCTGTAACTTCAAGATATGAATATAGCTGTTTAGACAGGAAACTGATGGAAAAGTTTTCAAGTTCCATAAGCGAAGTGGAGCTGTGGTGTTTACACTGCAGTCTGGTGAACCATTTTCACCCATGGGCACCGAATGAATATTCACAGCACCTTTAGTAAAGCTGTGGTGTTTAAATGCTTTACAGAATAAAAACCACCAATGATAAACTTCAGCCACTTCATGGGCCTCCCCTCCCCCCACCCTCCCCTTTCCATGCCTTTGTTGTGCATGGAAAACAAACAATTATTTTGAGCTACCCTGCCAGTAACAGCACAGACTGGAGGCTGAGCTGCTGCCATGGAGCTCATAAGAAGAAAAGATTGCTATGGTGGCTGATATAATTCTGGTTGCATTATGTTATAGACAATGAAGAAAGTAGGTCTAATGAGTATGGAAATGCAGAGGAGTGAGGACAACTTTACACACTGTGTTCCAACTTGGCTGGGTCAGTGTTCCACCAAACAGATCTTTATGTGCAGGGCAAGGTATTTGGGGTCTCAGATTTTCATGAGGATATTCCTTCTGTGCCCTTTTTGAACCAAAAGCATTTCCTCCCCTGGGGTTAGGAGTGTGCCTCAGTGCAGAGACTTGTCTTCCATAGCATGGTCCAGATGTGTCTTCCTCCTGCATGATACAATGGCAACTCTAAGATGTCTCCTGCAACACATGTACACAAATGGATGGAGAAATCAGTGGCACGAGTTTTACAAGCACAAGGCCATTCACCTATTTGAGCTGTTGCAGGATTGAGATCTTGTTTAGAAACAAGATATTCAGTAAAAATAGTAAGTTAAATTTTATTTTTTTTAAATCCTATGTGGATTGTAAATATTTTGGAAATTAGAAAGGATACTAAAATGCTCAAGTTCTGCATATTCAGAGGCTTCAGCTTTAGTAAAACATTTTATGAGGCTACCTTATAATTCATTTCAGCTGCCCCAGAAGTAAGAAGACAGTGGTGTTTCAGAAGCTGATTGCAGAGGTTATAACCTTCTGCACACAATATATTGAACAATTCCATCATTCCTGCCTTCAAAGTGAATTTAGACTGACATAGCAGAATAGAAAAAAAATGCTTAATAAACTAAGGGTTTTATTGCACACACACTGTCTCATAGGTATGCATTCAGCAAAGAATGACTCTATAATAGGTGCACTAAAAAAAGCCATATGTTTTTATTAATATCCCCTTTCAGTAAAAAGCCCTTTCCAGTTATTTTACTCTTTATCCTCATCAGCTTTACATTTGTTTGACTATAGTATTACCTTAGTAGAGAAACCTTGTTATGCAAAGTGATAAATATGAAATTTTAGCGAATGAATCTTTTATGGGCAGGAGCAGAGGCAGTGCACTGAGCCAAGTGAGGGAGTCAGGAGACAGTGCCCTGGCAAGGACTGGCCTGTGCGTGTCCTCTGGCGAGGAGAGAAACTTTCCGTTGTGCTGCCCCTCCAGCCTCCTCAAGAGCAACCAAGGCAAGTGCTTCCAGGGGCCAGCTCATCAGCCCAGATGCTGAATCAGCCCAAGAATATTTAACTACAGCAGAAAAATGGATCACACCAGAGGATTTTCTCCTTGAAGAGAACTTCACCCCGTTCTGATTAGAGATGGAAATTTCTGAGGTATTCTGGACTTCTTTAAGAGGTCTCAGCAGTTTCAGTGAGATCCAGAATGGAAGTCATGGTCATGCATTTTTCAACTCAGGCATAAATGTAAGTTAACCCTTTCATATGATAAGATTTGTAAGGGAAATCTATCAGACCTTCATCCCTTTGAAAAGATCCATAGCAAAATTATTTGATAAAAATTCATAGTCTTTAGCACTGTCCCATTCAAAGTACCCCCTATGAGAAAGAAAACCTTTGGTACCCGTAATTTCCAGATGAGCAGCTGAACTCTCAGAGGCTTAGTCCAAATCCTCCAGGATATCAGAGTGCCTCAAAACATTTGAGAGCATAGGCCCAACTGAGCCTCTAAGAGCCAAGATAAGGATGGGAAGCAAAGCCTTAAATCCAAGGCCTTCCTGACTTAAATGTTAATCATAAACACAGCACCATCCTTGCCCTACAGAGAAGTTCCTCACTGTAAATAATTCTTCATTACCAGCACTTGTCTAATTGCTTTGGCTTTGCAATCTCGCTGTTTTGTTATTATGTTGTACAGCCACTGCAACCTTACTTTTCAGCCATATGTTGTCAGTCATATTTTTGCCTCTTGTAGCATTACTGTCAAGCTCTAAGCTGTTTACGAGTCCCTGAAATGTGAAATCTTGGTCTTACTTAGTTTTCAGCTAACCCTGGTGCTTAGATGCAAGAATATCACATTTACCATATAGAGAGATTTATTTAAAAGCCAATTGTGAATTACACGGAGGAATCTTCAGTAAACCATGCTAATAAATAATGAGAGGATGTTTGCCTGCAGGACTTCCCTAATGAGTTTTGGTCTTGGGAAGGCATTCTGTTTGGAGGTCAGATACTTTTTTTCTTGAGATTTTCATGTTTCTCCCTACCTACCTGGGCTTTCTGTGAGGTTTTGTTAATAATTTACCATGGGGTCACTGATGATTACACATAGTCTGGAAAGGCATGACCATGAACATGCCTAGGGAAAAATGATTTTATGCACAATTCCAATGTCTAGTATTTATTTATTTGTAAACGAAAAATTTTAACAAGATAGAACAGTTTTTTGGAAGCAGACATAGAAGTGTGCTTAGAAAGAGACTATGGACAGTTGTGAAGTAGAAAATGGTATTTTGGTCCACATTCCTTACAGAAGGGTTCTTTCTCTGAGTTGCATCTCGTTGTATTGTTAGTCTTGGGTTCTGTTCTCAAATTAATTTTCCTATATAAAGTCTCTCACTTTTGTAACTGTGACATTTTGCATTAGCTCACCCTCCAAAACCCATGTTCCTTTGAAAGAGCCAGCCTCGCTGTCTGCTCCTTCAGTGGCACAGAGGATCTAGATAATATAGGATTGTGGCAGCTACGTGAGTGAATATTGTGCTCCCAGTATTCCATCAGTTCAAACCTTCCTCACTCTGTAAGAAACAATTTTCCAGCAAGGTATTTTGGACACTCTGTCATAAGGAGATGTGTGCAATAGGAGTGGAAGTATTTACAAATGTACCAGTGAGGTATATGCAATGCATGTGCAGGAAGAAAATCAGTAGGGAATGTTGTACAGCTTATTATGTTTGAGGGAGATGGATGCAGTCCTGCTGATGGTCACTGAAACCCCTGGTGTCCTGTATTACATCTGCTGATATTTCCTTGTAGGTTTACTTAATGATTGTTACAAATAAGAAGCACTTCTTTACTTGAACAGTGAGAGGCATGAGTGTAATTATCTAGAGACTCAGGGTCCTGAGCCGGTTCATTGGGCCTGGAGAGTTCCTTACTGGATGTTTCTTGGATTCTTCAGAATAAATGGACATCCAGGTAGTGGGATAGAAAGTCACCAGACTTAAGGATTCCCCTATGGACTAATCCCCATCCATCTAAAAAGGTAGCCAGAATGTACATAAGGCAGGCCACAGTTATCAGGAATTAATGTGTATGGCAAATAATTCTGGTTGGATCTTTCAAGCTGAATTAGCCTGCACTGTGGTTCTGAATAACTATCCAGGAGGAAGTCTTCTTCCCTAGTTGAGATATTTGGTCTCTGCTCATTCATAACTCAGTGTCATACTGGGAAGAACTCTCCTTAAAATAAAGGGAAAAACACTACTGTTAGACTCCTAAATTAATAAAGCTCTCACCTGATGTAAAGCAGCCCAACCATTTACTTACTGCATGCTGCAGTATGTCCTCAGTGGAGATGCACAATGGGAAAATCTATCTCTTCGCCTCAGCTGCACATCTGATAGCCCTTAGGCAGAAGACAGGTTTGAAAAGCATCTAACCAGGAGGTGCACACAGTGCCTGGTTCTTCAGGTAGTGCAAGGTGCAGCAGCCAAGCTAAAAAGGAATGCATCGCTCCTTTCCTCCTTGCCTCCAGCAACATCTGCTCGTGTGACAAAGGGAAAGCTCAGTAGTTCTACCCTTCAAATACTAGTTTGATGTCTGACTTTATAATCAAAGTGCTCAGTAACTCCATGCTTTGCACTTACCCAACTGTTTTAATCTCTTACAATGCAAGCAACTTGATAATGTAATAATCAAACAAAAGATTGATGGAGGACGTAGCAAGCTCAACATATCCCTCTAATTCCCCTACTGTGGAGTGATGGATTCTTCAAGAAATGAAGAATTCCTCTGGTGGCTTCACTGTTTTCCAGGCATCTTTCTAGACAAACTTTTCCAATAGTAAAATCATCACAAAGCAGAAATGCAATCTCTCCAAGGGCTAACTAGGAGGAAACCCAGTCTAATACATGGTGCCATAATGCAGTAATGAATCCTATAGGCAAACCAGGAATTTTTCTGAGGAGAAGAAATAGGGGAAATGTAACATTAGGAGAGTTAAGCCAAAGTGTTATTTTTAACCACCTTTATAATTTGGGATGTTGCAAACCAAGGTCTCTCCAAAACCTAGAGCCTAAACTGTGAAATGAAAAATCCTTGAACTCTTGAAATGTGAGCTCTCCTCTGTATTGTACTTTTCAAAATGAAATGGCAGTGCTGAGAACACTGGTATATCTCTGATATTCAAGTCTTGAACTGGATTCAAATTTTACCTCTCAGTGGTAGCTGCAGCATGTTCTGCTTCTGTTCCTTCCAAGACTGGTGCAGGGTGCATAATTTCCCAGTTCCATGGTGGAAGAGGCTGTGGGTGTTTTATGGCTACGTCAGAAGGAAGTCCCTCCCCAGTCAAACTGAAGCTACATTGGGCCCTCTGATGAGCAACAAAATAATGCTTAACCTTACCTTGCCAGAGGAAAGTAGTGGGAATTCAGGCTGGTATCATCCCCTCTGAGATGGCTTATCAGGAACTTTTATATGCAAATATAGAAAAAATTCCAGACCATCAGAAAACTTAAACCTTGCTACTGGGGGAGAAAATGAGTGAGAAAAAGTAAATCTTAGTCTAAAAAGCAAATTTCATTTCCAGCATAACAGAGAGGAAACAGTTACCTAAATTATAGATTTACAGAGAGAGTTCAGCCAACACAAAGTGCTGAAAATGAGAGACACTTGAAAGAAATATTATTTGCTTTCATCTTTCTTAGGAAAAAAAACTAATTGCAATCAATTATGTTATAATTATAATATTGGCTTAAAACTATTTGTAAGATTACTTTGCATTTAATAACAGAGCTTACACTAATAGAAGATAACAGCTTAGTTTGCCTACTTTAGAAAATAAAACTAAAAAATTGCCTTATTCAAGTTGGAGTGAACCCAATAGCCATACGTGTAACGACCCATAGGGATAGTAGAAATTATCTTCTACTTTTCTTTTTGTCTTTGTAATCAGATTGATATGGACAAATCAGTATTCAATTTACTATTCTTTGACTCCTTGTAAATACTAAAA
Organism: Lophotriccus pileatus; assembly: GCA_035583135.1. Taxonomy (NCBI): domain Eukaryota; kingdom Metazoa; phylum Chordata; class Aves; order Passeriformes; family Tyrannidae; genus Lophotriccus; species Lophotriccus pileatus. The sequence continues at coordinate 7,599,877 of JAWWES010000021.1, forward strand.
TTTTTGGCAGTCTGAGATCAGAGCATTTCTACCTCACAAAAGAGATTATAAAAGGATTCAGTGCAATAATTCTAAAGCCAACTCAACACAACTGTACTTGGCAACTGTACCAAACTACTTCCCAGCAAAACAGTAAGCTGAGAAAATCCCACTGTTACTAAAATTATACTAGATGAACATCAGGGCTCAAGTCCTGATGGAACGTGTATAGTGTGAAAGAGTTTTTCTTTTCAGATGATTTGATAAAAATAACATTGTGTTTTCCCTAAAAAAATTAAATCTGGTTTTAATCCAAGAATTATAAATTACACAAATTTAAGGGTCACTGAAAGAAAAAAAAAAGAAGAGGAGAATGTAGAAATCAGAAATGACTGTAACTTTGTTAGTACACCTTAACCACTCACAAAAAGCCTTTGGGGGGAATGTCTGGGTTGCTTGAACCACCTCAAAGTAGGTAATGAGACAAGGAAGAATTTAAGATGTTTGTTAGTGAGCCATTGTGTTACCTACAAGCTCACAAGAGTCAGCCCACCTTCCTTCAGCATCCTTTGAGGCAGTAAAGTAGTAATGTCCCCCCACTGACCCACCAGCTGACTGAATAAGCCTTAAAGCTCTTTTAAAACTTGTTCAAGTTGCTGTTTCCTTCCTTTTTATGCGATAAATGCTACATTGCTAGGAACTTAATGTTTCCCCTTCTGGTATTGCAGCAGTCATTATTTGGAAAGAGCATATTCTTTGATAGATAGATAGATAACATTATATATTAGTGTTTATACACTTATTACAATTGTATTATCTGTATTTATATGCTATATGTTTATATGCATATATTTTATATTTGTCTTTTATATGTGTATTTCTACATTACTTACATTATTTATCTAATTTTTTTCTCCTGTGTCTATTATATAAATTGCTTTATATAGTAGGTAAATACTATTATGCATCAAGTTATATTATGTATCAAGTGTTTACTTATTTATATTTTTGTACGGTTTGTACACATACAAAATGACAACATGAAGGCTTAGGCCATTTCCACCTATTTGGATGAGTGGGAAGAGGAGGATAGGTGTAGGGAATTCTTTTTTTTTTATGATTTAATTGAGTCAGTAATATTGATGCTGCTGTGTCCCAGGCTAAGGCTGGTGCCAGGAATAAGTGTCAGGGATCTGGAGCAAAGGGTTTGCAAGCGATGCAGCCACCTCTGAGCAGCGAGCTCGTGCTGCTCCCACAGGTGGGTGGGTGATGCTGGGGGTGTTTGGGATTAAGTGCCTTGCCCTGGTTCTGTAGGTGGGACCACACTAACCCCGGGTGAATGTCCTGTGGCAGCAGCCAGGCCCTGCCCAAGGGGTGGCTCTGCCCCTGCTCTCGGCAGGGGGACCAGCCCTGCCCCAGCAGGGCAGCCCACGCCCGGCACTTCACTTGCCCAGCGCAGGGCACGGCTAATAAGGAGCAGGCTTTTGATGTTGCAAAATTCTCCATCTGTTCCCAGGATTTCTAATTACATGGAGCTCGCTGTGCACCTCCAATGAGCCATAATTGGTAGGCGTTTGCCTCATTAATCATTCAGGTGCTGAGCTGCTCGGAGCGCAACCGCAGCAGTTATGGCCAAGCGCACGCAGCCGTGCCGGGGTCTGTGTCCTGGACCATTGCAGTTTTTGGAATTGTGGTGGATTCCGAGGACATTTGCAAATACTGTAGCTCAGGGGCGTTTTAATATCCTGAAATGCCACAAGATGGCACTGACTGATTCCGAGGCCCCTCTGCCCGGCTGTCCCGCTGCCCGGGCAGGGGCTTTGCCACGGCCACAGGTGCACTTTGGGCGACTCAGGGCATTTTTTACGAACTAGCTGGTGGCCAACAGCACTCAGATTTTCACGGTTTGTTTTGATCTGGTTTGTTTTAAGCTGCAGCTATGAAATGCTATGACTCTGTGACAATGACATGGAGCTGTAGGATGTAGACAGATTTGATTTTCCCATGTTATATGCAAAGGCTGGTTGTTCGTTAAAGGCCTGAGCCAAACCATACAAACAGAATACAGAGCCCAGGCTGCAGAAGTCCACCAAGAGCTGACATTTGTTATTTGTTGCTAAATTGGTTGAGTTCTTACCAAAAGGTAAGCAGTAATGGGGCACTCCCAAGAGCAAGGTCCTCTCCTCAGCTGAAGCATTTTACTGAAGCAGTACTTGTAACTCTGCAACTTTGTGATGTGCTGCTGTGGTTGCTTCTTTCTGGAGCCTCTTCCTGACATCATGCTGATGAGTCCAACAGAACTGCTCGTTTTGCAATGTTTCCTAAGCCTCTCCTGTACTTTAGCATTAGACACTCATCTCTAGACTCTTCAGGTTCATAAAGTCCCTTTCTCTGTTGCTGTAACAGTAAGGTATCATTCACTACTTTTGCCCAAACTGAGGCTGGCTGGAGCATCCTGAATGGTGCTGCAGTGGCTCATCTGATTGATGAGTAGCAATAACTGCTTTTGAGTCCCTTTGTTGTGACTCTCAACAGCTCTCAACTCTCAACTTTGGTTTTGAGTTTTACCCATGTATAATGAATAGCCTAACAAACATAGTGTATTATTTCATTCCTTTATTAAGTCATTTATTACACTGCAAGTTCTTTATCTGCATCTGAAAAGTTTCTGGATAAAAAGAATTTAATGTCATGGTGTAATATTAGGCTGCTTTTCAGTAAATCCACACATTGCAGAACCCGCCCAACACTAAAACAATAATTTTTTTATTCAAGAAAATTCTAGTAAAATAAAATTTTTATTTTGCCTGGAAATTGAGTTTGTTTTGGTTACCAAAAGGGTAAAAATTCTCTTTTAAATACCCTTCTCACCTATGAGAACATACACATTGGCCACATGAAGAAATACTAAAAAAATGGTCTGTCTTTAAAAACAGGATGAATCCCACATTTTTTCTGGGTTTGAATCAAACTCTTAGTCAAAAGAAAATATAGAAATAAAAAACACAGGCAGCACAAACACAGAACAGATGTTTACATTTAAACATATGCCATTCAGCAGTTAAAAAAATGATTCAGACACCAACATATCAAAGGCATATTACTGGCATATGGTGTCTGACATGCTTCTGCAAATGAATACATACACTGGCTTTGATGACAACCATGCAAATTGTATCTTTCCACATGAACAGTTTATCAGGGAACAGCCAGATTTGTGCCTGTACACGAACATGTATTTTGGATTTCTTCTGGAGGACACACCATGTTGTAACCACATCGTATGTCAAATCAGGAGAATGTGTGTCAAATCATCCTCCCTCTTGTTTCCTTTGAGACCCAGAGTAAGACTTTAAAGCATGTGAGACCCAGCAAGCAGGTCTGCTTGGCAAAGAGGGCCATCTGGCAGCTGTGCTGGACTGGACTGCAGTACAGCTCCAGGAAACACTCCTCCTTCTGGGACAGAGACCTCGTCTCTGAAAGACGGGCCAGGGCAGAGAACCCTCTGAAACAGCCGGACAACACAGTGGCGAGTTTCAACCAGCCGCATCAGGTTGGCTTTTTGCCCTCTGCACTGTAGATTTGCCCTGCTTCCTTCAGTCCCTCAGCACTGCTGAGAGTACAAAACCCAAGCAGAGTCTCCCATCAGTTTTCACAACACAGTCCTCATTTGGTGCATTTGCTAAAACCATTCCCCAGCAGATCACTCACCATGCAACGGGACCCAGGAACAGCAGAGCACAACCACTGCTGCTGCTGAGCTGCTCTCCCAGTGAACTGGATACAATGCACTACTCCCAGTGCTCTTCTCAAAACTGACAGCTTGATCTCCTTGGCATATGGTTGGCAGTTCCAGCACATGGGAGGTGACCATTTCACCATAGGAGAAATAAGTGTTACAGCTGGTTAATATTATGGGGAATAGTCAAGCCAATGTGAGGTTACATGTCAAAGTACTGTCTAGACTTCAGCATGTTTCAGGGGAAAAAGCATCATTTCAGGTGCTGGAAGAGCTATGCTGGCCAAAATTTGAGGTACCAACTCACAGATTCTGAAGGGCCTCCAGGATCAGATATAGGGTTAAGGAAACTTTTAAGATTTCAGCTTTAGAGCTCGATACCTCAATTTTGCCTGTATTCCTTTCCAGAAAGTCATGAGGAAGTAATTGTTCAGCTCAGAGCCTGTGAAAGTGAGAATAAAATAAGCAAAGGTCATACTGAAGTTTACACAAATAGCAGCTGAGGAAGGTCAGGCTGTTGAGAGAGAGACTTTACTGTGCCCATATGTGTAAATAAACAAGTAAAAACCCCCACAAAAACCCACTTACCTGAAAAGGCTGTTAACCCTATAGTCCTCACTCCTCCAAAACAGGTCCAGCTCCAACCCTGATTTTGAGTTCAGGGACAGTACCTGTTTTGCAGGTCCTAAACACATATCTTTCTCTATTAAATAACTAACATATTTCTACATCAGAATATCCTTGAGCCTAGCAGTTGATTCATCATTTTAAACAGTCACTATTCAACCAGGGAGACTTCCCAGGAATACACTAAATAAGGAGAAATGCCAAAGTGTTATTCCTTCTCTGGCTGCATTCAGAGCCTAACAGGGTGCACACGCTGGTCCCACTGATGCCTGGGCAGGGCTTTCAGCTCATAGCTGGCTCACATCCTGTCACTTCAGAGCACAGAGAGCAAGCTGTCCTCCCTCCCTGGGGACAAGAGTACATCTGTTCCTCAGGCCAAGGTGCTGAAGACAGGCAGCAGCTAACCAGTGTTCAGCATAAAAATGCCAAGCAACTCGGGCTAGCCTCAAGTTGCGGGTTTGATTGCAAGAGCTGTGCCTGGACATTTTTGGTACTTCTGGTCCCAAGCTTACTGCCCTTAAATAAAAATACTGTTAATGTTTATAGAATTTCCAGTTTATTTTATCAGCCTCTCCTGTGTGTTCTCTCTGGTATAGAAAAGGGGGGGGAAAATAGCCATATATTGTCTTCTCGTCACTAGTTGGTCCTCCTTTAAGGACCTTGTAAGACATTTTTTGTGTATTGTTTCCCTGCATATGTGGGCAGCTTTACTACTTCATCCCCCTCAGGACCACTTAACAACATCAGCAAAGCAATTAAGTGTAGTTTTCAGGAAAATGCCAGAGGCATTACACTGTCTGGATGGGAGTCTCAACCCAATTATTTTCAGCTAGTTGTGAACTGTGGAAAGTGGACTTTACTTCATTATAACTTCAGTTCCCACTGATTAAAAGTCTAGTGTGTTACAGACGGTAAGGAAAAATGAAACAATTAAACTTTCCATCAATAAAATTGGTGCATATTCTTCAACATAGGGGTTTACTTCTCTCCAGAGAAGTGATTAAAATGAACTGATTGAACTATAATTTGATTGACTGAAGAGCTGCAATCCACTGCACTAAAGCTTAAATTCCATCTTATTGCTCTATTTAACTCTGAATATAAAAAATTACTGGCGGTCTTGCAAACCCCTTACGCAGTCATCCAGCTGAAATTTCTTGCTGCTCACAGGCTGCAGCAGCTTCTGTGCTTTCACTGCTGTGTCTGCATGATTCACAATGGATTGACGTTGAAAAAGACACAATGACACCTAAGAAATTACATTAATACAGCCAGAGAAAAAAAAAGAAAAGGCCTGTTATATTATTAGGTATCTTCCACCTATTACATAATCATTTGGGACTTCTAAACACAAGCACAGATAAAATTAATCCAAGAGACTGGAGAGAATAACTGACAGGTTATATACAGTTGTTGCAGCAAAAATTAGCATATTCTCCTGATGAAAAATGCAGCTGTGTTGCACCTCCCTACTGCAGAGCTGTCTTCAGGAAGGTGTGAGGCTGCCAGATGCACAGGTTTGCAGGTATGCCTTTGTATGTATGACTCTTTCCTTCTAGGAGATACCAGAGGTGCATGTTGGGTCTGGCCTTGAGTGTAAGTTGTGCTGGCTGTGAATCAGGATGCCTAGATTCCAGTGCAAAGACTGTTTCTTTGGACTAAGGACAAATTTTTATGGTTTGCTTAGACTAGAAGAGCTTCATCTCCACAGATGAAGAAGAGTGATGTCAGTGAGGGACTCATTGCAGAGTCAGTTCTAACAAACACCAGTTAAGAAACAACAAGCTGCTTGCCTCTGTCAACTGGCTACTATGATGTTTTGGTACAGGAAATACAGGAATATTGATGCTCCTCTGAAAATCTAATTGAAATGCCATTTCCTATCATGAGGTTGCCCTTCTGTTGTATGACACCTGTCTTCTCTATTCCCATCTTTTTATTTGAAACAAAACACAGTATTTGACTTACAGCTGCACCACAGTAGCAGTGAGTAAGAATATAATATAGTATTAAGTCACAGCAATAACACCTTATACTGGTAATTAAATGCATCAGGCTGGGTAGGATATGTGGATAAAGATGGGCAATAGCTGGGTTAAATACATAGTGCACTTCCTCTAACAAGCAGCTCAAACTCCAAATGAATTCAATACATTTTCCCACTAACATCCCCAAGAATCAGGGCATGTACTCCTTGATAATATTTACTACTGAGCTCAGTTTGCTGTGGAGCTTTGCACTTCTGGCTGTGACTGATCTATGAGGCAGCTTCACAGCTCATCAGGCCATGTAGGTGATTTGTGCCAGCTTCAGCCCTTGCACACTGCCCATCTCAGTTTTACAGGGATGTCTGACCACAGGCAAGGTCTACCAATCCACTGAGTTCTTTGGCCTTATTGTTTATGCATAGGACATACCACAACTCTTCCTATCTGTTAGCCAAAAGCTACCAGAATTGTAGGGGAGTCACTGAGGCAGTATCGATCTGAAAAAATGCTGCCTCCACCTAATTTAGAAGGAACACCTTTGACAAATTATATTTGGCACTTAATGATTGTCTTGCATTATTAGCATTTTCTTTTGTTTCCTCTTTCAATTCCTAATTACTATCCATGTTATCCTCTAGTCCACTTCACCATAGGTAACTCTGAATAAAGCTGTGCAGCAACAGTAACAGGAGACTTTTAAAGGTAGACAAAGGCAAACACAGAACCAAAACTTTTTGGCTGTCTCTGGAGGCTGTAGAATGTTTGCTACGTTCCCTGAGCCCAGTTTTACACACACCAGTGTAGCTGAAATGCCTCCTTAATGCGTTTTAGTTTTTCATTTCTTACAAAGACAGATACATTCTTTCAATTGTAGCACCTTTGCATAAGAGCTGCAGAAGAAGGTGCTGTGTTTGAAGTAATTAATATCTTGCTTTCTTGCAGGAGGACAAAATGGCAAAAAAAGGAGCCCCGAGTGTGAAACTAGCCTTGAGACTTCTCTAATTCCTAAACGGGAATGGCTTTTTGTCATGCTGACACAAGTCGTAAGAAATCTGGGGAGAGTGCAAACAACATCAACAGCAGGGCAGGACCTTCTTCCGAGCCCAGCCCGTGTTGGCACATGGAGGAGGAGGCACAGACATCTGGTGACCCAAGGAATTGCTTAATGTGGTTCCCCAGAGAAGTGTCAGCAAGTGCAGGGACAGGAACTGGCCATCAGTTCCAAGAGACCGTGCTGGCCTGGCACGTCAGGGGAAAAGTGAAGAATGATTCAAGCTGGATCTGTTTTCCATACCCATTGGCCTCCTGGCAGATGCACAGGAATAACCATCCATAACTACCAGAAAGAACATAATTTTGCTACAGATGCTGCAAATCACACATGTGACTTCTCTGTCCTTATTCTGTTATGGAGAGGCAACAGGATTTTCTGCGTTTTAACAACAAGTTGATTTCAAAATCTCCAATTACAAAAACACAGAAAAACATACTCCTCAGGAGATTTATGTTTGGAAAAGTACGGCACTTTAATTACATAGATACCGTGACTCCCCAGTTTTATGGAAATGTGATTACTGCAATTTCTTTATTAGTTAACAGTTTCACTATTTAAAAAATCATTATTTAAAAGATGTAGTGTTATCTATTTACTCCACAGGGTTAAAACCCCCGCAAAACATAGGCAAACACTTGAATACTTTCCTTCTAGCAACCAAGGTCTCTCACATCAGAAAAGCAGCATATTTGGTTTTTTTCTGTACCTTATATTAAGCCAAATTTGTAGTTTGTAACCCTTTGGCCATTCAACGTCATCAAATTCCTGGAATATAATTTTAGGTGAAAGCCTAAACCAGTGACTAAGTCATCTCATTTTCCAAAACAATTTGATTTTTTTTTTTCCAAAAAACACAACATGAGTAACAAGAATGCCCTCAGCTTTAACATTACAGGAAAACCATTTACCAAGCTACCTAAAATGACTTTGGAACAAAATTCCACATTGGATACCTCCAAATCTCTATGTGAATGCCTCTGTCAACACTGCTTGCATGTAACAGGGCCAGATTTTCAGACTTTTGCATGTCCCTTACTTCCACTGACAGAAATATCACAAAATTAATTTTTGGCACTAAGCCTATTTACATTTATTAACCTGCTGCATGACTTAACTTTTCAAATTACAGCAGCATTTTACGAAGTGCTGAGTTTCTGCAATTCCCACTACAGTGAGTATAAAACAGATACTGAGTACTCCCTTGGGATTTAGCTGTGTCTTTCAAGGCTGGGATAACAGTGCTGCTTTTGCTGAAGAAATTAAAGTTTCAGATCTCTTAAGGTCTTTGCGGGATCTGGGATCCAAAAAACCCCAGACAAATCTGAAAATACACTATCAGAATCCTCTCATTCTTTCCATCCTTCTTTCCTTACATAAAGGTAGGTCTACCTTTCTTTTCTTATCTAAGGGAGACCATAGGTCTCCTTGCTAACTCTTCAAGAAAAACAGAGGAGCAACAGGGAAATCTGTCTTCCATGGAAAAGATGAAAGACCCAGCTAAGTGAGAGGATGTGTCCTTCCCGACACGGTGTGGTCAAAGAGACAGCCCCCCCGACTTTTCCCAGAAGAGTTCACAGAAAAGTGTCCAGAAAAGTACCCATTCTCCCCAGCAGCTCTGCGAACAGCAGGACATGCTGCAGCACTCTGGGCTGCTGTGCCGTGTCATTTCAGTGCCTCCGAGGTCAGCTGAGCGCATTAAATTAACTCTGTTCGCAGGCAAAGCAGGATGTCTGGGAACAGGATGGCACAGCATAACAATGGCAGATGAGGGGCAGGTACACACCCACATGCTAAATGGTCGGAAGGAGTGGGGGGCAGTGATGTGAATCTGACTTCTGTGACTTAGTGCCAAATGTATGTTATCACACAGATCTCCCAGCAGATTATGTGTCTCTTCACCCCCACTTAACATTTTTCATAGCTTATTTCAGTATTTTTGCATTTGTTTCACCCATAATAATTTATTTATGATCTTAGGATTATTAACAATTTGAGGCTTCATTATAAACCATCCTGGGGGAATCTCACCTGCCTCATCCCATTACATTATTATTCCCAAATATCTAATTTATATTTAATAAGACATCAATTGAACATCAATAAAATAATAATGAATTAATAAAATATAGCTTCCTAGAAATACTAGTCGCTTAAGTATGTATGCAAAAGGCAGTGCACAGTCTGTGGGTCAGCTATCAAATCTCTCTGAAACTATTTGTCAGAACCATTTAGTATTTAGAATATGATAATAAGCCATAAAATATTTAATTGCTATGGTCTTCAGATAATTCTTGTGATAATTGTGACCCATACTAACCTGTGAACCTGAGCTGGGAAGTAACCAAGAGTTCCATGTATGAAAACCATCTCCAAACGCTGTAATGCTTGAGGGACTCCATGTTTCCACAAACTGAAATGGCAAAAAAATTTTAGTTTCAGTAAATACTTAATTTTTTACTTTAACATGACCTTTTAAACTGAAATGATGTCTTTTTCTACACAGAAAATCACACAAAAAATCAAAATAAGCTTTTTTTTTCTTTTTACACTGACTTAAATGTCTGCCTATGGACACTAATATAGCACAGTTCAACATTGCTGGTCTGGTGTTTCTGTTCTTACAAAATATCAACCCAAAGGACAAGCTTTGGCAAATGGTTCTATGCAGACAGAAATGGCATTATTTCACCCTGGGGAATTTCAGTAAAGGCCCTACTCCTATCCCACCCTATGGCTCCACAGCAATGATTATCACTAATCAGTGATAAATTCCTTGTGAGAGAAGAGGAGGGGCAGGCACTGATCTCTTCTCTGTGGGGACCAGTGACAGGACCCGAGGGAATGGCCTGAAGTTGTGTCAGGGGAGGTTTAGGTTGGATGTTAGAAAAAGGTTCTTCACCCTCAAGGTGTTTGGGCACTGAACAGCTCCCCAGGGCAGTGGTCCCAGCAATAAGGCTGACAGAGCTCAAGGAGTGTTTGGATGATCCTCTCAGGCACATGGTGTGACTCTTTGGGATGGTCCTGAGCAGGGCCAGGAGTTGGAGTCGGTGATCCTTGTGGTCCCTTCCAACTCAGCATATTCTATGGTTCTGTGAATATTCACTAGCTCTCTTTTCCTTTTCACCCACAACACATTTGTCTTTTTTTTTAAACTGATGAGGTCCACTCTTCAGCTACCTGCATTACACAAGAGAGGATTATAAGGCCAACTGTCCTTGGGCATGCAACATTGGTTCAAAATTACAATCCCATTTGAAACCTCAATGCTACTTGGGATGTTTACAGGTCCACTGAGAAGTGCTATTCAAACATAGAAAGGTTCTAGTTTAACATTTAAAATTTGTTAAGCTCTAAAAGAGCCATCAGACGCTCTGGTCTGATCTCCTACAAAAGATTTTTACTCGGTTACTTCTGTACCAATCCCCATAACTCCTATTTGACTAAAACACATCTTCCTGAAATACTTCCAGTCTTATTCTGTAAATGGAAAATCCATCGTCTCAGCAGCTTACACTAGCATTTATTACCCACACTTACAAGCATGACTTCTCAATTGAACTTGTCAGGCTGTCACTCCCACCCACGGACTTGTAGTTCCCTCTACACAGTGCTTTGGCAGCCCATATTTCGGGCCCATGAGGGTGCTGGTACACCACGGCCTCAATGTGCTGGACTCATCAAAGGCACAAGCCGTTCTACCACTCAGAAAGACACGAGCAGTTGCATGCTTAGGGTCACATCCTTGGTAAGTCTTTTTACTATGAAGGATTCATCAAAGTTCAGAATCAAGGATACGTCCTATGTTCTTCCTGAGCAGACCCTAATACATTCCGTTTTGGGACACTCTCATGGGGGAATGATGACTAGTTTAACACAGAGAGCACCTTCCCACACCTCTGAGGGGTGGTTCTAATTTCTGGGTAACGTGCTTACCAGTTTCTCCATTTCCTGCCATGTAACCATAGTCACATTTTGAAAGAAAAACACCACTCACCTTTTTAAAAATCTTCCACTATGGACTAGTTTCATTGCTTCAATCAATCAAACTACTCACTGACTTGAAGAGATCAAGTTGAAGAGATTCTTTTCATGAGTAAGAAACAATAAAGTCTTCTGTTTCTGGGTGTTCTTTGCAATGGAACCTGTGAAAATCAAGATAGATAGTGTACACCAATTCACCTTTAGTGAGCACAAAAACAGTCCCCCAGAGTGACAGCTATCAGTTTGTCTCCAGTGAGAGCTGTATAACCTCTTCTGTAAACATGACATTGAATAACGATCAGTCTCTTATTCCTTTCTTCTCTCTAGTGTGACAGACCCTTAATTATGGCTATTACATTAATAATTGATTCAGAGAAATCTACATGGCTAAAGCTGTGTTCTCCTCTGGATATCAAAGACAGTATTAAAACCCAGCTTAGGAAAACTCAGAAACATCTGCTGATGTTCAGCCCAACTAAAGAATGCTCTGCTCTGTATAGAAAGCACACACCTTCAGCTTACTGCCTCCTACTCCTGGAGGATGAAGCAGCCTGCAAAAATTGATACATCATTGGAAAGGGAAAGATTTACACTTGAAAGCACCGAGAGAAAAGAAAACTCCACCTCTCATTAAGCTCTGAAAAACTACTATTTTGGCTATCTTACCCAGACCTTTAGATCCTGCAGAGTTCACCCATCTTTAATAAGTCCCTGACTGATGTATTTGCAACACAACAATGCAAAAGCAGTATTACAAATTATGACTGTGTAACAGAAAATTGAGCTAGAAACCACCCACTCAGGCACTGTAACACCAGCATCTGTCACTGCACCATAAGCAGAGCTGTAACATTTTAATTCTTTATGTGTAGCACTTATGAGCACCCTTCAGGTATAAACATACTTCTACAGTCAAATGCAGAAGGATGCCAATGCAAGTACCCCAGGGAGGGAACAAGAGGGCAGAATCAAGATTCAGGTTTGCACCAAACAATAAATAATTCATAAACCTTTTACATGTAATCCTTACATACAAATTACTAGAAAATTAATGTAACTGCCTCTCAAGAGAATTACTAGAAAACACTTATTTTCTGCAGGTATGTACACTCAAGCTAAAGCTAAATCTATAAAAAAGGTGATGACACATCTTATGATGACTTATTTGGCTTCAACTTGTTTTGGAATATGTAGCGACTTATTGATAGACAACCTCTTACAACACTGTCTATGTGGAAAGTAATGCCTGGCAAATTATCCATCCTTAATAAAGCTCTGTGCTTCTAAGTATTACTGTTGGTGCTGCTCTTGATTTAGATTCAACTAATTTTTGTCTAGGCTCACCACTGTGCCTCATCCATGTTTCTCCAGCTCCCTCAGGATTTGGAAATACAAATTTCTACTTGATGAGCCTATTAAAAAATTAAGAAATGCATATACAGCACGGCCCTTGTCTGTCCATGAAAATAACACTGGTTCAGGATGCTAGAAAGGCATATGTGTACTGAAAGCATAGATTCCAAGATGAACACTGTATTATCTACAAGCAAGTTATACTGTCCTAAAAGAACACTGTCAAGGTATGCTACCACACTCAAGTGCCATGCAGAAAAAGAATATTCAGATGAACCACATCTGTAAAGGTTAATTTCTTCAGAACTTCACAGCCACGTGGTGATGATGCAAAAATCAGTAGATTTGAAACACCTCTCTGCCTGTTCCATACCTGTACGATAATCATTATTTTAGATGATTTCAAAGGATGACTGCATTTCCTGAGAGTTCACATCACACTCACTCATCAAGAACTGGTGTAAGCAACTGAAATATACACAGACACGTATAACCTTAGACAGCAGTAACATTTCTGTGTGAATGCTTCCCTTTCCAAACATCTCTTAACCAACAGCACATCCGCTACTCCATAAGCCACTCCAAAGGGCTTAGCAGCTTTCCACTCATTTAGGGATTGCTAAAGATCAGGTCTCATGTAACTCTGAGTTCAAGAAAGCGTTCTGAAAGAGGACATTTAAACTATTTATGATCCTTGTAGCAGTTTAAATCCTGTATAATATTTTTGATGAAGCTTTTTTACTCCAAAAATCCACAACCTAAATGAAGGTCTGATAAAACCCCTGTGAGTTGCCACGAAAATCGATCTTCTGCTGCCCAATTCCATTCTTAATGAAAGAGACAATTCAGAAACCTACAGGAACATGCTTTATTGATTCATTCGCAAGTCTCTAAAGCCTGTGCCTGTGTTCCCTCCAATAAGACCAACCACATAGTGCTTCTCATGCTCTGAATTGCAGGAAAAGACAATGACCCCAGATCTGTTCTCCTGGAAGTCCAGTGAGACTAAACACGCCCAATAAATGTAAACACAGTGCACCACCAAGTTAATGATAAATGTGTGTAGGAGACAAAGAGACTTGTATTTTCTCTTTATTATCCCTTCATTTGAGCCTCTACCTTCTTTGTAATTTATTTACCCAGGACAGTTGTGCCCTGATGCATACCTGTTTCTTCATGGAGATACTTGTTTTTCTCAATTTTGTGTCTGGGTTAAACAAACCAGGAGGAGGCCAACCTACATGTGTGAGGTCACACAGTGAACTGTAATCTGAACTGCCGCGGATGCCTGAATTCATTCAGGTTCAAGACCTAATTTGGCATAAACCTGGAGTGTAGCTGCACTGCACTGTATATTTTATAAATATGTCTTTCAATAATCTCCCACTCTTCTGATGAAAGCAACAAGAAGCAATAAGAACAGCAGAGCCTGTATTGGGCAAGCTTTCCTAGTTAATTCCACTAATGCATTTCAGCTCTGACCTGTAGTAACTTGGGTAATCTAGTACAGCTGAATGCCCCATAAGAATTTGGGATGATACACTGTCTATGAGCAAGATATGAGGAAGTACAAGAGAGCAGCTGGATACCAAGAATCATCAGTAGTCAGAAAAAAAATAGAACTTAAAAATAGAGGATAGAAAATACATGAAAACACATTATCAAGAAAATATGTTTTAGATAGTCCTACAGATACTTTCAAGTACCACCAATTCAACATCCATGTCCAATTCAAAACATTACATCTGCTTGTCCTGCTTAAGGGAATATGCTACACTCAGATTTAGTATCGGGTTTTACAGTAATTAGAGTTACTAGAATTATTCCAGTAAAAATATCTGGAAGTATGGCATGTTTTCAGGTTCACCCAGGTTTTGCCAGAAACCCAAAGTCTTCTTCCTTCCACCTTATGACAGAATAAATTTTAGGGAGCCCATTTCTCTTATATAATTCTAATATTCTTCTCCCTTTACATATGTTTTTGGTAAGCGTGCACAGACCCAGTCAGTAACACTCTTTACTGCAAAACTTCTCTGTTCACCTGTATTATGATTTAGTGGTTTTAGTACAATTCTATGCAGAGAATGGCTTCAGAAAGCAGCCTCTGGTCTCAGGTAGCTGTTACTTGGATAAATAAGGTAACAAGTAATTTAGTGGTCTAGAGAGGAATTAAAATATTTTGTTATGCTCTTTAATATTTCCCCTAATTCTAAAATCAGACAAAACTCCAGCATAAAAATCACTTTTGCTTTAGAATTGTCTCTCAGCAGGGTAGTGTGCCCAAGTTATCGCTTTGTGCCATACTGTATGTTCAAAGCCATCAGTACTCAATGTGCTAAGAAGTGACACTGAATCCCACAATCAGAAATAAAACTGAAAGTTTCAAAAAGATTTCAGAATTTAGATGAACATAAATAGCTGCTTTGAAGATGGAAAGCATTTTACAGATTTACATTTTGGTCTGTTTTGAACGGATAAACAGACAAAAATATGTTTTTAAAAGGAGCAATATGATTTCCAGTTTAACACTTTCCAGAATTAGATTGTAAGAAACACTGAGTGACAGAAAGAATAATTCATATTCACTGTACAGAAAGCTTGTTTTGCTTCTGCTTATTATTTGAGCTTCTGAAAAGCATCTCATTTTACAACCTTAACAACTATTAATGTAATCCACAAGCTTTCTGCAAATGTACATTCCCACTATCACCTTTCCCAACTAAAAGGATGCAAAATAACCAGGGTGCTATCATTGTTAAGTCAAGAGATTTAGAAGGTTTATCATAGGTTTCCTTTTCTTTTGAAACACACAAGTAATGTTGCCAAAGATTTCATACACACTTAGAATTAAAAATGTTGGGAAAAGGGCTCTGAAAGGAAAATTAATTGGAAAGATTCATTCTCTAACACTGCTTCCTGTCACTTCACTCCTAATGACTGAAGTGTTTTTATAGTTTTCTGTGTTCTCTCTTAGTGCTGTATAATTTGATTTCCCAATCCCCCAAGAGCTCTGTGACAAACCTCCAGGGTGTTTCCAGGATGTAAAGGTCAGAGCTGAAGACAATGGGGATGGGGTGTGCAGAAGACAAGCCTCAGAATCTCTTGCTTCAAATCCGTCACCGACACAGAAACCAGGGTCAGTAAAGCACAAAGGGGAGCCTCTTAAAGGAAAATCAACTCTGGTGGGAAGCTCTTAAAGATGTTAAGAGTAGCTGCTAGCAGAATCCGAGTGTCATTCCTTAAATCAAAGGAAGAAGGCAGCTTTCCCAGGTATCTTCTGCATGGAAATCAAACAGGCTTCCAAATTTCTTGAATAAAAAACACTTGGAAGCCCAAACTGTGGCTTGCACACTTGTCTCATGTGTAATGCTTAGAATTTCAGGAAATCCTCTTGTGCTGTATTCCCGGACTTCTTCCCACCTCATCCTCCGAAGAAATCTTTTCTCAGTGTGTAACTTCACTGCCCTCACAGCAGCCTCCAGTTTCTGACAAGATGTTGCTGTTTTGGGCTAGATATCATACGACCTTCCCTGTGCTGGCTCCGTTACTATTAAATTAGTGCCAGCCAATCTCTATCTTACATTTCCCTAACAACCTTATTTTCCTTTTTATTAGTTAATTAACATAATCACTTCTTAAGAACTACTGTAATGCTAGTTAGTGGAACAGGTGCTGTAACTAGTAAAAAGTCTATAAAGAGAAAAATCAATATCCCACCAGATGTATGTAAAGGATGTACCTTCCAACATCACAAATTCCCTTTTGGGGACCTGAAAGTATTCTTTGCTGCTTTTGCATGATGTGCCTCAGTTTTAACTCATTTTTTATTCTTTGTTTAATCAAGTTCTTCTGCAGTATAAACATGAACATCATTATGCTAATTTCTGCACTAGACACGCAAATATATAAACATTTGTGTGCCGAATTATTAAGGTTCTGTCTATAATGTTATGCCCCTATTTACTATCTATATTTTATGTCTTATGGATTTCTAAACACTTAAATTTATATCAGTGTTGTCACATATCTGCAAGCAGAGACAGTTTTATGAGCACTAAAAAAGCTGCAACACACAGCCACTAAATACTAATGACATAAATGGTATCCGCTAATGGTCTCTATTTTTATTACAATGCAAAACTTCAATACATTGCAATTACCATTGCTCTAAGGCTGAACCATACACACTGTATAACGCCAACTTCCATCTCCATAGTATAAAATGACATTATTTGTTGTTCAGCCCTGTACTGCAAATGTTGACTGAACGCCCAAGTCAGCAGTTGTAGCTAAAATTCACCATATTTACAGAGTCTCACTGTTAACTAATACCCTAAATTGTCAGATATGCCAATGCATTAGACATTTTTCAAAGCCTGCTGCACTAATAGCATGTAAGCATAGCACATATCTTGTTGTACCTGTCAACAGCCCAGTAACTTTGCAAAGGTAAAACGTGTCAAAAAAGGGAATTATCTTCTTATGCTTCTCTGTTAAAAAAAATCTTTAGTGAGTGATTTTTCTAAAATATTGCAATACAAAAGTGTATTCAACAAAGCTTACTGTCTTGTATCTGGGTTTCTATTTTGCCTTTTTAATGTTAAATTCTAAATTCTTCATTCATAATTAGAACAGTGCTGCCTTTTACTTCAGCTATCAAAGAGACAAAACCTTGCTCTCAGAACTTTGAGACAGTGGAAACCTCAATGTTGTTCACAGAGCTGGATGAAAACCAGTGCATGGCAAAATCCCTGATACGTGAATCAGGGGGTGGAGGAGGTAATTTAATTTCATCTATTCATTTTGCTTGCCAGAAACTTTCACCAAAAAAAGGTGAGCTAAGTTCATCTCTCAGACTTTCTCATGCCAGTTTATCTCACATAAAACAAGTCCAGTTAGGTTCCCTTCCACTGACTTCAAGAATAACCTCCAGAAAGCTCAGACTTCTGTTTGAAACAGGAGACATTTTTTCTATTTCCATGCAGCTGGGAAGTAATTTACACAAGGAAAACACTGGAGACAAAGTAGGTGTCAGACTTGGTAGCATTTTACATGCATTTTGTGACACAAGGCAGACAACAGAAACGTGCACACAAAATATTTATTTTCAAGGGCTGGCTAGTGAGAACAGCAATCCAATATCCCCCATTGCAATACAATCCAATTATCCCCCATAACTTTTAAGCATAGAAAACCATTCCACCTGAAAGCATTACTTTCTTTAAATGTTCTTACTCAGTTTGCATAAACCTAAACATACATGACTGGCTATAGAAAAACAAGTGATTTGAAGTACCTAGAATAATAATACCTAAATCTTGCAACTGAGAATACTGACAGAATATTACTTATTTTTGATTCTTCCTTTCTCTGCCAATAATCTTAAACAATGCAAGTGCTCTCTAATGGAAACTGAACCCACTTCAGTGTTCTAATATTTTGACTAAATAGGTTTTATCCTGAATCCTAGTTAACTACCTCTGTTCTACAACTGCAGCAATAAAATATTCCAACTGAAAATTAAATGGCAGTTTTAATTTCAGAATACAGGATTTCTCAAAAGGACAAATTCATTACTTTAAACATTTGTAGTAAAACACAGCTTTTCTAAATAAGTAAAATATGCTAGCTCATTTTCTTAACTGGGATTTAAAATAATAGCTCCTTTTTGCAATGCAAAATGGTGGGCAGAGGGTTAATTTTTAACCCTCTTGACACGTTTTAGAACTTGAAACAAACCAGACTGACTGACTTCACTAATGCAAAAATTAAATATTTGAGCTCATGAAAAGTTTATTTTTTAATTAATTCCCTGCTTTTCTTGAGGAAACTGTTGGGTAACCACAACCCATTTTGAGGAGCATTTTGGATCTTTTGAGATGCTGTCCTTGACAACCTGTATTGTTCACTATAATTCTTTCTCCTTGCTTAACAATCATATTGTAACTAAGGAGGCACTGAGCTCTTTTTAATAAGACCTCGGACAACATCTGAGGCCTATCAGCTCAGAAGAAAATGTTGACTTTGTTTCAGTTGATAAGACTAATGCCTCCAATAGAAAAGTAGTAATAGGCCACAGGTCTGCTAATGTTGAGCCAACAAGTGCCTGATCCATTTTTTGTGGTTTTGGGTTTTTAATGTGGTTTCTTTGTTTGTTTGGGGGATATTTTTTGTTTGTTTGTTTTATTCTCCCTGACTTGGGGTTACAAGTTTGCCAGCCTAACTCTCTAGGCAACAAAGCCCAATGTCATTCCCCTATCAGACCACACTCAGGTGAGGTCCCTAATTAAGAAAGCAGCTGCCCTGAAAACCCTGTAATATCAAGGAGAAAGAAGGAGACACCTGCAGATGCCAAGTCAGATGGTCTCTACATGAGAGTGCTCCTAAGCTCCTAATGCAGGTGCCTTAAGACAGCACAGTTTCATGGTCTGAAACCAGCCCAGGATCTAAACTGTCCTCCCCTAAAGTCCATTTCTATTTCAGCCTAAAAAGTGTATGTTCACTAAGGGCACTGAAATAGAACACAGGTAAGAGCACAGCTGCTGCCTGGAATCAGAGTTACAAAGGTCTTCCTGGATATTCTGTACATTCCCAAGTATGTCTGGTGGGTTTCTGAGCTCATACACTTGACAGCTGTCTCTGGGCACTTAGAAAAGAATATAAGCTCTTGTGGAGCATATCTCTACCTGGTTACACACAGTGAAAACATGCTCCTTCCCTGAAAAATAAAAAACCCATGGAAAACAACAAGAGGCTTTCTGTACACTTCAATGGGTGGTCAGTCGAGCCCTAAACTGAAAGCCTCTTGCCCCTGGTACCTGCTTGGAATATCTGGCTATAGTTGTTTTCTTTTAACATGTAAAGACACTATTTTAAAAGGCACTCTAGGAAGGCTGGCTGCCTGTATCTGTATTCCTTCCAGCAGGAATGGGATGGAACAGTTACACCCAAGGCAATGTTTTTTTTAAGGTGTTTCTTCTGATTACAACAGTACAATGAAACAGCTATAATATCTGAAAGCTTTAGACTTCTGTTGTGTAACCATGCAGATGAATAGCTTCAACCTTTGCAAGAAATTGCAGTATGAATGTCTGTTTTATTTCACAGTTGTGTCAGAGCAGACTATTAATAGAATACTGATAAATGCTACAATAGCTATTCTTTTTCCTCCCCTTTTGCTTTTATGCCATTGCCAATACCTATCCTTCCCCTGGTGCTGTCAGCTGATGCCTGCCTCATAACTCTTGGGGTAACAGCATTAGAAGAAAAAGAAATTAAGTTCAAATAAAGCTGCCAGGTGGAATTCAACATTATGAGATTATGGACTGACTTGTTTTCTGAAGCAGGCACCTATATGCAGAGTTATACCACTAATGACCTACAAAGAACTTACAGATTAAAATTTAATTACTATAATATTATTTAAGAGGAGGAAAAAGATACTAAAGCTAACTATATTTCTTTTTCTAGTAGCTATGTGATTTTTAATGGCAAGTAATAACTACCTTCATCTTCTCTGTACATTTCCTGGCGACCATGTTTGTAGCACCACACCTTGCACCGTGTTCACTTGAAACCAAAAGGTGTTACAAAGTCTTTGTAAAATTATGCATGAGCTACTAGGCCATTTACCCAGGCCTTTGCCAGTCTGTGTGCCATTCTTGGGCACACAGCTGCATTTGTACAACTCTCTCGTTTGTGTTCACTCTCATGTAGTAAATCTAAAGAGATCAGGAGATGCAACCATTGGTCCTGTGAGTAAAAATAAATCAGTGAGATTATGAAGAAGAACAGACAATATAAAGACTACACAATAATTTTGAAGAAATTTAAAAGTTGGATTTCTTGCAAATACTTGTAAGCCATGCAAGTAAAAATAAATGATTGCTTGATTATGACACCAACAGCCTCAAATTATCACTGTAGAATTGTTTGGGTGCCTTTGCTCAATGAGTGAAATTGTTTAATATATAAAAGTTATCCATGCTGTAATTTATGTCACGTATGCTAGAACCACAGTCAGATACTTCGCTCAGATTGCAGCAAATGCTACTGTCATCAGAAGCAACCAGCTCCTTAACTGGCTCTTTCAAGAAAGCCAAATAATGAAGTGCCACAGAGAACAGATATATTTTTTGTTCCCTGAAGCAATGTCTTCAGTGAGTTAGAGGAAACAGCTTTGTTAGAGAAGCCTCTAAGGCTGCAACTGATGTTTTGCCTGCTTTGAAAATTTGTATTTTCTATAGTTCTCAGACTATTAAGGTCGGAGTAAAAATAAGACATGTAAAAGAAATTAAGAGAAACAAAAATCCCATTTTCTCAAAAATACCTAAATAAACTTGGGAAGAATTAGAAACGTCTAGGTGATTTTTCCAATCTGAACACAATCCAATCCACAAATATTTTGTTCAAAAGGCTCTAGCATGTCCACAGTTAAGAGTAACTGTTCTACCGAGTAATAAATATTTATCTTTTAAGATCATGGTGGCAAGTACTGCTGAAACATGCATGCGCACATTTTAGCAATAGCTCATTACTGGAAAGCCATCCTGGTGAGGAAAAATAATCTTATAAAAATGCTGTAATAAAACTAACAAGAAAACTATGAATATAGTACGTGTGAAGAGAGATAGTCAAGGAAAAGAAGAAATTACATGATGTTTTCAGGAAAGCTGAGTGGGCTGCGGCTCTGACAGGTGGACAACAACAGACATCACAGGGAATCCCGTGTGTCTGCTCACCAAAGGAAAACTGACTAGTGGGAATTTCCATGCAGAAAGGACTAGACTGGACACTAAAACTGTATTAAAACACTATTTTGGGACTGGAAAAAAAATTAACAATGCCAATGGCTGAATGCCAGCAAATGAAAAAAGGGTAGGAAATTAGAAGGATGAAGTAGTTATGGTGAAGCAGATATCAAAAGATGAAAGGAGATCTAAGTAGGTCTGGGAAGGCAGGTAAAATTGACAAAGGGTACATAAAACAGGAGCTGATGGAAAAGAGGGACTGGCAATTAAGATAAAGAAGAAACAAAAAGAAACTGGAACCTTTATCAGAAGACTTATATAAAGTAATTTGTAAATATATCTTGGTGTGTATAAAAGGCATTGGGTTTCTCTTCAGCTGGGTTTTTTGTGCACTTTTCTGTAGTTTGAGAGACTGTTGTTTTTGGAGATTACATCTTATGTATATTAGTCTTCCAACATATTGAAACTTTTTTTGACCTTTCTTGAACAATAAAAGATATTTTTATATAATGTAGTCTTTTTCAATCTTTGTTGTGATATCAAATACCTAAAATGTTTGTCTTGCTTCCCATAGCACAACTATTTCAAAGAACAAACAATCAGAGAGTAAATAAACATGGGTGTTAACTTTAACAATTACCCAAAGGGACACTCAGAAACTGTATTTTAAATGCTTGGAAATTTCTCTCACAGAAGTCAGAAAGCCAGCACTTTTCACATCCCATGGCCACTCACATCGATATCTGCTCCAAGAAAACTTGAAACACTGAATTCTGCAAAGTCAGGCTGACAGACTTGGCAAGCCACAGCGGAGAAAGTGTTCGTGGCATCAAGACCAGCACTGTTGAACCCTGCTCCTCACTTTCTGCCTGCTGGCTCTGTGGAAGCCTGATTGTATTCCTATGTATGTAAGCAGGATGCAGAGATGGAACATGGCACTAAACAAGAAAGATGTTTCCCCTCATGCTTTCTCACCAAAACTACCCCTTCACATGCCCCTCCAACCCCTACATCTCCTTTATGGTGGCTAAATCCAACAGTCACAGCCTTTCCAGAAAGCTGTGGCAATTTATAATCTCATAACGGCACTTGACAGCCTTGAGAAGAGGTGACTGAGTGGGGAACATCTGCCAGTATCTGAAGGGATGGTGTCAGAGGATGGACCAGGCTCTACTCAGTGATGCAGAGCAATTGGACAAGAGACAACGGGCAGAAACTGATGCATGGGAAGTTCCACCTGAACATGAGGAATAACTTCTTTACTGTGCAGTGACCATGCACTGCAACAGATTGTCCAGAGAAGGTGTGGAGTCTCCCACACTGGAGATGTTCAAGAACCATCTGGGCACAATCCTGTGCCACGTGCTCTGGGATGACCTTGCTTGAGCAGGGAGGTGGGACCAGATGACCCACTGTGGTCCATTCCAGCCTGAACCACCCTGTGATTCACAGATGTCCCTGCCACCAGATCATCCACGTGACTTCAGAAAAGCTCCAACTGATTCCCTTAGCCTGTCCCACTTGTGTTGATGTTGCAGACATAGCATCCAAGTTTCTCTTCTCCTCATCCCCACTTTTAAAGCAAGAAGCAGTTTGGACAAGCCACCACTGAACCAGCAAAACTCTGAAGTGAGAGACCACCGGATAACATTGGGTTACTGTTTTTATTCAGTCTTTCTGATCTGTGCTTAGAGCTAACATGGTGCAGCCCACCTTCACCTGGAATCTTCTTCACCTCTGCCTCTCATACTTGCCTTAAACCCCAAATATCTGAGATGTCTAACTATGGGAATGGATCAGAATAGATTTAAAGAAGTCTGCACAATGAAGGTGAAGAGCTACGGATCTCTTCACATAGCTGTGCACTAAGCAGTAAGCAGCTGAATTAAATGAAATAGTAAAGCAGAGCTGAATTTTGAGATGCATCCCTCCATTTGCTCTGTCTTTCCTAGTAATAGAGGTACTGCTCAAAAACATAAAACCTAACTAGCTGGTATAAACTAACTTTACATAAGCAGTTATGACCTAAACAAAGTTTGAACAGTACATAGCCTCTGGGTACTCTTTTGAGTACATTTTGAGTTTAAATTTAGATTTTTATTGCCCTTGGAATGCTGAAATAAACTTTCAGTCCCCCTGGTGCAACTCCAGGAAGAGACTATATTAAATTTCTCTGTTCATGAAGGTGTGTGCCTTCCTTCTATTCATTACCAGGCACGCAAGTCACATAATAAAGCTGAGCTGGTTTTATTCTTATACAATGTGCACCTTATTATGGTTAGCAGAATTCTGCAAGGGCAGTTCCCATTAGCAAGTGTTATCACATAAGAGCTGAGAATCACATCAGGGGGCTGTGGGATTGAAAACACAGACCTGACACACACCAGGGCCTATCAGGGAATGGTCACAGATCTAGTATTTACTTCTCTAGTCTGAGATATATATCCCCATTTTCCCCGTTTCTGCATAACAACATTTAGAACTAACTCAAATCAGACCCATCAGATTACTAAAATGGCAGTGTGAAAACAAAACAGCAAAATTAAACATCTGAGTTTTGAAAAGCCAAGCCAAGGATTTGCTTATTTGACAAGGAAAAAATTCTTGAATACCGTAATATTAGTAACGTACATCAGCCTTATGCATCTAACATTTTCCTAGCAAAAGAATAAAGTAGGCATTGTTAGGTCCAAGTAGAATTAACAACTCTAACATGGGAACAACCTGACCTACTGGTAAAATCAAAAATCCATTGTTTTGTCTGAGGTTTCTTCATCACTTCTTCCCAAAACAGGTCTGTCTTGGAGTCAACACAATTTAGCTAACTGGGACCAGGGAAACCTTCCTCTTACAAATCACAAGGAAAGATTCACCCATTCCATTAGTTGCTTGGCTGTGTAACTGGAAGAAGCATTCCTCGTTTCAAATGTACAGATCCATAATGCTGCACAGGCCCTGGGCAGAACATTTAAGGTAAGTTTTTAATATACAATGAAGCATAGATGCCTACACATGAGAACAGATGCCAATCAACACTTGCCTAAATAAATAAAAAAAGTAAGTTGCTTTGTAAGTTTAAAGTTAGGCAGATTTCAATGAGCTGAAAGTAGTCTTTGGGACAAAATAGCAGTAACCATGCCTATGAAAAAGAAACTATAACCAGTGTAACTCTTGACACAACTTATCATTATCTTATTGATGTTCTCTTATCAAAATCTCATTCAGTTCTGCTTTTATGTCAACCAATGTCATAAGTCTTCAAGGCACTTTGCCCTTGCCACAAGTTGTAGGCCCACGTTGGTGGCAGAAACAAGTCCATTTGGAAGAAATTGGACAGAGGTTATCCAGATCTTTACCCCACTAACAGCAGCTGCAGCTGGTATGAAATTCACATCAACTTAGAGCATGAAACACTTTAGCAATACAGTTCTCCATTGAATTATTGGCATTTCAAGGTGGCATGGAAGGGAACACCTATCGTTCTAACCATGTTCATTATGGCAGAAGGGAATTTGTGATCTAACGGCTAACAGTAAGTTTAAAGAAGAATCTGTCATTTTGACGGCTCATTTTTGAGATTTATATTTTGTGGTGGGTTTATGGAGTTTTTTATGTTATTTAAAGACAGAGAGGAAGTTTGAGGAGAAAGCTGGGAGATTGTTTATTTTTAGACACTGTCTCAGCAATACAGTCAAATTGACAGTGTTTCTCCATTCCCTTTACCCAGAGGAAAGTTTGTGATTATTTCTTCTTTCTGCATACAACATAAATGAAAATTGCTTTCCTCCCTCTTCAGCTCCTAAACTATTCAGCTAAAACTGGTTTAGATGGACTTCTCTTTTGCTGGCTGGAGGGGCTTTTTCCATCTTTTGGCTTCACTTTTAGGTCTTTCCAAAGTTGTTTTTTCCACAATAGCCTGCAATTTGTGGTTCTGGCCCTTTCCCCTTTTCTACAGTATTTTGAAGTTTAATTTTATATCTTTTACAAGGCTTTTGATTATTTTTTTTGTAACTCCTACTGCTGCTTTTTCTTTATGCTTTTATAGACATTGATAACATTATGAGTTACATTATGCTGCACAGAAATAAAGCTCACTAGCATTGAAATTCACTGCCATTTTTTTCCAGTTTTTGCAAGGGGTTGAGACTCCCTATGAATTTATTTTAAAATCTCCTTTAATCCCCCCACTGGATTGATGTTTCCTTTCAGAAAAGGAGGACACTGTTCCAGGCAGAAGAAATGACATAGCGTGAAGGAAGTGAGAAAAAAAGTCCTGAGTCATGAAAGCAAAGAAGAAATACAAGTGAAACAGACTTGAGAAAGGATTAAAATCCACAAACTGGAAGCAACAGAAAAGTAGGATGGAGCTCTAATTGAAAGAAATAGAGGACTGACTCTACGTAAGAATTAGGCAGATCAAGGAGGGGGAACTTGACTAAGGGAGAGCTGAAGTAGCAGATACCTCTCACCTTTTAGGTCTATTCATTATTCTCCCTCCATCTTCTGTCCCCAGGGAGAGCTGGGAGCCCTTCCGACAAACTTTTTCTGGCCACAGTCAATGTCGAAGCTCAAAAGAAAAGCACTTGGGACAGGAGCTGCTCTCACAAGGTCACACAAGCACTACCAGCATGTAGTGATGGACCTGCACTGTCCTTCCAAGGGAGGGAGGAATATCTGGGCTCCAAGGGACATAAGTCAGTTCTTGTTCCCACATCACCAAGAAAAGGGAAGATCTGTATCTAAAGTCTGCAAGTTGACGTGTTTTGTGCATAAGTGCTTCCCTTCTTTCCTGTACTCTGGAAGTCTGACTGCTGTGGAGGCAAAAACCCTCTGCTAAGAGCTGGGCACACTGTAGCTGTGTGTCAGCAGAGCCCTAAATACAGCCATCAGTAATGAACCACCATCCAGGACCACTGACCACAGCCCCTGGGCCTCACCTGTGTGCAGCCTGCCTGACTCCCTGACTCCTTTTTGCCAATTAGATAAGAAATTTTGTTTTTTCTCTGTTCATTAACCTTCTTTCTACTCCTAAACACTATTTTGGAAAAATCCATGTTTACAGTAATTAAATGCACTCTGCACTCATCAAAAGGAGTGCTGTAGTTAAATCAGAGCCCACAGTTACAGAGAGACTGCTTAATCCACCATTTTTGACCATCCTGTCGTGTGAGGTAACAGCACTTAAAACGAGAGATGTGCCAACTAACAAAGCTGAAAAGGCCAATACTTTCTACAGTTATTTCCAGGGAATGCCCAATTGGATTTTAAAAAACTATAATCTTTTAATATTCATCCTTCTGAACAGGATGTTAAAAAGTAAATCCCCCTGAGCATCGTGGCTATACTTTAAAGATGATTCCAGCAATAAAAAAGATTTCGCATGGATAACTGATATATTTTCTACCAGGTGGAGGGGAAAAAAAAGAAGAAATACCCCAAGCTATGACAAGTTTGCGGTATAGGTGATATATGATAGTAATTGACATCCTAACAATAGGAGACTATAAAGATACCCTGAAATTATTTTCTTTTCTATTTCTTCCCTATCTGCTCTTCCTCCTCTGTTTCTTCAGTAAGGCAGATCTACCAGCAAGGCAATTTAATCTTCCA
This sequence comes from Lophotriccus pileatus, assembly GCA_035583135.1. NCBI lineage: Eukaryota > Metazoa > Chordata > Aves > Passeriformes > Tyrannidae > Lophotriccus > Lophotriccus pileatus. The sequence goes on from JAWWES010000021.1 coordinate 7,626,958, forward strand.
GGGATAAAGAAAGGCTTCCTTGTCTAAGAAAAATAAAAACTTCTACTGGTCAAGGACAGAAAGCCCAAGAGAAGGAATTATCTACTGACAGTGAGCTATGTTTTTTTATCTCTAGAAAAGGAAGCAGCAGTATTCTGGAAGAAATAACATTGATTTAGCTAGAATGTAAGGAAGACATCTTCTGTTTGATGTATGTAGCCTTCTGGACAAGGGTAGGACAATAGCTTGTATTCCCTGAACAAAATACCTCCTACTGCGTTTTCACTACGATTTAGTGAGAAGAATTTTATTCCCTTGTAACATTTAACTCTGAACCATAAGAAACTTCATGCTCAGTCATGAGCCTGGATGGATGCTTATGCAAGGAACTACCAATAGGATAATTCTTCTGGGCTCTTATGCCATGCATAACTGGGAGAGGGAAAAGTTGTTGTCCCATCCTGTATGGATAATAAATTAATCCACGCCAGCTGAAGATCCAGGTACAATTTACCTCCTTGGTAAAACAGACACAGGAACTACACCTCAACTATTGCAGAACTTTACCATGAGGAGCAACTTTTTTTAATGGTCTTTGCTACTGCACTTGACACCATAGCAGTATGCCAGTCAGGGTCAATAATGTTTAATGAGGTAACTTGTTAGTCAAAGAAACAAACTTGCTAACTTGGGCTTATGTCTAAGTACAGAACAAGCCTCCACATCTGTTTTCTTCACAAATGCACATTTGCCGTCCACCTTAAAAGCAGCTGACTGTGCCTTGTGATTCCTTCTAAAGGAACGTTCCATTTTTCAAAAGGCCACTTTTATCTGCTAGTTTAGATATAAAACAACTCTTGTACTTCTGTTATGTAGCCTGAAGGCATACATGGCTGGTAAGCTTATGCTTAAAGTGCTTTAACTTTGAGAACATGAAGCACCTTGTTGCTTTCAGCTGGATGAACATATTTTTCACATCAAGCACATTTTTAAGTGTTTTGCAAAACGGTAGGCTTCTCAACAGAGTAACTAGATATACTGCTATCTATCTCCATCCTCTCCTGAGGAACCAATCACAGATATGGGTAGTCAGTACTTCAACCAGAATTAACGTATTACTGGTTTCCAGCAGAGATCCTAATACTGTATATCAACAGGGTTCTTCCAAACAACAACAAAAAATTAAGTTAGAAAGCAGAAGCACAGCACGAACAACCTATAAAAATAGTGGAAAAAACTGGAAAGGGCTACTAAAGGCAAGAATTATTTCAAGTTAATCTCTGTGATGACAGGCAGTCAATACACAAAGAGGCAGGCACAAACCCAGTTACCACAGTAAAGAGGTTCTCCTCCTGACTGGCAAGGCTCAATTATTGGGCCTTATGAGAAGAAAGGTTACTAAAGCAGTTAAAACTGAAAAACTGCACAACCTGTAGAGGAAACTCAGCAAATGAGCAACTGCAACAGAAGGAATGTACAAAATACGTCTCCAGATATAAAGGACTGCACTTCTGCAGCACATCACTGATGTTGCAGGTAAAGACATAAACTGCTGGGGCAAAGGGTTTAAAACTCCGCCACAAGTGGTCACGTGTGGCCAGGGCTTACCTTGCTCTCTCAGAAGTGCTTAGTGCTTCCTACTGCGCAACAGTCCTTCTGCTTCAAGCTCGCAAAAACTCTTTCCGGATGTACAGCTGCTACAGAAGTGTCTTGCAATCTTCCTCTGGCCCTGAGAACGTACACAGGGTTAGTCCAACCTGGCCACAGTGTAACAGGAGGGAAATTTCCATAAACTGCAGAGGTAAAGGGCTGAGTTAAAAGCATCTGAGTCAGACAGGAACTCGCTCAGCTGCGCTGTGTACAACAGCCTTTGTGCAGAAGCATTCATTAGACACTAGTGTAGGTACAGTAAGACAGAAACACAGTGTGATATGATGTGCTGTCACCATTAAGGTAGGATGTGACAGATACATTTGGAAAATATAAAATATATTCACACAGCTTCAAATTAAGTGAATACATGTGAAGCCAACCTGAATGAACAGCCCTGCCTTCTCTGGAACATGCTGACACTGACAGCATTGATCAGACCACCTCCTAATTATATCAATTTACAAACAACACCCAATGTTGTATTTGCAACATCTTCAGCTTTGTTCAAAGCACATTACAGTAAGGGAACATTAAAAACATGCTTAAACATTAAACTAAAATTACCATTCTGCAGTTGATCTGTGGTTATATAGGACTCATATTTGCAGCTGCTGAAGGGGAACCAAAGGGATTTGGCTGCATTACCACTGTTATGAGCATAAAGCAGTCATGATCAGACCTGTGGGTAGTGACTAATTGGCCTAGGGAACCTGAGCATCAGTTTACCTGGTTTCTAAGGAGCCAATACTATGACCATCTCAGCCATAAAAAGACACAAAACTGTGTCAGAAACGAAAATTGCATTTGTCCTTGATATTCTGTTCTATACATTTTTGTAAGCACTTCACTTGTTTTGTCTTAAAACAGTTCCAGGACAGTTCAACTATTTCCTTTCCCACTTCCCATGACAAGTATTCAAATCTTAGGTACCATCTGAAAGACTGCTGGTAGACAGAGGGGAAACGGTTTCTTCATAAAACCATCTACCATTTCAGGAGAAAATAGTAACAGGTATTATTTAAACAAATACCTTACTTGATATGTTAATTTCAATACTTTTAATGGATGTTATTCTTTTTTCTGCATCTTTAATGTAAATATTTTAAGTAGGTAAAGTTTGTCATGGGACTACAACAGGTTATGCCCCAAACCTCTGCACTGATGGAACTTAACATGACTATCAACAGATAACACTGGACCAGTTTGTCCCTGTGAAATTCCAATGATTTAAAAAACAAAAACAAAACAAAACAAAAAACCAACCACACACAAAAAACCAAACACCCTATCTTACTTTTTGGACAACAGCATCCTTCCACCATATGTTTGCCACTAAAGCTATCAAATGCCTCAATAGTTATCCAGAAGCTTTACATGGTCTTGAAAACATGGCCAAAAGAATTCAGCTGTGTTATGTAAAGCCACATGAAAAATTAAAATAAAGCAGGAGAAGAAAGAATATGAACATGTTTCTTCAGAAGTCCTAGTAATCCAAACAATCCTTGTCTCCCGCAATTGTATCCACTATTTGCAACAACTGAGGAAATGGGACTGGGTTATATTTCTGCAACAGCACAGTTTCCTGGCTTCTGCCATAAGATCCCATGGGCAGAATAAGTTGCAAGAATCTGCACTGCAACACAGCTATGCAAATTTATGTCAGCAGAAAATCTCATTTAATGACCCACTGGAATTTAAAGCCATATCTTATAAAATGAGCTCTGGCATCTCTACTTTAAAAAAGAAAGATCTTTTCATAGGTCAAAATGCTACATTAAACTAGTGCTTCAAGACTCAGTGATGTCTTACTTCAGTATGGAAAAACAATTTAAGTCTGAGTTTGGTCAGAGCTGTGCAATTTTTCATGTGCACGATAAGCTAAGTGCAAGGCTGGTAAGTTTATGTATATTAATGGTGGTTAATTACTAGCAGGGCTCTCAATTAGCTTAATCAAGCCACAATAGGGACCTGGGAATATTGCAGGAAACTCAGTGAAGATCTCTGCTCAATACATCACTGCAAGAGGTTGGCCACATGACAAACCTCACAGCTAACCAAATTAGTCTTTCTGTTATGTATATAATAACTGCTAAGCCTCATCTCACTCTTCTGGATAGAGCCAGTCCTGCCATTTCAAAAGAGGCATTTCAAAACTAGAGGCTGCAATTCTCTGGGTTGTATGAACAATTGAGCCTCTGGAAAGGCTCTTTGAAGACTAAAATAGTGAGATTAATCACTCAGAAGACAGCAAAGGAACAATAAAACCAGATTAAAAAGAGAGACATCAGAAGCTTCTCCTTCCCCACACCTGAACAGACAGAATCGTAGAGAAATTCAACTCTACTGACAGCTGGGAGATGCCAAACCAAGAAATTATAAAAACATTCAGAAGGGAATTATGAGTCCGTGCCAATCAATAATTTTAAAATATAACTCAATGGGTGCCAAAGAATCAGGGAGAGTCAAAATAAGGAAGGATACCTGACCCATCTGGTCCTGTGGACCACATTTTAACAATTATGAAAGCAGGAATAGTACCATACGCACGGCAAAGTACAAAATGCTTCTCCATTTTTTTTTTCTGTGGAAATGGTATTTATAAGGTCAACATATCAGGCAGTCTGACCAATATCCTATAGTGTTTTACAGGAAATTTTGAAGGAAAGAACTGTAGAGTTAGTAGTAATATGACATGTTCATAACTTATTTTTCCCTGAGACTCAGTATTTTTATTTCATAACAGAAAGAAATATTGACCTGCTTGGGTGACAGCAACACCAAAACCAGCTATCATGCAATTAGTGGCATGAAAAGATTCAGGACTGTGTTAATTTCCATTTAAAATACCTTCTTAAAACGGTTATTACTACTGGAAAAATTGGAAAACACTGTCAGTACAGAAGCTCAAGGAGGATGGCCCTGACTTGAATGACCCTGAAGCCCAAAACATTGAAAACACACTGCAGTTTATTAGCACGAAGTCCAACAATGAAGTGAGAATTTCCACTACAAGCTGCATGATTATTAACTGTGAACAAAGCAGGAGTCCTCCTGTAAGCCTCTAGTCCTTGAATGAGTGTTTTGTAGATGAAAAAAATCCTGGAAATATAACTGAAGTTGAAGCAATGATATTTCATTTAACATACTCTATACAACGCAAATTACTGATATGAATGACAATTATTCACATCTTCTGTCTTCATTTTGCTCAAACTCTTCCAACATCTCTTCCTTGGGCCTTTTTTCTTCTGATAGCTTAGCAGAATTACAGTCAATTAGAAGGTCATCAACAACAAGAGTGCTGGGAGCAGCATGCTGCAAGGAAGACTCAGTACTGTCTGAACCCATTTTTGTTAGTGATCTAGGCACAAAAGACAGGAGAACCTTGGGAATATTTTTCAAGTGCCCATGCAATGCTAGAACCATTCTCCAGTAGCTCCACAATTCCTTCCTGAACAAAAATTTTCCAAACAGAGCCTTTCAGCATCCCAGACATGTTCTGAGTTTGGAACAACCGTTTCATTTTAGGAATCCCATACCATAAGAAACTAAGTGCAACTGGTGAAATGTGACATGGCTCATTACCACATCTCCCCACCAGCACATGAATAAAGCTGCAGAAAGGCAAATGGCATTATCTTGCTCATTTGCCCAACAGAAGGCTCAGAGCTGTCATGGGGGAGAGGGAGAACACTCTGCACCCAGACGCACACAGCTGTTTACACTGGAACCAACACTGCTGTTGACCCAGGACCACCAGAGCAGTGGCACCCTCCTGCATCCCAGGAAAACATCCTAGGAAGCCTGGAGGTGCTAGTGGAAGGTGGGGAAATGTACCTAATGCAGATACACCCGGTGCAGGCAACACTGCCTCCAGCCCACACTGGGTTTTCAGTGAGTGCTGAAAGTACAGAGGTGCAAGTGCTCCAAGACACAGTGACCGACTACTGCTAGCCTTGCCTGAGCCCTCTCCTCCCACAGCAAGGCACACAGACTGTTTCAATCTCCACAAGAACACAAGGCCCTTTTTCTTCCAGGACAAACAACAAGAGGCCTTTTGGCAACTCTTAGCTGGCAGAGTATACGCCACCTTCACCCACTCACCCTGACCAAGTGGAGGCAAACAAAAACAGTTCTACAGGTCCTCCCCCAGCCCTGGGATTTCTGCACTATGGGGTTTCCCTCAGAACCTGATCTCTTCCCCTGCATATCTCACTGGAGATGACTCCAACAAAATGCTCTGATCTCTCCCATCCGTGACCACCTTTCTTTTGAAGTGGAAAAAAAGAGTCTCAGAGGTCACTCTCAGGGACACAGATAACAGAGGGGGTACACAAGCTGCTTCCAACCTGCTCACCCCCAGTCGTCACGGTATTGTCCCCTCCCTCCCTGCCTCTAAAACCGCACCCGATGGCCGGCCCAGGCAGTCCCGCTGCTTTCCCCTTACCTGTTGCAGCCCTTCGCCCCGCTGCAGGCAGGGCTCTCCAGCACTTGCCGGTCTCCAGCTCGCAGGAAGGATGCGGGCAGCGAGGCGGGCACGGCGCTCCCTGCCAGGGGCGGCCCTGCGATGCCGCAGCTGGGCGAGCTGCCCCCGACCCCGGGCAGGGCTCAGCTCTCCCCGCCCGGCAGCGGCTCTGCCTCCGAGCCGCGCAGCCGCCGGCGGGGCTGGAGGGAACCGCCTGCCCGGCCATGCACGAAGCCCTGCCTCCGCTGGCTCCTCGGGAACGGCCGCTTCCAAACGAACTTATTGGGCTTCCAGCTGTACCTGAGGGGCAGAAGAAGGGAAATTATGTTTTGCAATGTCGAGTGTGCATTAACTATTCCCAGAGCTAACTGCATTTGACTTGGCTCTTCTGTTGGACCAAACTCTCCGTCTCCTGCTGGAGTCATTAATCTGTACATTTGCATCGTTTGCGCATAAGAGAGTTGGTTTGTTTCTCCCTTTCCACCTCCTTGCCCCTAACACGCACTCCCTAAAAACCCAACAATTAAAAATGTGGATTTTTCCTTTAATTCCCCTACATTGTGTAATTATATTCACATTAGAAATCAATCAACACTGGTCATTACCATTAGTGATATGCTCATAAACCAAACACTAGACATGCTAATGAACTGAATAAAACATAATTTCTTGTTGTGTAAACTGATGCTCAACGCTAATCAGCAATAAATTCAATCAGACATTACTTACATCAACTGAAAACATATTAAAGCCGGGTACGGAGAACCGGCTGCTCATTTCTGAGCGCAGCGCGGCCCCATGCCCGGAGCAGCCCAGCAGTGCCACGGCCGCGGGGGTTGGGGACAAGGCCGCTTTAGCCCCGAAGGGACACGGCCTCCCTGTGAGGGACCCCTCTGTGGCGGGGCAGTTCGTGGCTCCCGCCCGCTGCTTACGGGTCGTGGCGGGGGCACCGAGCAAAGCCTGTCCCTTGTCTGTCCCCAGCTCCGCGCAGCCCGGACGGCGGTGACCGCAGCCAGACACCGGGGCCTGTCTGGCTCCAACATCTAAATAGGCACCTGTGTCCAATTCCTTCGGCGTGGAAGAGCCAAAATGTCAAATGGGTATTTGGTTGCATCCTCTCGGAGCCCATTCTCCTCCTAGAAACCGCCCGCGGCCCTGAGAGCCGCAGGGCCCAGGAAAGTAGCGTTGCTTCACCCGTCCGGGTGCGGGCGGTTTCCAGGAGGAAAACGGGCTTCGGGAGGATGCAACCAAACACCCATTTGACATTTCTCTGCCACAAACACGGGGTCAAAGCACCGGCGATGGCTGCAGGCGAGGGGACGATTGGCCGGCCCGGCGGTGCCCCGCGCCCTGCCCGCCCCGTCGGAGAGAAGGCTCCCCCCGCCACCCGATCGAGGGGCACCTTCACGGCCTTCCTCTCCCGGGGCCGTCCCTGACAGCCGGGGTCATAGGGATGGCAGAAAGGGTCAGTTATTAAACACAGCCCGTTTGCTGAAGTAAATGACCGAGCAGCAGCCCCGCCGCCATCCGAACGTACCCCTCGCGCCTCCCGGCGCTGTCGGGCGGAGCCGGGGCGGGGAGGCGATCGGACCCTCCCGCCCCTGCGGTGAGACCGGGAGGTAGCGAAGTCCCGGTCCCAGGGCACCAGCAAGGGCTCCCCGGCCTGGCGGGGCAGCCGAGTGACACGGAGGCTTCGGGGCGGCGGCTTCACCTCCCCAGCAAGGACCCTGTAACTCACGCCCCTCCCCGGGGCCTCCAGCGGTCCCGAGGTGCGGGTGGCTCGCTGAGCGCGGTGGGAGGGGGGTCGCTACGCGGGGGCGCAGCAGACGAGTCTCTTTCAAGCAGCCACGGCGGCATTTTGTAACAGCCGCAGAGCAGTGATTTGCTGCGATTGGAGTAATGTAATTTCCAGCTGCACAATATTAATGAGACGCTCGGAACCAGGGGAAAACTTTCAGCGGAAGGTGGCGGGTTTATTTGCTTCGCGTAAGGGAGATGAGGGAAAAAGAAGGGAAAAAAAAAAAAGACAAAAGACAAGCATCAGCATCATCAGCCCCCGCACCTGCGGCGATCGCCGGGGGTCCCCCGCGGCGGGGCCGGCCGGGAGCTGCCTCCTGGCTCCGGCGCGGTGAGGGTACAAGGCCGCCGTCCTTTCTCTTACAACCCACTAATTGTTGTTTCGCCCTCCCCCCCCCCTTTTTTTTTTTTGTTTGTTTGTTTTGTTTTGCCTACTTTGTTCGCTCGCCGCGGTCACGGGAGGCAGGAGCTGCTCTGCTTGCCTTGACCATACCTTTCGCTTGCGCGGGGGGCGCGAAGGGGGCGCGGCTCTGACAGCCGGGCGGGTGAGAGGCAGCGCGGTGCGGGAACGGTGAGAGCCTTCAGGGGAGAGTAATGAAGAGACGCGCATTGAGAGAGGAGCGTGCGGCCGGAGAATGAGACGTGGGGGTTGTCTTGGGCAGTTTGTAACTCCAGGTGAACACAGCCCAACTGCTTTCCGTCATTATTCCTTCTTCACAAATCTCCGTTGTTCCCTCGCACAGCTCCGGGCCAGCGGCGCGGCCGAGGGGGCTGAGGAGGGCCGGGCCGCGACTCCACCTCTCCTGCGAGGCGCGAATCGCAACATGCGCCAGGCAACCGCAAGGCCAGAGCGAGTTTTGGCCCCCGCACCCCTGGGCGACAGAGGAGCAGGAGCTGAGAGGAGGCTGGTGTGTTCCTCTTGGAGTCCAAGGGCCGCGGCCATCCCCGGCTGCGGCTGAGCCCAGCCGGCCCCTCTCCCCGCCGCCGCCCCTCCGCGGAGCGCGCTCCCGCCCGCCCCGCCGGTCTGTTTCCAGGGCAGAACCTGTGAATAAAGCGAGAAGCGTTGCTTATTGTGCTCGTATTAATCCCCCCCCCCCACTGCTCGGAGCTAATTAAATTCCTCCCCGGGAGCCAGGGGTTCGTGCGGCTCCGCCAGTGCCGCAGCCGGGGCGCGGGGCAGCCCCGCGCCGGCCGCCGCGCCACGCACACAGCCCGGGGGTCGTTTCACCGGTTTATTTCACATTAAAGTTTAGATACAATCGAAATCCTCGTACGCACCTTTTAATAAAAGTAGTAATCTCTTCGAGTACTGCAAAATTATAGCATTTACATCTTTAAAAGACGGTAAACAAATAATACTAGCGAATCAATAGTACCAGCATCGAGTGCACATGGTCTGTTGGTTTTAGGCGGCCGTATAAAATGCGATCTGGTTTGTAGAATATAATACAGATAAATGCTATAAATAAGTGGATATCAGAGTCGTCGACAAACTTCCTAGAGACGGGTCCGCTCGGGCTGCCGGCACCGCCCGCGGGGCTTGCGGGACCTGCGCGGGGGGGCTGCGGGGCGGGAGAGTGCGAGGGGGTGGCCCACCGGAGCTGGTCCCAGCACCGCAGCTCCGGGACCTCGCCGAGCCTCCTCCCCCTACCTACCTGCATTGAGAAACCTTATTTCTGGTTAAGAAAAATAAAAGTCCCATTTAAACTTTATTGAATTAAAGCAAAAATTAATTTTCGATATTCACACATATATTACAGAGTAATAGTAAAAGTTCAATATACTTCCTGGCGTTTGGTTGGGCCACATTGTACAAGAGCAAAACAAGCATCAAAACATTTAGCAGCCTTAAATTTCACAATCACTCAGAATTACATAGAAATATTGAAATACTCTAGTCAGCCTTGGCTGTGAATAGTTCTTCATGTAGAAATTTTTCCTTTTGCCAGCCAGTACACAGCAAGAATTGCATTTTCCCTTCCATTATGGCATCCATGTATTCAAAAAATACTTTGCTTTTTCTTTTAAAAGTTAAACTCAGAGAAAGAGTCAAGATTAACATGTTTTAAAAACAAAACTACAAAATATGCTGTAGAGGACAATGAAAATATCTAAAGTCTACTTGTGTGAGGCAGAAGCCATGGGGGAACAATGGCAGATTACACCAGTGACACAGAGATGGGAACTAATTTTGTGGGAGGAGAGAGAAGAATATAAATGGGGTTTTGATCAATTATAGTGTCTCCCGCCTGTTGGCTGCAACACAACAAAAATAAGTAGTAATTCTTCAAAGCAGATGTACACAAACCTAAGCAGGATTTAGCTTCTTTAATATCTGAAAGTAAAAAGTCTGCTGTCCATGACTCTTTAAACCCAGCTACGACTTGAGAATTTGTAAGAGATCTCTCCCTTTTCTTGGATGAGAAGTGATTTAAAGCGGGAACACTAGAAATCCAGAGAATGTTGAATACTTCCAGCCTCCCATCAAGTTTCCTCTCTCCAGTTTTAGATAAGCTCTGTCTCCTTTCTCCATCTGAATCAGGACTCCATTGCTAGCAGCTTCTCGGGTCACATCTTGGTCCCCTGCAAAGGCAGAAATCACTGGCCACCCATTTAGCATCAAACTCACCTAAAGAGCAAGATAAAACAAAGCCCTCTGTCAATTAAAGTCAGACAACGACACCGCCGGGGCTCGCCTAGCAGGAGAGATGCTTAGTTAAGAAAAGGCCTCTTTTGACAGCTGAAACTCCAGTCCCATAAAAAAGAAATACCAATCTGAACCCAGCTAAGGTATGTACTCTAAAGGAAGAAGTCTTTCACCGCTGTTTTAGACCGACAACCACATCAAAACACCCGGTGCATATAAAGCAGGACATTGATCCTATTTTGGAGAATTTCAATAGGATGCCTGTGTTTTCAGGCTATGAAAAGAGGTCTGCTCTGCTCATACTTATTGAAAGATGGCTTTATGCGAAACCTCAGAAACAGCGAGGAGCAGAGCCACAGCCGCCGGAGTCAGCGCCTTTGAAGTGTATTCAAGAGGTAGTTTTCCTTTGTTAGGCAGCAAAGACAATATGCTACAACACAGTCAATAAGCTCTGCTCAGATTGCATTAATGATCCCGGGACTGCATACCCCACATTAATAATACACTACCTGCCAAATCTAGAGGTGTGAAGCCACTTACACCAGAACAGTGCTATATAGCTGCACATTCACATTTGCAATGTGCATTGCTACACAGTCATTCCTGTCTGGGTTATGCTACCTGGTTTCAGGCCGGTAATTTATTAACCCTATCTAGGGGTGTGTATGCATCGAACCACATACAAAAGGCATGTATAAGGTAGCTGCATACACACACACAGATTCATTATTGCATCCATGCTGTAGGCACCTCTGTGAACCCCAAATACCTATGAAACCTTCTGCCAGCAGAGAGCGAATGAGGAGCCCACCGGGGGCCGCGGTTCCCACGGGCTCTGTTCAGGGACGCTCCCGCCGGCGCTCCGCGGCACTGGGCAGCCCGCGGGCCCGGGCAGGCTGGGAAGGGGCGGCAGGCAGCCGTCGGGCGATCACCTCCCGTCCCGGGACAGCTCATGCGGGCAGGGGCCGCGTGGAGGCCTGGTGGGGTTCCGCGGCCCTTTGGGCACCATCCCCTCGGACGGTGGGGACGCCGCAGGTCTGCGCTCCCGCAGCGGTCCCCGCCCCGCCGCCCGCACGGCCCCGTCCGCTCCCTCCCGCGGTGCCCGCGGAGCCAGGCGACGGTGATCGGGGCTGACCTGGATGGTTTGCCTGTTGTACACTTTCACCACGTGAAAATTGAAACTGTAAATCCCTTTCCTGGGCGCGATGAAAGTGCTCCGTTCCGAGTCGAAGTTGCTGCCGATATTCACTAGTACCTGGAAGGAAAGAGCACCGTCAGAACCACCGCGGGGCCACCGCCGTCCAGTCCCGCTGCCCCGCGGCCGCCCCCGGCGCCCCCCCTCCCGCGGGCAGGGCCCCGCGGGGCGGCGCGTCCCCGGCCCGGCCCCGCCGCCTTCCCCGGCAACTTCTCCCGCGGCGCGGCGCCCGGAGCCCCCCGAGCCCTCCCCACCTGGTCGAAGTAGATGATCATGGTGCGGTTGCTCATCTCGGAGGGCTCGTGGTTGGTGCTGCGGATGGCGGAGAAGGCGACCTTGGCGCTGCCGGAGCGCACGGAGATGCCGAGCGCCGTGCCGGTGGGATCGGAGGTGGGGTTGGAGTCGCACACCACGAGGCACTTGCCCTCCAGCACGATGGGCTCCGTCTCGTTCTGCCCGCACGCCACCCACGCCGCGCCCAGCAGCAGCCCCAGCCTCAGCCCCAGCCCCGGGCCCCGCATGGCGCCGCGCTCCCTTCGCTCCGCGCCGCTCCGCGCCGCGCCGGGCGGCACGTCCAGGCTCCGCTCCGCTCGCTCCCTTTGCCCCGCCGCGCTCAGAGCGGGGCCGGGCGCGCCCCGCCGGCTGGGAAGCGGCCGCGAGGAGGCACGGGAGCGCCGGCACACATAGCGCGGCGCGGAAGCGCTGCGGGTGCGGGAGCGGGACCGGGCGGAG